>BSDZ01000023.1:0-600000 GCA_030268105.1 Volvox africanus | reverse complement strand
AGCTCGAATGCCACATCAATACATAATAAACTAATAAAACCGTATCTATTGCATTATTTTATATTTCACTATACTGTTTCCTTGGGACTGCACCTGGTCCCGTCGACTTCGCTCACGAGTATCGTCGTAGCAAGAATGCAGCTTGGGGTTAGGATTGAGTCGTGTGCTAGGCCCCAACTTCATAAGCCTGCACGCAGGTCAAGGATGCTGCCCATTTCGGCGCTATCGGGAGATGGTAAGGGCCGTGTCGGGATGTCTGCCGCGCTCCATTATCCTGGATTTGATCACTTTCAAGTTCTTCTTGAATTTCGATATATCTACACTTTGCAGTTCCATCTGATGCCCACCGACGGAAGGCAGAAGCGCGGGCCTGGATTAACGCTTGGTGCGTTTACAGCAGGCTTAGTGCGCTGCGATCTCTTGGTCTTAGACAAATCTGTGTTACGGAATGCCTCTGCTGTGGCATGGTTCATTCTACGTTGTTACGATATGGGTGTTCCACTGGCAAAGCGGGCTGTTTCATACCGGGTAGACGGAAGGGTTGTTTCCAGCATGTTTCGTTTTGCATAATGGCGACATAGCGGGTGTTTTTCACGTGAAATGATCCTATCGGTACTCGTTCAAACTGCATGGGTTTCACCAATCAGCCGCCATTGTTCAGGTACGAGCTTAACGTACGGACTGGATACATGCCTGAACTCCGAGTTCCTGTCAGCTACAATCCCACGTGCTCGCTCCAGGCATTCTGCATGTTTTAGAACAGTGTGCCAAGGCCACAACATTCTGCACTTACGCGGACGCTTTTGCTGGGGCAGTTCCCCACATCACACCTCCTGCATTGCCCCTCTCCGGAATACCCACCCAAGCACTTAACGGCGCTGGGGACATCCAAAGGGATACCCACCAATGCGGGAACCAAATCTTAATGGACAGACTAAAACCTCTTACGTCGCCTGTTACCGGGATGCCTGGAGTTTCGCATTACATGGCAAGTGCACACCACAACATATTATCATGCATTCGTTGGTGCGACCCACATCGCTTTCTTGCCTTCCCTTCCTCTCCCTGTCTGGATACGGGGGCCCCTGACCACACTGATACACTTCATGGACGGGAAGTGTCGATCTTCGAGTTTTTTTCCACTATTACCGCCCCTCCTGGAGCAACACCATTACCATACCCCATAGCCTTTCCTGTCTCCACGCATCTAATCGGTTCTCTATTGTCTGTGCCTCTGCATACACGCTCTTGCTTGCTCATGCTGGTTTTATCGCCTGATATGTCATTACCCTTTACTCCGGAACGTATTTCCCAGCTCCGCACCACCTCCGTTCCACCGCCCTGTTTTGATGGGTTATAGACACATGGGTCTCGTGGGAATTTCAGATGGCTCTTTGCATTCACACTCGTGTATTTGTTCCCGCCGACTCGCCTCGCTCGGCCCTCTCGGCCCACAGGCGCGCGCGCACGGGCCTGGCCCCCATGACCAGCTCCTCTGTCTCTATTACCGGCATCCTGCCGCCGCCGTCTGCAGCAGCCTCCTCCTCTGCGGGTGCCACTGGTGGCTTCGGTTCCGACATTGGCGAGTACGTCAAGCTGCTTACCGGACTAGGTAAGTGCGGTAGATACCAGCAGCTACCGCCATTCGACCTTTAGTGCACGTCTTCCAAAGAAACCCTCCAAAGATTGATGGGGGTTTGCACTGACATCCAGCTGCAGCGTGCCGAGGTGCACGAGCGATGAAACAGACGAGAGCATACGCGCCGCTTGAAGGGCGATGGATATCACTGGGAGATGACACTAAGTTTTAAAGTTGATTGTAAGGTGTGAGTGAGTCATTGAGTTTCCTACTTTGGATCTCACGCCCTAAAAGTGATGCTCAACAGTCCCTTCATGCTGCCTAGCATCCGTCCCGGTTTTCAAATTTTATCCATTCCGAGTATATATTCGCATTCTCTCACCTCGCCACCCCGCATCTTTGTTCTTTCCTTAGCGCTTCTCCCCCTCCTCACTCAGGCACTCTATACGCGCTGGATATGGCCATCAAGAAGGCGTTCACCTCGGCCCACATCACCTTCCCCAGGTGGGCCTGGCAGGGCCAGGGCTTCACAACTTTTTTGTCGATTGCTCCAAGGGAGGGAAAGGCCTGTGTACCCCCTACGGGCCCTATGGCCAGCCGGGGACCCGGTCGGGGGCCGGCAGCTCTTTGCGGTCGTAAGTTGGCTCAGGTGGAAGGAGGCAAGCTGAGCCGCAGCCTCATGCGCAACTTGCCTGTTGGGGCAATGCCATCTGCCTGGCTGTGATTGCAGTGCTGTGGTTGGAAAGCCTCCCTTTTAGGCATCTAGCTACATCTCGACCCTCTCACCCACAAACCGGTAAGCATGCGCCCATGCGGGCTGTGCTGCACGAGCTTCTCACAATCTCGATCTACAAAAGAGTGAAGAGAACACGAAGCTTCGGCCTTTCGCGGCAATACTGAGTGTGAATAGTATTTTTTTCTTCATGGCCTCATGAAGCTCATGATAAATATACCGCCTCACATATTCCTGCCACCCCTCATCGTCTCTATCACTCTGTGGGTATGGTTTTAATACTTAAGTTCGCTGGAATCATGCTGTTGAATTTGAACAATAGTCTTTTTTCAATAATCATTGATCTGCAACACCGTGTAAAAGACACCAGGGTCATCTTACGCTCGGTAAACCCTGCGTCGTCTTTGCCGCACTGTGTCTGTATCTAGTGCGCTGGGTGGTATGTTTGGTGTGGTGGCGCTGCTGCTGGCGGTGGGTGAGTCGGCCGCCTCCAAATTCCTTGCCTTCTACACTCCGACTCTTAATTGGATTGCGAAGTGGCTGCCGCTGTTCTACGTGGCGTCGCTGGTGACTCTGCCCCTGGCGCTGAAGGGCATTGCGGGTGAGAGACAGACCCGCGGGTCGGTGGAGGCAATTCATGGAACACCAATTCATCCATTTCATATTATATAGTATATATGTTATCCTTGTATAGTAAACAACATTTTTTGCAGTCTTGTTGCTTAATCAAGACAGTCCCCTTCTCACTTGTTTAGTTCTGTCAAGCATCACCGGTGCTTATGTGTGCCTTGACATGCTGTTCCAAGTCTCCGCTGGCATTGTAGGGGTCCTCTTAGTAGCTCGGGTGGTGTTGCCCCTTGATGGGTGTGATCAGTATGATGACGGGTGTTTGCGGCTGTCCCTTCCAATCCCATTGCGCCGCGGACCGGCTGCTCAGGGTCGGAGTTGCTGAAGATAATGGTGATCCTGGGCGCGGGTATGGCGGCCACCCTGCTCTTCACTGCGCAGGTAAGGCACCGGGTAGGGCAAGGGGAAAGCCCCGGAGGTGGGGGCGCATGGGGGGTTGGGAAGGTGGAAGACGGAAGGCTAGCAGCTGGGAAAGTGGGAAGAAGGGATTCAGAGGGGTAAGGAAGGGGAGGTAGAATGGGCCGTGGGAGGGAAAGGGGAGCAGTTGAGGAACGTTGAGGGACGAGGTCCCGGGGGAAACCCCTTCGGAGAAGAGGTGTCCGTGGAAGCGTCTAGGCAGAGGAAGGAGCCGGGGGGACAGAAGGCAAGTGCCGCTACCGCCCCTGCCTTCATTATCAACAGGTAACTGTCTTCATTCGCGAAGTGGTTCGCACCGAGAACAAGGAGATCGCCAAGGCCAAGCCCGCCTCGCCCTTCCTGCCCTCGCACTTCGCTGCGTGGGGAGCGGTGGCGGCCGCCTCGCTGGCCACCACGGCGATATCAGGGGCGGGATCCAGCCTGGGCGCCCAGATGGCCCTGCCATTCGGTCTGGCGGCCACCGTGGGGGGTTACCTGCTCGGGAACGCAGTGCCCAAGAACCTGCAGGTGCGGGCGGACGGGTGGGCGTACGGAGGGGCGATGAGGGGTTGGGTAAGGAGGGGCCAGGTCAGAGGGACAATGAGGAACCGTATAAACTTCGATGAGGTTGTGGAATTGTGGATCTTGATGTGGAATCTTGGAATCTTGATGTAGATTTTAATAAAGGTGAGCTTATCTATCGAAACCATCGCCTGACTTGTATACTCCGCTACTCCCCACCTTGGCTTTCACACTCGTGTGTTTTCCCACACCCAGCTGCCCACACCTAGCCACCCACCATGCGCCTCTCTCTCAGGGCCTCCTGCACCCCGTGGTGGTGACTGCTATCGTTGCCAATGCCGGTGCGGCTCTGCACGGCATAGTGTACGGCGTCGGGTACGACACAGCGCTCAAGATGTACTACAGCAAGGTATGCTTATTGGTTTCGACAAGGCTCTTGTGCTCTGATAGAGTCGGATATGACCTCGCAAAGACTTCCAGGTTAGGCCCTGCAACCCTGCCGAGTAGAAAGCAGCAACAGACTCGGCTGGGAAGGGCATTTCTTTGTTCTTGTTATTCTATTTATATTTGTGTTGTTGCATTATTATTGTATTGATGGGGTACCGCTACAGGTGTCCTGGACGTTTTGGCTTTTAAGCGGTGTTTGTATCCCGCCCGCTTCCGTAACCGTCGTACCTTGCACGACTGCCATTTAAACCCGATCTGCTCTACCACAATAACATATGGAGTTCCCGGTTTCACTCAGCCTGTTTGTGCCAGCAGCATTAGATCTGGAGTGGAAGGAGGAGGGTTGAAATACTAGCTCAGCATGACTGTGTGTTGATTGCTAAAATACACTGCTTGGCCTGCCGTAAGCAGGGCCAGGGCCTTATGGGTGCGGGTGACTTCCTGATGGCTTTCCTTGGCTGCGTCATCGTCAGCTTCGGATTCCGGATCTATCAGCAGGTGAGCAACCGGACCAAACCCAGTATGCAGGTGGTGGCAGTGGTGGTTATTGGTCGTAAAAATAGTGTTGGGGAACGGAGGTGCGCGCGGGCGGGGGTTGGTTGAGGCGGTAAAGTGGTAGTGAAGGGTTGGGGAAAGACGCGAACAAGCGAGAGTTCTGGTTATGCTTAAATTACTGCTGAAGTGTAAAATCACTGTAACCACCGTGACGGTCGGATGATGGCGGCTGGCTTCGTCCAAGGTAGCGCCCATGAAAGAAAGAAGTCAGCCTGGGATGGGGGGGGGGGGTCGTGGTGGGGACGGTAGTAGTGGTAAGGCTGGTGGTGTGTGGAGGTAATGGACGATGATGTGATTTCCCTCCTCTGGACGGAGCTAGACCTCGTCCCCCATCACCGCAGTTATTCATACTCCATAGCAGCGTCTACAACGGTATCAGGTGTCGTTTATTCATCTTCCCCCTCTGGGGCTCTGAACGGCGGTGTTGCAGCCGCCACCTGCTAACCCCGCCAACCCCGACAGCGACTGACCCCGGGAGGTCGACGACCTGAGAGGAACCCGGGAAGCGGCTCACCCCTCGGAGGGGGAACTTCGCCGCGCTCACTCTTTATCTCTTTATATATATGATATAGGATTTATGTCCCGTTTGTACGTTTATAGGTTTATATAAACACGTACGTACGTTAATACGTTCATACGTTTATCACGCCATTATATCCGGTGTTCAGCCCCTCACGTAGCTCCGCTCCGGATGTGTGACACGCGGCTCCCTGCCGTACAGCGTGAAACCCTGCGGCGCCACGCCCCAGAGATCCTGGGAGCCACCTTCCTGTCAGCGCTCTTCTCCTTCTACTCCACCGCATTTGCAGCTAAGCTGCTGGCGCTCAACTCCGGTGCGACAGGGGCTGGGGCGGACTTCTGAATGTGCAACGTGTTAGGATGTGGATTGTCTCGTGTGTGATTGTGTTGTGGGTGTGGGTGTCAGTGGGTGTAAATGTGTGCATGCTGCATCTCTCTCAGTGCCTGCTGGCATTGGGCTCTGGGGCAGCTGCCCTGCCTCGCCCCTTGCCACCTAAACCCCATCGTTATCGGGTATGTGTGTTTTGGAAGGGTGGGGGGCAAGAGACCGCAGAAGAAGCACCCCCTTCATCTGATGAGGCACTGCTACCACCTCATCCCAATCGGCCCGGCCGCTTCATAGCGCAGCTTCATTTTCTATTTCATTCCAGTGTGTTGGTGCTCGCCCTCCGCGCAGACCTAGCCCGGGCTCTCATTCCGCGCTCCGTGACCGTGGCTCTGGCGCTGCCCATCGCCACCCAGCTGGATGCGCCATTGTCCATCACAGCCGCCGCGGTGCTACTTCAGGGTGGGTCGGGGCGGGTGGGCTGTTTGGTGGGAGGTGGGAGGGCAGCCTTAGAAGGGATGCATGTAGGCAAAGGGAACTGATGCGGCGACCAGGTAAAGGCTTCAGAGGGATGAAAGGTTGAAAGGGCAGCTCTACCTAGAGGACCAACTGGGTGGAGGAGGGAGAGGCACAAAAAGTAGCCGGGCGGGCTCGAGCGGGAGCCCGCTTGTGGGAAACGAAGGCTGACGGGAGCGAGCGGAAGGGCAGGGACAGGAATTACCACGGCTAGAAGAACGGGAATGGGATGTGCAAGGGTGGAAAGGAGATAAGAGTGAGGGAAGGGATACTGCGAGCGCATGGAGTGGCCTTTTTAAAGCAAACGCTTTTCTCGTGAGGCAGGTGAAGCCTGAGGTGGTCTGTGTTGCGTACCTTTTCTGCCTCCTTCGTTTTCTCAGGCCGCTTTGGTGAAAAGTATTTTAAATAATCCAGCGCAGCGTTGGCTTCATTCTTTATTCCGATTCGGCATCTCGTCTTGTCTCTCATTTCTGGATGTGCATGGGCCGGCGGTTAGGGGATGCATGGCTCGGTGTGCGTGAATGCCACGGCTTGTGTACTTGTGTGATTACATTTTTGTGATATAATATACCAATAATGTCCCTAATTTGGCTGATATGCGCATTCTCACGATATCCGACTCGCCAATCTTCGGCCGCACCTGGACTACTTTTGGCGCCCGCGTGGGAACCGGCTGTCCTATTCTGCGTCTGCCCTAGGTCTCCTCGGTGCCAACTTCGGGCCCAATCTGATGACGGCAGTGGGCATCAAGGACACCATTGCACGAGGTTTGGCGGCTGCAGGAACTGCAGGGGGTCTGGGCACGGCCTCCCTCACGTCAAAGGTAAGGGCTTCAGGGCGGGAATCCAAGCAGGTGGTGTTTTGATGCTTGCGAGCAGTAAAACACGCAAACCCTAAGCATCAAAGCACATCGAAAAGCCTGATCATCATCCAGAACGACCGAGTGGCCTAGGAAGCTGCTCCAGCACGGACCGATATCGTCTAGGCCTGCCCCAGCAGTACCCACTTGCCTCGACCCAAGCCGACCACAAGTCGAGTGCGAAAATCCAAGAGGATTGCAGCTCAAGGCCGCAGAGCTGTATCCTAACAACCAAAATTTGGATTTTAGGAGAGCGGATTCAAAACCTTCAGGGGCACGCATCCACATACAGGCCCACGCGTACGCACAGGGGGGCGCAAAACATAGACACACTTACACGTACGCAGGCACACGCCCATTTGAGTACCTATCTGCACGGGGTGCTGTGCCGCTTCGGAGTGAGTTGATCGCATCTGGATTGGCTCTCCATTCTAAATACAACCTCAGCTTCTCGAGCTGTAGCTAGCCCCTCCACGCCCTATTCCTGCCTGCCTCTCACGCCCTGGACCCGCCTCTCGAAGGAGCCCGAGGCGCTGCCGTTCTGCGCCTTGAGCTATTCGCTAGTGGGCATCCTGTCCACCTTCTTGGCCGCAACCCCGCTTGTTCGGAACTCCCTCATCGCCATCGTGGGCTAGACGGAAGCCGTATAGGCAAGGCCCCGTGTGGGTACGGATGGGGCGGGGATACTGTGTACCTTGGGCGGCACAGGCTGCAGCTCTTGCAGGCTGCAAAGTTGGTAAGGCACGATCGACAACGAGATCACCTGCAACGGCGGTTCCTACGGGCGTAAGATTTGGCCTGGTGTGTTGGCTGAAGGGCTCGGGAAATGCTGGTGGTGATGCGAATGTCAAACTTGCGCGTGTGTGGGTTCCCTTGGGGTAGGTTACGCCGCACGCAGGTGCGGGTATTCGAATGAAAGCTCCTCCCATCTCGTGTAAGCAGAAAATAGCACGGTGATGGATGGAGTAGGGAGCGGGGAGCGGGAAGGTGTTGTGGCTTACTGTTAAATATTTAATATGGGAGCAGAGGAAAGGCGCAGCGACTAAGCGGCGGGCGGAGCGGGACAAGGCGTGTACGGTGGGGTGGGGACATGGTTGCTAGGGGTTCCTAATCCACAGGTTCTATAGGTAATGGCACCAGGTCATCACTCTCGGGCTGCGGGGCCGGAGGGCCTGGTGGAACTGGTCATGTGGCGGTTCTGGCCCCGCGTTGTGTGCTGCGTGTGGTAACTCGTCGCCCAATTTGTGTAGTTGCTGAGCTACGTAGCTCCCTAGAGGTTGTCCCTTACCAGTACGATCAGCAATTGTGTGGGTAAGGGGGCAAGACGAACACGAACCGTGACCCGTGGAGAAAGGGGGTTTACTTGCAAGTGTGTGAGGGGTTTGTGTGTGTGTGTATTGGACGGAAAGTGCGTCCCGGCCAGAGGGAGCAGCGTTCGCAAGGTACCTGGGGTGGGAATCCGCCTAGCAAGGATCGTTCATGACTGGCCATCGGTGGTCCGACCATCAAACAGTCCCTCTACACACACAACACAACAGCCAAACGGAGCAAAGATTGGAGCTCGGAGCGGAGAAGGGAGGAGTCACCTTTTTGTATGTGATAATTGCGGTCTGTACCTTCCAGAGCTAGAGTCCAAAATCATAACGAAACCCATTTTACTCCGCCCGGCAACCGCCCGGTGGTGACAAGGATGAGTCTCCAGTCCGCAGTTATCAGTCCGCAGGCGATACTCGTCCTCCTCCACAACGCTGGCCATGCTTGCTACACAGTTGGGTCTAGACGAGCACACACGCGCGGGGATGGAAGTACGGATTTTCTGTGCGTGTTGTTTAACATTTACAGCATGAAACCTGTGTCCCCTAACCCCCCCCACTCTCAATGTGTGTGTGTGTGTGTTAGTGTTTGAAGATGCACACGGATACAGAGGTCCGCAAGAGTACGCTGGGGTGGTATAAAACAAAGGCACTCGGCAGAATGTTATGCATGCGCGTGCGGCAAGGCCTGAAGACAGAGAAGAATATGTTGAATGTATGCTGTGTTAGCTGCGCAGCGATGTGGGTCACATCTTGGACGGCGTCTTGCACGGCAGCGAATCTTTGTTTTCTGTTGGATGGGAGTTCGTGGCGGCTAGCATATGTATCTGTGCTGCAGGGGCTCAGTTTGGGAGAGCTGTGTGCGCGTGCGGCCTGGTGTTGCTGTAGAAGTGATGGGGCAGAGGGTGCGTACGTCGAGCGGTGTGGAGATGCGTTGCCTAACATGAAAAGGAAAAAGGTTAGGCGTCATGGCCCTGCCTAGGTGACTGTATTGCTTCGCCCTGTATTGGATGTCCCATTTCGCAGCTTGAGACCTCGTTGCTAGGTGCCAAGAAAGAGCTCCTACCCAAGCTCCTATCTGCGGTTGGGTGGTATGGGGACTGCGAGCTAGGCTAAGTTGTTGTGTATTGTGATGATGACAAATACTAAGTTCGGCCCACAGGCTGTGCGTGGTCTGCTGGTGCCTGCAGCCATCTGTGTCTACAGTTCTTAACGGAATAGCTTATCTTCGCCCCTCACTCGCCTACGACATGCTGGACATGCCTGTAACACAATTTACAAAATGAAAGTGTGCAGCACTTCGGAAGGTATCAAGAACTTGCCTACACGCTACCTCGCATCTGGAAGCGGGGTACCTGGCTGGCACCTGGCAGCTGCATCTAGCTGGATACCTTCCTTGCCGCATCTAGATATTGAGACCTCAATTGTCATCCGCCCTACTTGTGTATGGCTGATGATACAAAAGCAATATGATTCCTAAAGTGTTATATGGCGTGTGATTCATGTAGGGAAACTTCCAGTTCCCTTCAACTGAAACGCCAAAGGATTAGGTTGTAAGGTGGTCAGAGGTAAGGTTTCGTTACAAGGAAAGGAGTGAAGCACAGGTTTCGCACACCACGTACAAGGTCTGCTGCATATGGCACAGGATCCGGTATGATTAGGCAGGGCGGACGAAGCAAATAAGTAGTGTGGGGGTATCACGATGTATCACGTGTGCATTACGCTGCGTTACCTAAATAAAGTGCGATACCGCACTATCATCAGGCTGGTGATCATAATAAAAATGGGAAAATAGCTGACCGGGTACCTGCAATAGTGACTTGTTGTTGATTGCGGTAAAGGAAAAGTGCACCGGTGGCTGAGGGATTCGAACCTAAACACACATGATATGTGAATCAAACTTGCGGACATAAGCCGGCAGGTAAAATGGGTTCCGCTTGATAAACCTGCTTGCCAGTTCACACAATACATGTGAAACTTACTTATTTATAGGTCCAATTTTACATCTGTACTTGCCCACATAGTGAACGTGCGTGCGTGCGTGCGTGCGTGCGTGCGTGCGTGCGTGCGTGCGTGCGTGCGTGCGTGCGTGCGTGCGTGCGTGCGTGCGTGCGTGCATGCGTGCGTGTGTGTGTGTGTGTATGTAGGTTCTGTCTCTTGGCGTGTGCAGATGCATAAACCTGTTATCAGAATGTATCCAGCTACATTTTTTCAGCTGGGGTTGGCACAAGAACCGATTCTGGGCACAGGATTCCACGGGCCCACAGGGCATGGCTGGGGTCAGTTGATTAAGTGCATCAAGGAAAGGTCAGGCTTGCTTGGGACGCCTTGGTTGGGTTCATCTGGTACGGTCGAATTAGTTACAGACTTATAGGGGCAACAGCGCACCAGCAGCAGTAGCAGTAGCAGGAGGAGGCTTTGTGACCTCGGTAGGTAAAAGCATTGTTGGACAGGACGGAGCACCAAGAGACATTCAGAGGCACAGGACGTCTCCTCCGCCTTGCTTACAAACACAATTCATATCCAGATATAAACGTAACGCACTTTGCCTCGTGCTATGCCCCTCAGGAGTTGCTACCTTCTTCGGAACCGACCATCATACGGCGAGGGCTTCAACACCACAGCCCGTGGCGCAGAGGGCAAGTGTTAGGCGGCAGAAGTAGTGACGGCGGCAGGAAGGTCAACGCCGACGACACCGCTGCCATCATGCCGCGAATATCCGCGTGTTGACTGAGATCACTGTACCAGGGTCGGCCAGGAGGAGGTGGGTACCGGGCCATGGCACGCGTGCTGCTGGGGAGCACCTGCAGCCACTTGTACAGCAATTTGGCGAGTGGACATTCGCCTCGCAATCCACATTTGATTCTAACGGCCCACAAAAACAATTATTATCTTTCATCGGTGGTTGGTGGGATGCTTAGTTTCGGACTCAGAAAGCTTAGTACTTAGCTGTAAATACGTTCACCCGCCATGGTTATTGTGTTAACATGCGCGTGAATTGTTTTTTTGTAGACGCGCTTTTGTCCCTTACTTTCCCTATACCGATGAGGCAGCGACAATTTTTCGTTTCCATTAAAAAATTTAATTATATCTTCCATAATGATGTCATAATGCGTGTTGCAATAGAGCTCGGGGTATTGTGGGTTGTTTAGAACCACGGGTCCTTGGCGCTGCAAGATTCTGTGGGTACATGGCGTGATTCGCAGCAGCTCACAACTCTTGACATTCTCTTTATTATCTCGTTTGTTACCTGAGGAAGAACACGTCAACAACTGGCGTCAACTGTGGAAAGCCCGTACATTGTGGAAAAGGCGCCATGGCGTTCTTGCTGATGGCATTGACGATGAAAAGATTGAAGCCAGAAACTAGATGGATGATTTTTTGAAATCAGAACACACGTTTCTCCGTAATATGTTCCGTTCAATCAGCATACCGTACTACAATGCCATCAAGCTCACTTGCAACCGACTTTAGGTTATAAGTAACGGTTGCTTCTTACCTCTAAAAGGATAGTCCACTTTGCTAAGGGCAATTCATCTGCACGAGACTGCACGTGCGTTAGTAGTCGTGTCTTGCTCGATAATTAGTCGTTGGCCCCATCCTTTACCACATTCGTAATTACAGTAATGCAGCTCCAGCAGAGCGGGTGTCAGGCTTTCGAACGCGCCTCACAGCGTCGGGAGCGGCGGTGCGTGTCGCTACAAGGTGTCCGGGCAGTGGTGTCCGCTGGCTCACAGCCATGCCGAGGGCTTGGCTCAGGGAGGCAGCACATGGTCTGTAAGGCAGTTGCTACATCAGAAACCTCAGTGGTAAAGTGCCGATTGACAACCATTGCCGTGGTAGCTACCTCGTTAGCCATGCGTTAATGACATGTAGGGTTCCGCCGTGACACAATCTGGTGTTTATTATAACATGGACTCTAGCACGAAGACATCCCGACCGCGCCTCGTAGTCCTTGGTTCCGGCTGGGGAGCAATGAGCTTTATCAAGGGTCTGCCCTCAAACATAAGGTTCGTCGATGTCCTTCAATAGATCAATTGCAAACATAAACAATTCACCATTACTTGCGCCCTAATCTCCTCGCGATCGCGGCCTCGCTCCTCGTTTGCGTGTCAACAAATATTCTTTTCGTCTGCAGAGACATGTATGAACTGATTGTAGTATCGCCGCGCAACTACTTTCTGTACACCCCGCTTCTGCCTGCGGTCGCTACTGGCACCATGGAGGAGCGGTAAGCACTACAGGAGCGGTGGAGATGTAAAATTGCCACGCTTCGGGTTGATAACCTGTTCAGATGTCATACTTCATTCGTTGTGTTGACAGTGTTACGACATGGCCTTGCATCAGGCAGTGGGGACGTCCGTTGGCCCCCGGGTCGGTGATATATCTATGCAGCCTTTGCCTAGGGGTTCTTTAATTTGCCGACAGGAGGGGATATGGCCCACTGCACTGGTTTAGTGGGCCCACTCTGCGGCTTGGTCGGCCCCCCAGTACCTGATGTATTGGTGTCTCGCGTCCTGCCACGGCATGCCTACGCTTCCCGCGCCCATGCAGTGTTCATATTGCCCCGGACTGGCCCCCTATATGGCTGTGTCCGAGTTTGTTTGCCTCCCTGCCGAACTAACCTCCGACTGTCTTCCTGCCTACTTAACCTCCTGGTCTCTTCATCTAACTCCCTGTCTGTCTGTCTGTCTGTTTGTCCGTCTGTCTGTTTTTGTGGATGGCGGCCCCAGCTCCATCGTGGAGCCAGTTCGAAATTTCATCGTCGGCAAGGTGGGTGGCCGGGTGACTGCGACTGGCCGGACTGCGGGACTGCCCTGGCTGTTGGTGGCAAAGTTCAGGGCCAATGACGGGAGCGATATGGCTGGGCTGAATGTGGTCTTCGCCCGGGGCTACTCTCAGCTCTCTGCTTGTCCGGGTTTCCGTGAATTTCTTTATTTACCACGTTGCACCTGCACGCCGTCGTCGCCATCATCATAAGAGCGGCAAAAGCACATCCCAGCGACGTAACCGAGCTTTAGCGCGGAGCTTGCATTCATATCAGTAAACGTTTCTTCCAATCATCAATATATCATTAATCATCATCATCATTAGGGTAGGATATCATCATCATCATTAGGGTAGGATATCATCATCATCATTAGGGTAGGATATCATCATCATTACCATCATCATCACATCGCCTTGCACGTCCGTGCGCCCGCTTCTCGTCCACTCGATCTGATATGTGGAATGTTCGTCTTACTCAGCTGCCGCCGGACGTCTTCGTCACCCGCTCCGTCCCTAGGGCGATTTCTACGAGGCCTTATGCAAGGACATCGATCCGGTCGCCAAGGAGCTGGTGTGCTGCTTCCCTGAGGATGCGGGTCTGGACTCGGCCTGCTTTAAGCTCAGCTACGATGTGCTGGTCATGGCGGTGGGTCGGGGCAATAGGGTAATAGGGGCACGGGGCAGGTCTTTGGCGGATCGGGCGATGCGGTGTGCAGCCATGCGGTGTGCAGGAGGCAGAACCAGAGGGCCAATTACAAAAGTTGTAGACACCAACCTGAAGGGAGAGACGCCAAAAATGAAACCAATCATTGAAGCGTGGCTGGCGGGAAGTCGATAGTTGGATTGCACACCTTGGATGTAAGCGATGAAGGAAGGCCGAGCTGGGTTCTCAGAGAAATGTGCTTTGGGGGTGGGGGCAAAAGATCCGGTGGCGGGTTGTAGGGGCAAGGTAGCTATCGTGGCGGGCTATCCCTTTGCGGCGGATAGCCCAGGGGAACGCCGTGCGTGTTGCCGTGGTGGACGCAAGTACGGGCACAGTGGATTTAGAACCTAGCCGAGTGGATTTAGAAAACTGAGAATTTCGATTTGGGGTGCGTGGGGTGATTCTGGAGCAGGGTGCAAAGACATGCAGTTGTGGTGGTGATGGTGGTGACCTGGGCGTCTAAGGGATCGTGAACGTGGCTACAGTGTTGACTGCAGCAATAGCCGTGGGTGTTGTCGGGAGGAGTGTGCGAAGAAGGCAGGGCTGAGAAGCGGAGGTCGCCTGGGTGCTGATGTACACCACCCTTGGCTCGCTGTTCCTTGAGGTGTGTATCGATCGACCAACATGTGGTGACAGCATGAAGAACTGACCTCCATGATTACCTAATCGCCCAGCAGCTTACAGTTGTAGATGCTAGCAGGAACCGTTAGACACCGTTAGGACTCGTCTCGTCGTCTCGCGCGCTGGTTCAAGTCCCCCTTCGGGCCATCCTGATGTGCTTGTGGATGCACGGACTTGACCGATATGCGTAAGACCTGAAGTACCTTTTTTCTCTCATATTCAAACCTTCATTCATTTACTTTTGTTCTTTTGGTCGTTGGCCCGTTTCCTTCGCACCTCTTCCCACTTCCGCCGCCGCCTCCTCCCCTCCCCCTCCCACACACACACAAACACCAAATCCGACCCACCATCGCCCTTTAGGTTGGCTCCGTGAACAATACTTTCGGGATCAAGGGAGTAGACCAGTACTGCTTCTACTTCAAGTCCATTGAGGACGCGGGCCGGCTGCGGGCTCGTGTGTCCGAGTGTTTTGAGCGGGCGGCGCTGCCGGCTACACCTGAGGAGGTGCGCTACCTGGCAAATGGCGACTCGGGGAGTCCAGGGTGAAGCAGGAGGGAATGGGTGCACGGAAGATGGAAGGGCGGTCACATTGTGCAATATTATGTGTGTACGTTAACCCTACGTACATGGCCATTTGTGTTTGTGTGCGTTGTTTCAGCGGCTGTTTACGCCCTAAACCTAATTCGGTGCAGCATATGGCCATGTGGGACGCAGCGGTGCGGCAGTGGGGGTCATGAAGGGACCTGCTTCGATGACGAGCTCTTATGCGACTGTACACGTCGGTCTGTCAGCACACTTCCCGCTGAATCATGTTGTGTTCTCTTCTGTCAGGAGCGGAAGAAGCTGCTCACGTTTGTGGTGGTCGGCGGAGGCCCGACGGGCGTCGAGGTGGCAGCGGAGCTGTACGATATGATTGAGTGCGATCTCGCGAAGCTCTATCCCAATATCGTCAAGGACGTGAGTTCTCGGGGCCGGATCGGAGCAAGGCGGGGCGGGGCGGGGGAAGGCCGGGGGGTGGGGAGCACCGCGAATTTCCGTGCGGGCAGACTGGACGACGGCTGGGCCATTCATTGTCCAGGAAAATGCGAAGGGCGGGCGATGGTGATTTTTTTTGCCATGGAAGGGAGATGTGCTTGCGGTCCTCAGCTCGTCGGCTGAGGGTCGGTCAACAGCCAGTAGGGCGCAGTGGGCTGGAGTGGAGGGGAGTGGAAGGCCTTGGCCATTGCTGGAGGAAAGCGCGTCTCACACTGTGACACCTAAGTCTGGTTATGACTCCTCACCGGTGTGCGAGGTCCTCAGGCACCCTTGACTTTTAAATGTCTGTCTGTTTGTCTGTCTGTCTGGGTGGTATTTTTACGGCCCATAGACCCATTCACTCATTGACCCATCGACCCATCGGTCCATCGGCCATTCATTCCATTGCAGGTCTCCATTCAGGTTGTGGAGCTGATGGATCACGTGCTGTCGACGTACGACAGGGCGATCTCAATCTACACCGCTGAGCAGTTTAAGCGCGCCGGTAGGTGTTCGAGGTCTCCAGAAAATGGCGAGTTTTAGCATTGAATGAAAGAGAGACAACTAACAAAACCTTGATACCGAAACCGGAGTTTGCGAAAGGGTGGGAAAGGGGAAGGGGGGGTACGCCGCATGATCGGCATCCTGTGACCGGCATCCGACAGACAAGGAAGCTATCAGCGGCGTGGAAAAAGATGGAAAAAGAGTTTGCATTGGCTGCTGGAGTAATGTTATCTTATGATGGCTGCCGGGGTGCCAGAGAGACTGATGGGTGCCCCGAAAGTGAATCTAAGCCAGCGGAGGACTGGAAGACATGGGGCAGGCACGGAAAACCTTAAGTGCCCCTGGGAAGGCGATGGAAACAAGCGGAAATCGGGTGGGAGGGTTGGGGGCTGCGAGAGATGCTTTTCGGAGGGAGGTCTGCGGCCTTAAGCCTCCTCACGACGACTTCCTCAGTATCCGTACCGCTCCGCCTGAATAGGCTTCCTTACTTAGATGTCACTGCACCGACATTTAAATCCAGTTCCTCTTTCTGTGTGTAACGACCTTCTTCCCGCCGGGTCCCTATCCCTTATCTTCGACAGGCATCAAGCTGGTCCTTAACAGCCGGGTAGCCGCCGTGGAAGACGGCTGTGTCAAGGTGCTCAACAAGGCCAATGATGTCACCGAGATTAAGTGAGTTAAGGAAAAGATTTCGAGTGGGTTTTCAGGAGGGGCGGTTGGAGCTGCTGACGCATTCAAGTGCAGGCACAAGTGGTGGGAAGCGATGAAGATTGGTACGCCTAGGGTTGTAATGTGGCGGAGTGCATCTTGACATTTCTTATGCCAATCATTGGATGTTCACATCTCCCAAGAGCTGTTCCGCCTCCTGCATGCATCTATGTGATGGACGTTTCGGGCGCCCTGTTGGGTGATTTTTGGCTTAACGGTCTTCCGGGTTCCGCCCCTGCTTTCCGCGTTTTGAAACCCTAACGTTCCCAAATACACCAAATACACCAAATACACGCAATACGCAGGTTCGGTGCGTGCGTGTGGGCCACGGGTATCGCCATGAACCCGCTGATTCGCCAGCTGCAGGAGAAGCTGCCCGGACAGTCGCATTTCAGGTGGGGCCTTTTTAAGAAAGCCAAAGGGACGACAGGTTGACGGCGCTAGGGAGCGGTGTCATCAGTGGCCAGGGAATACGTCTTGGACGACCTCCCTTTCCGCCCCTACGCTTCGGATGCACCACATTGGGTGCCACTACTGATCATGCTGGCTCCTTTCGGGTCCTTGTCTGCTTTTCGCTGCTTTGTTGCCCTCTTTCCCCCGCTTCCCGTCCTGATGGAAACGTTTCTCTCTTCCATTCCTTATTGTACCCCAGGTCAGTGCTGACGGACGAATGCCTGCGGGTCAAGGGTAGCGATGGGAGCATCTGGGCTCTCGGCGATGCTGCCACCATCGACCAGCCCAAGGTAAACCTGACTGGGCGGGAACTAGGGGTGCAGAGGATCCAGGTATCGACAGATCCAGGAATGTGCAAAGGGGAGGGAAGGGGCCGCGAAGCACTGACAAAAAGCGTCCAGAGACTATTGCTATTATAATTTTGATTTTTATGATTATTATTACTATATCATTGTTCTGTATCATTGTACTATGTTCCTATTATTAACCGTATTGGTTGCGGTGGGTTAGTTCCATGCTCAGTTCGTCTGGATGTATGCCTATGCAGTTCCCTTAATTCCTCTCGACATTCTTATCAACAAAGAGGGTGTTATGTGATGTGAAATGATCTCCCCTCTGATCCTGTTCCGCTCTGTTCTGTTCTGTTTGGTTTGCGGCTTCAGGCTTTGGACTACGCCGAGCAGCTGTTCGACGCGGCCGACGCGAACAAGGACGGCAAGCTAAACCTTCAGGAGCTAAGGCAGCTGCTAAATGACGCAAGTAAGGAGTTCAGCCACCTGGAGGAGCACGCCCGGTACTTCGACAGGTGCGATTCTGAATGAGAGACAGTCGCCACCCCCACTTCTCGCAAAGTAGCTGTTGAGAGTAAATCAGAAGGCGGTTGTAAGAGTGTGTTGGGTTAACCTCGTGATTTACCTCGTGCGCTTAAAGTATAGGGTTTACTGTCTGTTTTACAGAAAAGTATTGTAGCTTGTAAAGCTGTCCTGGATTTCATTTTTTTAGGCAACATTTTCCACTTCTACGCACCCCAACTTCCCCGACATGTCTTCCTGTCCGTAGCCAAAGCGGCATCCGTCGCTTCGGCAGCATGCTGGCCAACAGCAATGCCGGCGCCTCCACCCAGGAGCGCCAGCCGCTGGCACCCCTGCTCACCAACCTTGACACGGAAATTACTTTGGACCAGTTCCATGAAGTGCTGGGCAAGATCGACAAGGGTGAGATAACGGGTCTATCACCCATCGTTGTGTGTACGTCATATTCATATAACAACGCCCGCAAAAACCCTAATGCGGATTTACCCCAGCTCCGAAGACGCATCCCCATCCCACTGCGCAGCAGAGGGCAGGCCTGGTCCCTACCGTTGGTACGGTCCTCGAGCTGTTACCTCTGCGCCAGGCAGCCGCTGTGCCCTGCATGCCCCGCACGTGATGCCGCTGCTCTCTCTGATCCACTGATACATATACATCCATCTTGCTTGACGCCGGTCAGTCAACAATTAAGTAGTAAGGCAAGCTCCCTTCTGCTCCTTCTCCTTTCTGTTTGGCTCACCTTCAATTCCGTAGGCCTTAGGGCTCTGCCCGCAACCGCCCAGGTGAGCTTTTGGGGGGATTGGATTAGTTAAGGCCTTGCTAAGGAGAGGTTTTGGGGTTTTGTTTGGTCGATGGGACAGAAGTCTTGGGTTCGAATCCCGGTTCCTTCTTTCGGGATGTTTATGGTCTCGAACATTCCAACCTCAATCCCACCGGGGAACCCCGCAACCTTGTCACCAACCTGAATGCAGCCGCAGCGATACCCCTTGTCCCATCTGACTCGGGGAAGCTGGGCGAAGAAGCCGCACTACGAAACACTTCCTCCTAACGTGTCTCCTCTACGTCTTCAAACCCCTTAGCTCCTGATTTCTGGGTCGGCATGATTCCCTTGGTGCGTCTGCCCTTCCCCTCAGGTTGCCAACCAGCAGGGTAAGTACCTGGCTAAGGTGTTCGCCTCCACCAAGATCACGGGTAGCCCCGACCAGGACAAGGCAGTGGCGGAGAGCGTCAAGCCCTTCAGGTGGGTGGCAATTGCGTAGGGAACATCCGCAAAATAAAAGGGGGGGCCGGCAGCTGAATTTCAGGCAGCAGCAGCTGTAGTTCCCGGAAGCGTGGTAAAGGAAAGGAGGGAGGCGAGGCAAGGGAAGTGGAGTCGGAAACGGAGGTGGTGGCAGGGGAAGAAGATGAGGGCGGTGGTCTAAGGGGGGAGTCAGCGTGTGTTACGAAGTGTTTCTTTTCGGAACTGCATTTCAGGTGGGGGAAGCAGTTCCCGCTGTCAGCTCTAACCTCTTCGCCGGCCCCTATGTAGCGCAGCGCCAAGGGGTTCTTGAAACCCAGATTCCCTGCCCCCCTCCCCCCCCCCCCCGACATGGTGCGGAACTCAGCCTGCTAACTGTGGCGTAGAGGGCGCCACAATGGTTGTTGGTCGCGGCACAGAGGCTGGCCCTAACCCTGTGCGCCTTCTCAGCTGCCTCGTCATGCCACTGTATTTTGTCCCCATTCCCCATATTCCCCAAGATCTCGGGCTCGGGCTCGGGCTCGGGCTCGGGCTCTTAACTAAACTTCATTGTGTCCTCACCTTTCATGGTATGATGTTTATTACGTTGCAGCGCAACTTTTCCCTTTGCCCCTCTACTTCTTCACTCCACCGACATGTCATCTTCATCCCCTCCTCCCGCCGCTCCCTCCCTCAGGTACTTCCACAAGGGCTCCGCGGCCTATGTGGGCAGTGACAAGGCCGTCTTCGACCTGCCGCGCATCGGGCCCCTCACCGGCACGGGCGCGGGTTTTGTGTGGAAGAGCTACGAGACCCTGTCGCAATTCTCTTTCCGGAACCAGTGTCTGGTGGCGGCGGACTGGCTGCGCACCAAGATCTTTGGCCGGGACATCTCCCGCGTGTAGGGCGGGACACAGGAGACCACTATTTCTTGATTACTGAGGACACTGGCGTTGGGAGCAAATGCCGCAGTCTACTCCTGCATCATAATATGGATACGAAGACCCAGGGAAGGCGACGGGGAAATGACGAGTAGCAAGCAGCGCAGGGCGCCCCTGTTTTCCCGTATGTATGGCAATTGCCAAAAAGTTGCTATGTCGGTGGGAGTACGATAGTGGGAGTCGCTCCTTCTTCCCGTTCCTCCTTCCTCTCTTCCCCTTCCCTCCATCCATCCTTCTCGCCTGACCGTGCGGCGGAGGGTGGAGCAGTAAGACATGTGCAGTACTAACGCATTCCCGAACTCGTTTGTATTTCAGTCATCTAGGAAACGTAAGGGAAAAAGATGGAGATAAGAGGCCATGGCTGGAGAATGTTGTCCGCAGACCTTTTCATTGATGCCCGTGTAGCGGTGAGAAGCGTGGGGGCAGTAAAGGGGCACACTGCTTTGAGTGTCAGTGGAGGTGTCTGGCCTGTCAGGGGAACTAGGGTGCATGAGCTTCGTCGCCTGTATTCGCACCACCGCCCTCATGCGCTGCAATACAACACCACTATGTGTGAATCTGAATGATGTTGTGAATATGAGAACCCCCAGGCGTTGATAGCTGATAGATGGGTGGGTTTTTGAATACCCTTGAAAACAACACGACTGTGTATTCCTGGAGCCGGGCAATTGAGGCACCGGATGGCGTGGCCCTTGCGCTGGTCTTATGTGTCCGGATGTATTTCGACAAGCATCCACGTGAGCTGTGAGCGGGATGGAATTGCGGATATCAGCGCGGGTGACACTGTGTTGTGGGCTTGCTGCTACTGCAGCTGTAGCAAACCCGTACACCAGTATGGCTTTTAAGAAAGAGGGGGGCGTATCTGGGGCTAGACAGGAAAAAGGGTTTAAGGGCGGGAGGGGACGAGCTGCAGGACAACATCATGATGTGATGCGCGCAAAACACCACACAATCATGGCGGGGTTCATCACGCGACTTGGGGGAACCCGAGTTGGAGCCGATTGCGGTGTGATTGCCATGTCTGAGGATGGCTCCTTGCCTGCCCGCACACGCGATGTGCGTGGTGGTGGCTGACGGACGATGTTACTCGTGCTCCACATTCATAAAGCCGATCCTGGAGCTGCAGATGTGTCTGTGTGTGTTTGTCTGTGCGTATGCGTGTATATAAATTATAAGGCACGGGGCAAGTATCCCAACATATCCTCAAGTATCTGCGTTTGCGAGTCCGCGTTGTGTGCACATGTGTGCGTGCTTATGCCGCAGTTCCTTCACATCTGCAGCGTGTTCATTGCGCCAATGTGGTGTTTGCTGATGAGAGGTACGCGAAATGGTAGGCAAGGGGGAGAGTTACGGAGAGAGTTGCATCACTGACTGCGTGTGTGTTTGTTGTTGCCCCCGGATGATATGTGCGTCATTTGGTCTCCCCACTCGCTTCCGTGTGAGTGGAAGCGGGCTGGCCCTTCCCTGCGCCGCGATGAGGAATCCCGGTGATGAAAGACAGCAAGGACATCCGTTTGCGTTGTCATACCTTACTATTGGAGCATATTTTGAGCTGCAGGGATCGTTCTTGTCAGGCTGATAGAAAGCGGGTCCACTTTCTGAAGATTCTTCGTTTGGGCGATTAAGGGGTCTTTTGGGCTGATTAGCGTTACTTGTCCTGCAACGGCTGTTGCTACATTGTGATATTCCTAATTATTGTTTATGTTGTTGTATAACGGAGGAGCGCGCCACAGGGTGAGGTGTTACCCGCTTTATCCCGTCGTGATGTGGGTTTCGGAGCGTTTCGGATCGACTGCTGGGATATGGTGTCAAATTTGCCATGGAAGCGGCAGAGAGTCGTGGTGTGGGTTTCGGGGCGGCATTCTGAGTGATCATACTGCGGTGATACCTGCAGTGGTAGCAGCTTTTGTGCATTGGCTCTCACCTTCTCCATTCTTAGCGGGTAGGGGTTGAGTACTGCTGGCTTCGCGATAGGTACTGTGCTAGTCCTGTTGGCCAATTTGCTGCTGCGGCCTGGGTTGAGGCACGGTGCGGACCCGGGGAATATTCTCTAGCGGGTGAGAGCACGCACGCTCATTAGATGCTTTTGGGTCCGTTTTCTTGCTTCGATATTGAAAGAGAGAGACGGGCAGAGCAAAAGAGAGCGTGAGAAACTGGATCGGACTCTGCTCGGCAGAACTGGAGAGGGCGGATGAGCGGCACGCAGCATGTAACGCTGAATTTGACGCGCATGGATTCGGTGATTTTTTCTCTGTTTCCCAACCCCAGACCCCTGATATGCCCTGATATGAAGGTGAGTGCGGTTCGACCCGGGACCCAATATCGACGCAGCCGCCAGTAAGGGAGGCCTCAGATAAACCTTGACGTATGGAGGACAGGCGGACGTGTCTTACAACGCGGCACGAGGACAGTAAGAAAAGGAGAATTGCGTCACGATAGAGAAGAAACCTATAAGGGTGGATGTGATGCACGTCTTCATACGCCAAGACCTTGCCTGGCGATTTCAAGCTGCCTTCTTTCCGAATAGTTGAAACCAGGGTTCATTTTGCGACACGTCCAATTGATATTGGGAGGATTTCAAATAAGGACTTGGACCCCGTTCTCGGTGTTGGATACGAACGCAAAGTGAAGTCTCGTGTCCTCTCCTGTCGACTGTCGAGCGTATGCAGGACTTTCGTGTTCGTGGTAGGGCTTTAAGGGATGAAACTTTTCAGGTATGATATAAAATCTATCGAAATTGCTAGGAATTGATCACTAGTGTGGCCTGGAAACACTTATTTATCTCCTGCGGCGGCAGCACCTAGGGCTTTATGAAGATGCATCTACGGAAAGTTCCAGGTTATCTTTCGTTTCAAGCTATCATTACAAAGACAAAAATTTGGGTCCAAATATTGTAACAGATAACGCCTTAGTGTCACATAGGAAGTACCGTCCTGGCGTCGCACGTACCGGACTTAACCTGTGCCGCTGATGGTTTATTTCATACAACCTTTAATTTCTTTTACGCTTATCTGTACATTAAATCCGGTTACGCGTCTGGTCGTTGCTGTGGTGGTTAGGGACTTTACTGGACACTGTCACTGTCCACTACATTTTATACAAAAAACGGTCATATTATTATTTTGTTACTCACTTTTTAAATACATCTTTACGAACTTTACATCATCATCATCATCATCATCATCTTAGGGCGGGCGCGTAGAGGCTGCCTTTGCAACGGAATGTGTTCTGAAAACCAAGTCAGTGTACCGAGCTAATATTCTAAGAGTCATATGTTTTTGCCAAATAGATATAACCTTTATGTCTGTATCGGCTGTTGACCGTTGTTTTCGTACTGGTACTGCTGTTACGACTAGCCTTCATTTCGTTTATATGTAACATCGTAATGTAAAATTCACTTGCTATGAAAAGGAGATCCAAGTCAGAATACCACCGATGTATGTCTGTATGCCACATTTGGAGCTCCACGCCTCTTTCACGGCCTTCGCAGGATTCCCTAGGTACATTCACTAAGCAACTTGCCAGAAATTCTTGTCAACCTTCCTGACTTACTTTAACGGTGGGTCCATAACGAGTGGGACTGTCTGGTTATGCCTTTAGGGCGCCTATGCACATACTCCGTTTAGAAATTTATTTTGGTGACTTTTTCATAGTTATAAAGGGACTCTGCGCATTGTGCACGTGTGAGGTCCATCGCAACCGCCAGCGTTCTTCACGTGCCCCATAATGACCACCTGAACGGTTTGACGGTTTAATGCTATCAGTGCCCGCCCTCATTACGCTGTTCACCTTTGGCCTTATCAGGACACGGTCTCTGCACGCGCTTGGGGCCTGCATTGTTGGTTTCGTTAAAGGACGGCGACTGTGACGGGGAGCCAGGATAACATCCAAGCACGTCTCCTTTCTTCTATGGAACATTCACTAGTGGTCTGAGTTCTATTGAAGGGCATCACTTGCTGGTAGGCGGCGTAGCTGACGCCAGCCATTTGGCGCCTTCAGGAAAAATCCAAGGTTGGGCATCTCGCGTGGTCTTATAATCATCGCCATACGCTAACGACAATACGTAGAAAGCTTAGCTTCGTGATCCTTCTTCCATAGGGTCCATCGCTTGTTGGGTCTGTTTGCGTTAGCGCAATGGACAGGTTATGAGACCTTTCAAGTGCTCTCAATGATCAGGAATTAAATAATGGGTTGGGAAAGCAGTGGATCCAGCCAGGAAGTCATCCACGGAAAGCATCATGGCGAAGTCAGCCCGACACCCTTCAATTCAGTCCTTCCCCTTCGTTACCTCAAACGATCCGTCCCGTTCCGTTCCATTCTCGCGTAACCTTGCCTGATGTCCCGTTTCCACGTTCGGCGGGCGCGCGACCAGTATAAAGACAAAACTCAACATAGTGCCGAAGTGCTCACTGGAAATCACCGACCGATCTACCATGTCGCAAACTAATCAGAAGCATCCAAACGCTTGTACCACTCTACGTGCACCATCCACCAGTATACGATCTTGCGCGATCCTCACGCGTGCAAAACCTGGCGTGGGCCTATGGACCGTGCCTCTGGCTTGTCTACCTGCCGTACGGCTTAGGCGGCCCCTCCTAAGAGGCTCTTCTCCAGGTTGCCTCCCGACTCGGACCCTTAGCTTGCGACGTCTAGCTGGTTGACCCGATTGGGCTCGAAATTAAAGGACATACTTTAATTTTATTTGCCCCTTGGCTTATAACGCGCTTAGCATGTTACATTCTTTTGCATGGCCCGTGTCTTGCATTTGCAGGCCAGGCCCGAGCAAGGGCCTTCTAACCTTCCCCTTCCCCATGCCGTGCCTTGGACAGTAGTAGCACCGTAGCACCCTGTAAGCAGTGGCTTCCTGGTGAGCTACCTAACGGATTAAACGGATTATTTCTTTATCGGTTGTTCTTCCTGATCAGGTAGGACAATATGACGATCGGATCGTGTGATGACCAGCTGTTTGCGCGGGTCTTGGCGCTACTGGGAGGGGATACCGTGGCTGCGAAAGTCGTTTGCTCGGCATCTGATGTCGGGACGTTGGGCGCCGACGGCGCGGTGACGAGGTGGGCGGTGGGTCAGCTGAGGACGACCCAGGGGTCACTGGAACAAGTGCAACACGGCCTCAACGTCAGCTTCGTGTTGTCGTCAGCGTACCAGGTGGGTGCGATATTTTGGGCATGGATTGGGTGAGGGAGACCGGGCAGCTGGTTGCCGGTGGCGATGGTAGAAAAGGGGGGCATTAGTCCCCAGCAGTGGGGGCGGCAGTAATGGTTATGATCGTGATTGTGATAGTGGTGATGGTGATGATGGTGATGGTAGTGGAGATAATTCTTGTCTGCTTGGTACGTGCGATATATGCCCTCCGTTGCTTGCCTCACTTCACAGCGCTCTTCCTCCTCAACGTTTTGCGCCATCCAAGTCATCCTTGTTAAGCCATATGGCTATGTACAGAGCTATTGTCGTCCAATAAGGCCCAGTTACTTCACGTTCTCTGCGGTTCGGGTACCGAAGTACCAACCACGGCGTGCCACCCGCTACAAAAACGATACCAAAACTAATACTGAATCACGAATCCTTACGCCGTACGCCAAACGCACGCACAAATATGTAGTAATTGAGATCTCTTCACCCCCCCCTTGTCCCGGGTTGGTTTTGAAACCTGTGCAGGTTTTCGTGATGCAACTGGGGTGAGTCGGGGATCTGGGTGGTTAGGGGGCCGGGACAGCGAGGGCGGAGATGTACTCATCTTATAAGGCCCTTACAGTTCTCTGGCGCCCATCCTAATGACCCTCCGGCATTCCGCTTGTCTGTCGGTCTGTTTGTCTATCGACATGCCATCCTTGAAGCCGCCTCTGTTAAGCGCCGCTGACGCACTGCCCCTCCTGCCATGATTCACTGTCCTGTTCATTGCCCTAACCACCACTACCCCCTTGCTGCACAACGACCTCCCCACTGCCGACAGCTTCGCGCTGTTTGCGGCGGGTGTCGTACGACCGAAGAACATCGTGTCCATCTTTATAAAGAACTTTTTTGACACCTGCATCGCGGGCATCGCCTTCTATCTGGTGGGGTACGCCTTTATATTCGGTTCTAAGGACGGCAAAGGCAATGGTGGGTAGTTGGCAGCTAACCAACTTGGTGGAAAGCAGTTGGTGTGTGTGGGGAGGAAGGGGGAATGGATGATTGACGCTGACTCAGAGCGGGAAGGGGGATGCGGTTAGGTCTGCCGCGTACGGCAAAAGGTAAGCGTTTTGATTTAATATGAATGGGAAGACTGAATGATAAATTAGAAGTTACCGGTGCGATAGTCCTTATAGCTCCACATCGCGCGAGGCCGTACCGCCTTTTGCCAACGGAATGTCCTGCGGCAACTGCTGAGGGGAGGGATGGGGAGGGGAGGGGAGGCCGGACGTTGCTGAGGCCGACCCCGGGGATCTTCTTGAGGTGACCGATGATACATAAATCGTATAATAGGAAAATGAGAAGAAAGAAGTAGTACCGCGAGGAAGAGAGAGAGGGAGAGGGAGAGGGAGAGGGCAGGCGCTTTCCTTGTTAACAGGTCGGTGCGAAAAGTCCGTCCGCCCATCACCATCACGTCTGCCGAGCCCCCATTAGCATGGGTCAATTTGAACCGCGCACGCCGTCAACCCTTCCCGCCGTCGTGTCTCGCTTTATGTGTTCCTCAAACCCACACAAAATCACAAAATCCATAACTTGGTTGTTTCCCCGACACCCGATAGCTACCAACAGTTAACCGCTTTACCTGTATTTCAGTTTAAGACCGAACAGTTCTAAAGTTTTAATGTCAGGTCTCCGCATCTCATGTCTCCGCATCTGCATCCGTTCCCTCAAACGGTCAACACAGGCTTCATCGGCAATTGGGATTTTGCCCTTAGCTACACTGACGGCGGCCCTGGCAGAAGCGCCCCTCTGCCCTGGCACCTGTTCATATGGAACTGGTCGTTTTGCTCGGCTGCGACCACCATCCTCTCCGGGTCCATTGCTGAAAGGGGAACCTTCGTGTCGTATACCATTTACGCGGTACGTGTGTACGGCAGTGACATTCTGACATGGATGAATGAATCAGAGGAGGGGGAGGGGAGGGGGAGGGGGAGGATAGTTTGGACGCAAGGCGCAGTCCATCTCCCTTGGTTTTTTTCGTCGCTTGGGTTGCCACTGTGCTTCTCCCCCCCCCTCTCTCTCACACACACACACACGCACACGCACGCACAGACCCCAAATCTGGCAGCTTGTTGTAACCCTGCGCCCCCCCCCCACCCCCCAGGCTGTGATGCCGGCCTGGGTGTACCCGGTGGTTGCGCATTGGTTGTGGTCACCGCAGGGCTGGTTGAGCGTCCGAAACAAGGAGGACCGCATACTGGGCATTGGCGCCATCGACTATGCGGGATCAGGTACGGGGCGGCACAGTACGGGGCGGCACACATATCATATATACAGCATTTTAATTATTATCATATTATTAATTACCGATTTCAAGTGCCTGTCCTTTCAGCTGCGCGCCTTTTGATAACTTGGAGTTTACGAAGGATAAATGACAGTATCGAGTTTGCTAATTTGAGGTGCGGCTTTTACCTCCTCCTCCGTACTCAAGCTGCCACCTGACAGTTGAGATGCGGCCCATACGTCCACGGACTGCGGCAGGGGTGGTGCATCTGGTGGGCGGAACCGCGGCGTTGGTGGGCTCCATCCTGGTGGGTCCACGAGCGGGCCGCTTCGAGGGCGGCGGCATGTCGGGGCATCTACACCGAGCCACTGCCGCTCCGCAGCTGTACCTGATAGGCACACTGCTACTGTGAGTACGGATAAAATCTGGTACGGAAGTGTACGAATGGTTACAAATATAGGGATTGTGTCGCCGTATGCTCTCCCACTTACGTTTATTGTTATTTTTATTATTGCTGTTATTGTTATGGTTATTGTATATATTATTATTGTTGTTATATTTGTTATTGTGCTGACGGGGAAGGTTTCTGTTGCTGCTGGCGCCTATCCTTCCTGGCTGGATGCATTGTACGAAAAAAAGATCTCTGATCTGTACGACGTGTCTGCAGGTGGTTTGGGTGGTATGGCTTTAACCCCGGATCCCGGCTCGCAATTGCGGATGATAACTCGGTGAGTGCATCCTCTAACAGTCAGCCAGACTGTTTGTGTCTTTCTCGCTTTTACCGCCCCCATGTCCCTCTCTCTCCGGGAGCCTTGGGATATATACGTGTACGCAGCGTACAGAGCTTTGCGATGTGCTGTTATGCACGCATCTATTTATTTAGTTGGTTAGTCATCTGAGCTTTACTGCCGCGCGCGCTCTGTTTCTCTGTGGACCATTTCCCCCCCTCCAAAACCCCCCAAACCCCGCTCCTTCCCGACTTCGTTCACCCCCACACTTCTTCACAGGCCATGGTTGTGGGTCGTACGGCAGTAACCACAACGTTGTCCGCCTGCGCTGGTGCGCTGACCGGCCTGCTGTTTTCGTACAGCAGGTACAAGGTGTGGGACTTGCTGTCAACCTGCATGGGAGCGCTGGCGGGTGAGGATAAGGGCTCTTCGTAAGCGGTTAGGGTTAGTTGGGGCAGTTGCAAAGAACGGCCGTGAGCGGATACGGACTTCCCATCTCAGGTAACAGAGTTCTCGGTTGCTCAGCAATTTTCAGTAATTTTTTATTCAGGTTCAATATTTCAGGATTTTGAGCTTGACGATATTGCGCGGGGTACGTTTTTAGAGGAGGACAGAAGTTATTTAACAGAATCCAGTACGTCAGGAGGCGTCTGGAGCTAACCGTCGTACTTGATTGCGTGTTCGTTTCTTCCCAGCACGGCCACATTACCCCTCCCTCCATGTCCCTCTCCAGCACCGGTGTTTTTGGATTCTGCGTTCCTCCCTCCCACCCCTTGGTGGGGATTTTGATCTCTCCCTTATCCAAAGACCGTCCACTGCTCGTACTCGTGCTCATACTCGTGCTCATACTCGTGCTCATACTCGTGCTCATACTCGTGCTCATACTCGTGCTCATACTCGTACTCGTACTCATACTGCTTCTGTTTCCGCTCGGTTACTGCGACAGGCCTGGTATCAGTCACGTCAGGATGCTCGGTGATAGAGCCTTGGTAAGTGTAGGGCGCGCGCGCGTGTGTGTGTGTAGTGTGTGAGGTGCGGGGGAGGGGGGGTGTTGGGGGGAGACGTGGGGAAAGAGAACAATATTGAGGGCGGGTGATGGACCCCCACCCCCACCTCCACCCTCATATATGGAAACGGCTGAAAGGGGGGTCGGATGCCCAAAGGAAGCCTCTATGGCTTAACCAAAGCTCAAACCCTAGTCTGTCGCACGCAGGGCCTTATGTGTAGTCCTCCGAGTGACGTGCACCACTCGCTAACGCGCGGCATTGCACACCCACACACCTATGTCCCTTATGTGCTTATCCGTCTGTAGCGTCTGTTCGACTTCCTTGAGCCGGTCATTTGTGACCTCTCTAATTTCCGGCCGCAGGGCCGCCATCATCTGCGGCGTCGTTGGAGCGTTCGCATGTGAGGCGGGTGATGGTATATTGGAGCGGTTGAAGGTGGGTATAGGTGATACTTGGTAGTTGGTAGTTGACAAGTTGTCTGGTAGCGACCGTTACCTAACGGGTAACCGGTCCCTGCCCCCGACACAGAGGGATAGAATCCAGTGGGTCCCGAAATGGAGCCCACTTTTCCCTTGCCATTCCCTTCCCTTGCAATGCCCACCAAAAGGGAAAAGGGTGCAGATTCCCTATTTTGGACAAGTCGGCTGGCGGTAACGCAAGCGCGCCCGGAGACATCGGCTTCGGCCCTGGGAAGAGTTTCATTTTTCATTTTTCACCGGGGGTTCTCTTCGGTCTCCCAGCAGCCAGCTCAAGATGCGGCCGCTCTATCCACATACGTCGATGACCCGCTCTGAAACCCATCTCCAGACCGCACAGCTTCTCCTGGAACGCAGTTTTCGGGCTGTAGTAGTGTGTGGGGCTCGGCTTGTCGTTTCCTCGCTCATCTTGATTCCTTTTCCGTACATTACATACGCATACATATGTGATATTTTCCCTTTCTCCTCCCCAGATCGACGACCCCGTATCGGCCTTCCCTCTCCACGGGTTTGGCGGTGCCTGGGGACTCATCTACACGGGCCTTATGGCGAAGGACGTATACATCCAGCAGGCAGGAGACGGGTGCCGGGGCCCGTTTGGTGGTTGTGTGTGACTGCCTGCGTTGCTGGGGGGAGGGGGAGGGGGAGGGGGAGGGCAATCGAATTCACTGACACGCGGCCTAGTACAAAAGACACCTGATATGTGTGCGATGACGATCGGTGTGGTGTGCAGAGCAGAGCATGTTACAAAAGGACGCGGTTCCGTTGCCGTACGAAGATTAGAGGATCTGCGAAATTGAAGATCCGAAACCCGCGACCCGTGCCCTTCTACACCTTAACGCTTTCATCCGGAACTGTACGATGAACCTAGCAGGTGTACGGCGTGGCCCTGGGGGGGCACCGCATGGGCATTTTTTACGGCGGCCACGCGCAATTGCTGCTGTGTCAGGTATGATGCCTAAGTGGATCCGGTGCTTTTATCACTTCGAGCATTCAGCAGGGGAAGAATACACACATATGTATACATACATATGTTTATTTATATAAATCGCGTGCAGAAAATATATAGCGCCATTTTTGCATGTCTTAACGCCATAAATGCTGTACGGGATGCTGTGTCACCGGTCATAAACTTACTTGGTGCGCACGCACGTTTTCCCGACACATACATGTGCCTGACGCATGCATTTGCCCATTTCTCTCTCTTCCCCCCCCCCTCTACACACACACACACATCATTCCGTTTGGCGCCGAGTGTCAATCCGAGTGGCGGTGTTTTTAGGTGTCGATGGTGGGACAGCATTGAGGCTTTTACCGTTCTCCACAGGTGATTGCCCTGATTGTCGTCGTGGGCTGGACCCTGGTCAACATGGTGCTGCTGTTCTGGGGCCTGAAGGTCGCACGCATGCTGCGGGTGACGGCGGAGAAGGAGGCAGCGGGTCTGGACTTCGCTGCCTGCGGTCAGTTCAACGCGCAAGGCGCCTGCCACGTCCACAGCTCTAAGGTGAGCTTGGAGCTTGTCAGCGGGGAAGCAAATGAATATCAAGGATAATAAGCAGCAGGATAAGCAGCAAAGGATTGATTACGGCGGGGGGGCGTTGAGCACGCGGTAGATGGCGGGAGCACGCCGCTTTCCGCGTCACCTGCAGCTGTCTCGGCGTCGGGCTTCCGTCCCCTATGAAGTCCCCCCAGATTTGTTAGTCGGGTTTCCTTGCAAATATTTAAAAGGTCTGCCAGGGTAGGGGGGGAGAGGAGAGCGTCGGACTCGGCCGAAGGAAGGAAGGCATCAACCGGGTGGCACTGACGCACACGGGGAAGGGAAGGCACACTTTGGCAATCTTGGGCGGGAGCCCCGGAGCCTATAGTGAAGTGCGTATTGTATTTATGTATGTGTGTGTATGAGTATGTGTATTTTCTGACGTCTGATGTTTTACATGAATGGGGAGTTACACTGGGGCCGGCTCGCCGTGCACAAGCGGCCCGTAAGAGCGCCCAGGGGAGGGGGGAGTATTCGTACGTGCTTGCTGACTTCTTCCGCGTTTGCTCTTCCCCTTTTCACGTCTGGCAGGTAAACGGCGCGAAGGGCGCGGAAGTTCTCCTCTCTGCCCTCTCGATAGAGAGGCGGGGGAACGGTTATCTAGGATTCGATACCTCGCTCCGAAGCTCGTCAGCAAATCCCAGTGCACGGGGTGCGATGGCGGTGCGCATCACGGGAAACTCCTCTCCCTCCGCCACCACTCCCACCGCCGCCGCCTCTGCTGCTGCTTCCGTCTTAATCGCCGCCGCCGCTGGCGACGGCGGTATCGTGGGAGATGCGGGATGTGGTGGCGGTGCTGCTGCTGCGGCTGCTGCGGATGGACCCGATGCGCCGTGGGCTGAGCAGGTTCGAAGGGTCTAGGCACAAGGGGCGCAAGATCATAAGAAAAGAAAGTAATACAATGTATTATAATAATTACTATACGATTTGATTATGTATAACAAATTTTCTTATATATTTTATAGTATATAATATTTTATTATATGAGAATAGTTATCATATGATAATTATTCTTGTATACAATGTAATGTCTTAAAATATATTAAATTCATTAGGAGTATATGGTCCTTTTGTGACAGAGGCTGAAGGGTGGTGGTCTAGGTGTCCCCTGCGGCTGGTGGCAAGGATGACCATGAGGCCTATGTGGCGGCGAAGTCGTGAGAGGAAGCGGGACAGGGGGACAAAGGGGAGGAGCAGATTGAACAGCGATAGCCGCAGTTGGCTAGGGAGGGAGGGGCGTGTCGATAATTGTACGAATCCTGAACGGTGTTATAAGCTTCTTGGACTTGTACGACGGACCCTTACGAGCAAAGAGGCTCATGACCCACCGAGCTGAAAATAAATAGGTCAAAATTCCAAAGTGAAACAGGTCCAAGGGAGCCTACCTTATCCCGATTTCCCCCTTCCTGGACCGTGGACCCGTTCCCTCTCCCGCAGAGTCGCAGCCCCAACGGTGTCGCTTAACGTGTCGGCTTCACATTTGCAAAGTGTCCCCCGTGGATGCCTCGCCAGCCGAGATATGCCCTCCTCCCATTCTTCTTCTCATCGTCCTCACGAGTGCGAACCACGTGGGGGGGGGATGCTGCGCAAAAACAGGCATAATAGGCCGGCAATAGATATCTTATAACCGATAGCCAGCGAGCGTGTGCCCCCAGCACGGAGGTCCCGGGCCCCGGGTCCCAAGAAGGCCCGGAGGCCCCGGGGGTTGCCGGAGGTTAGACTGTCGCGGCTTGACAGTAATGCCATTTTTATAAACCCAAATGACTCATTAGTACTGACAATCCATCTGGGTCCTTCGGACCCGTGGGCCCCTCGGCGGCTCAGCTCGGCGTGGGTCGGGTCAGGTCAGGTTGGGTCGGCCCGGCTCGTCTGGGCCGTCTGCGCAGCATGTCGCTTTTGACATGAATGCTGTCGGTGCGTTTGCGGAGCGGAAGCAGTGTCCTGTCAGTGAGAGGATCAGGAAGTGTTGGAGCCGGAGTAAAGGAGCCGGAGTATAAGGGTTGGGGGAGATGGTGCGAAGACAAGTGAGACGCGTGTGCGCGCACGGATAAGGGGATGCCCGCTGGAGTCCAACAGGCGCTCCGCCCGACCAGCACTTATGCATGCGCATCCCATTTTTGCTAGCGCTGACCTACGGAGCAATCCTTGTAGTTAACACCGAAATTTTCACTGGATGGTATTGATTCCCTGGGGGATTTTGCATCGGACCCTTGCCTGCTGAACTGTTTTTGGTCTGCACGGATAGAACGCGTGTACTTGCCGTACGATCCGTTTGTGTCGGGAGATAGCGGGGCTGGCAGCCGTTGCAGGCGGGTAGAGCGTGTGTTCCTGTTCCGTGTGGTATTCATGAAGCCGGTTGAGTTTTGCAGTCCCTCACGAAGGCTCTGGGTGAGGTGAACACCCGCAGGAACGACACTCCCTTTGCTTTTGTTTCCCCGATAAGCAGAAACGGTGTCGTACAGGTAAACAATGCAAAGTCAAGTAGTTTGGGGCTTACGGCGTGCGTTTCGTTCAAGGGGTGAAGTTGTGGACTTAGCAGCCAATGGGGAGGTCGGGAATTTAAGCAGACAATGGATGTCTCAAAACGTCCAGCGGAATATACTCGCGGTGGTAAAGGCGATAGACCTTCATCCCTGACAATTTTCTTCGTCATTTTCCGAGCCGGGAAGTTCGTTTGGCAAGAAGTGGTCTTCGGAGCGACCGCTGCACGAGAGCGCTCGCGCGTGGGGGTGAAGCAATGAGGCATGGGCTGAAGCGCGATAGCTCCTGTGCATCGCTGAATTGGTAAAGGGTCTTTTCGGGGACACTGCATAGTCGTCGCCTATCCTTTTGGGGCCCGAATGGTGCATCACGTTACCAAATTGGACATGAAAGTGAAGACGCAAGGAATAGCCGGCTGTGTGTGGCTGGCGCCCCGCCCCCTCCTGGAGTCTGAAGTGACTGGCTGGGATGGTATGCAGGGGTTGAAGGCGCCATCGCGCAAGGTTGGAATTGTACGTTGGATGTCATAATTGTTGTCGTACATATTCAGGAGTGCAGGGCGCAACTGCGGGCAGGTAGGGTCTACCTCGCCTGGCTCATAGTTTATGGCAAGTGGCCACGAAAATCTGGGCGATACATTTGATGGAAAGCGTGCTGCAATGGAAGGGGACAATGAAAGTGTTTGCTGTTACAAAGCCAAGTTCATCGGTAGTTTCGTTTGTCAGCCGGACCCTGTGGTTGAGGTTATGGCGGTGTACATGTGCGACGTAACGGTCGTAAATAAATTATTTTGTAGGTATGTTGTGGGATGTTTATATTGCGGCTGCGTTCTGTTGAGTGGAACAGACGAATTACTCACCTGTTACTCACATACGTGCATCAATTTGCACTGTCATCACGTTTCAATTAGAGGTTTTTAATAGAGTTGTAAACTCTATTAAGACAATGTTACGTCATTTGATTCTATATTCCCTATTCGAGACATAAGCAGCATTATTTTGGTTCCCTGATTCCGTCTTCCACTTCTTCCATGTGAGACATGTAATCTTTGTTCGAGCTGAATGCAACTATCATCTCTTGCAATGGTCTAAATCACATCAATCGCGTGATTGTGTAATGTAGTGTAGTGCCTTAACAACGCACGTAAATCAAGAAAAACAAAGACACCAATGCTTACAATCGGTCCATTCCCCAGGGCACGGCAATGACGTGACCATTGGCCTCAGCGGCACAACGCTCCACATGTGCACTTCATGCCGCAACCTGACCCCGAAGGCGGCGACCTGGCTAAAGCGGCTACTGTGTTGCGCCAGATTTGCGTAGTCGCTTACTGAGCACCCTCCTTCGACGCCTGGCTGGCCATGCGCAGAGCGCGCTTCTTGGCCAAAGACTCGGATCTGGAAAGAGGTACAGAACAAGTAGTATTTGAGAGCGCCCCAGACAGACCCACTTCATAACAGCACAAATCCTTACCATCAACCGACAACCCTAAAAACCGAAGTTACCTCGCGTTAAGAAGCTATCAAAACCCGCTTAACCCTGTCCAGCGCACATTTTAACACCCCTTATTTTCCGGTCCCCCACCAGGTAACACTGTAGCAACAAATAGTGTACCTACCGGCGTTCGCGCTGCTCCTTGAGACGCTGCACCAGCAGCTTGTGGTACTCGGCGGCCTCGGACTTGTTCTTCTCCTGCTGCCGCTTCTTAAGGCTTTTGCGAGCGCGCTTGCGCTGCAGGGCAGCGGGGGTCACCAGCCTGTCGGGCCACACGTGGATATAATGGGAGAAGGAAGCTCATAGGAGTTGGATTATCTGCACATGAACAGCGCATCCGCTTCATGTACCTCCACAGCACAGGACCTGAAATCCGGGAATCTCCACGTCGAGAGCAATATAACGTGACACCCCGAACCCTACCTCTGGATCTTGGGGCACTTGCGGTGCGTCTTGCCATTCTTATCCTTCCGCTCGCGCGCGTAGATGGTAACGTACCTGCATATAAATAGGCAAATGCTTCATCAAGGCTGTGCACTTTTCCACCCCCACTGGTCCTTAAGCTGCAGGACCTATCCCCGAGGCTCCAATACTGAAGCTAAACCTATTTCACGTTTCCGCCAAGCCAGGTGCAAGGTTAAGAGATTCACCTCCTGCGGCCACAATCCCACTTCTGGCCTATTCTATACAATCATCTACCCACTTGCGCACGTCGTCCTCCTTTGACAAGTTGAACATCTTACGAATCTTGCTCGCACGCTTAGGGCCGCGCATGCGGGGCTTCTCCTCATCAGTAAGACCCGGCAGCTCTTGCTCGCCCTTCTTAACGATCACCAAGTTCAGGACCGACAGGTCAGGAGACACAATGCAGCCGCGGACGGACTTCCGGCGGCGCTCACCTGCAGACAGGAACGCCCCGCAGAAATAAAACATGTGGTGTGCAATATGGTGTAGTGGCAGATGGTGCTATACGCGATAAGCAAAAATTGCCATACGGGCTGATGCGTGCACAAAATCGTGCCCTCCTAGGATGGGCGGCGACATTCTTCGTTGGATGCGGATTCGCCAGGCAGTAATGATGGACGTCACAGAGGCTACAGAGGCACAGAGACTAACGACAAACACCCATTGCCCACTTGTGGGCTGAGCGGTCTATCAGGAGCTAAGGGTAGGGTAAAAGTTGGTCTCAACATCCTAGGGCTTGCCAAGACCCCCCTTTCCCCGTCCCATATACAGTACAACAGGTAGTACGAATATCCGCGAAACAATACGAAACCTCCTTTGGACAATGCCCGCTGCCTTGGATTAATTTGACACCGCACCCGTATCCTGCAGTACTAAAATTGGAAAATAATTCCGCAGATAAAACCCCTGTTACGATCCTCTAACAGCACGGAGTGCTACACGCCGCTGGTGCACATGACCGCCAGCTTTGCGCTCCATCGCAGCCTGCAAAGCTATGCTGTTTAAACTCCTCCATAAGCTCCATTCCACCATGTTGTGGCACCACAAGTTGCAACACCACCCGAGGGGCTGCGGATACAGCATTCCATACTTCGCGCAGTAGTGAAGGACCACGAACTCTGCACCTCGTTGAGACGCTCAGCAAGCGCCAGGTTTAAAGCACCCCGACAAGTTCGACGGTGCGCTGTGAGTTTTCCGCAGTGATCACAGTTACCTAAAACCCAAATTAGAACCCTTGAGAGCTCCGAGCTGTTACTCGCATTCTTAACAAACAAATTTCCCTCATAAACCGACTCCAATAGCCTTTTCTTGAGACAAACTAATGATTCAGCATAAACGCACCCTTCCGGCGGCCGTAGCCCCTGAAGCCCTGGTCGCCGGGGGTCATCAGCAGGCGAACGCGGCTATTGGTGAGGACGCCCTGCTTCATGGCGAAGCCTTGCTTATCCTGGCCACCAGCAATCTTCAGGACATAGCCCTGTTTATTGGTGAGAAAGCAAAGTCATAAATCAATCAACGCGACCTGTCGCTTCACGTTGGGGCGGCCGGCGGCGGCCATGAGAACCCGCAAGACGAGCTCGCGTACCTTGAACTCTTCGCCAAGAGCCTCGCCCTCAACCTCAGCGGCCAGACGCTTATCGTAGAAGGCGCGGAGCTTGGCCTCATCGTCCACCTCCAACTTCTTTTGGCAACCCGTGGCCGGGTAGGCAATGTTCAGCTTCATTTTTGTACAAGCTGCTCACCTGCAATATATGATTGTGTCCGGATCACTAATGCTGCAACAACAAACAGGGATAATTTAACTAAGAATAGTCCTGCATTGAGCTCCAAATCCATGCGCCACAACGTTTTAATCCATGCTTCTTGATTCCAAGACAATAAAACCGATAAATATTACAACAGCGAAGAAAAGCAGCGCCATTTCGGCGGCGCTATCGCTATCCTATAGCGTTGCCACGAACATATTACAACATGCATTCCAACCAACCTGAGGTGGCGCCAGCAGGAAAGAGACACTTCTCTAGGGACTGGGAGGCTTCAAGCGCCGGCGCTGCTGTACGCGGTGTACGACATAGTTCTGTTTTGCACGGAGTGTTTCAGTTCAATTAAATTAACTTTGTGGTAACATCACTGAGATTATAAGTCGTTAAAGTAATCCTTGAGTAGTTTGGGACAAGCAAGGCAAGGACAGAATATCTTAATTTTATGGGAATGCTCCACGCACGATCACGTTTGCAGTGTATGTTTGTGCCAATGTGAACTGCTCCAGGTCGTCAAACTTTCGGCCTTTGTGCTCACACAATTCGGTATCAGTGCGTGAAGTGCGGGTATCGTGTCCCTGTTGTAGCCGATTCAATTAATGCTGCGACATTTTTGGCGTTCCCAGCCTGGGCATTCGTCGTGGCTGCGTTCCGTGGAACCCCTCTCTTTTCTCCTAGGACACGTTGGAATTGCCGTGCCCGGGCGTTCAGCTTCGGGACTCCATTTTAAAACGTCCGTGCATCATTTCACCACAAACGCTTCAGGATTTATGGTAGCACACCTATTAACGCGCTGTTAATTCCTCGGGGCACCTTGCCGCAGCCAGTCTCACTGCAGGGCCGCACCCTCTCAGGAGTGCGAGGTGTGTGTTTTGTTCTATGCACACCCATGAGCTATTGCTTGGGCATATCATCAAAAATTAAACCATCGGCCGAAAGATGTACAGTTTCTGCTTGTCCGTGACAACCGCCACACACGACAGGCCCTTGCCCGCAGCCATCACTTCCACAGCCTCCCCCGATGGGTACAGCGCCGCAAGCATCGTCGTCACCCGCTGCTGCCGCTGCTGTCGAACATCACCGCCCTTGTCAGCCTCGTCTCGTTGGCCCGCCGGAGAACATTGCAACAGTTCTTGCATATCTGCATAATGTATTGCCCGAGCCTGGGAGGTGTGAATTGGCGTACGGGGACAAGTTAGATTTTGTCAGCCAAGCCCATAGGATTTTACCGCTTCTGTTATATACACTAACCCACCTCATGAAGGAGCTTTAGTTACCCCCACGCGGCCCCATCCGACTGATGCAAGACTAGGCCCAGGCCCAGGCCCAACCCACAATACCTGAAGCCATAGCAGCTTAGAACCGGTCAGGTCGGCGCCTTGCACGTGGTTGATGCAGTGTAGGAGGCCGCCGCCCCAAACGTCCCACACACACACCAGCCCGCGGACATCCACAGACATCAGCAACACGTGGCGCCGTGACTCAGTTAGTTTCTGCTGCGCCTGATCGCTCGCCGACGATGATGAGGACGGAGAGTGGGCACACGGCGGTGGCAGTGCCTCCATGCATGATCCGAACGCGAGGAGGACCACGTCAGCCATGTGATATCGATACGTGTTAAGGCGCGTGCCCATTCGGGCGTCCCACAGCTGAACGCCCGGATCGCCTGAAGCAGGTATCCGCAGAGGAGGGCATGAAGGGGGAACTATGTGCATTGAATGAAGTAGGGGGTGGGTGGGAGCTGGGTACAGGCGAAAGCATACCGCTCCCGCATTTTCTCCCCCTACCTGACATACACATATTGCCCCCACCATTACTATCTTGCATCCAGTTCCTTTTTGGATACCTTAGCTTCCTTTACCTTGCCCTGCAATGTGGCGCAACTTGCCGCCAACACAGAACCGGGGCCGCGCCAGCAAACAACCACTTCGCTTCAGTCTGAAGATCTGCCCAGCAATTAAGGTTTTCGCACCTTGCGCAGCCCCAGTGGCAACCAGGGACCCCTCCTCTGCCCATGCAATTGCCGTGGCTCCTGAGGGATGGCCTTCCAGCAACGCCGTCTGGGGCCGCCGATAAGCGCACCAGCGCGCCGATGTGGGATAGCCGCACATACATGTGATCAGGCATTCACATACACAGTTCCGTTGGACCACTGGCTCTACCGTTTCGATCTGTTGGTGAACCAACTGTTTCACATATTGTTTCTGCTTTATGTGCGGTGCTGGTGTCGGCGAAGTGGCCCTGATTGCTGTGCTTAACGATGCACGGAATGCCGTGTCCTGTCCCGTCCACGTGCATGTGCTCGTTAAACGCAACTTGACGTTACAGATATTAAGTGCTGCTAGTGTTTAGGGTGATCAACCTGCTCGATCGCCTTCCTCTTCACTCATCCAGCATATGTCACGAGATCAAACAAACTGCACTGACTCGTGTCACGACATGAAAGTGCAAATCGTACACAACATGTGCCGTGCCGTCTTCCTGCCATGGTGCCGGTCCCTGGCGGGCACGGCGCCTAGATTGGCGCTCTACTATGTGTCCTATTTCCCTTGGCAATCCTTATCACCACATCCCCTGGTGGAACCTCCCGCCGAAAAAGTGCAGTCAGGTCTCACCTGGAAGCCACGAATGGCCCAGATGCGCGCGGTACCGTCCTCTGCGCATACAAAAAAACAGTTACACACAGCACACACAGCACGTATGGACAAAGACAAGGAGAGTAGAACGAGGTGCCTTCGCAGCACAGCAGCCCAGAGACAACGAGGATTGGCATCACATTGCTGACATTATGCGATGCGCAGCGGATTGGGGGCAAGGTCGTTGTGTATGTGGGAATGACAGGAAAGGACAGCGTTTGGAGGTTGGACGCACAACACGACTAAGTGAAACATGGCGGTTCACGTTTAGATGGGAGCGGCCTTGGAGCCAAGGAGCCAAGAACACACGCGGACACACACACCTGATGACGATGCAACATTGAAGCCGTCTGGAGAAAAGGCAACGCCTGTTGCGGCGTTGGTATGTCCTCGACACCAGCCGATGTTCGAGAACTCGTCCCCGTTAGTGATGTCGAAGATGAGGATGTCGCCGTCCTCTTCGAACGTTGAAAACGAAGAACCCGGACGTGACGATGAGCGGAGACCAGACAGGGGACCAAGACGAGTAGGGCGCGGGAAGCATTTGCACCAGTGTGTCATTGCGACCGGCGAATATGATCGCTGGCCACTAACAGACACTGACACATTCACTAACTGGACACGAACAGTCACGGCCAGGCTAACAGGGAACAAGGAGCAAACAGCACGGAGCAAACAGCACGGAGCGCAAGGAAAGGTAGCGAGCGTAACCGTTGCCGGCAGGATGGGCGAAAGATGAATGACAAACAGACATGGTAACCCATAAGGCAGACACAGCTATGGGCTCAGGTAATGGACACGGGTGTCCATTTCCTTTCGCCAAACGGCCGCTGCCGCTTTAGGCACACGGGTAGGTCGCACCTGCCGCGGTAGCCATGCGCTGGGAGTCTCTGGAAAAGGCGACCGCTCGGACCCCGCCGTAGAAACAGCGCAGCGTGCGGCGGTGGGCGCCACTAACGCTATCCCAGATGCATACCTGAAAATCGTCTGCGTCTCGCATGCACCGAGTCATAGACACATGGTTGATTCAGTTACGTGTGGGTGTCGCGTGGGGAAATTATTCTATCTCGACGGAGCTTCCCAGCCTGAAGGCCTCCTCTAAGCGATAACTAACTAACGTGGGCCATTTAAGTGATGAATAACTAACGTGGGCTTATTGAATCATTGGTGCTTGTTGTTGTCCTCGTTTACCTGCACCGGTGGCGACCAGGCGACCGTTCGGGGACACAGCCACGGTGTTGACAGAAAAGCCTTCGTGTCCCACAGGACGCCCAGAGCCGTCACAATCCCCCCTGCTACCTGGAGCAGAGGTCGGGTCGATCTGCCAGATGCGTACCGAGAAGTCCACTGGAACAGGAGCGGTGTAGGGAGAGTACTGAATGAGTATGGATGATTAAAAGGAATGCGGTGAGAGGCAGTGTCGTCCAAATCAAATGGCTTAGGAGACATTCATCATCGCGCAGCGCTCTCACCGGAGGCGGAAGCCAGACGAGAAGCTGATGACGGTACGATATCACCATAACCGGATCTGGATCCGGATCCAGATCCAGTTCGTACCCCTGCGTATTTGAGGTCAAAACTGCCCGGCCTTGGGCGGACATTGTTCCTCTGTGCCACTGCGGTTGTGAGAAAGGTGAGACTGGTGACGAGCCGCGTGTGGCCTCGCAGCAACGCTACGCATTGCCACTGGCACGGCCGGCGGCACCTTCGTGGAACAGGTGGTTTGGGGTCATCCTGCGCCTCCTGCTCATGCTCCTGTTTGTTGGGTGGCTCTGGGCCTGCCTCAACTCCGACCCTCCGAAGCTCCTCTGCAGCTGTGGCAGCGGCGGCGGCCGCGTCCTCGATTGCCTGTTGCAGGGCAGCCTGGAGAGGGGGTTGGGGGTAAGGCAACAGGCCAACAGGCAGTCATAAAGCGTGGTGTCTACGGAAAGTAGGCAGGGATGCGGTCGTTGACGGTTGTTGTCGCTATCACCAAAATCTGGTATTGGGGACGGTGGAGGCACGGTGCTCTAAACATGACTTTTGGCGCCAGGATGCTCAACGTGCTCGTCACGCGCCATAACAAGTACGGCAGGCATAATTCGATTGGGCCTTGCGAAACAGTGCTAACCAGCTATTGAAGCTGCTTGACTGAGGCTTGCTACTGAGGCTAGTGTCGGGGTATTGTGCGAAACCAATTTATATGCGGAATAAACTGGACCTTTGCCACCTCCAGTCACAACTTCCTGAGTAAGAAGTGCTGTTTAGGCTGGCCCGAGCCAGATCTACGCACGCACTCAGGACTCAAAAACAACGCTTTAAGATTGTGCCACTGTACCTGTAGCGCAGCGCGCCAACTGCGCGGGTCGGCTGTCGGAAGGTGTCTCCATAGTCGTATCGTGCAATCGCCTGCCGAGTAGGCGGTTAAATAAATCAAGACATAAAACACAATTTGGTGTGTAAATTATATTATAATCCATGTGCTTTGACGTCTTGTTTACAAAAATGATTAGACAGTTGTAGTTGCTCGTATGCGCCAAATTCCAAGTTCCTTCCAAAGCTTTCACTAGCACAAGTTGGCAAGTTCACATAAAACTTCACAACTCATTTAGGAAATTATTTAAAATGCACTAAATGCTGAGCTACTGTATGTTGTCGGAATCGGTTACCTTGGGTTTTGCGCGCGTTGATCTCAATCTTTTGTAAAGCACGACCTCAATATGATCGGATATCATGTGTGGTGCAACCCCGTGGTCTGCCCCGATAGATCAAGGTAGATCTATCGTCTGAGGTCCGAACCTCAAGTATAACGCGAGCCAATATGTTCATCTTCATTTATGATATTATGAATAGTTTGTAATTTCCAATGCCATATATCGCGCCCCGTTCGGTCATTCCTGGCTAGCCTCCCGTTACTGGGTGGCCTTTCATGTTTGCCGTTGCCCTTCGCACCTGAACCAGAAGCAAAGTTTGGTCCCCCGTCCTGTGCACGAAGATGTTGTTGTTAACATGTGCCGAGCGAGGTTGTGGAAATTTAGAGTGGAAAAAGTGAAGGTCGAGAACATCAGGTTAATGGGCAGGAATGTGAGGATTGACCTTTTGTACACTCGAATGGAAAATGAAAATGGAGGAAGAAACAACAAGTAGCTGTGAAAAAGTCACAAAATGTATCGCACCCGATGCGATTCGAACGCACGCGGGGAAACCCCACCGCCTTAGCAGGGCGGCGCCTTAACCACTCGGCCACAGGTGCTGCAACTGCAAGCTTCAGCTTGCTGCTGAGGTGGGACTGTGACATACAAGAATTTTTCACGGATATAAGAGTTATGAAGGTTTCATCATCAAACGTAAGCTTTCCCAGCGGCAAGCGCCTCGATAACACTGCTGCACTTAGGCCTCCTTGCTTCCTCTCCCTCCCTCGTGCGCATATTGCAACGAATCCTCGATGTACCTGGAGCGCCAAGCAGTGCACGGCATCCACATGTCCCCTCAGTCGTTCTTGGAGCACACCTAAGGTCACATCCCATACCGCAACAGGTCCGGAGCCTGCAGCGCAAGCAGGGAATTGTAATAGATCAACGCAATGCCAATCAGCTAACGGGAAGCCTAATCCCCTCTACTTCGAGCATTTGAGACGTTTTACATAAACTAAACAGCCTTGTCAGAAGTAGAGAGATGCTTAAACAAACGCCCTAAGGGACAGGCATGTCCAGAGAGGAAAGAACATGGCGAGAAGCATGTAAGTAAATCAGTACTGTCAGTGGCAGTTAAACAAGTTCCATGAGTTGGTTGGATTTTGCTTAACAAAAGCATGAGAATGGAGGGAGCCATGTTTGCAACCATCCCTTCACGCTCTTTGCCACATTTAGATGTCCTGGAAAGGCTCCATAAGGCCCAAAACGGCCATAATACCGGTATAGGGTTCGCCCTTCGCGGTTCCCAGGGTAACTTCAAGATACGGGGACGCTGTCATCTTCCTATTGACCACCGCACCTGAGCCGACCAATAAGCATCCCGCTGGCAGTCCGGGGCCGGCCGCCAGGCAGTAATGCTCCGGAGACCGATATGATGCGCGTGACTGCTGTACATCTACATCTTCGGCTACACCTGCTAAAAGTTGCCGCGGGGTATCAGCCGGTCCAGATGTTGAAGCTGTCCGGAGGTCGTTGTCGCCACCGCTACAGCTCCTGCTACTGCCGATGCTACTGCCGTCCACCGGCGTTGGAAGGAAATCGCAGATGAACCATGGGTCGGCGGAGGCCATGATTGGCTGTTGTGGCTGCAGGCCAGTTTCCTCATACTGGCTCTGGTCTTCACTGTCCGCTCGGAACGTCCGTAGGGGATCCGAAACTGCCCACGCGGTTCCGGCGCTGTCCGCAACCCGTGGGTCCCAGATATGGATGCAGCCATCCTCTAGTATTCGGTATAAGAGGGAGAAACTGTTCTCAGGAAGAAAAACGCGTAAATGCAACACAATACACCGGTGGCCGAACACGTGCGAATAAAGGCGTAAAAGAGTGGTAGTTAAAGATACAGTGGTGGGAGAAGGACGGTATTTTCACTGTGATAAGAGGGACCCCAAATCCATGATGAGTTCCCCTCCCTCTTCCGCTCCTTGAGTCATCGGAGGCGACATCTAAAACACGAGGATTGCTTTCCCGAACCCGTCACGGCCTTACCCGAGCATGATACGAGCACCTGAGCAGGCAGGTCACCGGCCCCTGTGCCCTCGCAGGCCCTGAGCCGGGAGCCCGGCCCGTCACCGCGCAGCTGGGAGAGGTCCATGAACGTCAGACCTGCCACCGCCGCCTTATGCGCCTGGGGAGAGATCCAAGCCTTGACCGCACGGACGGGCACAGCGGTGACGGTTGTGGAAGGCGCCGCCTTCCCGCTGTCTCCACCTCTACCGCTACTGGCACCGACTGTGAACCCGTCGACGTGGAGCGCATCATGACCATCCAGCATTCGCCACAAAGTGATTGAGCCGTCACCTGTGTGGGAGTTAGGGACCGGTACACATTACACAGGATCTTCTCACGAGACCTTGACACAAGATCTCGCATGTTGCACGCCATACACATTCAATCAGGTGTAGTGTTTACGTAAGTTACATATCAGGGATGAGTATACATACATGTCACGTGGGACGAGGCCAAGAACATTTGAAGGGCAGATGGAACAACGCGCTCATACCGAACTCTCTAGTCCTTTGTTTGGCAGGTAGCCAGGCACTGGACTGCACTGCACTGCACTGGTAAAACCTTGTTTTGCTTCCACACACACCCGAAGCCGCAGATCGCCCCTACTCACTCGTCCCTGCCGCCAGCCAAACCCCGTCAGGGCTAAAGACGAGACAGTCCACAGAGCCCTTGGCGCTCGGACCCGCGGGTCGGTCCTCCACTACAGAGAAGCCAAAGCTGGTTACCGCCGGGCTTCCCTCCTCTGCGCCATCGGATGGAATCTTCTCCCCTCCACCTGATGGGACGTACCATTTTGGAATACGCCAAAATCCAATCTTGATATTCTTGCAGCACTAACAGGCCCAGGATACAGCGCGATACACTCTCGTCCATTTACATCCCCATTACGCGGTGGAAGATCGGCACAAGAGAACGAGTCGGAGGCATCAAATACGGTAAAGTCCAACTCCTCCATTCACAACATCGCCTCTCCCCTTCCCCTCATGTGGAAGTGGTAGGCCTGCGTGTCCGTCGTGCGCGGGATGCGCCCATGTTTGCGATTCCTTTGCGTGACAGCTCTTGCTCCCTTACACCACCTCTCCTAACAAATAGACAAACGCACTAGAATACGATACCGCGTCATCGCCCGCTCACGCCGCATCTTTGTGGGTTTACCTGCGGGTTTCCCCAAACCCTACACGCATGCAGACAAAGCGTCTCAGTCCTCGTGGGCTACTTCACATGCACTCACACATGCATGGACTTACCTGGCTCCAGCAGCTGCAACTGCATCCGGGTAGACCCGTCCCAGAGAGCTACTCGGCCATCCAGAGAGCCACTCGCCACCACTACCTCCACCGCCTCAACCAACGCGGTCCGCGCCACTGCAGGCTCCGCCCCCCCTTCTGCAGCTGCAGCGGCAGCAGTAGCTGCTTGCCTCGGCTCTGGAGCACCATAATTGTTGGGAGAGCTACGGGCGGGGAGCTCGGGTTTGATTTCGGGGCGTAGGGCGACGCAGTACACACGGTCGGTGTGACCCTCCATAAGGCCCACCTGGAGATTTCAATGTGTGTGTATGCGGGTGTGCGGGCGTTCGGGAGAGGGAGCGGGAGAGGGAGAGGGAGAGGGAGAGGTAGGCATTTCAGGAAATGAAAAACCGAGAAAGACCCAGGACGAAGTCGGAAGTTGAACGTGGGGGCTTCCTGTCGCTGAGGGGTATAGTGTCTCGGTTTGGTGCGACAGACAGATGGAGAGAAGGACTGATGGAGAGACAGACAAATGGAGAGACAGAGATAGTTCAGAGCGGATTGGGGCGTTTGCCGGATTGGTGCAAACGCTGACATACGTTGGTGCGGATCAAATCAATTAAGTCGAAGTGCACACAAGGTAAGACAACGGCTCCGCGGCCGCACCCGCCCCTTTCTTTGCACATACATATACCCTGACAACACTGTATTCCACCACTACCACCACTTTCCTGGCCTCCGGTGAGTGGTGACAGCAGGTGCACTTTCCGATCGTCTACGACGGGGCCGTCGACAGGAGGCAGGGGAGGGCCGGCGGGGGGCGAGGACAGGGTCACACGCAAGAGTCAAAGAGGCGAGGAGGGCTGGTGGGAACAGATGCTGGGGGCCAACCTAATAATTGTACAATGATGTTTACAACCGATGTCACACCGCAGTCAAGTAACCAGATTGCCCACCATCCCTTGTCTTTAAGATGTGGTGCGGGTTCAGCCCTTACCTTCACGGAAGGTTCCCCGAACCGGATACGTTGCATATCCCACCCTCCTCCCCACAGTCATGTTTGCATGTGACTTGTACCCCCCCAATCATAAGTCTATATCTCATTAAGAATCGCTGATGCCGACAACCGTTGTGGATGAAACCTTGCACCACGAGCCTAGTTCTTTCATCCGCTGGCTGGCTGGCTGGAACATGATCAATGTTCGTCAAAACGGCATCAGTGTTACGTGCTTGGGTTCCTCATCCTTGCGCCCACCCCTCATCTCACCCAATCGCCCCCCACTCCTCATCCCGCCCACCCCTCATCTCACCCAATCGCGCCCCACTCCTCATCCCGCCCACCCCTCATCTCACCCAATCGCCCCCCACTCCTCATCCCGCCCACTACTAGGCCAGTCCTAAACGAAGCACTAAAATCAGGAAACCTTTAAGCACCAACTACAGCTACAGCGCTTAATCATTTGTTCCGGGTTCCATTCCCCAACACGCTCACCGCAGGCAGCAATGATCAATCCGGGCTCCGGAACCCAAGCGAGACCCCGCGTCACGCCGCGGCTCTCCATCGTCAATGAGCACGCGCCCCAATCTGGCGGTGGATTGCTCAGGTAATAGGGCTTCGGCCATGCCGTCCCGTCAAGCTGCGCCGCGACGACGGCCGGCACCGCCACTGTCTGCGCCAGGGTGGCGGCCGGCACCGCTGCCACGGGCGATGGAGACACAGACGATGCGGGACCCGCACCGGCAGGGGATGTAGATTGAGAGGCGCCAGGTTCGGCTCCAAAACCAGGTGCTGAGGATGAGGCAGTGGGTCGGCTGGAAGGAGGTGGAGAGGGTGGGGTGCGAGGGGGTGCCAGCGCTGCTAGGGCGGCGACACGAATGGGCGAGGAGGCGGGAAGTGCCAGAGCAGATTGCAGGATGGCCTGCGGTATCAGGGAGGGTTCGGATAGTAGATTGTAAAGAGACAAAGAACTTTCAGCTGCTTACATCTTAAAAGGGCTTAAACATTGAAACTATTTTCATGACTTCCAGAATCTAACAGGATTGAAACCCTGAACCCTAAAATCACCCGAGACCCCCGAGACCCCCCGAGAGACCCCCCGAGAGACCCTGAATCCGCCCCCTGGTGGAGTCCATACAGCTCATTCAGCTGCACGTCCTCTCCGTTTCCGCTCTGGACCGACAAAGGCTCAGAATTCCCAACAGCTCTCGGGAGTCTTGGGTTTGATAACCTCGAGCGAGATAACCTCCACGTTCCCACATGCCCGTACTGCACCTCGGGGAATCGCAGTAACGTCCCATGGTACGACTGCAGCCAGCGCGCCGTATCGGCAGCCAGCGCCGCCGCCGTCACGCCGCCGTCTTTGTAGAATCGGCCGCTTACGGAGCCCCTCGCTGCTTCCAACTGCGACGTCGCCGACATCATCGGCGGCTTAGCCCGTGCGAAGATGGCTTCGTGACGCAGCAGTGCCGCCAGCGCGACGGACGCCGCCGATCCCTCCTGATAGACACAGCGCCAATAGTAGAAATCCAGGAACAGCGTTCGCAGCAAATGGAGTGCTCCTGGGGAACGCCGGCATAGGGGAAGAGAGCCAGGCCAGCAAATGAAAGACTATGCTCGGCTTTTCGCGTACATGGGTAGCTGGGATGGCCCTTCCCTTGACCCTAACTGAGCAGATGTCCAACTTTCTGGACCGTAACTGAGCAGCTGTCCGACTTTGCAAGGGAGTAAAAGGAAAAAATCGCAACGATGAATAGAGCCGCTGAATAAGGGGTCTCGGAGGGATTAGGCGCGGGTAAACCGAGGTAAGGCGTCTGCACGCGCAAGCTGTTTGAATGAGGGCTGACCGACTCTAGCCTGGCAAGAATGGAAGTCTCAATGATGAAAGTCCCTTGACGGCTCATAGGCCGTGGCTGTTACCTTCCTCATCCCCTTCAGAGGTCATGCAGGCCGCTGTCTCAAGAACATGCGCCACCGCATGCTGCAGCGAGTACAAATCGGGGCCGCGGGGACCCCGCGCACCGCCGCGGCCGCTGGCGGCAGCCTCCTGAGAAGAACGTGCCGCTGCTACGTCCCGCAATGTCATTGCCGCCAGCGCGGCGTGGCCGCGGCGGAGGCCGAAGCTGTTGCTGCTGTCACAGCCCGCAGCGGCATCGGCGGCACCGGCGGGACCTTGCCGGAGCAGTCGTTTGATTTCATCACCGCCTCCTGTGCTCAGCCACTCAAAGAGGGACCTGGCGGCGGCGGCGGCGTGGCCAGGGAACCGGATAACGGCCTCGACAGCGGCTCATCAATCAACTTGGCGGCTGTGCCACAGACGCTGCTAGCTGAGCGAACAAGCTAGGACAAGATGGAAGGTCTTAAGGTTTACCTCCTGACCTCCGACGTGGCCATTGGGCGCATTGCGTTAAAGCCGGGAAGGGGGAGCGACGTCAATTTCCGGGGCAATGCAGGCAATACACACACGGTACGTCGTACATAAACATAAAGGCTCGCATGGGAGATGCCGCGCGAGGGCGGAGGACCTTGTTCCCACCTGTGGACGCCATGCAGCTTGTAGCCCCTCACAGTTATCAGACAGCCCAAACCCAGGCTAGCCGATGATGCGGCGGCAGCAGCAGCACCGTCCCTGGAGCTGATTGCGGGTAAGCCCAGGTCTTGAAGCTGAGCCAGATAGAGCGGCTCCCGAGCAGCGCCCAGTGTCTGCAGCAAACAGAGCAGACAAGCGATCGATAGCCCGAGTAAGGAACCCATTGAGGGATTGAGGTCAGTCTAGGGAGAAATCTGGAAAGAAAAGGAAAGAAAGAAAAGAGAAATCTGGAACTCGGTCGCGGGGCGTCAGAGGGGCAATATAACACACGCAAGCAGTGCGCAGATGCCCTATTTGACATTTGCAGTGCACGCTGGCGCCATTCCGCATGGCATCTGCTTTCTCCGTTTTGGGGTCAGGGAACGAAAAAAGGAGGCGGGACGAACACGTCCAGTTAGTTCGTGCATGCCATTTGTTAACTGCAAACATTGATACCCGACATTCCATGATTTCTTTTTTGCATAATAACTTGCCATAATACATATATGTATGTATATTATTTATGTTAAGTAACATATAGGTTACATAGAACTGTTGTTATTATTATATTCATTCTTTAATTATTTTTAATTAAATATATTAAAAATAACACACAAATATCCAATACATATATAAATATGCCTATATGTGTATGTATACATATTTTATATATAATTGACATTTTTACGATTCAGAGCTCAGAGGTATCACAGTACACCAGTGGACCCTAGTCCCCACGAAGGAAGCCCCCCGGGCACCTCGAGAAGGAAAGTCAGCTGCCCGGCTGTGGGACCCCAGAGGGATTCCTCTGGCAGTCCATCTGCACCACTGCTGCCGTCAGCGCCACATCCGAGCGCCGCCGCCACCACCTCTGGAGCCACCACCGTCTTCACATACAGAGAATACAGTGGCGCCGCCGCGGCGGCGGCCGCCGCCACCTCTAGCTCGTCCAGTGCGGCCCTCAACGCCCCCAGAATGTTTGACTGTTGTAGTTCATCAGCTGTTGATTGGCCCTGAGAACCGTGGTGGGGTGCCCGTACGGGTTTTCGCGGCATTGCGGCGGCAGCGGTGGCGGCAGCGGTGGCGGTGGCGTCCAGGATGTCTTCCGCCAGTCTCAGGAAGAGCATCCAGCCCCTGCTGGCCTGTGAGGCCCGAGGTTCAAGAGGGGAAAGAAGGGGAGAGGCGACTAAACGAGACATGATACCGCTATGGAGATGCGGCTGTAACGCATGGTTTGACTAGTCGCGAGGGTGGAGGACGACGTCTAGCTCCGTCCAAGGTAGAGAAGCGAAAACTTGAGGAGGGGAAAGAAGGGAGACGCGAAGAGTGGACCGGGTGGGTCTCATCTACCTATGTATTTCCGCGCACGTTGTTTCCTGGGGGCGAGTTTTACTTAGTAGCTTTCGATGGTGGGTCCATCAAATGCTCCCCGACGCAAGTGGCCCCATCATCACACCCGCATCTCGCATAAAAACCAAACCATAGCGGCCCCCCCAGCTGGACTAGGTGAGAAGGAAAGTGCACAGGACGAGAAGGTGCGTCCTGAGTCGACACAAGAGATGTGGTAAGTCAGACGATCCACAAAATCCACAAGATCCACAAGATTTGAAGACCCGCGGGAGGTGGACGAGCGGAACAGAAGGACAGCAAAGTCGCAGCTCAACGGGTCACCCACCCGCCAAAGGCGCTCCGCCACCGCTCTCAGCCTGCTGCCGCCGTCACCGCAGATGTCGTATTCACCGGGGGTTCTGGCCGCAGGTGAGGCGGAGGCGACGGAGGCAGCAGCATCGGGCCCACCCTGATGTAGCGCCGCCACCAGCCTGGGCCGTCGCGCTAGGCGCGCCGCCAGCGCCGCGGCGCAGGCAGATGGCGGCGGCCGAATGTCATCTGGAGTGATGGTCCACGGATCGAACTTGCGACTTAGCAAGGCGCGAATTTGCGGCAGCGGCTGCGCCGTCACGATGAGCCGTACGAACGGCGGGAGACGTGGGAAGTGCTCCTGCACGATCCCGATACAATAAAAATAGCTCTTTCTTCTCTAAAATCATCATAACAAAACTAAAATTAAATGCCAAACTAAAGTGTTATAATATAAAATCTGAAGATTAAGTTTAGGGTAAATTTAGATGCTTTATGTAAAAGATTTAACATGGACAATACAACTAGACAATTTCATGGAGCTCTCAAAGATATCTTGCAGATTCAAAGCTGCAGGGAGAAGATTATAACCTTAACCTCAAAAGGGTTCGGACGCGGCGACATCCGGGGCGGTCACTCAGTGTGTGTCCCCACTCAGGGTTTTCGCTACGCGCCCTGGTTGGACGTTTTGGTCGGCGTTGCCCCTCAGCCCCCGTGCCTTTTAACCAAGTCGAGTCGAGTCGAGGGCCTTCCCTCTAAAGATGTACTTGCGGGGTCCTTTGCTCCCAAGCTCCGTGCACAAAACGTATCAGCTAAACGACACAACCCGACACGACAGGACACGATACTGAAAAACAGACCTGCAGCAGCAACAGCATCGCGTTCTCGTGCGCGCCGCCAACTGCTCCTGAGTCCCCTTCGTCAACACCATCCAGTAGAATCACCAATTGCGGCGCTGCCGCCGCAGTTGCCGCCGCCGCCCCCACTGCCGCCGCCGTGTTGACCATCACCTTCACTTTTGGTGACTCCACACCATCACCATCACCATCACCAACGTCCCTGCCGCCACTGCCCTCGGACGTCCGCCTGCCAGTGGCAGCTGCTTGTACAGCATCTTCGTACAATTTCCACAACTGCTCGAGGGGCCGGAGCAACAAAGCCTCAAACGCCGCCGCCACCGGGTCATGTCCACCGCCGCCGCCGCCGTCGCCGCCGTCAGCGAAATTGTTCCCACCACCGCCGCCGCCGCTGCCAGTCCCTTCGGCGGCGGCCATACCGGCGATTGCTTGCAGCGCAAAGTTGCCGCTGCCGCCCGCCTCTCCGCCTTCTCCACTGTTGCTACCACTTTTGCCGCTGGCGCTCAGGTCGAACGCGTAATAGCTCTGATGTGGGTTGCAAAAAGGGGGTTTCGGAGACAGGTCTTTCATGAGCCCGGACAGGATGACGAGGGGCCTTATGGCCCATGGGTTCACCACTAACGGCAACAGCCCTTCGTGCGAGACTCAAACACGTATCACTGAATATTAACGTCAAACGTATGCTCTTTGAATTAAGGTGATGTCTGAAAGCAGATCATGTTGGGAAACTTGAGATCTGAGTTAGCCATTGCGATGATGAACTTCTCGAGTTTTGAAGAAAAATACGGGGTCCGTCCATTAATCTCGCTCTTCGCTAGCTGCCGCATCTAACCTAACCCATACGCAGGCGCACCTGCAAGCACTCCGGGAATATCAGCGACAGTTGGTAAGCCAGGCTTCGCATCGCGGCCAATGGATCCAGGGCCTGCGTGTGCGTGAGAGAGAGATAAGGGAAAAAAGGGGGAGAGAGAGAGATACGGGGAAAGAGAGGGAGAGAGAGAGAGAGATACGGGGAGAGAGAGACTGCTGGGGAAGAATGTGCGTGTGTGTGTGCGTGTATGTGTGTGTGTGTTCCAGGCCTGAGAGCGATCGGAACGATTTCAACATAGAGACCGTCAGCTCCCATTTGGTTGTACGGCCACCTCCGAAACCACACACTCCACTTTCAGCCACAAGCCACGGTTATCCCCCTCCCCCAGGCCCATCGCTCACGTGCTGCCATGTCAACCGAAACAAAATATATCTGCAATATCCAATTGCCCCGTGCGCACATATGTGATGTGGATTTAGAGTTTAGAATCCGGATTCCGGGACCGACGTACATGCATTCGTACCCGCATCTCTTTCACGGGCCTTACGTATTTACCGTACCTGCAGGTTCCTCGCCCGGCAGAAATGTGCCACGACGGGCACGACTGCCCCGGCCCAGGACCCCGACGACGCCGATGCCGACGGCAACGCCGATGACGCCGACGCCGGTCCCATCAGGCGCTTCATCGCCGCCGCCGCCGCAGAGGACTTTCCTGTACCAGTACCGCCGAGGAGCGCAAGCGCCCGGTGGTGTCTGTGGCCTGGGGGCAGCGCCAGCCAAGACTCCAGGGGGGCGAAGTCCTGGCTCGGGGAACCCAAGCAACGTCGGCGGGAATGCACATGCATCACGGAAGCATGTGAAAAAACAAAAAAAAATAAAAAATAAAAAACAGCCGCACAATAAAACGTTCACAAGCGTCATCTTTGTTCTACGGAACTACTGTCGTTCCGAAACCGTGATATGATGCCCGATGTAACTAGTCTACATCCACTTCCACTGACAGTTTTTCCACGTCGCAGCATCGTGCGTCACATTGACATCAGCCGCCACCAACCGATGCCGCCTCCTAACGATCTCCTTCTCACCCAGTTCTGCGGCTGCGCAGTCTGGCTAGCCGGTGGGGCCGTAGACGCCGCCGCCGGCACTGGCCCGTGGGTCGTAGGCGCCGGCTCCGTCAGTGCCGCCGCCAGCTCCCCTTCGTAGTCCAGTGGCCGCAGCAGCAGTGCGCAGCGCATGGCTGCGTTGAAGGCGGTGATGCCCCCGGGGGAGGCGGCGATGTCAGCCAGGATGCGCTCCTTATCGGAGAGCACTGTGGCCTTGGAGGTGGCCGCATCGATCTGGGTCGGTGAGACAGCGGGAAAAGGACCACGAGGAGGAGGGGCGGGACGAGGAGGAGGAGGACCCACAATTAATGGGGCCTCGTGTCGACCTTTATGAGGAAAATTCCCAACTATTTGAATGCACGCACGCACGCATACACATACACATACACACACACGCACGCACACGCAGTCACGCACGCACGCACGCATACATATACATACATACAAACACGCAATCACGCACGCACACGCAGTCACGCACGCACACGCAGTCACGCACGCTCGCACGCATACACATACATACATACAAACACGCAGTCACGCACGCACACGCAGTCACGCACGCACACACATACGTACACACATGGATGTGCCCCCGACGTTGATGGACGGTGAGGACCCGGTGAGGACCCTCACATATAGTGACATGCGAGCCGACCAGGAGTGGAGTTGAGGCCGCCGTTGATCCGGCAGATTCTACTACGCTGGAGGCGGTGGGTGCTGAACCCGGGAAAATCACTGATTTCGGAGCAGTCAACATCCCTAGGGGTGAACGAATGAGGATACAGGCAGGAGAAGGTAGGGGACTACTGCCAGGTGGTAGTGGCCACGGGTGAAGCAAAGCCCCCCTTATCTCACACACATACACACAGGCATGGTGGCAATCCCGGATGCGATTTGAAGGCCTCGCGAGGCCCATTAGGCACTCTGCGCCAGTAAGTCTCATCTGCTGCCGCACTTACCTGGCTGTACAGCTTCGCCCGCTGAGCCGCCGATAGCCCCGTTGTCAGAACCACCAGCGCCTGACTCCGACTGCGGACCTGACCGCCGCCGCCGCCACCGCCGTCACCGCCACCGCCACCACCAAGACCGCCACCGTTGGCATTGAGGCCGTGCGCCACCGGGACGTCCTTCCCACGGCCGTCCCTGTCGCCACCGCCATTGCCGTCCTCTCCACCGTCCTCTCCACCGTCCACTCCGTCAACTGCCGCAGCGACTGTCAGCGCAGTCCACATCTCAAATAAACACCAAATGCGCTGGAAGGGAGCACCTGCAGGACGACATAATGTATGACTCGTGTGCTCCGCTCCCCAGTGTCCCGCGATCGTGCGTAAGTTTCAGCAAACCCGCCTGGTACCCCTGCCGCGTCTGAGACATGAAGCGGCTCATCTTGACCCTCTGAAACAATCCCCCCTTACCAGGGGGAGTTTACATCCGACTAGTGTGCGTGCTTTGGTTACTTAGTACAGGAATCTACTCCTGAGCGCCGTACAAATATTGGTGCCCTCGTAACTCCAAACTTGTACTTATTACGTACGTATGCACAGCCACAGACACACAGCCGCACGCACTAGCTCACTCACCCGCCGCGTCCGTACAGACGAGGACCGCAGCCGCATCCCGCACCGCCAGCCTCAGCTGCTGCAGATCGTCCGCCTGCTGCTGTCCCGGGTGCTGGTTGATGATGAAGATGTCGCACCACACGTACGTGTCCGTCGCGACTTTAAAACACACACACACACATAAACACACGATTGTCCAGAAAGCAGTACGACGAGGGTTTGATTCGCGTAGGAAACAAATGCAGGTATATATCCAGATCCAAATTCAGTCCCATGTCCAGGACAAGATGGGGGATTCGTCATCATGGATCAGGCGGTGCAGCATGGATACGACAAACAACGGACCCATGGGTCACCGGACTCCTCTCACGGGCGCTAGGTACGTACTACTTAAGCACTTGCCGAAAGATGCGAATTCCCTACTTGTTATAACACACATACACATACACATACACGCATACACATACATGCACACATAAATACACATACGTCTACAAACACAAGCGCGCCCACCTGCTCCCCGCAGGTAGTGGGCGCACAGCCCCACCATCTCCCAGAACGGCCGGCCTGCATGGGGGCGGGAAAGAGTATGGAAGCAGACAGCAGCGACGATCGGCATTACCAGTAAATGGCACAATACAGGACATACACTGCGCGGTAGGGCTATCGAGCTTTGAAGTCCCATCACAAAACCTGTGCGGTAAAAATACCTCGCCGTACACAAATGGCCGAGGGGTGTCGCCCACGCCATCCAGGTGCTATTCCGCCCGGCTGCTGACCCCCTGCCGGCGGCCCCGGCTGGATGGAGCGCGACATTGACAGCAGCCATAGCATGGCATTGATGATTTGATGAAGGATGAAAGATTGTACGGGATGGACAGCTGGTACGCTTGGCACATCTCTTCTGACTGCATCCTATACGATTCTACGGCTGTACACAGAGAGCCGAGTGGTGCTTCCGCACTTCCGTACATCCCACTCCCTCACCCCAGGCGTGGCTGACGAAGTAGTAGTCGGAGCGTCCGGGTGGCAGGGTGTGGCGATACACATGTGGCAGGTCCACGTAACTGCCGGTGATGGGATGGAGGTTAGGCGGCAGGGGAGAGGGGGGCCAGTGATGAGGTGGCCGTGGCCGGGGAACGTGGGCACTGTTCGCGCACCAGATAACCTCAGCATCTCAACCGGTCCCGTTTAAAAAGCCCAAAGAACAGATAGGCTTTCTGCATGCGTTTCAAGCCTGTGCAAGCCTCTACAAGCCGTTTCCGCACCGTATAGTATCCTGCATTGTGTGTGGCTTGATTAGCTGGTCCACCACCGCCCACGTAGGCTGAGACGGGGCCACATGTCGCTCAGCGAAGTCAACCAGGAAAGCCAGGGAAACCGCCAAACCACCGATGTGCGGCAGACGGCGCAAGGGGGAGAGAGGGGCGGTGATCTCGATAGCGGTACCGGTGCTGGCAGCAGTGGTAGACGCCGCGCTGCAGCTATCACCAGTGCTAGTGAGCGTGGCACCAGCAGTGCAGGTCCCTGATGTGACGCCCCTTGACGCCGCCCCGTCGAAGGTGTAAGCGCCGCCGGCGGTATCCTTAGAAGGCGCTAGAGGCGCTGGAATGGCTGCAATAGGGAGCAGGAACGGAAGAGAGTGAGAGAGGGAGAGAGTGTGAACGAGGATCATCATGTGGAATGCACCTGGCTCAGGAATGGGGCGATCTGATGAGCTATCACCAAATCTTAGCTGGGGCGAACGGGTTACATACAAGAAAGGTCGACTGCGCCCCGTTGACAATCCACGAGATAGATTCTATCTCCTTAACGTACGCTGGTGATGAGCGCCGAACCCATCTGATAAATTATGTTGGATGCGTGTCATTTGGGGTGAATGGATGAGGGCGTAAAACTAGCAGCAGAGAGGAAGCAGCGCTTCGCGCAGGTTAGTGGGCCGCTGGTGAGGAATGCCATCAAACTGTAACACCGACTAACGGACCTCTATGGCTCATATTCTGTTCACACTTGGCGACGGCAGCTGCAGGCTCCACGGTAGCTGCTGATGCCCCGCCAGCGTCCGATGCTGCTCGTCCAGACCCTGATTCTGAGGATTTTGTCCGGCCGTATACTGAAACTGATCCAGGGCCCCGTACGAATCCTGGATCCGCTCCTTCAGATGGAATTGCAGACCGTTTGGATTCTTCAAGTCGATTTGAGGAAGTGTTGGCAGCAGACGCATCGGGGAGCTTGCCTTCTTTGGTCTTAGGTTGCAATGCTGCTGGGGGGCGCTCAGTTGGTTTCACCTACGTGGATCCAGGACAGTTAAAAGATATGACTGCATCCATGGAGTGGAAAAAATCACACTTCTGATCTTTTGTAATGGACAACGTGCATTTTTGCGCATTATCTGTCGGATAAGTATCGGGTAACACCGGTACGGTAGAGCAGCGCGAACTGGATATCAAAGAATTAATAGCAGCCTACCTTGGGTGACGAAGCTGCTATCGCGATTTCGCGTTTGCAGGAGATACCCGAGCCCATGTTGGGTAAGCCGAACGTAAGCGGCCTTCAAAGGTGCCCTAACAATTACAGACTTTAACTTTATTCCAAATGTAAGATAATATTCACCTAATTTGACTTATGCTCACGCACCCAGGCTCCTGTGAGACCAATCCCAACTGACGACACTTAGGCCTGAATCACAAAGTAGCTTGATGACTATGAAACTTTTAGCACCTTAATTGTGGCGACATAGTTCGGGAAAATTTATAATGCTTTTGGGATCCGAGTGCAATTTGATCGATACGACTTCCTGCACCACATCGAGACGAGTAACGTGGACAATCAATTGACATTTGCTTTCCCAAGATTAAAAACCATGCGTGTCATATATTCCCTTGACAAAAACGATCAACGGCCGGTATCCGGCATGTACGATTAACCGTTATTGCCAAGGAAGTCGAAGCTGTCGGGCCGACTATGCCTTCCTCAAACAATAAATAAGCGATATTTCATATCCTTCAGGATAGCCCACGTGACATTTCCAAATTGTGGCATTATAATCTCGCCAACAGACATGGCATTCCTACCAGCGGCTGCCCTCCTGAGCTTGTCCAGATGGATGCGACACCCAAGTGCGGGAAGACTCCGCGCGCAGGAATTTACCAGCACGCATCAGGCGTTGCACTTTGTCCTGTAGGGCAGCCGCGGTGTCTACAGCATCAGCGATTGATGCTGGGGTGGGAAGTCCGATTGCACTGTGCCGGCGCTGACGCACCCGGGAGTAAGCTGGTACAGAATTCAGGCCCTCCGCACAGAAGATGCAAACCTCGAGCAATAGTCCCCCGTCATATCAGGCAGCAGGTCGATCCGGCGAGCTGGGGAAACAGCCCACCTCGAGGGGGCGGATGTGCCGGACTAAAGGCAGATGGGATGGGCAGTGGCGGCACTTGAAGCAGGGGTATGTGACCTCAGCGCAACCATCGACAGCCATGTAGCAAAGTGCTGCCTCTCCTGGCTGTTCGGGGCGTGAGGTCTCCGGCTCCCAAAAGTCGCCTGCCAGGCACTGGGAGCACTGCGCCGGAAGACTGTTCTGCACACGTGCTTCAAATACGGACTGCAAACTGGCTTTGTGGATGGCAGCTCTCTTCGGGGCGCCTGCACCCTTATATGAAGCTGTACATGGCGAATTCGGCATAAGATGACTGCCATTCAGCGTGCAGCTGTGCCTCCACAACTGGGTTCCGCCTCCGAGCCTCCTGGGGCTTTGTCGGTGCTCGTGGAAGCGTTTCCTGCCGCACGTCTGCCTCACCCGGGTACTTGACACCGCGATCTTTACGGTGCACCGTAATCCGCGATGGCGAGCTCTTCAATGGAGCGGGCACGCTAGGATTAACATCTGCCGCGTCGTTCTGAGCTGCATCCTGTGCAGATAGGGTCTCTAGTAACGCTGTAAACGAGTGAGCCTCTCATTGTAAGCTGCATCGGGACGCGCGCGAGGACGCTCTGGCGGTGAGCTACCCATACGTGGGGAGATGGGGACCCCCTCATAGCCCGAGTCCGTTTCCTATACTTGTTACATCCTTTTTACGACGGAGTGAATTGCTGATGTACTCGGCAATGCCCTCCTTGATAGAAGGGGCAAGCTTCCTAGGCAATATGGACTTGTGTGACCATAAGTGAAATGAATACACGCGTATTATGTATTTATTGTCCCCTATGCGTTGGACCAGGACCTATGAAGCGCTATTGCTGTTCCTGGTTTGTCGCGTGTATGCTCTGGATGTAGCGACTTCCCATTACGAGAGAACCTTTTATATATGGGATTATGCGGATATAACCCAGATGCATCAGGCTATCATAAGCTGTCCTAGATCCATTAAACGAATCATTACGATCCATTACGCGGCGATAAAATCCCAATCCTAGGATATCTCGTAGCACTAACTGAGGGAGATAAGATATGAAATTTATACATTCGGGAATCGGAAATCGGAGTACTGAAGTGCGTGGCCGTTAAGGTCGTTAGCTCCTGTCGCTAATTGAAGGTTTCTCGCTTCTCAGCTTTCAAACCCTCGATACAACCAGAAAGTGTATATTTGGCTTAATTTTAACATTTCCTGAACTTGAACGTCGCTTTATTCTATGCTACTGAATTGTCGTGCGTACCATGAATCCGCGCATGAATCATAAATCCTGGAACCCGCGCAGCTCTGCAGCACTCTCGTTTTATTTTTCTCATAGTAGTGTTTAACTAATTAGACGAACCGTCCCTGTAACGTTTCAAGTATGGGGCGCTCCTTGCCAAACTATCTCTCCCATCACTAACACAACTTGGCAAGACTGCCCTGACGCTCGAGGATATTTCATTCAATGTCTGACGTAAGCGATTTTGATGACAATGAAGACTTCGTACCCATTCCAAACAAACGCCGACGCGTCGCTGCTCTGCAACCTGTCCGGAAGCAGCGTGCCAAAGCTAGCTGTAGGGCGACACCGATATCAGCGCGTAGAGGTAGCGTCCAGGGTGCTTTGCCTCCAAAGGTTTCTCCTTGTCAACTTGCAAGCACACAGTATCACCAAGCAAGCGCGGATTGCAAGGGTCACTTGCGAGCATTAACAGTCAGTTTGCCGGCGAACTCAAGGATTCCCCTTAGAAGCCTTCCACATGGCTTATGCGCTTCTATGAATGTTGCGAACAATACGGAAGGAAATTGGTCATCTAGCGTCCCTGCTCCTGAATCCTATGTCCCTGAGGCCTCGTCAGGTGGGCTATCGGCAAAGCTTTCGGCCCACGTTATGTCCTCGTCACCCAAATCCTAGGCCCATTCCCTAACTCCAGCGGCCCCGGCTGCTTTCGCAGTCGGGGACAGCACTCCAGGCGTAGCGGCAAGCGTGTTCCTCACACATCCACTTCCAGCACGGGGTGAAGAACCCACTTCGGCCGACCCCTGTCGTCGCTTCAGTGAACCTAGAAAGTCTAAGCTTGCTTCTCGCCGCAGCGACAGCGCATTGGGTTCGGACTGGCGGGAGCGAGGCATTCGCCCAGCAGCGTCGCACACCGCTGTGCTGGAAGCGGTTCCAGGCGTATCGTGGCTTCAGCCGGCACCGCCACAGCGACCTGTAGCTGGGGTTGGAGCTCCAGTATGGGTCAGCGAGGCAACCCCAGGCGGCCGCGCCAGATCCCCTACCGTACACTGCTGCCCAATCTGTGGGTGTGATCTAGCGCAGGTTTCAGACACAGCTACCGGGAGGGACGCGCATGTCAATGCTTGTCTGGACAGTGGAGGGACAGACGAAGGACCGAGTGCACGAAGCGGTGATGTCGCGGCGGGCGCCATGGAGGCTCCTTTTCCCTCCGCGGGTTTTTCGCCGGAGGTGATCGCTGTGAACACCTCGAAGTGTCGTGAGGTGCGATCCAGATCGGAACTGGCGACGGAGATGGAGGTTGCTGGTGCAAATTCACGGGGTGAGGCTAACGGTTGTTCTGACCTAGTGGAAGGCTCAACTGACGACGGCATCGTGGGTGGGGAAACGGGGGCCAAATCATCCGCGGTGGCGGCGATTGAGTTGCTGGAAAGCGATGAAGACGAGGCAGTTGCGACTGCCGAAGCCGTACCTATTGTCGTGGCAGTGGGTAACGCGACGAGGGCGATTTCGGATGTGATGGAGGCCGCAGCTATGCCTTGGGCGACGGCGCCATGCGCCGCAGTGATCGGCAGCGGCGGGGGAAACAGAGGGTGGACGGCGCCAAGATTGCTAACTGGTAAAGGGCTGCCGGATCCAGAGGTGGACGACAAGGCTGAACATGCGGTTGATGCTGAGGCTGAGGCTGAGGCTGATGCAATTAGCGCTCCAGCTGATGCCGATGACGGGGACTTCTGGCCTTTGGCTACACAGCTGCCGCTTTCAGAAGCCAGCTTGCCGGTCCTACATCAAGGGTGTAGCCCCAGTTCCGCACAAGAACACGCCCGCTTCGCCGATCGTTACGGCGGGAAGCGAAGTGCAGCACCGGACGACGGCTTGCATGTCTCCCAAGCGGTTGCGCAGGCTCCTGCAGCGGCGGCTAGGGGAATCGTCGAGCTTGCGTCAGCGGTAACTCTTGTTCCTGTCGCTGACGGCGGTGCGGGCCGGTCTCCCTTGCGCGGCCTGGATCATCCATGCGACGATGAGTGCGGTGAGGAGACGTATGCCTGCTACAAGGGTAGCGGAACAGATGACAGCGGGATGCGAAAAGATGACGACTGGCAGTCGTGGCCTGACGGTCGTGAACATGACTGGGATGCCGCTGCCGGCTTTGGATCTGAGCCGGCACCAGGAAACCGTGCCTACGAGGAGCGGTACGATCCACAACCAGAGTGGTTCGTGGGGAACGGTGAAGCGGTGAGATGCGTCGAGGAGCTGGAGGAGGCGGGGGATGAGCGCGAGCTGAAGCTCAATGAAGACGACAACAACGTGAATGATGACGATGACGGCGATCCGGTGGCTGCATGGTGCGTCATCCACCTTAGCCTTGGCTAACGGCCCCCAGCTCAAGAAGTTGTTTCCTGAGATAAGTGGTTGTACACAAGACAATGAGGGTAGTCCATACCAGCCTACTTCTTCTTGCCAATAGCTCGTCTAGGGATTAGGACAGGGCACCGCAACGGGAACATAGAGCTGAGACGGCGCGTTGGAAGGCTCAAAGTGGTACGCTAGCTTTTCCGTGTTCACCAAAAGGGGACAACATACACGCCAAGGCAGCCTGCACATCATGTGTTCGTTTCCGTTTATCACTAGCTGCTTCGTAGGGCAGGTTAGGGTAGATGACGCGCCGTCGTGGACGCTCCCTGCGTAGGCTGTATCGCCACGGGCTTCAGCGGTGGCTATCTCGCTTCCAGGACGGAGAAGTCGACGAGGCAGTGGTTCCGGAGCTCAATGATGCAGACCTGCAGGTGGGAGTGTTAGATGCGCTGGGGCAGGTGGTCGTGTGGGGCAAGTGGGTTGTGTTTGAGGGCATGTGGTGCACAGGACACTTACAAACTTACAACGTGGAATTATAGAAAACGCTGCTTCCATTGCACCAGGCATAAGGTGTTTTCTATTGCCGCTGACTTCCAGGCTGCTGCCCTGCTCCCGCCATAAACCTTGCTCATCATTTTAAGGCCAGTCCATGACCCCGTTTGTGGCGTGTCGCCTTTTGCATGAGTTTTGCATGAGTCGCCCTGCCCTGCCCTGCCCGCATGCCGCGTTTCCCACCCGTCTGCACATGGTATTTCTGTGTGTAACCTTACCCTTGCCAATGCGGCGCGATTGTTGCCCAGGGCCTGGGAATTGACAGCCCAAGGGCGCGTGTGGCGATCCTAGCTGCGGCACGCGACTTTGGTGCTGCCGCCGTGCCAACGGTGGTGGGATTGCCGCAGGCCTCCTGTGGCAGGATCCAAACAGCCTCTGAGCCGGATGTCACCTTCGCAGCTCCCTCCTATCCCGGGGCTGCCCCACCGATATTCCGACATCCGGTGGGACAGCAGCAACAGCAACAGCAGGTGAGCAACACGCTCGCAATACAGTATAATGCTGCTGCCGGGATTGCACCAGAACTGCAACATCTGCAAAAGCAGCAACAGAAGCATCGAGAAGAACAACAACTTGAGCAGCAACAGCAACGACAACAGCGGCAGCAATGTGGGCAGCAGCAGGGTCAGGGGCCAGGTGAGCAGGACGCCAAGGGCTCTGCTATGGGGCCGCCGGGTGCGCAGCCTGTGGCGGCGGCTGGGTCAGCACAGCCCTTCGCCTCCATGTTCCTAACGAAACCCTCAGGACCCGTCCGCATCACCAACTTCTTCCGAGCGCCCAGTGCTACTGCTGGCAGCAGCGGTACCGAGAGCTCGCCTACGGCGGCAGCAGCGGGTATTGCAGCCAGCTGGGGCCGTGCCGTACAGCAGCACGCGCTCGTGCTTCCTATTGGGCAAGCGGCGCCATGGCCGCAGCAACAGCAGCAGCTAGCACGGTGGCATCCTCAGCAGCGCCAGCCTCACCCTCAGCAGCCTCCGCGGCCTGGTGCAGTGGCAGGTGGCGGTGCGGGTGGCGGCGGGGCCCCCGTCGGCCGGCTCCCCCGCTGGGTGCCTGAGTGCCACACCATTCCGGGGACTCGGTGAGTGGTCTCTTCCTCTCTACCCGTGCGTCGGTGCGTCTGTACGCATGCAAGATTTCGATGCTGCCATGTACATATGATCTTTTCTGAACTGCTCCACAGCCAAAAATCGGAGCGCCCCCCTCGTTAGGTTCATTTTGCAACCCGCGCGCGAGGCACTTTCTTTTACCAGCTACCTGGTGACGAGCTGTCACCAACCCCTGCGCCTCTTGTGACCCCTGAAAACCCCACCTGCTGGTATCTGTCGAAAGATCTGGATGCGAGTACATACCGAATTGGGTAGCTGTGACCATCAGGTCACGCGCTAGTATGTCGCTAGTATGTCGTCGTCGGGACCGTGCAGGAGACGTGTGGGTGAGGGATGGAAACGGGACAAAGCTGATGTTTCGCTCGTTGCTGCCAGACGTTGCAATTTATCTATCGCCTTTGGCGCCAAGGAACATGCAGAGCTTGGACTGCACCTCCCCGGATGTGTTCCAAAATCATCTCTTGTGCCCTTTGATCGAAGCAGGACTGCACCATTGCCTCTGCCATATGTTTTGCTGACTGGCTGGGCGTGTGTTTTCTCGTTTCCTTCCCCTCTCCCCCAGCATCGTTGTCGACTTATTCGGGCCCCTCAGCAAGTGCATCTCGGCCTCCATGTCGCCTTTCCGCATCCTTACGCATTTCCACGCGGACCATTATAAGGTACGCTGGCCGCCGCTGCTGCTTCCAATTGTTTGTAACCCATGGGTCAGTGAGCGCCGCTATCCAGGCCATCGCTGACAGCCGCCCCAATGAGTCTCTGGCGCACGGAAATGGTGGCCCCACGCACAATTCATTTCTAACCATCTCCGCGATGCAGTGGGGCTTCCTGGTGGACCACAAACTGTCCACAATGCACCAATGCCTGGGACAGGAGCTCCAGTCATTGGTGCATCGTGAGCAGCTTGCCCTCAGCTCGCAACCCCCCACACACAAATAGGCCTTCCCCTTTCCTCCCATCACCCCGTCACCCTCTCGCGGGCTTTAAATGTGCAATTCCCGTCTGTGTGCCCCAAAGGGTCTTACACGCAGCTTCACAGGCGGCACTGTCCTCGCCTCCCCTGTCACCGCAAGGTTGGTTTCGGAGCGCCTCAAGTTGCCCGCCGCCCGCCTACGCACTTTACCCATGGACACGGAGGTGGAGGTGGATGGTGGGTAGCTCATCGTGATCACCACGTACAAGCAAGCTCATGGTCCTACCGTATCCAGAAACGCCCACCCTGTGATGCGCGTCGTCAACCTGACTTCGCTCATCCATCATTCCAGCCTTATGCCGATTTGGGGTTTGCCGTATCAACAACCCCTTTTTGGAGATGGGAAATAAAGATGATGTTCACGGTCATATCTCCGTGGGTGTCCTCCCCAGGCGGTCCAGGAATGAAACCCCTCACCCGGGGGACCGGGACTGCGTCTTCAGACCCCCCCCCATCTCCCCATGAACCTCCCATTCCCGTCCTCAGGCGCGTCTCTGACGCTGGTGGACGCCAATCACTGCCCCGGAGCGGCGATGGTGGTGGCTTATCCTCCCGGCGGCTGGCCCCCAGTGCTCCACACGGGGGACTGCCGCCTGGGTGAGCACATGCGCAGTAACCCAGCTCTGCAGGTGGGGCCAGGGAAGGGGAGGGGAGGGGGAGGCGGCGCAGTACTGGGTGACACACAACATAACTCAATTTCATCCTTTCCCTTATCCTTTATTCCAACGGTTTTTTTGGATCGATACATCTAATATTCTAACAATCCATGTATAAGGACCGTCGGTAAGGCCCACCCCTAAATTGCTGTAGCCTTTACAAGCCAGCTCCCAAACGCTTTCTCTGCAGGCGCTGGTGGGGCGGCGCTGCACACTGGTTTTGGACACCACCTATTGTGACCCGCAATACGAGTTCCCCTCGCAAAGGGCCGTACTGGACGCAGTGCTGGATGTGAGTGCGCGCATGAGTCCGTGGGATTTTATCTTTTTAGAGATCACGCACGGGTATTTAGAACCCGAGTTGAAGCGCCCGCACGAGGGATTGAAGAACCAACTGAAAACGATGTCTAGTCAGAAGTGGGTAAAGGGTTTGGCAGCAGGTTGCTGCTGATGGTGATGTGATGGTGATGGTGATGTGATGGTGATGGTGATGGTGATGGTGATGGGAGTGGGAGTGGGAGTGGTGGTAGGGGTGGTGGTAGGGGTGATGATTAGGGCGCACGGTAGACCGTTCTGCTGCCTTTCCCTCCATTGGAAGCGACTCGCGACTTGTGTATGCCCGTACTCTTTATGTGCCATGCGCTGCATTCCTGTCCGTAGGCTGTGAAGGCAGAGAGCTTCAACAAGAGGTGGGAGACTGCTTAATAGGGTTTGAGGGGAGACAGCGCGCGGGGACAAGGTACTGCTCGCTGGATGTATGGGGAAGGGGGTGGAGTCTTTCCCGGCGTTGTGTACTACATGGCCATGTTACAGCGCTCGTTCCAGGCACAGGCACATTCATATACACATACGAAGTACCTGGCAATACATGCGTTGGTTGTTGCTCTCCTGTATAATGTCCGCGTCCCTCTCCCTTCCCATCCGTCCGGTATGCTGTCCGTCACGTCTTCTCCCCCCTCCCCCTTCCGCAGGGCGCTGTTCGTGTTCGGCACCTACACCATTGGCAAGGAGCGTCTATTCCTGGAGGTGGCCGCAGCGATGGGGCAAAAGGTGGGCGGCTGGGCCTGACGATGATGGGGCTCTCTGATGATGGCGATGGTGGCGCTCCCTGGCTGGCAGCTTAACACCGGAACGACGAAGGTTCTGGTCCCTCTCGTGGGGCTGATAGGTGGTAGCTGGATGATGTCGGGCTTTGATGCTAGCCCACCCGCGTATCTATCACCCTCCAACCCACCCACTCACGTACCTGCCTGGCTGCTTTCGCGCTGCCGGGTCGCTTTCCTTCCCACCCGCGTTCCCACAGGTGTATTGCAGTAAGGAGAAGGCAGCCACGTTGGCGGCGTGTGGCCTGGCTCCTCAGTATGCCTCCCTCATAACCACCAACCACCTGGAGGCCAACATACACGCGGTACGGCAGTACGGTAACGTGATATGTTTCGGGATGCATGTACGCCGTCTAGGGATCAACCGTTGGGTTTTTTAACGCAGTAATGATGTCAGGGATGTGGAAGAACAAGAAAATGCATGTCTGTGTGCTGATATTGTACTTCATGTGTACGGTTTATTCGTGTATGCCGTATATTTGGTTGTCAGCGTGTTGCACCAACCGGTCCTGCAAAGCGGCATGGCAGTTCGCGCTAAGAGGGTAAGCGGTTGGGGATGGAGGAACGGAAGCGGCTGGTTGAGCAACGCAGCGCGCCAGGGGGTGAGGACGAGGTGGATCCTGGATCTATTGCCATATCCCGGGAAACAGGTAACCAAGCAGCCTCTATCATTCTCTAGCAAATCTGGTTGGTAGAAACGGAACTCAGTCCGCGGCCCTCCCTCCCTGGACTCACGCAGGTGCCCCTCTTTAAAGTAACGCTGGATGGACTTTCCGCTATCCTGCAGCAGTACCGGGGTCGCTACAGCGCCGTGATCGGCTTTTCGGTAAGAGGCATTTCACCGCCGTCATGACGAGTCGATGACAAACAAGAAAACCGACAATAATGGGAGGCATTGCGGCTGAATAAACATCGGCATATCTACGTCCTTTCAAACATCATGGCCTCCTTGAGCGATGCGGAAAGACGTGAAATTCCGCCGAACTCGAAGTGCAAGATTCTACTAGGGGTCATTGTGGGCCCTTTTTCAGTCTTACATCGGCTTGCTTGCTACAAGTGTGTCATGGACGTAACTGGCGTGGCGGAGGGCTGAGGTTACTGCTGAGACCCCGCGAGAGGCATTCAGCAGTACTCTTGCGGGTGATGAATGGGGGGGCTTCGCTACTGGGGGACATCACCCGTCGAGTCCATAACCCGTCCAGACTCTTAAGGTCTTCTGCGTCACATTCACATTCATGTCTTGGGTCTTATGCGAAACTGAGCTCGCAGTGCTGGCTCCCTCGCTCATGCACATGGAACATCCATGTTGGTTTCCCTTGCTCCGAAACCCCCTCCGCTGGTCCGATTTCCTCACCAGTATTGAGTTCTTCCGCCCTCGCAGCCGACTGGATGGAATCACACGGGGGGTCCACGTGGAGGAGGAGGAGGAGGAGGTAGCGGGGGTGGGGGTCGTGGCGGGCGAGGTGGCCAAGGCGGACGCGGACGTGGAGGCAGGTCTTCGGTGCTGTCCCGCCAGCAGCAAAGCGCCACCATCGGTCGGCGAATGGCCCGTGGGACCACCGTGGTGTACCAGGTGGGGGGAGGGATGATGAACAAACTTAGGAATACGGTATTGAGGTGTGGGATTTATTTTGGATTTATGGATCCTTGGATTCTGGAGATCATCTGTGGACACTTCAGGGCTTGCATATATTTCCTGCGGCGCTGCTCACGCGGCGGGTTTCGCAGTCCGTATCTGAGTGACAACCCTCAGCTAACATAGCCTCTACTGATCGATACGGTCACCCAAATTCAATTTCAGATCCAAATCCAAATCGAAAATCCAAGTCCAGTTTTTTACCGGTATGGACGGGACAACAGTTCTAGGCAGCGGCAAGGGAAGAGGCTCCGATATTACGTACCTCAGAAAAGCACATGGGTGCCATCGTACTCATACTCGTACTCGTACTGCCTGTCCCGTGATATTTATTCGCACATAGGTGCCGTACAGTGAGCACAGCAGCTTCGGCGAGCTTCGATCCTTTGTGTCCTGGCTTCAGCCCGGCCGCATCGTGCCCTCCGTCAATGCGGATGGTCCGGCGGGCCCTAAGACGCGGCGCATGCTGCAGCTTCTGCAGGGACCCGATCAGGCGGAAGCAGCTGAGGGCGGCGGCGGTAGTGCAACCGCAGCCGGAGCGGCGCATAAGGCCCAAGCGGTCCGTCGAGATATTTGGAGCTTTATGCGGGGCTCTGGTACGGCGGGTGGTAGCGGTAGCGGTGGCGGTGGTGGGTAGGAAAAGAACCAACCCAGAGACAGGAACCCACTGCAGCCGTGGTAATGACAATGCGGCGCTGCTGCTGCTCCTATCGCTGCTGCTGGGAATGGCAGTGAAGGCGCATGGAGACTATATGGGCGAGGGGAAAGGGGTGGTAGAAGGCTGCACGCGGCAAATAATGTGGACATCAGTAAACGAAGCAGGAATAGCAACGGTGAGAAGGGGGAGACAAGATGGAAACTGACAGACCTTTATGGTTGTCGGTTCTTTCGGCGCCCCCCTTTACCCCTTACTGCACCTGAATTGAATTAACGGGGGATATACCCAGGTATGCACACGCGCATGTGGATTGCTGGTAGTGCCGGTATAACGACTGGGGGAGGTAACGCTGAGAACTCGAAGGCAGCTCCGCAGGGGGTTGGGGTCGGGTGGGGTGGGCAGGCTCATTTGCTTCGGTTGGAGATTGGTGCCGAGGTTGATATATTCAACATGTTCGGTAGGGAGGGGCAGGAGGCATCTACGAAACACGGGCTCTACTAATCAGTGCCACCTGCTTCGCATCATTACATGGTTATTTTGGCCATTCGTGCGATGCCATACAGAGCTGTGGTCACAAGCCAGGTTTGAATCCCGCTACCTTGGAATGAACTCATTATCTGTCCGCCAGCGGCCAGCCACCAGCCGCAACCTCCAGTAGGCCTGGGGTTGAGTGTAACCGGCCTTCTCGTCTGAACCGCCGGCCTATCCGTGCATGGCTGGTGACACTAATTTTGCCCTGCCCTGCCCTGCCCTGCCCTGCCTAAGGATAGAGCTAAACGCAATATCCCCGGGAGCAAGTAACGTTATGCGCCCTGAAGTCCTCCACCGGCTGAATAGACCGATCTGATTACAACTGTGCCCTGAGCTTCGTATAGAGCTCGCTGGTGTCCGCTCCAATAACGGCCACAAAAGTTCAATCAAATCACCCACGTACATGCATTAATATCAACCGCAGGAACGAAGTCCAGGGGGGAAGAAACGTAAGCAAAGTAGAAATCGTCCCATGAGGATCACGGTTGTGTCGTACACATGTGATCACGGTAAGTCTGTCTGGGAAAAGTCGGTCGTCAATTTGTACGCTGCGTTCATCCCGCCAGGCCATCGTCCAAGGTGGTGGACTCATTTTCAGGATCAGGCAGTTTTGGAACTGAGGCCACCATTTCCCCTTTAGGTTTGCGACACCGCAATCAGCCCAGCTCGCTTTGTCGCAGTTATCACAGGCGAATCCGCAGGCCGTGTAACGTGCCGAGGTGGGGCGAGGAGGGACGAAACACGAGGAAGTCCCCCAAGGCGCTCGGGCCACAAGGTTACCACACACCACACACAGCGTCGCCACGATCCGCCAGCCTGTTCCAGCCTTAATCAGTTGCCATACCCCACAGTGGCTTCAAACCGTTATGGATCCGTATCTTGCATTCCCCTTTTTCGCTCCCCCTTACGGCCAATTTCGCTCCCCTGAAACAAAACCAAACTCCCAAAGTGTCCTACATCCCAGCAGCTCGGCACCCGGTGGTTATTTCCAACCCCGCCATCACATCCAGCTGGTATCAGAGGATCCACCTGCTCTCACCTGTTGCGCCGTATTAGTAATTAGACTTGATTGGATCGGGCCATTTATTTTATTCATTTCACCGAGAAGCCTGTGCGTGTGTCTGGACGAACTGCTCCACATTGCCGCCAAAGTTGTTTCTACGAGCACCAGCTCCTCGTGCGCTTTGCTGCACTACCCAGTCGTTTCACCTGCTTATCGAGCTGCGTCATCCACATGGCTCAGTCTAGACCAGGACCGAGGAGAACAAGGTCACCCACCAGCCATTTGCCAACCCCCGTTGAGAATGATCATCTCAAAAGTCTTTTACATTCCACGAACGTCTGTTTTCAGTGCAACTTGCTCCCCCACTTGCGCCATATTTGGGAAATTCAGCACCTAGCCCTTAGTGGCCGTGGCTTCGGGGACTAGGTAGTGTCTCAGCCGTTGAGCCGGTTGTTGGCGGCTTGGATTGCTTGCTCAGCTCCGGTGCCGGTGTTGTTGGCAAAGTTATCACCCAGTCGGATGCCTTTGTTGGGGGGTCGGCTGCTGTCACTGCCAGCACTAGCTGCACTACCATCGTCGCCACTGCCACTTCCACGGAGAGTACTGCTAAGCACACTGCCGCCGCCATTACCGCTAGCATTGGCAGCACTGCCATCGCCACCGTTGCCGTCGTCCACGGAGTCGCCACTGCCAGCAGCGAAGGGGACGAGGGCATCGCCGTCGCCGCCAAGGTTCCCACCATCGGGGCCGCCTCCGTTGCTGCGGAGAATGTCGCTAAGCAGACCACTACCACCAGCATTGAGGGCGTCTTCCGCACCGTCAGTGCCGCCGCCAGCACCGCCCACACTCTCTCGAAGGATATTTCCAAGCAGGGCAACACCCCCGCCAGCCCTATCGCCAGCACCGATACCACTGGCATCACCGATATTGGTGCCGTCGGCGGCTGCACCGCTGCTTCGAAGGAGTCCGCTGAGAAGGCCCCCGCCGCCGGTGCGGTGGGCACTGCTGTCGCTGCTGCTTGTGCCGCGGCCAGACGCGGCACTGCTACCACCTAAAACGGTACGCAGCAAGCTGCCTCGGCCTTTACTAGCACTGCCATCGGCGCTGCTGTTTCTGCCGTTGGTACCGCCAGAATTTCCACGGAAGATATTGGCCATCATACCGCCGCGGCCGCTGCCGCCTGCGCCGCCACCGCCGTTACCGGGCCGCAGGATGTCGCTCAAGGTCGGGGTACGCAGGTTAAGCGCTTTGCCCAACGGGTGCGCCTGCACGGCGTCCAGGGCTTTACGTGCGGTCTCAAGGGCGGAAGCCTGACTGCGGAGGAAGTCCAGGAAGACGGCTGCCAAGTGCAGGAAAAAGGGGGACAAAAGGGGACAAGGCTAAGAGCCGACGCGTTACTCGACGGGCCGAGGGGGCCTTGTTGATGTACGCAGTCATGTTGGCGCAATAGTGAAGATTCACTTGGTCGCAGAGGCTTAGGTGGCAATGATTGGTTATGACCAGGAAGTCTTTGGGTGGTCCGATGGTGCGGTCTCGTAAGCTGATCAGGTCACTTTCCTCCTCACTTTCATCCGCGTGGCCATAATCCCGTATTACCAAACCATTTTATTACTGCCCTACGACTCTGCTTCCACCCCTCTTTCTTCTCTACCCACGCCCTGCTGTGCAGCCCGACCACTGGGGAGGAGTATCCGTGATCATCAGCTAGGGTCTATCTTTGGCGACCGCTTTTTGTCGAACCCACAATCTTGCATGTTGCCCCGCGCGCGCTGCAGCTGTTGACCCCAATTCGTCATGACATCATTGGCGGCACGCAGCTGCATGAGCAATTGGCCGCGGGCGGCGGCCAGCTCGGGGGAGTCATTGGTATCGTTGCCGGGGACCTCCAGAAGGCTGCGCCGCCCGACGCCGGTACTGTAGCGCGGCAGGTGGGACGATAGGCGATGTGTGTTTTGAGACGCGTGCTAAGTAGTCTTCTGTGGAGTTTTATTTTAAGGAGGTTAGGACGCCCACACATTTTTATGTGTGCATGGCGCAGCGGTGCTGAACCACGGCAAGCACGAGGCATGGTAGACTGCTATGTGCGGACACAATTGCGCTTCGGAGCGGGACGCCCAGACGAGCCCAGCGAGCCACGGGATGTTCTCCTAGCCGTCACGCACCTCAGCCCCAGGAAGAAGATCTCGGCGTTGTTGATCCAGCGGGTCCATGCCACCAGGTTGCCGACCAGCGCCCCCACAACACCGATGGAGGTGGAGGCGGTGGACAGTGAGCCAGACACGGTGAACAAGACGGATGAGGCCAGGAGTAGCGCTGGGCCCACCACAGCAGCCACGGCGGGGTCGCCCTGGGTGATGTGGGTGTGGTGGGTTGGGTTAGGTTACTGAGATTTAATATGCCCTTTTACCTTTTTTGAATCAGGTTTCACAAAAAGTGAAACTGGGTTTGGTGTCAGGAACGTTTGGAGTGTTTGCAACTATAACAAGTAACAGAGTAACCGAATTCGTAGCAGAATAAATCATAGTTGTGTGTCAGGGGATGGGAATGCTGTATGCAGGGAGAGAGAGATGTGTTTTAGGGCTTTCGTGTGCTAGCCGGAGAACAAGCGTCTAGTCATTACGGTTGAGTCTAGCAAAACAAACGGAAGCGTGCAGATGCGTGTGTGTTTCGCGTGCATTGGGGCCGGAAGAATACCGGAAGCGGCGGTGCAGACGGAGACGAAACTGGAGGCGTGATGAAGCCGTGTCGGGAAAACCGGGTTAGAAGCAGCCGTAGCAGAAGAGATTAAGGTAGGAAGGGGGACGCCGAGGGTCCCCGGCGGGCGGGCTTCCCCGGCCCCGGCCCCAGGCCCCTGGGACGCCGGCCCCCGGGGGAAAGCACGCACGCGGTAAGGACTGAAAATGAGAACCACACCAATGCCGCAAATGATCAGAATGCCGGGGGTACCTGCAAAGCCTGTTGTAGCTCACGCAGCTTCTGCTGCTGATCCGCGTTCTGGCGGTTGAAGGGCCACAGCTGCTGCATCAAGCCCTGCTGCCCTTGGTTCTGATCCGCTCCACCAAATGGCTGTCCGTAGTTAGGATCCTGGAAGCTGGGGTCGACTGAAGTGGGGTCGTTCGATTGGCGCCCCATGAACAGGGGCGTTCCGCCGAGCCCACCACCGAGCCCTCCAACCCCACCGAGGCCGCCACCGCCACCGAGACCCCCACCAAGACCCCCACCGAGGCCGCCACCGAGGCCGCCACCACCGGTGGAGAACTGGAAGGGGTTGGAGAATGATCCTACGCCTGGGCCCAGGGAAAGGCCGCCCCAGCTGCTGCGGCGGGTTTGGATTGGGTTGGGAAGTCGGGTGGCGAAACAAGAGGAAGGCGTCCCACATTCTGGCGGAACCCAGTGAAAGGAAAACTTGCCTGCACCCCTCCCTGCCGTCTCATTCTGGGGCATAGGTTCCCCGCATAGGTTCGCCAAGTACAGACCACTTTATTGTGCATTTATAATTAAAGTAGCCAATAGCTGACGGCTATAATGTCGTGCTCCGTACAAACTTACGGCATGTTTGAGAGGAAAGGGCCGATGTTTTGCGCGAATTGGCCGATACCTGTGTCCGTGCCATGTGACGACAGACGGACAAACAGGGTCATGGGGACGTGGGGAAATGTTTCAATTTGCCACAAGCACTCCGTAGACGCGTTGACTAGCAGGCATATTACCCTCAAACGCACTCAAGTTCTGCAACAAAGACTAAATTTTTTCTTGCCAGCCCCTTCACACACACACCTGGGAACAAAACGTTCTGGGCCAACGTCACCTGGGAAAATGGGATCCCACCGGGGCGCGGTGTTGCAAAGGGGATGTGCACTGTTTATTTAATAGTTAGGCGTGTGCGTACTCGTAAAAAATCCTTCCGTAAGCCTCCCTTCTAAAGGTCCGCCCAACCGTCGGGTTTCCATTCCTTGATGGCTGCAACGCGCGCGCGCGCTGAGGCAACTCCGCGAAGCCCCAAGTTTTCGAGCATTTTGTTAATTCTTATACCCCTCAATGTGCGACTCATATGGGGCCTATTGTCATGTGGCCAAGGGCAGTTCCTTAGCCTCGCCCCTCTTAAACCTGTAGGCGAAGACATCAACTCTTCGGGGAAAAAAGCTCTTAGGGTGTCCCTGGGGAGGGGCCAGGCGCCTGAAACAATCAACGTGCGACGGACATGCCAAGGACACGCTCGGGAGACAGAAACGGCGCGCTAGGGGTTGGGTAGAGACTTAGCGTATGACTTAGAGGCTCCGGACAAAATGCCGCACACGCGGAGGAGAAGCATCAAGCCCCCGTGATAAGAGGGGGAAACCGGGAGCCGACTTTTAGCTCTCACCTGTAATACTTGCCCCAGCAGTAAGACCGCCAGCAACACGCGGGTGGACAACCCGGTCCTCCGAGATGGGCCGCAACCACGGCAGCGCAGCCCCACGGCCGGGGGGGCGTCGATTGGGCACCAATATGTCATTTTCTTAGATGGATTTCTTGATACCGGAGAAAGGCAAAGGAGCACGGGTCCCGTGGTAAGGGCGGCTATCTGTATGTGTGTCTGTATGTGTGTCTGTATGTGTGTCTGTATGTGTAGCGGCAAAAGGCACACGCCGAATACTGTGATTGTTGCTGCCAAGTACTATGATTACGACTATTACGCGGACTGCTGCAACGGATCGCACGGCGACATAATAGCTATATCATGCATCACAGCTCTCTGCGCCTTTCTCCATTAGAGATGAGTTCTTATCGAATGGAAGTGGAAGTGGAAGAGTTCTGGCCGCCAGGAGCTGAAGTAGGTTGTCGGGAGGAGGGGAAGCCGTGCTGTGAAAGAGGTTGAATAGTCCTGAATGGGTCTTTTAACGGCGGTACTTGTACATATATACGGTGGCCATCTGCGAGTATAGATTGGGGAAGGAATCTGCGACAGGCGACGCCCGGACGGGCACGTCATGCGGCCGGAGGGACTCATTGGACTGTTCACGGCCGCGGAGGCACAGTGGTTCGCTGGTTCGTAAATAAGATGGTTGGTGGGTTGGTTGACAGGTAGATAGTGAGTCAGCAGTCATCATGTTGCTTAGCGGGCGACAGGTTGGGGGCCGTTTCCTCGGAGGAAACATGTGCGTCATGGCCCCCTCGCAAAGCGCCGTACAAATGTCATTTACTTTCGCACTGCACGCGCCCGCACTGCATGCATGCATGCATACGTGCGTGGTTGCTCGTCCCGCCGCGCAGTGAAGGGTACGACTGGGAGTGAGTTCTGGGACCGGCCGACACTTATGATATTAAGCAGCTGACTTCCGATGCACTGAACTTGTGGCCGCTTTTTACATGTCAGATTGTTGAAGCGTGATATATTGTCCAGAAGCAAAGCATTATCGGAATCGCCACCTGGTTTACCAGGTGTTTATGTTCGTCGTGGCGGTCATCGTCCTGTGTCCACTTCATCTGGTGGGCCACATTCGGTACCGCCGTGGACAGGACTTAACTCGTACCTTCACCAGCTAGCCCGAGTCCCGCAGATACTGAACGGACTTTTCCTTTCCTTGCTTTCCGCTAGAAGCAGCAAGAGTAGCAGCAGCAGCAACAACAACTAAAACAACAGCCTTGCCCAATCCTGGCAGCGAGATCAGTCAAACATGCTAATGCGGTACACGGCAGGTCGTCGTCCCACCCTCTTCGGCTCCCCGCCGCGAAGTCTGGCGTTGGGCCTCGCCGTCATCCTGCTGACCCACCATCAGGTGGGTGCCGCCCGCCCGAGGTTCCGGAGCCAGGTTCGTACTTCTCCCGACAGATCTTCTAGCAGATGTGTTGCACGGGTATGCGGACACTACCCGTGCAACACTAATGGAACCGAAAAGATCAGACGAGGGTTAAACGACTCGTGTCGGCAATGGCTTACCCTCTTTTGCCTTATTGATGGTGGCTGGGTGGATTATGGTGTAAGAGATGCTGGTTGAGGGGATTGTGGTGTAAGGTGGGCGAGTGTGTGGCGGGGGAGGGAGCGACTCTGGACAGCGTGCAGATGTGATGAGGGATAAGGGGATGCGGGGGTTACTCTTACTCAGTCTTCAGATCATTCCCCATACGGTTCAATATCACAGCCAGCACATAACCCTGTTTCGGCGGGCACAGTGTCGCCCCAGCGATGGGGGATTTCCCCGACTGAGTGGTGCGTTCTGCGGAGCCCTTGCACCCCGACACTCCCTTTGTGCCCGCTCTGCCAAACAGGCCGCCGCCCAGGTGACCGCGCCTACACCCGTCCCAGCCTCCTCCGCCACCAGCGCCATCAACAGTAATAAGAGCACGAATGGCAACAACGTGATCAAAACTGGTAGCAATACACACACCAACATACCCACCTCCGCACCTACACCTACACCTACACCTGCTCCTGCACCTACTGGCATAGATCCAGCTGTTTGGCAGGTGAGTGGTCAAGTAGAAAGCAGGCAGCCATGTGATATCGTACGCCGCACGCACACCCCAACCATCCCCGTACACACCCTCCTCTCCCCCGACCTCATCCCATACAGTTAATGAGTGAGAGCCTGGCGAAGGTGATGGCGGAGACGCTAGCGACCCGGCCTAGCACTCGCTGTGAGTGTACGCTTGCACTGACCCATGGGTCAGTTGGGACCGGTTTTGCTTCAAGCCGCAGTCCCATCCGGGAACTGCAGCACGTGTGACATCGGCAACACAGCGCGGCCCCTGTCTTTGTAAGACGGCAGCGTTCACTTCCAAATCCACCCCCCCCACCATGTTCCCCAAACATAGTAAACGCAAACCACCATTGCCATTGCTACCATTGGCACCATCGCCGCTGCCTTACCCACAGAGCACTGTGGATCCTATATGCCCCAAATGGATAAAATGAAAGTTGTGTCTCAGACTTCGCGTCGCGGCCCCCATTCTGGGGCCGAAGAGGGCCCTCCCACACTATTTGCCTTCAGAGTGGTAAAAGTCCCCAAGCCAATTAAAAACCAGTTAACGAACATCAGGGAACATCTCACATCTCCACTTGGCTTCCCGCTTTGCAGCTGCCAGCGAGATGGTGCAGAGCGCCACTGAGATGCTCCGAGGACTCGGCACCGGGAAGAACCTGCAGGTCGGTAAAATGATCTGGGCGCCGAAACCCATGGAGGAATGTGACCCATGGGTCAGTTCAACACTGACCCATGGGTCAACGAACACGACTGCCCCTCATACCGACTATTGTGCTGGCAAATGCATGTGTCACCACATTATGATTCATTTTAATGTATTATCAATCCGCACATCTGATATCAGAACAAATGGATTTATTTTCTGTGTGTCACCGTGTGGAACTGCCGTATGCCGTGTGGAACTTTCGTACCCAGCCCCGAAAACCCATCCGATGTCGTGCTGTGCCCATGTTGTAAATAGTCCATGATGCAGTCTGTGAATAGTGGTAATGCGGGAACTGCCGGCGGTGTCGGCGACGGCGCCTTTCGTTCTGTCACGGCCGGCAACATGGCGGCGGCCCGTGTGAGGAACGCTGACCTGGTCAACGCCTTTGACCAGCTGCGAGCCAACGCCAGGGCGAGTGTACAGACACCTTTGCTTAGATGCTTTGCGTTAACGCATACACTCATGCCAGTACACGGATGTTTTTGGTGTTCACGGATGAATTGCGAAGTCATGGTTATGGGGTCTGTGCGTTTGGTTCAGAGTGAGGTTGTGAGAGCGGAGTGGGCAAGTGAGGGCACTTTCTGGTCGCAGGGGCTTCCACCACAGCCCCCCAGATAGGCGGTAAGGGGCTGAATCTGGGCAGCAAGGGTGTAAGAACGTCAGCAAGCAGGCAGGCATAACGGATAGTCGCGGAAGATATTCCAAACACCCTCCCAACTGCGCCCAATACGCAGTCGCTCGGTCTGGCCCTGCCCGTCAACACCCCGTCCCTGGACGCCTGGGCTCGGATCTCCCAAGCTGTGCAGGGCGGTGGCGGCAGGGTGAGCGCACACGGAACTACGAAGACGAGGGTGGCTAGGGGTAAAGGGATGCTCAAGGGAGGGACTTTCTCGCTCTCGCTCTCGCTGAAGTCATTAAGGTGCCGCTGCCGGTGGCAAGAGCATTCGCCTTAGACTCAAACCCACCGAAAGGGGGGAAAAGGGTAGGGAGGGAAAAAGGAAAGGCAGAGACGGTTCTGGGCTGGCTGGGGGGTCTTGGGGCCGTTTAGGTTTAGGTTTAGGTTTAGGTTTAGGTTTAGGGTTTAGGTTTAGGTTTAGGTTTAGGTTTAGGGTTTAGGGTTTAGGTTTAGGTTTAGGTTTAGGTTTAGGTTTAGGGTTTAGGGTAACCGGAAACAAACAACCGCCCGACACATCGGACCCCGGAATCCGGATATCGGTTTTAAGGTCTGGCGGGTGTCCTATCTAAGCCCCAAATGATGTCCCCCGATCGCTTCCTTAGGATCTCTCCGCCGTCATGCCGGCGCTCATGATGGGTCAGAATCGTGCAGGGGGCGCCGGTGCTGCCAGCAGCGCGATGGGTCAGAGCCGAGGGGCAGGCACCGCTGGCGGCGCTGCGGGCATGTCTCAGTCAGCTCAGCCATTCGACTTCTCCATCACCCCCGCCGACTTTGGCATCATCTTCGCCATGCTTGGCAACCTTGGCCTGGATGCCTTCATGGTAGGAACGCTGCTGTTTGTTACATCATGAGCACATTTAGACCCTGGGTTGAGTGATGATTAGCACCTTAGGGCCCAGGGATGAGGAGAAGAACAATTCGGTGTGCCAGGTGGTGAGGGTGAGGGTGATGGTGGGGTTGGGGTTGGAAGGGGGGGACCGTGCGCGTCTCCATCCATTGTTGGAGAGGAGGGTATGCTCCTGTCGCTTTCCACCCGGCGCATACCAGTCAACATATCCGATCCCGGTCACGGCGGCGTGCCACCGCCTCTGCAGTCACCCGCGCTGAATCAATCCATCCTCACAAACAAACAGTCTTATCAATATACAAAATTGAAATGCCAAATGTGATGTCGCCCGGGTGGGCCTTGCCCCGCAGGCGGGCCCTGCTGCGTCGGTTGCGTTCATATCCCTTCTCTTGGGCCTATCTGCTTCCATCCTGGGCATTTTGGGGGGCTCCTTTTTCATTGCCGGCGCGTCCGTGGTGCTAGGGGCCGGAGTGGACAGTGAGTATACGAGCAGTAGCGGTAGGGATGGAAGGATGGGGCTCAGGCGTGAAGGTGCGAGGGGGTCAAGGACATGGACGGGGGAGGAAGGGAATCTGATGGAAAGGGGCAGGTGGGAACAGCAGTAATATATCTGAGACGCATGCACATAGCCAGTCAGGTGATCAGCCAGGCACCTACACACTTAGCGAGGAAGGATCGTTGTGTGCGCCGGGGTGGTGAAAGTGTATTACCTCACCCTTTCCCCTTCACCCGTCCCGTCTCCTGAGTGAGAATCCCCCCTTCCCCCCTGCTGCCCCCCTGCAACGCGTGTGGGTTTTTCCACGTGTACGGAAATGGATGTCCTGGATCCACAGGCTTGGATCCAAATAAGGTACAACAATGAACCGAAATGGGGTGAATGCTGACGTAGTCAGGCCGACTGACTAAAAATCGCTCGTTAACAAAGCTCTCTCTCTTTTCGTATCACTTTGCGCCATGTGTTCCGGGCTCTACTCCCAACGACCATGACGACGACCGACGACGTGAACCCCGCTTGTGCTGCCGTACTCGACAGGCTTACCGTGATAACTCCTACGTGCAACAGTTCGTGGATCTGGCGCGAGAGTCCCAGACGTGAGTGGTCTTGTGTGATAATGAAACAGGGCGGAACGAACAACGGAAACCGGAAACCGGAAAACCGAACTCGGGGAATGGAACGTGTAGGTACCTGCTCAGTCAACTGTCATCCTTCCCCCAGGCCCCCCCCCGTACACAACATGAACCTGTTTTCGCCTTTTCGCTTTCCCCCAGGGGTATGGGCGCAGGCGGTAACCAGGGAGCGAGGGCGGACTGCCAATTATGCTCACTGACGTACACTTGAAATTGATGTGCGTGACGTGTGGTACCAATGCCGTGTGCCATATAACCACGTGCAACCAAATAAAGCGCGTTCTATAACCCGCGTTCTAACACCTCAACCCCCAAGCTCTGCTCGGACTCGGTCTCATGCCCCCACTGGCCGGCGTGCGGCCATACCCACCCCCATATCGCGTGTCTACTACTCGCCACCGCACGAAGCACCCTCTGCCCCGCAACCCAATTTCACCTGCCCCGCAGGTCGTTGTTGCCTGCCAGCCTCAACCCCCGCAATATCCAGACCGTGGACTTTGCTTTGCAGGTAAACAGCGTGTGTTTCTGTGTGTGCTTCAGTAACTATTCTTGCCTATAATTAGGGTTTCAATGTGTATTGGTTGCGTCATCGCGCATCAAGAAATGCGTGTCCTCCCCATGTCCCTAACACGTGCACAAATGATGCGTTATCAGCTAACCAACCATCAATACGGCATTCCGTTCGGTCGTACATCTTCCGTACTGAGACTTCAATGGTTGTGTTACTGTTTTCACAATGCAGGTTTTGCGGCGGTCCATCAACATGGTGGAGATGCGCCAGATGTGATAGGCCACACATATCGCCACATAGGGCCCACATCTCGCCTCGGATGGTTGATTCGTGATCGCTACACATCCAGATGAATCTAGATCCAGACTAGATCCAGAACGGAATAACCCCGATGGTGATCGGGGAAGTCATTGCACTGAGTGACAAGAAGGCACCACCAGTTCATATGCTCAGTGCTGTTTTCCTAGCGGACGAGGAGGGGTTAAGGTTCCGCTTAACGCACCCGCTCCACCACTCCCCGGGTACTTCCCCAGTTCTGGTGAGCATCTGAGAGCCGTGATACCCAGCAAGTACGTACAGGGTGGGTGCAAGAAATCCACGGAGTGATTCAGCTGTATCTGAGGGAAGCTTTAAATGAGAAACGCTTTCGTATCGCCAACAGATGTATATTGTTCCGTCGGGGATAAAGATTGTATAGCGATGGGCGTTCCAGGGGATCATGTCGCCCTAGGCCAACGGCACTGCGCTGCTGTCGCCGCGGCGTTGGTGATGCAGAGCACGACTAATTTAAAGTGTGTGAAAGGTGTCCCCTGTCCCGGCGACGCCTTTGGTGCTTTGAACCCTTGCCCAACCCCCATGCATGCTAGAAATCATGCAGAAGGAGGGTTACGAAGGGGGCTCTAGTGTTTGAGTACTGTGGTGTTGGATGGAGGAGGGAGGAAGCTCTTTGACGTCATTGTGTGAAAAAGAACACAACGCAAAATGCAAGACAAGGAGCACAGCTCCTTCCTCTGGCCATCCTGTAAGCGCTCATTGCACGTCCATGAGGCGTCTTTGAAGGCTTGTGTGTTTGTATGCGTATGTGTGTGTGTATGCGCAGCAGTGCATTCGCCGCCATCCCAGGCGCCCTCTTTGCATGTGAGCTCGCAGAGCGACTCAGCCAGAAACGAAAAGCAAGAGAACCGTCGGATCGCAGCTCACCGGCATGCCGGGTAAGAGCCACGAAAAGTACCTAACGAACCAGCGAACGATCGGGCCAACGGGCACTGTGCACAACGAAATATCAGATTATTGAATACTTGCACCGTGATTGTGCTTGTGTGTGTAGTGCGCGTGTGTATTTGTTGGTGTATGACTGACTCCATCGAGCAAAGGCCACCCTCTCTTTTTTGGCGGTTAAATGGTTGCAGCGATTTTAACTGCCGAGTTACATAACCCTGACCCCTGACGCTACCAACATCATGCGCAGCCGGAAATTCGACAGACGCAAGAGCTGACAAACACGGAACTTCTGCGCTGGCAATTCACCTAAAGAATAATGATGGAATCTTAGCCGTGCGGTGCTGTAGCGGTACAGGGCCGTGGCCCGTCGCCGGATGAACTGGAAACAAGTAGGGGAGTTCGACGCTCCGAAACCATGAAGTCCAGAGGCGAGTTTGCTCGGGGTAAGATACGTACGGCCAAAATGAGAGCTCATGACAAGTGCTCCAAAATAAAACGGCCAGGCACATTGTAATTTCAGGATTGGTCCGGGACGCTGCTACATGCCCATGCCGATGCCGGGGCGCTTAACCATTGGCCTCCACGCGGGCCTACTCAATGGGGGCCCCCTAGCATTTTGTCCTGGACGTTTCTTATCCCTTCCAGCCGCACAGAATCCCTGTAGCTGTAAGCCGAGGTACTGGCGGTCACTTCGTCGTTGCCATGGATTTAAAAGTTATGTCGCCAAGGCAACTGAGCACGTGCAGGAAAGGAAAGGTCCGAGCCGAATGTATCTAAGCACCACCTAAGTGGAAGCGTGGCTACACAGGGGCAAATTTGGGATTGCCTTCGGTTGGTTCAGGCGGGTCGTTGATCAGGTAAGTTCATCAAAGTGCGACCATTCGGCCTCGAGTTGCAGCATAGAACATTGGAAGGTAAATCGGTTAATTAAACCAAAAGGTTAGGAATTATTATTCTTGCACTGCATGAGCGTCCGTAGCCTGTGGCGACACTATCGTACATTCATTGCAAAGTGGTAACTTCACTGTTATTTCCAAGCTTTGAATTAACACGCATGGAAATTTTATGGATATGAATGAAATGTTTTTGAGGGTGAGCTGATTTCCTGCAAAACCTCGGCGCTTTCCATCTTATGTCGCGAAGTGTGCGATGAAGGCGAATCCCTGTCCTTGTATGTACATTTTGCACACACAGTAATAGCTCAACATGGTCAGTGATATGTTCAGCGGATAACTCTGGCCAGGTGTTCGTCCGGTAGCCTGACCAGAGCGCTAGATGTCCGGTGACAGGGCCCTGGAACCAGGCAAGCATGCCACGGAGGCTGCCCCCTCACAGGCGTCCGGTGCAGCTTTCGCCGATAAAGCCGTCAGTGCGTTGACGGCAAAGCAAACTGTCGATGCCCGCGAATCGGGGCTGCTGATGGACAAGAGTATCGACGGTGTTGCCCAGATAGTTAACCCAGGTTCTGAGTTTGCCGGGTTTGCTGAAAGCGTTCGACAATCTGGAACCATCGGTGCTGATGCACCTATTGGACCCTGCGACCAGCGCCCCGGCCAAGGAACTTCCTCTGCGCCGCAGATTGCCGCCAGATCAGCCCTCGCTTCATGCCCCATGAAGCAGTCTGGACTTCTGCAACAAGATCCTGCATCATCGGCGGCACCCACCGGCAATGATGCACAAGAAAGTGGTAGGCCCAATTTGTTCCCCCGCGCGCCGGCCCCCTCCTTTGCCCGATCAGCTCCGGCACGACCCACGGCGGGTGCCGCCTCACAGCCGCCGCCGGCCGTCGGGGCGACGGGTTTGTCGGGTTCAAGGCCGCCAGCTCCCGCAGCACAAGGCACGGCCAAGAACAAGCAGCCTTCCGTCGCCAATGCCGGTCTTGCCGGTCGCAACCGCAGCCGCGGCCATAGTGCTCCTGGGGATGAGGAAAGGGGTGGAAGTGGCGGCGCCGGTGCCGCCGCCTACAGCTCCGAGAGCGACAATCCTCTTGACGCTGGGTACAAAGATGACAGCAGCGATGAGGATTACGTCGATGATGATGACGATGATGAGGATTACGGAGTTGGCGCACGGCGCCGTGGTCGGTCAACGCGGCCTGCTGCCCCCACGGCGGCGGCGCTCACTCGGCGTGGGGCGGCTGTCACAGCTGCCGCCGTCGCCACTGCAGGTGTTGCTGCGGCTACGACAGGCTCGGAGCGTAAGAAACCCAAATGGGCCCAGCCGCTCATACGGCCCGAGAATGACCGAGTGCGCAGCCTCCGCTCCAGTCAACCGCCGCCGGGGCCGAAATCACCGCCGCCAGCGCCGCCGGCCGGCGGCGGCAAGTCAAAGACCAAGTCAAGCCACCGTAGCGGCGATGGTAAGCCAAAGTCAAAGGCGAGGTCCCCGCGGAATGGCGATGGAGAGGCAGGGACGCCAGGTGTGGATCACCGAAGTGCTGAGGAGGGCGCGGAGGGAAGGAGGCGCAGCCGTTCCCGGGGACCGTCCGCGAACTGCGAGGGGGATGAAGATGAATCTGAGAGCGGATCTGGATCTGGCACAGATTCAGGTTCGGAATCTGGATCTGGATCCGGATCTAGGTCGGAATCTGATGCAGACGACCCGGCCAGCTTAATCCGGGAGGTGGCTGAAGATGCGGCGCGAATTGCAACCATGGAGCTGACGGCAATGTGGGAGGTGGGTCAGAGGTGCCTAGGACCGGCATGATGGATGAAGCGTAAGTCTAAGAAAGGCGTGCATGGGACCTTTCTTCGGATGTCCTACTTACGTGGTTTCAAGCAGGGTTGGGAGGGAGAGGTGTAGGGAGGATAGCATAAATGTACGAAATTGCCAAGTGAAGCGGAGTGAGGCGGAGAGGCACAGAGTATGGAGGGACGGCATATGTGACTGCCATCGGGCTTGGGGAATCGGGGTGGGTGAAGAAGCGTGGGTTGTGGCGGGCTGGGGGAATTGAGGGAAATTCCGGGTTCAAATCCCGGATCACACATGCGGCTAGTCATGAAGCGGTTATTCAGTCCCGTCCTCGAGTACCCACGCTGGGCCATGCTCGCAACCGGAAATCGCTAACTGCAAATGCCCACGGTTACTGCTAACTACTAACTGCCTGTGCTTCGAGTCGCAGTTTGCGGCGGTGCTGGAGTTCCTGACCACATTCCGAGGAGTGCTTTGCGGCCACGGCCCTGATGCCGCCCCCGGTGGCGACGCCGCCGCCACCGCTGCCGCTGCCATGCTTTCTTCCGTACTGTCGGATGGGTCCTGGTCCGCCGACCTGCTCGCGGATGAGCTGGTGCGATGTGTTGGCGCGCCAGGGAGCCTTCTGGGTCGGCTGCACCTGGGCCTGCTGCAGGTGAGTGCGCCCCGCAAGAGCGGGAAGTGGAAATGGTGTGGCGGTGAATGGCGGGCCTATCGCGATCTTCACGAATGCAGTCTCCATTAGTGCGGGGACGGGGACGGGGACGGGGACGGGGACGGGGACGGGGACGGGGACGGGGACGGGGACGGGGACGGGGACGGGGACGGGGACGGGGACGGGGACGGGGACGGGGACGGGGACGGGGACGGGGACGGGGACGGAGACGGGGACGGGGACGGAGACGGGGACGGGGGCGGGGGCGGGGGCCTAGTCGGCGCTTCGTCGACTGCGAGTTTAGAGGTCCCGAGGCAGTCCGGGGCGGCGGTTAGCAAAGACGCCAAGGGTCTGCGCAGGATCAGCTTGAAATACTAGCGAGATCAATAGACGTAGATTCCTTACCGATCATAAAAGACCAGTTACCCAGTCACCCTATAACTGAGCGAGCCATAGCTGCTGCAAAATTATCGGGATATGTTCTTTCGAAGCTTGGAAAGCCCTTTGAGGCCAGCGCGGGGTAATGTGTATAGGTTGTTGGGGTGACGGGAGGTGACTGTTGGAAGTGAGGGTCAGAGGCTCCTCCCCCCGGCGCCTGCCTCAGGGCGTTGCGCGCCGCTCGTCCCGCCTGGACGAAGCTACGTGGCCTGCCGTACTTAACCATCGGATCGCAACGGAATACAGAATGCTGCATCCGGGGCGTCATCCGCGGGATTATTACAAGCCCACGTCACCTCTACCTCCTCCTCCTCCTCAGCAGCAGCAGCAGCAGCAGCAGCAGCCGCAAGGACAGGGATACGGACAAGGTCAAGGCCCCGAGCAGCAGCACGGGACGGCGACAACGGAGGCGACGGAGGCGGGGGGCAAGGGGAAGGGTTCCGGCCTCCCGGTACGGCCGAAGCGCGCCGCTGCGGCAGCTGGCAGCGGTAGTGCCGGCGCCAGTGGCAGCGGTCGAAGCGGGGCTGCAGCGACTGTGAAGGGGTCGCCGGGCTCAGCAGCGGCGGGGCAGGGACCTGCAGGGGGAGGGGGAGGAGGAAGTGGAAATGGCGGCAAGGGTAGCAGCGGCGGTGTGGACCCGACGTTGCCTTTTTGGGCCGAGAAGGGCCGCGAGTGGCGGGCATACGCAGTTTTGCATCCGCGTGATAGGTGAGCCATTTGGGAAAAACTGTACGGGAGATTTGGAAATGTGGAGAGGATATAAAGCTCGGGCTCCATGTTCGGCACGTGCTATGGAGCGGCCGTGAACGGCAAATGCAATCGGAATTACAAGGTTCCAGTGCACACCCCCTGCTTTTCCCCTCCCCCTTTTTGGGCCTACCCTCATCTGTTTGAATCAATCTAATCGTCGCCTTTATCATGATCGTTTAAATGCCATTCATTTGTCCTCCCTCTCCCTCTCCCTCTCCCTCTCCCTCTCCCTCTCCCTCTCCCTCTCCCTCTCCCTCTCCCTCTCCCTCTCCCTCTCCCTCTCCCTCTCCCTCTCCCTCTCCCTCTCCCTCTCCCTCTCCCTCTCCCTCTCCCTCTCCCTCTCCCTCTCCCTCTCCCTCTCCCTCTCCCTCTCCCTCTCCCTCTCCCTCTCCCTCTCCCTCTCCCTCTCCCTCTCCCTCTCCCTCTCCCTCTCCCTCTCCCTCTCCCTCTCCCTCTCCCTCTCCCTCTCCCTCTCCCTCTCCCTCTCCCTCTCCCTCTCCCTCTCCCTCTCCCTCTCCCTCTCCCTCTCCCTCACCCTCTCCCCCTCCCTCACCCTGTCCCCCTCCCTCTCCCTCTCCCCCTCCCTCTCCCCCTCCCCCTCCCTCTCCCTCTACCTCCACATTGAACATTCCCCCCCTCCCCCTGGTCAGGATGTTGGCTCTAAAGCTGCTATGTGATCTCCGATTGGAACGGGAGGACCTCAAAGGAGCCATTGACGCACTCGTGCTGGCACCCAGGCCGGGCGCGGCAGCGGCGGCGGCGGCGGCGGCGAAGGCTGGACGGTGAGTCGGAGTCGGAGGGGGGCCGTGCAGTGCTGCAGTGCTGTTGGCGACCGCTTTAGTCCTTGTTGGTATCTCCGCTCTCTGCTCCCTACTTAACTTACGCCCTTGCATGCCGCGCGGCCCTGACGGGCGGTGCCGACAGGGGTGGAGGTCGCGGAGGTGGCGGCCGGCGGCGTGGCGCTGACGGGAAGCTGCCGCCGGCGGCGCTGACCGTGGACGACGTACGAAAACGACCCCTGGGTCGCGACAGCAGCGGCGCGGCGCTGTGGGTTGTGGGTCGCCTGCCCGACCTTCAAATGCGGTTATATCGGGAGCAGCCGCCCTCGTGGCCCAAGTGAGCCCTTTTAGAGTGGGTGGAGGTGCAGCAGATGGGCCGTATTCCCCAACACCGCCTGGGCCGCGCTTTCCCCCGTTCTTTCCCACATCATCTCATCCTCAGAATTCGTTTAGCGGGGAGGCAAGATGGGGTGGGGGAGCCAGAGTGGTCGAGAGAGCGCCTGCGGCCGGTGCCAGGAGCCAGCGACCCACTTGGGCTGGAATGTGCCAGGGGGGGTGCGGGAATCCACCCCTGCAGTCCCGTACTCGCTTGTGAGCAGGGAGATGTCCGGCTGATAACTCACCCCCCTCTCGAACCGCTCGTGAACTCTCGAACCCCTAGGGCTAGGAAATACCCCCTCACTGTGTGATGTGATGTGATGCGTTTGCGTTATCATATGCGGGTGGGCCCCTGCTTCCTGTCCACAAGGCCCAAGAAGCCCCGCGCCGCCTCACCGCCACCGGCGGAGACCAAGGGCGGTTGTGGCAAGGGCAAGGCGGCAGCAGCCGACGGGAGCGGCGGACGGGGCGCTCAAAAGAAGAAGAAGGGGCAGAAGGCGCCGCCGCCGTACCTGCTGTACGAGCTCCCGCCGGAGGCTGTTGCAGGTGCGTATCGGAGCAGCGCGTCTTCCTCGCCTTCCCCCTCCCCAACCGAGTAGGAGGGAAAGGCGGGGGGTATGGCGGGAAAACCTGGGTTGGAAGCGTGTGTGCCGTACTTAAGAGAAGGAGAAGTATTTATAAGAGCTTGAGAAGTACGGCGGGGAAGTCCTGGCCGGCATGACAAGATTTAGTGAGGCAGGAGGCAGGAGGTGCCGGCGCGAGGGGGGGGGCCAGACGAAAAAAGGAGGCATAATACCGCTGTCATCGCTGCTGTTAAGCATGACTAACCGCGATGGTGGAGGACGGACTTGTAGTGTCCGCCGCTCTACAATCTTCGGCTGCATCCGTTCTCTCGCCGTTTCCCATCCCTTCCCTGGACAGTGCACCTCGTGCTCAATGCCCATCCCACGCCAACCCTCTCTCACCCACCTCCGCCTCTCTCCGTATCCGCCTCAATCACCATCTCACCATCTCACTCCAACACGCGCTCGTCCCTGACCCGTGGCCCCTCTCCTCCCCGTGTCCGGTTCCCCACCTGACCCTGCTTGCGGCGGACCCTGCTTGCACCGGCAGGGCGGTGGGAGCTGCTTGGTATGGGTGCGGAGGGGCTGGGCGGGGCGGCTGAGGAGATGCGGCGCAGGAGCAAGAAACAGCAAGACCGGGAGCTGGCGGACAAGGTTGGAGCAGTTGGAAAGATCAGATAATAAAAAAGTAACGGATTTGTTTCATTTAGTTTACCTTAGTTAGTTTACTGGAAACCAGAGCCGGCGATTCGTTGGCCTTGACCGTTAGATATTGCTGCAAAAAGGGTGAGAGGGGGAGGAGGTGAATGGGAGATACGGGGCCCGCGGCGGGAAATGAATCTTCAGGGCAGCGCAACGTCCGTCACCCCGGACGGGGCGTGAAACGACGGTACCCGAAAATTCTTGGAGTTTCAGGAAAATTCCCTTAAGCGTATTGGCTCTTGGGTCTGCTCCAGGGAACCCCGGAGCAAATAGCCACCCAATTGGAGAACGGCCTGGAGCTGGGAACCCGGGATCCCTGGCCGAAAACCACGAAACCCGGTCCCGTGCGTGTCGATTTCATTCCCGCCGGATTCAGATTTCCTCTGAGCTGGTTTCGGTGCTGGTGGACGAGGCGGAGCGGCGGGAGCGGAAGCACAAGCTGGAGGCTAAACTGCGGTTTACACTGGGCTCAGACTATTATGAAACAAGGCAAGCGGGTTGGCTCTTCAAGGGGGAAGATACTTGGGAGAAGTATTTTTGGAAATGGTTGGAGTTGTTTTACGAAATATAATCTTGTGCTTTTATTCTCTCCCCCCTCAAGGGGGGAAAGCTGCTGCAGGAGCGAATGACAAATGGGCAGTGGGCGAGTGGGGAGCAATGTGGCTGAGGACGTGCGTTATCCGAGGGATAACGGAATGCGAGGGAGGCTACCGTGTATATCGCCGTGACTTGTCCCCTGCTGCGTGCTTTGTGCAGGTCTCGTCGCACACGTAAGGAAGTGGATTACAGCACTGCAGCTTACGACAAGATGTTCGACGAGGCGCTTCGTGGAGACCGATTGCCGGCCGCACCCGGCAATACACCCGGCAACAACAAGCGGCCCCGGGGCGGCCCGTCTTCGGAGGCTGCGGATGAGGGCGAGGACTTGGGGGAGCAGGAGATGCATGGGGAGGGTGAGGAGGAGGGGCCCGGGTGGGCATGGGGAAGGGGGCAGTGGTGGGCGACGAAACGGCAGGCGCGGGTGTCTTCAGATGCGGAGGGGGCAAGTGGAGCTGAGGAGGGGGAGGACGGGGGCGGGACTGAGCAAGAGGAGGACCAGGAGCTGGGTGCGGATGAAGGCGACGGGAAGGAGGAGCAGGAGGAGGACTGCGACGCTGATGGCGATGACTCGGATGAGGCGCAGGTCGGGGAGGAAGGCGGGGAGCAGGAGCAGGGCGAAAGGGACCCGGCGGAACGTGGGGAGTGCGTGGGGGATGAGCCCGAGGATGGGCCTGGGGGGATTGAGCAAGGCAGCCAGGACGCGGACCAGATGATGGATGAGTAATATTAGTATTTTCGGGACTGGCGGCAGCGGCAGGCAGCAGTAGCAGGACAGGACAGGACAGGACATGGCATAAACGGGTGTAGCCTGCGTTTACCAGGATCAAAAACATGCATCGTGGGGGAATTCTCAGGAGCTGGGATTCGTGCGTATTGGAACCCGAATCTTGGACGCTGCGGAAAGGTTATCGTGGTGTTGGATGGTGTCGCGCCTCGCAAGGCCGCTGTAGCATTAGGGCGCGCAAGGCTGCCGCCGTCACTGGCAGTAATCGCCACGCGGTGGTTCACCTTGTTGCTAGGCAGCTTCTTTTGTGATCGCGCAGCTCTTTTGTGTGTTTGCCTCTAATTAGGACGGGGCTTGGGACGCAGGTCCGTGCCGGCCAGGCCTGCGACCCCGTGACCGCACTGCGTTATGGTTGATAGCCTCCAGGGGCCGAGATGGTTGATAGCCTCCAGCCGACATCGAGACAACTTACTAGTGCGGAAACATCAGCAGGTACGCGGGCGTGTAGCTGAATGTGCGAAGTACGCTTGATAAAAAGATGAATATATGGGCGTGGAATAGGGATAGGGCTTGGAACCTATGTCCTGGAGCAACTGTGGCTTATGTTTCGGAGCTCATGCTGTGCTCCAGTAGCATGACAGTACCGTACCGCAGCATGGGAACGAGTTGTTGACTGATGGGTCTTCACTGGACCCGCTGCGCCGTTGGAAGATGTCGCTGCGGCTGCACGCAAATCGTGCTATCGCCTACCAGGCGGTCCCTGCCGCGTTGAACAGTAACGTGCGGGTCCCCAGGTAGATGGAGGGAAGGTTGGTGGGGTGGGACGGTTCAGCGGGTTGGCCTCTAGGCCAGGGCTATCGAGGAATGAGGCTAGCAGACGGGACTGCCACAAGGCTTGACGTCTGAGCCTCGTTGCATGCAAGTTTTTAAATTTCGCAACGGCAGTAGGCCAGAGCCGCATCTACTTCGTAGGCTGAGATTCCTGAGACACGTGAATAGGGCCCATCAGAATTAACTGCCTGATAAAACTGTGACACCCGGAGCGCCGCGGCACGGCACGTCAGTGCGAACACAGCTGCTACGACACGGTTGACGGACGGACGGACGGATATGAGGAGGTGTGTCGGCTTTGTAACGAAGGCGGGTTGTGGTCTCTTTTTCTGGATCCAGACCCGCGCGCGGCCGCCTGATGCATACTGGACTGACCTCACTGCAAGCCTAAACAACACTGGTGCAGCCATCCTGGGAGGAAAGAGGTGGAAGGCTCTGCAGCCGATTACTTACAGCCCAGTAGAGGATTTGGGCGGGGGCACGGCCATCAAGGCTTCCTCGAATTTGAACTCCCCCGTCGCAGCTTACAAGTGAACGTGCAAGATGGCCGGCCGCCCCTGCTAGCACCCACACAGCTCTGTGTGTCCGGCACGCATGGCTCACAGCCCGCGAGGTGATGATACGACAATCAGATCACCGCCATTCCGGCTGTCTTGGGTCAAACCTTGCTAGGGACACAAGTTGGGTCGTCTGCTCCCGCGTCCTTTATCTGTCTCATCTGTTGTGGAATCCTCCTCCTAAGCTGGTTAATCGTGTTTTGGTGGTACGCGCTGCGTTACCCTGGGATTGATGTATCATATGGGGCGGAAAGATAATGACGTAATATAGTGGCAGGTGAGTAGAGCGTAGAGGGTATGAGAGCTGGACAGCGGGGTGAGGGGAGGGTGGCCCAGAGCCTGCGGAAGCCGTTACTTGCCATTGGACGTAAAAGATCAGAGGAGGAGCTGTGGCAATGAACCGAACGCTGGTGTGAAAGCACAGCAGTTCTTATCTTCAGCTTTTGTGCACCAGCCCAGTTAGGGATTAGGATGAGCGCCGATGGAACCGATGCAGTCAGTTGCCCATGATCAATTCGGAATCCAGACATCTGCGGGGTCTGGAGGCCTCCTTCAACGTAGACCGACTTCTCCTGAATGTCAAGCACGTGCCTGGCGTTCATGTTCTTGACACATACCCTGTCTGCTGTCGTCATCCGCCAGGGCAGGGAGGCATGGCCTCGATGTCTATGCAACCCTAACGGCATTGTGGGATGTGCAGCGGGTGAAACCGGTTGCAGCAATTAAAATCAGCACGTGGCGAAAAGGTGCAGTGCAGTGCGACATCAGGGGGGTTAATTGACTCTTGATGAATCGGTAGTTTTCGTTTCTTGTGTTTGACCAATGCGTTTTTCCTGCCGCCCATAGCTATGTTATTTATGAGGGCGAGATAGGAAAGAACGACTTCGCGTCTGTTCCTCATAAGCTGCTCAGCTTGAGGGCAGATCGTTGCTTGAAGGCGATAATGGCCTTCGGATGACTAGCTACAAGTTTGTGAGCCCCCATCATGGGAAATCATGATATCTTACAGGGCACGGTCCTTGTTGACCGACTGATATCGCCCAGTCTAACACACAGGGTAGCAAGACTGCCAGGGAGTCGAGCGTTGGGCTAAGCGAAAGCCGATTATATTTCGGTCTCATGCATGCCCTATATTACAGGGTTTTCATTGGCCGAGGATGCGTTACTGCATGAGCAAGGACGTGGCGGGTAAGTCTTAGGGTATTGAACAGCTCATGCGGTTGCGATCGAGGTCCAGGCCCAAAATCCGCAAGCACAGCGGAGCTGAAATCCTGAACGATACCGCGCAAAAAGTGTTGCGCCCGCTGCTTTCCGTTGACCTTAAGGGTTTCCGTTGTAAGTGCCCCGACCGTGTGCTCCTGCATCTCGCTACTCAACGACCCATCCAAGCCCTTGCTGAGATTTGCGCGCATGCGATAATATAATCAAGAGTGCAAAATCCGTCCATCCAACTCCAACGATGCCTCGGTGGGAGTCCATGGAAAGCTGGGCAAATGTAAATGCATATAGAACAAGACGAATGATGAAAGGAGCTATGGGGAGAAGGACGACCGGGAAAGAAATGGCGTCACGACGCGGAGAAGTACTTACAACCGACCCGGAGACCACTCCAGCTAGAGACGCACTCCCCAGCCAACTGAAGATCGCTACACGGCTCAGTGCAATTCAAGAGACACACAGGACCGAGCGTTTAAGAAGATTAACAACGACAATGGACACAGGGCTCCGCGATCTCCGTTTGATTCGGTTGCGATGTTCGCCACACGGCGAGCGTGGATGGCCTAAAGCGCTCCTTTAGTCACGGTCGTATATGTCACAGCGAACTGCTTATGCGGGAGGAGCGGAACCTAGCGCATAGGTGCCCCAGACGCCGTGGAAAATGCCGAAAGTCGCAACGAGACCGTCTCCGCCCGTGATTATCAGCATCCGTATGACCCTGCCCTCCTATCCAGATAATGCATCCTTCGCTTGAGGAATTAGTGCTTAGCCGAAGACACAGAGTTGTGCAAGGTCAAACACAAAAATTTCCGGCGGTCCCTCCCTGGACCTTCAGATGGGCTGAAGTTTACCTTCATTCTCCTCTCATGCATGGCCAATATTTTGAAGACTGACCAGCGCAACCTTACTTTGTATCATCTTATTCCTTAACGCAGCGGTGAGCGCCTCTAACTCTTGACGTAGGTCGAACCAAAGCCCAAAGAAGTGAACATCACTGCCCCGCCCACCGAGCCGGGCATACTCCAGCTATCAGCCGAGCATCTTTGAGCACCCTAAGTGGGCCTAGATTGTTACTTTCTACCATAGGCTGGCCTTACAGCAGGGCTTTGCGAAGCCAAGGAGCAGGAGAGCGGAGCACTTAACCGCCTCTGCCAAGTGAGACCGCTTGACCGAGGGACTTAATTCTTCTCCTCTTGCTGTCGCATGCTGCCGATTTTTGCCTTCAGTCCTCGTACGGGCTCTTTGAAGCCGCGGTCGCTTGCTTTTGTCTGCCTATGGATGATTTAGGAGCTGGCCTTTGAGACTCGGTTGCCGATGGTGGAAGCGCACTTCAGCGCCGGGCCGCATGACTTGACCTGGCCCGCTTAATTACAGGCGTTATTCCTAGTAATTTTAGGTGCACGTTGTTCGGTTGCGCAGGCTCACAATACGTGGACCAGTCTCTCACCCCCCAAACCGACTTTTGTCCTGCTTAGCCTTCATTAAGTCCTCTGACCGAGAAGCAATGGGCATCGACCATCCTTTGACCTCACATGGAATCCTTTGCTGACTCCTTTCCTTTCCTGGCCGCTTTCCTGACGTTCTTACAATGTGATTCAGGTCCGTACGCAGAGCTGACGGGCCCCTGGCCACTGTCTACATACGCTCAAGGCCATGAGTGAGGAAGTGCGTACCAACAAGAGGCGGCGAAGCGAGTCGGAAGAGCCAGAGGAGGAGGCTGGCGATGGTGCTGGCGCCGATGTCGTTGGTGCTGGCGCCCCTTCTGCAGAAGCTCTGGACAACACACGTGCAACTGATAACATTCAAGGGTAAGACTGATAGGAATATGTAGATAGTATTGGTCATGGCCGAAGATGTCATCCGAGTTGACTTTCTGGAAACTTGCACTGTTCCTGCCACCTGCTTAGCCTTATGAATATGTGATTTGTTGGGTTGTATAGCAGTTTGTAAATATGCTCGCGATGCAAATTTCTCCGCTTATGATAGTTGACTGGGCACGTTCCGCTTGCAGAGATGAGGCGGATGACGCTGCGGCTGCGGTAGCTGTAACTGCCGAACCGCCCCCACCAGTCGCGCCGGTGGAGCAACCCAAGATGCCTCCGATGCAAGTCCTCACTATGCAACTCCCCGTCCAGATGACGCATCACCAGCATCGGGTTGAGGAGAAGGCAGCGGTAGAGAATTATTACAAGCCCGAGCAGCAAACCCTCGACACTGCTGATTACAAGGTCCCAAGCGTCATGGGCGGCGCAACCACCTTAAACGCCATTCCTAACGTGGCTGTGGCCGCGGCGGGCATGAATGCCCTCCAGGGCTTGGGCGGTTTACCCAACCTGGCTCAGTTTGGTGTTGCTGGTATGGGGCTTGGTGTCGGCAGCGTCGATCTCAATCAGCAGATCCTTGCTGCACAGCAACGCCAATACGAGATGAACGCTGCTATCGCCAAGGCTCAGAACAACGCCGCTGCTGTTGCTGCGGCAGCAGCTGCTGCACGTGCCCAGCCGAAGCCTGTGGCACCACCAAGCCGCAAGTCTGCCCCATCCTCATATGAGCCACCTGTGCAGCTCACAGCAAGCGGTCGGCCAGCACGTGCACGCCGTGTTAACTACGCCGAGCTTGCTGGTGCCCTGGTGAGTTGCTTTCTATTGGTGTATCGCTTGTTGGCATATTGTGTAGCCCTATTCGGATCTATGATGATTGTTTTCTTTAAGACGGGAACCCGATGTCACTGGACCAAGTTATGGCCTCTTTGTTGTATGTGCATCGTTGCTATTTCAGGATGATGAAGAGGAAGACGACCAGGCTAACCTGGTTCCCAACTGGGCTCGCCGTCGGCGGAAAACCAGCGACCAGGATCGTGACTATGGGGTCGGTGTTGGAGGCGGGGCACGTGCTAACGTGCAAATGGGAGGCGCTGGTAACCCAGCCATGTACGGTGTTGCAGGTGCAGGCGGCTTTAACGCCGCACCTCGTGCTGCTGCTCCTGCGGCGGGTGTCAACCTGTATGGGCTCGGCGCCCAGGGTGCTGCTGGCCTTCGTAATGCTGTTGGAGGGGCAGCTGGTGCGGGCTTGCAGGCCAACCTTGCTGCTGCAGGCATTGCAGGGAACGCCGCGTTGGCTGGACAGGCTGGTTGGCAGGGTCAAGTAGTATGGGGCCAGAATCCCGCAATGGGAGGTTATGGTGCCTTGCAATCGCTGGCTGCGGCTCAAGCGCGCCCACAGGTTGCGGCGCAACAGTTCCTCCTACCGCCTGGATCTGCACGTGGCGTGGCGCCCAACATCATGCAAGACATGCAGTTGATGCTGTCCCGGGGTGCGGATGGGCAGGGAGGTATGCCTGGTGCGGGCCAGCAGCGGTAGTAGAAAGGAAATGGTCAATTTGAGTCACATGAACGTTGGTCGGCGCACTGTTCGACTGGTTGATAGGCCTACGGCAAACTTCGTAATGATGGCATTGAAGTTATTGACGCCTCTCATTGACTGGTCTCGGGGGTTTTGCTACACTGACTTGTTTTAAGGTGATTGGCCTCTTCGGACGCAGGCAAACAGCCTAGATGTCCTGTTTCTGACACTCGTGTACCGATTTGCTTTCATGAATTGTTGAGACGACGACCAGCGATCTGACGTGTCTATACTTGTTGACTACCTTGTCTAACCCTGCATCGAATGGCACGTGTGTCGCATGCTGCAACGGGCTGAAGGCTAGATGCCTACAAATCTTGTAATATTTCATGTCATGTCTTCAGGCTATCTTCGCGGCAAAACGAACCCGTCTTCCATGGGTCCCCAATCTGTGCATAATAAAAATAGCCTACTCAACAATCGAATGAAATCTGGCACTGCAGTCAGTGCATGAATGCGTGGAAGCATACATGCACATTACGGCACATGGCAACGTTATGCCAAAAACGGGATAGATTTCGCTCCATGTACAACTAGTGACCAAAGTATCCCGCCACTTTCTGGGAGAGCTTCATTTACCATAGGAATAGGTCGATGTTAAAATTTATCAAAGATTTGTTACCCGTAACAAGGGTCCTATGCTTAGAGAAAACTCCGCCTAATATAACATCCCTTTACAAGGAACGCTTGGAACATTGAAAAGGCGCCATCTTCCGTAATACATGTTCACGCTTGTTGGCGTAACATTTACAATGCACACAACACGTAAACGAGAGATACACGGTCTGCGGAATTTACGTAGATAGATGTTCAACCTACAGGACTGGCGGTAATAAGTAAGATACAAAGAGCGCACATCCCCAACAGTAGGCGAGCAGGCCGTGATTTACAAGCCGTAGCGCTTCCAACACCTACCCACGCCACGCGTGCCGTATGACTTGGCACACCCTTCCAGTAAACGTTGCGTCAACATTATCAGCTCCTTCCCCCTAGGAGCTATCTGGAACTTAACAAACTACATTCGTCCCTCCACTTAAAAATGAGTAAAGGCCTGCACTCGACCTGCCAACGACATGCCGGTGGCGACATGCGTCCTGTTATGCGTCAGACACTTTCGCTCAAGCAAACCATTTATTTAGCAATGCCAAGTATCACATATGCTCAAATCTTCTGGACCTTGCTTGCCTGCACCACGGGGTTGCTGCTGGCAAGCTTCTCCTTGTGAACGCCCTTGTAGTCAAAGGGGCAGTCGTGGCTCTCTGCATACCGGTGCTGCCCACAGAAGATGTTTCCACACTTGCACTTGAAACCGGTCAGCCCAACCTTCTTCTTGCACTCAAGGCATCGGGTCGCCGTCTTAGGGGCAGCATCCGCGGGACCGCTAGTGCTCGGCTCTGCCGCTGGCGTCGCTGCAGGCTCATTAACAGGCTGCGTTTCTTGAGCTGACTTGGCAAACGACTGTTCCACAGCCGGCTTAGGTTGCGACGCGGCAGCGGCCCGTGCCAGCTCGCGATGGCACTTACTGCAGAGACCCCCACATCCAATGTTCCTGCAATAAGGAGGTGTTCCAACAGCGGATACGAAGTAGCTGGTTTGTGGTAAAGCGCTTTATGCGATGTGGCAAAAAGCGAGTAGGGCTTCGCAACCGGAATTGAGAATGTTTATTTGCGCTTTAGGGCTACTTACGCAAAGAAGCCGCAGCCAGTCTCACAAAGCTGAGGAGAGCTCGCCTGCTCACGCTCCATTGAAGTGCTGTCTTTGTTTGTTGGGAAAATCGAGGTAAGCTTGCTTGCAAAATACTAGTGAGGTCTGTCTATGCAAATGTATGCACCAATAAACTTATTGAAGCTTTGGGGTTGGGGAAACCTTTTACGGTCATGCAATTGCATTGCTTCATGTAATGCACATGTAATGCACTGGGCTTTGGGTCGGAGATGCACTCAAAGCACCCTATACGATGCACGTAGCTCAAATATGCTTCATTCATACCCATAAATGTTTTCTCCCGAAAAATTTATGCTTGTGACCTGGGTCGTATTATATCTGTTTCTCGTTCGTTGCCTTCCTCAATCTCAAAAACACAAAATGACATGTAATAATTATCTCTCCAATCATTAAATTTGTATTGCTTTAAGAGAGTTCACTGTGCATGGGCCGATGGCGGTGCGAAACCTCGGCTTGTCTACACAACATAACCATCCATGTTATCACGGGATGCCGATTCGGGACTCAATTCGTGACATGTTGTGAGGGGGAATGCGACGATAGAATTTATCCGGAAATTAGGGGTTTGAAGGTTGAATCTAGACTCTTGAGGGCGGCGTCACGCCACACAGGGTCCCCGTTCAGGTGCCTGTTCTAATGTGAAGAAACTTATCACAACATCATGTCTAAGGTTGATGTGCAGGCTGCATGCTTGCGCAATCCGTTACCTCTCTCTTCCCCGGCGCTTGGCGAGGAGTTGCCGGGCGAACCCGCACGAGATTGAACGCGCCAAGCTATTGTTGCGAGTAAAAAGGCATGTCGAAACGTTTCGACGACCCAATTCACACATTAAAGGGCAAGAAATCCATACTCAAGTGCAGCCCGGCTTCAAGGTGTACGGGACAGGACGGGGCCCCGCAACTGTAGGTATAAGGAAATGGCAGCATCACCCAAAGAAACCGATTGCTCTCGACAACGTTGACTGGTTCATAATTTGGTCCTTCACCAATGACTATATAATGCGCAGGATTCTTGTGAGAATCAGACACAAAAGGGGATCAACAGGTCTCAGATGCAGTAAAGCACCTGGCTGTAGAAATCGTTTTACTTGCATATAAATATCCCAAACGGGGCCCCATATGGGTATCTAAAAAGCATCGTTTCGTGTCTAGATGCTGTTTAAGGGGGCGTTCTGAATTTCTAGAAGCAACGAAAAGAATATCTAGCTAGCTAGATGGGGGTAAGGGGGAGTCTGGATACATAGATGCGAGTCACAAAAACTCTAGATGGGGCTAAAGGGGGGCCTTTGGTATCTACATGCGGCTTCTCGGTACCTAAATGCAACTAAGGAGGTCCGCCCGGATATCAAAGTGCCGCCTGCTGGACATCTAGATGAGACTTCTGTGTACCCAGATGCCGCCAAGGGGAGCCCAGATAAGGTATCTAAATGTGTAAAGATGAGGCTGGAGGGGACACTCAAGGCAGCCTCGATCTTCACAGTAGTAGGCAGGCAGGGATTTCGGGTGTCCCAAACCCCAAGATTAGCACAACTAGCACAATAGGAAAGTATCTAGATGCAGTAAACAGGGGTTGTTCCAATATCAAGATGCGGCTACGTAGGTTTATCACTAGATGCGGTGAAGAGGGGAGCTGGGACCGTATCTAGATGCGGTCAAGAGGGGGGGGAGCTATGATATCTAGATGCGGCTAGGAAAGTATCCAGATGCCGCTCTCAAACACCCTCTGCGAAAGCGTACATAACGGTCCGGTCTTTATCCTACTGTGACAGGTAACATGGCCTGTGTCATTTGACCCAACCGAACCGTCCAACTTGTCTCATAAACAGAGGTTCACTATACTGCCAGGTTTCCAGGGAGATGCCGGGCCGGCTGATTGTACGCTCATGTGCAATATGGACTTATATGCGCTTCAATCGATTTGCAGCCGGTGTGTGCTGGTCAGATTGCGATTTCGGCAGCGATAGAATAAAACGCATGAAATCATTGGAAGGGAGTTTCTGGTGTAGAGTCAGCGGCATGCCGGGGGGTCTAGAGGTATGAATGAATGAAGGTTTGCACATGCATGTCGTCCAAATCTGGATGGATCTGACCGCACCACCGGAAACGGGCCGAAAGAAGGAAAACAACTTTGGGTTTCGTGAATTCCTATTGCACCGATTTCATCAAACTTTACACTTCATTGCGCATAGATAATCGAGAATCGAATGGCCATTTGGATGGCTAGGTCCCATGTGGCTGCCACATTAACCACACCATTTTGGCTTCCCAGCCGAACAGTCGGACCACTTAAAATCCTATCGCTCTATGAGCCTCCTATGTACGACAAAAGGCGGCGCCCATACATGCCTCACTCATGCGGCTTCCTTTCCTATGCTTGCCCGTTTCCCGCACGCCCTCGAGTCTGGTTGCTGTGCTGCTCCATGAATTCCATCTGAGATTCATGTTCATGGGGTCAAGTCTCGGGGAACACTGTCTTGGACATTTGGATGTTACAATCGGGCGGGAACGAACAATGAAGTCCCAGGAGGCTGGTATCAGGAGGCTGGTTATAGGCTGTCACACCCACCACAGGAACAATTACAACAACACCGACCCTCAGCTCCCAAGAACAAGAAAATCCTCCTCCTCCGTTCGCTTTATCATATCTTTACACCAGCATCCATATTGGCGCACATCTGAAATATTGCTTGGCGATTTCCCTTACATGCATCTGTGTCCCAACTCAACTCAATCTCCATTTTTTGGTCCTATATGTCCAAGTACACAGCAGTTTCTTTAGAAAGTTATGGCAGCTGGATCCATCAATTTAAGCTCATTGTATGTTCATGCTCCTCTGACTCCCACTATGACCATGGGTGGAGTTGGTTGTGGGGAAAATGTCACTTTGGCGGCTCCGTGTACGCCTCCGGTCACTGCATCTTCTTCTGACTCAACATAATCCGTCGCCTCCTCCCCCTTCCTATCAATTCCTCCATATGTTGGCTTCACCGCTCGCCTTCCATGGCAGCCGTAACCGTCACGATGTACGTGTCGTCGTATGTCTCCGTGAACGGGCGCCAGCCGCCATGCAGTACGAACCGATCACCGCCACTGCTGCCGCCGCCACCGTCGCCGCTACTGCCCTCAGTCCGTAACGGCACCATGACGGCCGCGTTGCGCGGGGAAGGCCGTGGCCCTTCAATTTCCACCTCCAACCAACGATTGCTCTGCGAGTATTGTAGTCCAGGAGGAAGAGGAATCGCCTGGCAAAGTCTCAGTTGCTACGTCCTATTTGTTAGCCGAGGAGCCCGAACTGGGACAATGGAGCGAAGGCCAAAGGCGCGGAGAACCTGAAATTCAAAACACTCACTCTAACGCACATAGTCGTCACGCAAACGCATCACAGGGAGGTCTGAAAACCGTGAATTACGCACCGCACCCGGACGGACGTTTGGTGGTCCGTTGGGTAGTTAAGTGCGCACAACGGTCAATGGTGTGCGGATACAATACGGGTACCCAGCAAGGTGATCGATGTACACATGATGTACCTGAGTGTCGTAGACGATGACGTCATCCAGGGGCTGTAGCTGGCCAGGCCGTGCGTAATAGGAACCTCCAATGAAGATGAGGTAGCGGCCTGCAGTGCCGCCGCCGTCGCCATCACTGTCGTTGATGGCTCCGGCTACATGGGAGCACCGAGCCTTAACCGGGGTTACGGAGCAAGGTAGTGCGAAGGACAGAAGGGCAAGCAGCGCAATTATTATTAGCATTACCAGTACACGAGTGCGTGTTTTTGAAAACCAGACGGCGAGTAGAAATTCCGACACATACATCGCGTTGTTTTTTGGCCAATACGAATACGTGCTTACGGCCAAAAATGCAGATTGCGACCCGCGCCGTGTAAACGGACTTTCATGGTAATTAAATAAAGTTATGCAGAACATTCACAGCAAGGAGTGAGTGAAGCAAAATAGCGATAATGATATTGGTAAAACCCTAAAACCGTAAACACCCTAAAACCCATCTGACGAGAATAGGATCGTCAATCCCTGCGTCATCAGTCATCTTAAGGAAAGACTTCGGGACTGAACGACCGTAGCGGACAGTTTCCCGTTACCCGCAGGAATACCGCACTTGCCGTACCAACAACCCGAGATGGCCTACCGCGGGCGTACGGCCTTCAGGACTCAGCTGCCGCCAGGTCATGGAGCCCGAGTCGAGGAGCCACAGGTCGTCGAACATAGGGCCCGACTGAGGCGCGCCGCCGTACAGGTACAATGCCGTAATATCGTTGCCGCTGGTCGCCTTGCCTTCAGCGGCAGGCGCTTGAAGGCCCTGTGCCTGTCCACGTCCTTCTCGTTGCTTCTGATGCTGCTGTGATAGATGCGGAATGGGTGCAGCCGCAGCCGTGAGGGAGTGAAGGCCACGAGATGCCGGGCTACAGGCGCAACCTGCGGTTGGCGGTTTACTAGTTGGTCGTTTGACTGCGCAAGCATTTTTGTTAGGTAAGCAATCTTACCCGGCTGCGCGCCGTGCACTGGGACTTTGGTTAGGATCACCCGACGGCGGGATTTCTGTCCTCGGTTGCTATTCTCTACCGTCGCCGTTCCCGCATTTGCCGACTCCATCGCCAAAGCCCCTTTGTCGCCGGCCCCACCGACCCGTGGGTCCAGGAGCAGCACGTGGTCATCGCAACGGTGCGTGTGCAGCAGCAGTCGACCGTCGGAGAGTGCCAACATTGTGAATCTGAGGTCGCGGGGTTCCTTCACATTTCAGGCGGGCGGGCGAATGGTATCTCACACATACACATATACACATACACATATACACGTACACATACACATACACACATGTATATATGTTTAGGCACGACTGTTATGGCACGACTAATATGCCCCTGGAGTTCCAGGTTCTACCCCGACCGGGAGCGGGCCAAAGACCCTAAAGTTAAGGGCAGGGTGCCCCCATGTCGATGGACGGTGACGACCCCAATTAAAGTGACCTGCGAGCTGACCAGTAGCGGAGTTGACGCCTTAGTTGATTCGGCATATTCCGCTGGATGCTGGTGGTGGGTGCTGAACCTGGGAAAACCACTGATTTCGGAGAAGTCGGCATGGGAGACTGGATGAGGGTGCCCCGAAACACCGGGGAAGGTAGGGACTGCCAGGTTAGTGGCCACGGGTGATGTAACCCCCTATCCTACACATACACATAACAGTTTTCATCGCAATTGCTCCTCCCCCCGTTCAGTCCTACAAGCCCCTTCAGTCCTACCGCGTGTCTTTCCCACTTCTCACCCCCTGTCAAATACGGCGGAAAGGCGTATCTCTCAACAAAACACACACGTCAGACATTGCCCCCGCCGCCTGAACGTTCTGATTCACCCCTATGCGCCGCGCCTGATACTGTGTACTGGCAAGTGAGTATCTGCTTTCCCACATCACACTTATCCAGCATCCCGAGTTCTTCCCTTGAACTGTAGACGTTCTTCCCACAGAATTACGTCACCTGCTGATTCTGGCCAGCTCCTCTCCTCCCTCTTGCCCCGCTTCCACCTCGACCTGCGTCCAACGGTTGCTCTGCAGATCCAGAACCCACACGTCATTGAGGAATTGAGGGGTGTCGGGCGGCGCCGAGGGGTCCCAGCCTCCCACCAGCCATAGCTCACTGCCTACCACCACCGCTTGGGACGTCAGACGCGGCTGCCGGCGGGGTCAAATAGGGGGAGCAGCAACCGAGTGTTAGAAAGAAAACCTAGCGCCCGGCCCGGCTCTCTCTAGCCGCATTATTACTTTATCATTCCTTTCTTCTTACCCCCTCATTTATGTATGGGCATGTGTGTGTATGTGTGTGTATGTGTGTGTATGTGTGTGTATGTGTGTGTATGTGCCCATGTCAATCATTCACAACAGGGAGCAGCAGATAACGTCTGCAAGAGCAACTGCACAAATCTGGCATCCAAATCGTCGGCGAAAATGTTAGGCAGACATCTTCGGTGATCATTGGGTAGACCATCCGTCCCCAGACCTCCACTAGCCTTCATGATGACGTCCACTTACCGCGCAGCCGGCACACGTGCTAAATCACGGTGTTTTCATTCCCCAATACCTACACATGACACCGTAAATGGAACCTATTGCCTGCCACTAGGGAATTCCTATTGCCCCATTGGCGCTTCACGATCCCGGCGTTTCCAATTGAACGAGTAAGATGCTCGTGTAAGGAAATGACCACGTGCCACGTGCAGGCGCAATCCACGTGTGGCCTCCTCCCCATCCGGCTGCAGCACGCCCAGGCCTCCCTGGAGTAGCCCCCGGGTGAGCACAGACCTGCGGCACAGGGCTGCCCGCTGCATAGGGCACCGGATGCCAGCGCCCGCCGTCAGCAGATTCGAAGGTCCAGGCTTCCATCGTGGGTGCGCGTCTTGGCACAGCTGGTCCCGGGAGCGAGGATGAAACTGCTGGTGGCGTCGCGGGCGATCGAGCAACTGATGTGAACTGGGTTTCAAGTGGCGGGCAGGATGGGACTGAGGCCCTGGAGTAAAGAGTACGGGCTACTGCAGTGGCGTGGGAGGGTCGGGGGACAGACACGGTGTGCTGGAAACCCTTGTCCTGTTCTAGAAGTGCTTTAGCCATGGGCCTGGAGGGGGCAGGTGTCTGCATCCGCACATCCAGGGCCAGCGCTGACGTACTTCACCCCCGGCCGCGGGGCCGCTGCTAGGCTGTCTGGGGGAGGGTAGTCGGAATAGGTTGCCGAGCCACACTGTGTCGTCCCCAACCCCAACATACCGCTGTTAGGCGCCCTCTAAGCTGACTGTTCCTTGAGCAATCTGTGCGGCCCAATCCCCAGCGGCTAAACCCCTCAATGCCCACACGGGTACACGGGTATCCAATGCGTATTACCTGTTCGGCGTTCCCGACCGTCCCCCCAACTCTCGGTGTAGCCCCCTAACATAATGACTTCGTGCGGGTGCCAGGCCGGCAGGGGTGCGGCGCAGGCGCCGGATCTCGGTGGGGATGGCCGGCATCCGGGTCGCACTGCGGCGGGCTGGAAGCGGGAAAGAGCGGAGGCAGCGACGGACGACGGGAAGGGGAGGTGAGGCGCGTTGGCTGTTCGATTGGAAAGGTGGCTTCCGGCTTTTGAGTCGAAGGACGCCCTTCTCCTAGACAGCAGGGGGGCGTGGGCTCAGCCAAACTGAGTTGTAGCAGCTGGGATTATAGCTACACGTTTAGGGGAAAATGGAACGATGGTTATTACGGCTTACATCATGACGGCATACCGTACCCCACCGTGCAACGCTCGTTGGGGCAACGCTCTGAAGCCCCAAACCTACCAGGCGGGGGGTGGCCGTATGCCAAAGACAACTCTGGGCGCACCCCGTGATCACAGAAGAAAACGAATGCGCACTTGCAATTCCGTCTGATACTTGCACTTCCACTTATGACGCATCACGCACAAGAGCTACCATAGCGTGTTGGGCGGGCAGGGAGCGACACTAACTAACTATGGGCGAAAATACGCGTACATGTTATTGGTTCCCTCGGGAGACGAGCGTTGCGCGCGCCATCACCACCATCTATACCGGTATTTGTAACCCTTTGGTGGCCATATAGTCAGGGATCTGATTCTAAACGCTTACCGTGAATGTGACTTTGATAGACACCATCAAACATGCGTTTTCGTTTAAAGGAATGCTTGAATGCACCCGGCAAAAGGCACACCCATGGTTGAGGGAAAAATAATACTTTAAATAAAGAGCTCTTTACACCAAAGATGGAAGTATTGTTACATATTGTGTAGCACGCCGCGTAACCCTAAACCTGTGCGCCGATCTTAGGTTTAAGTTTCATATTTAAGTGTTTTGGTCAAGATATCTCTCAATATCAGTTAGGAGGTGAAAGGCTCAGGCAGAACGCATATGTAACAGAAGTTTTTTTATTGTGAGTGTTGCTAATTTGTGATTTACTGTTTTCGATTAAAATGACGCGAAATGTGCTCTTTGCATCCGAGTGTCGCGCTCAACGTCCTTTTAGCCGATAAACATTGCAGACAACATGATAGGCGTAGCGCTAAAGTCTTTTCGGATCACGTTAATCTAAATGCGACCAGTGCCTCCGAGCGGCCCTAGAGTTACAGCTTCCCAAGCTGCGCGCCCCGGAAGCCAACAGCAGATACAAGCACAGAAAGGCATGCTGGGTTGCCACAGCAAGTTTCATTAGTATGCCGTAATGACGGCAGTTCCCAAGCTGCATGCAGGAAAACACCGCCTGAACGGAGAGGGCGCCCTTTCTCGCGCGCAAGCTTAAGACAAATTCCTGTGGAAGGCAGCTGTTCTTCATCGCCAGCGGTGCGCAGCAGCAACAAGCGCGCATTGATTAGTGCCGATGTGCAAAGCGAGCGGCTGCAATGAAGGTACGCAGCCCGTAATCTCCAATCCCGTTTGCTAGATTGTGTTAACAAGTTAAGGATGTTAAAGGCTACACACCTGTGCGCGGCACACACGCATCCTGTGGCTTGGCGCTTTCAACCACCTCTCCTGCGCGCCGCGCACATGTGGACAGCCTGAACCATAAGAACCATTCTTCTCGCTGCTCGATGACTACTCTTAAAGCCCTGTTCCTCCCTCTCATACTCCTGTATAACAGTTTTCAATTTTTGACAAGGCCTCCGCACCTGCCCTCCACCAAGTCCTTCGCGGCAACGTACGCAGCAGCCGCATTTCCTGCCCTGGATCCAGCGCCGTACTCTCTGCCAGAGCCTCAAACATCCAAGCCTAGCGGCAAGGGTTCTCCCAGAAATTTGGCGGCGGCGGCGGCAGTAGCAGCAGCAGCAGTAGCCAACCCCGTGACGTCCCTCCCTGGTTGTGCCGCCCGCCACAGCATGGACCTAGCGACCGCTCGGCCTAAAGCCCCAGGCGGTGTTGCGGGCAATCCCTATTGCTGCCAGCAGACCGACCTCCGAAACCCTCGTGATGTCCGCGGGCCCCAGGGTGTCACGATTATCCCCGCCGCCACGGTCGTTGAGGCGGTAGCAGCGCCGGTGCGGCCCATGGGGACGCCTCGGCAACAACATCGGCAGCAGCTTACAGTTCAGCCGCCGCCGTCAAGGCTGTATCAGCAGGTGCCACCAGGACAGTGCCAGTCAATTCAGCTCGAGCGCGATGTACGTGCTCCAACACGGCACAATTACCGCGCGTCCATTGATGCAGCAGCGGGGGCCACGATGCTGTACGCATGTCCTGCGACGGATGCCGCCAATCCGCAACCCGTCGGCCTTACCTATGGCTGGCCGTTGGCGACGGCGGCGACAGCTGGGGGGGCGACAGCATGTGAGGTGCCAGGTTTCATCTCTGGGCCGGCGCCATTGCCATTTATGCATGTACCGCTGGCACCTCCGCCGCCGGCGTCACGAATGGTGCCGGCGGTGGACAGCAGAACGGTGGTAGAGCAGGCATCCGAGTGGGACTTCGGCGATAACCTGCATCGGGCGCGGCTGCTCGCTCGTTACACCGCCATGGTAGCGGCAGAGGAGATGCGGTACGACCCCGCTCCCAGCACTGCGGCCGCCATCGGCGGCGGCGGAAAGAACCACTCCTGGAAAACACACGGCCCCTTGCGGCTGCTGTCGTCGTTGCTGAGCAGCTCCAAGAGCAGTGACGGCAAGTCGGTGCTTCCATCAGGTCGGGGCAGCGACGGAGCTGAATTTGCTGGCGGTGAGGAATCACCTGAGCCGGTGGTGGTCCGCTCCAGGGATAGTCGCCGTTTGTTGCGGGTACAGCGCAGTCGTGTTGGCATCGACCAGACGGGTCCGAAACAGAAGCAGCCAGTGCAGCTGCCTTCGGGGTGCGTATCCGCACCCGCGTTCACAGTGGAGTACCAGCAGCAGCGAGAGCAGCTGAAGCAGCAGCACCGAACGCAGTGGAAAGTCCATTCGCTCAGTTCTGCACCATCTCGGCAACACCGCAAAATGCAGTACGGGGATGTTGACGATCATGGCGACGACGAAGAGGAGGAGGAAGACGACGAGGACGAGCTCAGCGCAGCTGTCGTAACGCTGGCGAGAGAGTTTGTAGCGGCGGCGGCAGAGCGGGAGTGTTTGTCGCCGTAGGGATCCAATCGCCCCGGGTCCGGGGGTTACGCCATAAACTGGTTGTGAAACAGTCCATGACCGGTGCTGTGCTGTGCTGTGCTGTGCCGGTCTCGGATGATGGAGGGGCGGAGCCTAAGCCCGGCCGTATGGCAAGGCGGTGGGAGATGTTGAGATGTTTGATTTATCCGCCGTCATGTGGCGCAATTGATTACTATTGCAAGTTAAGTGTTACTTGTGGGGAGTGAGACAATTCTTTCAGTTCCTGATTGCATCAGTAGTGCGGCAATGGGAATGGGAATGCGAGCTGCGCTTAAGTGCCCCAGCATGTAGCAGCAGCACCGAAAACGGAGGTGGTAGCGGAGGTAGTGGCAGAGGTGGTGGCGGATTATGAATATGAAGGATGGTTCGCTGATGGAGGCGAGGGTGCGAGAAAACAAGGCGTGCAGTACTTGCCAAGAGCGCAGTGCGTGGAGGGATGCGGGAGCAAGAAGGATGGTTACGGTGCGTCGAATTTTGCTGCATTAGAGGTTTCTTTCCGATTTGCGTGGGTGCGCGACGTTCGAAGTTCAAAGCTCAAAATGCAAAGTGGAAAACGAAAAATGGAAAATGCAACGTTGATGTTTGATTTTGAAGAGGAGTGCGGGTTTTTTCCTTCGAGAGCCTTCGTGTGGTCTACTACAACTACGGTACAGCAGAGGTATCTACAGATCCCTGCTGCAGCGGCACGTAGTGCTTTTTATTGTGGCTTTGCTACGTTGCCTCTGTGGGCGCAGCCCTGGTTGGTAGGTCCATGGCCGGAGGGGCTCGGCCTGGTCAGTTGAGCCTGGTTGAGATATCAACCTTCATTTGAAAGACAGCAGAGGTCGCACTCGTAAGCCACGACAATTTGTCTGTTAGCGGGTCTGTAATAGTGCTCCCTTTCCAATATGACACCTTTTTGGCGAACTTTTGTAGACAAGCAAGTGTGCGTGCGTGTATGTGTCTGCCGGCCTGTCTGTCTGTCTATCTGTGTATGTGCGCATATAAATCCATTTTCCTAAGAACCAGGGGGAGGGAGAGAGGAGATAGGCTTTTTACGTGTATTCGTGGAGCTTTGTAGAAGCGTGCGCAGGTGCATGTCCGTACTGTGTATGTGCGTGTAGGTGAGCTTATATTATAACTTCTGCGTGCCATCAAGTTAATAAGTTTCATTGGTGAGGGCGTTTCCAGAGCGACTTCAACGACATAGTCTGGTGGGCTCATGCATCATGCTTCCAGGCCGCCGGGGTCTTAGCGACTTACCACATTTATTGTTCATGCATAGTACCATTGCAGTTTGTCTGCTATTGCTTTGTGCGGCATGCGCCCAGTAGCTCACGAGCAATAAAAAAGTCGATATGTATACCTAGCTTTGGCATAGGCCGTTCTTGGTCGGATGTTCGGCGTTGGATAATCCCAGCGAGCACAGTATGCGTACCCTGCCTGACGTTTTCGCTGTGATGCTGATGCCAATGGTGGTAGTCGCTAGTTTTGATGGTGGTCCGATAGTGTTAGTAGTGCTGGCGTTGAAATACGCCTGTGTCGGTTTAACCTGAGTATTAGTGGATATGATTCGTGATAAAGTTATATTGTGGTATTTGGGTCTCAAACAGAGTTGGGCTGTTGTAGGGCCCGTGCCCGCAGCCGACAAGGGTCACTCCCCTCCAAGGGTCGCTCCCCTCGCTTCCAGGAAACGTACAAGTTCCCTCGTCGTCTTTATTCACACGGAGATCAAACAGCTTCCTTCTCTTGTTCACAAAGTATATGCGCTGTGGGTTTATTGTCATAGTGTGTGTATGTGAGGCTGGCGCAGCAGTGCGCTAGCTGTAGCTCAGGCAACTACACTAGACACTGGCCTCACAGCCCGGCCCTGGGGCGAGACTGCGCTACCTGTTCCTAGCTCTGTCGGTGGTGGGGCGTCGTGCCGCGCAGTCACCTACTCCTCCAAGCTCCGTCGCGGAGCTCTATTGGCTGCTAATCAGGGTGGTCAGTCCTGATAGCGCCTTTATTAGGCTGATCTATTGGCGGCCTGGGCAGATGCGCGGAATGTGAACTACTGTAAGAGTATGTATAAAATTGTTACAATGGCTCAATTCCAAACAGTCTATATCGACCAGGCGAAGCGCTTCCAACAGGAAGTCTTCGCCTTAGGTAACAGCAAGACATCACCAAAACGTACGGCTCTTGAATCCAACAACGACAAACTGTCATTCACGCAAACCAGCAGCTGTCGGAACTGTCGTTTCCTAACCGCTCTTTTACCAGTATTGTCACGCCGTCAACGGTGCATGACAGCTGTCATGTGCAGCAAACGGCATCGCTGCATCCACGACACTGGGGGGGTGGACTTCCCCCCCCCCTAACGCAGCTAGCGAAACTGGTGAGGGAGGTGATGGCAATATCCATGCGCATGGGGTCTCCTGAGAGCCAGCAATCCATGCTTGTCCTGACTGGCTTGTCCTGCCGTAACCTCGACATGAACACAAAGTGGACGTGCGCTCCTAACTTGCCCTGGAGACAAACCACCGACTGACGGCACGCCACTCGCTGGGCAGACAACTGACCCTACAGTGAAGGCTCCGCAGCAAACTACAAAGAATGACCACCGGAATCCTAATTGCTCTGGTGTCTCCAAATAGCCCAGGGGGCTTGTACAACCCTGTGACTATCAAACGGTCTCACTCAGCGTGGAAGACAACTGTACCTAAACCAGAGCCGATGGCAACCTAACTGGCACTACACACCCGCCCAGAGAGGGAACGTCGCGCACCCCTGAGCTATTGTCAGTAATTCAGCCCTCCGCTGGGCACCCATCACGGGGCAGCAGGGAACTGAAGCCGCCTCACGCCTCCAACGGCACCCCTAGCTGAGGACAGCACCCCATCACGGAGACCACCCTAACGAAATCTCATCATCACAGCCTGCAACTCTGTGACCCCCAACGCGTCAGCCCAGGGTCTACAACCCTAGCTCCGTCAACGCCCATCGCGGGGCACCTCTGGCCTACTAACTTCTCCCTCCCCCCCAGATCCTAGCCCCACCTCATCCAGCCACAATCAGGCGCTGGGCCACAGAGAGATTAACATCCTCCGCCGACCCACCGTCCCACTCTATGAAGAAGTAGTGTGGCCGCGCCAACGCTCCACGAAAACGTAACGTACCCCACGTCACCACCTTCTGCCGTCGCCCTCCCTGGCTTGCATGTACGACACGCTTGACTCGCTTCCCATTGAGGGCGGCGGCCTCTGCATCCCGACGCCGCGTGGCGGCGTTGGGGAAAAGAACCGCCTCTGCCTCCGGCAGGGCCATCTCTGGCCTTGTCGGGGCTTCACGCTTGAGCCTGACGCAATCCGGGCAGACCCACGGCCGGGCGGCACGCCGCTGAGCGGCGGGGAGAGGCACTGGAGGTGCCAACCCGTCCCGCATGCATCACACAACAGCATGTGCGCCTCATCGTGCGGCGAGTGGCAGATCTCGCAAGCAAGATCCGCTGATGGCCGCTGCAGCCGCGGGTCCACTATCGGATCGATGTCAACCAGGTGGCACGGCCTCAATTGTTCCATGCGCCTCCTCATTCGCTCCCCATTCTTCCCCACCAGAACTACAACACCCATGGGCCCCACCTGCTCAATGCGCAGCACCTCGTCGTGGACTGGCAGCTGCAGTGTGTTGTGCACCGCAGTGCGCCGCACGTAGACGTAGTCACCGGGGGCAAGTTCCAATGACGGAGGCCGGTATCGACTGCACGTGGGCATAATGCTGCGTGTCCCGGTGTTGTGCGATGAGCAGGTTGGCTGCTGCGATGGGCATGTGCCGCTGTAGCAGTGCGGCACGCTCGTGGAGTGCGGCCACGTAGCTCTCCTCAGATCCCTTGCCCGTGAACCCCAGCGGCTCTGCCATCTGCTCCCGCATGGCAGGAGGAACGATCGGCTTCACACCGTATATGAGTTCGTACGGCAAGTACTGAGTCGAAGCCTGCAGTGAGCAGCGGTAGGCGAGTGCCAGCCAAAGGAGGTGTTGGTCCCAGGTATCGCTCCTCTTGACGTCCGCATAATACTTGCGTAGTGCCACCTCCACCACTGACACCATCCGCTTGGCCGCCCCGTCTGCTTGCGGGTGACTGGCAGAGGTGAAGCGATGGTCGACGAAACACTGGTGTAGAAGTTGATGAAAGGCCCCCTGGAATTCTCCCCCACGATCCGTGAGCACCTCGGCAGGAGCCAAGAAGTGAGTGATGAGCTCTAACAGACCACGGGAGGTCTCCTCAGGTTGCTTGCTGTGCAGCGGGTAGAACTCCGTGTGCTTGGTGAAGTGTTCGATGCAGACCATGACGAAGGTGAAGCCAAACGGCTCGGTGGGCGGCAGAGGCCCCGCAAGGTCCACGCCCCAGCGGTAGAACATGCCCCTGATTGCCAGGGGCTGCAGTTGCACCGGGCGCGCCGTAACAATGCTGTTGGTCATATCGCACAGCTTGCAGCCGCGCACAACCTCCTGCACGGTTCGACGCATCCGATACCACCAGTAGCCCAGCTGCACCAACGCCAGTGTCCGCCGAATGCCAAGGTGGGCCACCGCATGGACTCGCCGCACAAGGGCCTCCCTGTCTTCGGGCGGCGGGCAGACCCGTGTCGAGCCGTCACTGAGAGCTCTAAGCAGTTGATCCCCGCCCTCCGGTACAACGTGGCCCGTCGAAGCACACGTCGCGCCGGCCGCCCGTCCTCCACCGTGACGCCCGCCGGCGCCAGCGTTGACGCATCACGCCAGACTTCAGGGTCTTGGCCCTCCGCCAAGGCATTTTCCTGTACCTCAGCAGCCGCCGCTACTGCAGCAGTGGCCATCACCAACGTGAGCCCAGGCGCCCGCTGTGAGAGCAGGGCGCAGGCCCATGGCGTGAGCAGGTTGTCCGCATCCACCATGGCTGAGTTGTGTGTCATCCCAGCCGCCGCCGATCCCACAGCCGCGAGTGCAGCTACAGGAACCAGCGGGGTCAGGTCGGATTCCCCCCCTTGCGGCAAGGCCGTGAGGTGCTTCGTCGCAGGATACTGCATGTCATGGGGCGTGATGAAAGATGCAGCACCATGCAGAGGGAAAGCGCGACCTGGAAGACTGGCGGCGGAGACGACCGCTCCAGCAGCTCCAGCTCCAGCTCCAGCATGAAGTCCCGTGACGTCCGTAGCCAGAAGCCCGCCACCGCTTAGCCAGGGGCGGTGACCTGGCAGGGCGCGCGGATGGGGCCCGCACGCAGTGGTGTGCCAGTGACCGCAGGCGGTGGCAAGGCCACCCACGGCCGCCCTGGTAAATCGCACGCCACATACGGCGGGCAAGGACTGTGCACGCCACCGCCGGCACACGACCGGCCGGCAGCAGCGCGGCTAGGTCACACCCATCAGGCGGGCGCAACTCTGTGACGCAGTGCTGCAAGTGCACCGCGTTAGCAAGGTTGGTGTAGAGGCAGCTCAAACGGTGAACCGCCGCGCCAGTGACGGCGGCATCCAGGAGCACAGGCAGCCCAAAGAGCCACCCAGCATCCGGCGCCGCGTTGACATTGACGAAGGGACCCTCCAAGAGGAAGGCCGGCGGCAAAAGGCGCCGCTGACGACGAAACTGCTGGAAACCCCCAAAAATCCGACAATTTGCGCAGCACTCCACACACTGTTCCCAGCCCAGCTACCTACAACGATCCACACAGACTCGTCCCCAAAACCCAAGGCCTCGGCAGCTGCAGCCGAGGCCGCCCAGTACAGCAGGTCAGCAGGAATGCTGAAGGCCGGGACCAGCTGCGAGTCCCAGGCACCTGCGGCGAGCTGACCGGCGAAATGAAGCGCCCAGATTGGCAAGAGCCAGGATACTGCGAGCCGCTCGCAGGCGTCGCAGGACAAATGAACGTAACGCTGCACACGAAACCCCAAACCCAAACACGCAAGCAGGCCCGATGCAAGGCCGCCCGGCAGCTCCAAGACACATATCCCCTCACCCCCTGCTGCTGCCGGAAAGAAGACATGCTGAACAAGCGCGGTATTCACTCCTAAAACCTCCCCTGTACCTACCCTGAGGTGCAGGGGCAGCGCCTTGGAGGGCCGCAACTGACGCAAGGCTGCGCCCTCCCTGCGGATGAGCAGGGCCGCCGTCTGTAGTGTGACGGCGCCAGTGACCGGCGACCCAGAAAGGCTGCAAGGCACGTGTGGCTCGGCGGAAGGCAGCACACCCTGCACCGAGGTCTCCAGCTCTCCGAGGGCAGGTTGCCCCGCCCCCGGGGCCTCCAGCCCCCCGGGGCCTCCAGCCCCCCGGCGGCGAGTTGCCCCGCCGCCAAGGTCTCCAGCTCGTTGTCGTAATCCAGCTCTGAAGCCGCCGTGACGGGCAGCCCCGTGCTGGCCACGAGACACACTGCGTGCACGCACCAGGTCGCGGCACGTGCACGAGGGACAGGGCCAGCGAAGTGTGCAAGGCCAGCGAGCGGGCCAACCGCATCTGGGGCGGCGGCCAGCCCACTGGCCGGATCCGTCAAATCCTGATCATCCAAAAACCGTTGTGCCAGCGCCACCGAGCAAGCCGCAACCACCGTGAGGTGGGCTGCGACCGCCGCAGGGGCTCCAGCAGCCGCAGGCGCACGAGAGAAGGTGTAGAGCGGCCACTGGACGCCCGGGTACGGCACCAGCACAGGCGGCGAACGCAGAGGATCGCCATCTTCGTCCACTCGAGCTCCAGACCCATTGTGCGCTGAGTCTCGCGGGTGCCGACTCAGGGCGTCGGCGTTCTGATGCAGCTTGCCAGGCCGATGCGCCACATCGAAAGCAAACGCCTGCAGCTGTAGGGCCCACTGCGCGTACTGTGCAGGCAGGCCGTCCTGCTGAGACATGAGCCACAGCAGCGGTGCATGGTCGGTGACGACGGTGAGGTGACACGTGGTGAGGTACGGGTAAAAGAGTTTGCTGGCCCACACCACCGCCAAAAGTTCCCCCTTGTAGCTGTCATACCGCCGCTCGTGCACGTTGAGTAAACGAGAGACAGCCGCGCAGAGGTACTCACGCCCGGCATCGTCGAGCTGCCCCAGGATCCCGCTGATGTCCACGCCAGAGAAGTCCGTGTGCAGTATGAGCGGCCGATCAGGATGAACCCGCCGCAGCACAGGACCGCCCGTCTGCGTGTAGATGCGCTGAAGCTCGTCAAGTGCCGCTTGCTGTTCCGGACCCCACGACTCCACGTGCCACGCGTACTTGGTACTGGTGAGTGGGTTGAGGGGCGTGGTGATGTGGGCGAAATGCGGACAAGCCCCCGGTAGTACGAGAACATGCCCAGCAGCCGCCGCACACCAGCAGAGGACGTAGGTGGCTCCAACGCCAGCAGTGCCTCCATCTTGGCGCGGGTAGGGGACAGGCCACGCGCCGAGACTTAAAACCCAGGAATTCAACCGAGTCACCCGCGACGAGGGTTTTCTCCGGGTGTAACTTGATTCCGATGTCCTGCAGCATGGCAAACACACGCTCCAGGTGCTCCAGATGCTCCTCCGCCGTGCTACTGAAGACAAGCAGGTCATCGACGTAGCAGGCGACAAATTGCTCCAAACCGTATTGGCGAATGGCGTGGTCCAGGACACACTGGAAGTGTGCTGTGGCGTTCCGCAGGCCGCACACCAGACGCCTGTACCGCATCAGCCGCCGGCGCCACCAGAAGCTAGTGCGCTCCCGATGCTCGGGCGCCAGCGGAATCTGCAGGAAGGCAGCCCGGCAGTCCATCTTGGTAAGCCACAGTGAGTCCCCCACTTGCTGAAACAGCTGCTCCGGCAGCGGCGACAAGTGCAGGTCGGGCAGGGTGGCAGCATTGAGCTTCCGTGCGTCCTGACAAAACCGCCGCTGCGTCCAGGTACCATCCACCGATCGCTTGGGCGGCAGGGTGGAGTTCATGGCGTACTGGCTGGAGCGGCTCTCTTCGATGATTCCGGCATCCAGCAGCTCCTGGCAAGCCGTGTCCATGGCGGCGTACTCCTCCTGACTGTGGGAACGGGGCCGCTGGTAGATGGGGCGCTGATGAGCAAGCTCGATGCGGGCAGGGCCCACGTCACAGCAATACTCTCCGAGATCCGCCATGCTGCGGGCGAAAACGCCGTTATACCGATCCACCAATTCCTTAAACAGCGCGGCCAGCTCCGGCGGCATGTCCGGGCGGTCGCACAGCAACCACCTGCCAGCGGTGACCGTGAACTTGGCCTCGGGCGGGAGTGTGCGCCGCCCTTCTGGTGTAAAATCCGCCGGCTCCAGAAAACCATCGTTGTCATTGTCAGAGTCGTTGCCCTTGTGGTCGCTGTTGTCGATGAGCGGCGGCAGCGGGTCAGCGACGGGGTAGTGGCGCCCCGCCGCAAGAACTGGGGCACTCATGATGACCGGCCGCCCTCGCCAGTTGGGGGCGGCTGTAGATAAGCAGACGACGGAGGTTCCACTAACGCGGGCCACCGTACGACGACCGGGAGGTCAATAGGGTCGCGGCCCGGTGGCCGCAGCCACAAATGCTCACGTCCTTCCTCCATATCCAGGTAGCACGGATGTGGGCCCAGCGCAGGCATACCCAGCAGCAGTTCAAACACCTCCGCGCCCGCATCGGCCACCACTAGTGCTGGGACGTTGGCAGCAAACGCGTCAGGCATGCCGGCGCGAAACACCACATGGAGCCCCCCAGCGACCACGCCCTTCAGGTGCGAACGGCCAGCGGCGGTGGTAACCGCAAACGCACCGTCTGGGTCAAGCTGCAGCTCGAGACGATCCGCCAGCCGCTGCGCAACAAGGACCACTGCGCTGCCAGTGTCCACCAACACCTCCAATGGTAGCTGCCCTTCCACCAGCAGTCCCTCCGCGGCTGAGTTCTGCTGAAGGTACGGCAATGGGGCAGCCACGCACAGGGGGCCGCTGCACTTGAGTGTGAGACCGCTGCGGCCACCGGTGAGGCATACGGCGGCGGCAGCACGGCTGAAGGCAGCCCTCTGCGGCGAAGGGAGTGCAGGCCAGCAGGGGCCGCCAACAGCCAGCCTTGAATGTCATCCAGTCTGGAATCGTCAGGACTTAGGTCGGACCTGGGGCCTGGAATCGTCGCCACAGCCGTTGCATCGCCAGCGCCTGGGGGCATGGATGGGTGAAGAGAATGAGCCACCTCCGCTGCCCCCGCCGCGGCAGCCCGGGGGAGTTGAGGAAATCCCATGGGCATGCGTTCCACGACTGCGGCGCTGATGGGGAAGACGGAGTATCCGGCAAAAGGCATTGGGATGGCCGGGGAGGGCATCACTGCAGCATCGCCGGGCGCAGATGAGCCAGCAGAGGCGACGGCATTGAGTGGCCAAGTGCCCGGTTGCCAGGGCGGGTGCGTGTGTGGAGGTGGAGGCGGCACCAGTGGTGGCTGTACTGGTGTGTGTGGGGGCCGGTAGACAGCGGCTGGCGGGCTGGCATGGACCCCTGTGGTGGTGACGTGGGAGGGGGCGATGGAGGGGGCGACCAGAGGGGCAGGTGGCGCAAGGGAGCGCCAAGCCAGGGCTCTGGGTTGCACGGGCGCGGCGACCTCTGAGACGGCCGAGGATGGAAGCTGCTGCATGGCGAGGACGCTCTGGAGCATGTCCTCAATGCGCTGGAGCTGCACCTGTTTGATCGTGACTGTCATGGAGGGCGCCGCCGCCCGAGCCAGGAACTGCTGCGCCTGCACGATGCTGCCGGAGAGATCACGCGGCACCTGTCCCGCTTGCTGTGCCTCCTGTAACTTGCGGCACATGTCACAGAACAACCCCTGGGGGTCTGTGGAAATCCGCGATGCCGAGACCTTGCACGCCGCCTGGGTGTGCAGCGTCCGCACGAGGACATGCAACCGACAAGTCTTGTGCTGGTGCGCCTGCCACTGACCTTCGCAGCAGACCAAGTCGGCTTTGGCGGTAGCCTCAGTGCTGACACTGTACCCCTCAGACGGGGTGGGCAGGCTGCCGCCGCCACTGCCTGCTTTTCCGCCCTTGCCCTTGGCCGGCACTAGCACATGCGCAGGCACCGTGATGATCTTGTTGCGGCCGCCACCACCGCCGCCACTGCCACCGGCGGTGGTGCCACCAGCACTGCCGGCGGCTCCACCGCCAGCACTTCCCCACGATCCCCCGCCGCCAGTGCCGCCTGTGCTGCGTGGCAGCAGGCCCTCCGAACCCTTGGCGTTGACCATGGCGTTTAGGAACCGCAGAGCTTGCTCCATCGTCAGCACGTTCCATTTGTCCTCCGCGAGAATGTCCTCCTTGCGCCGGACCAGGAAGTCATGCCCCACGAGTGCTGCAATCGCAGCGTCAAAGAACCGTTGGGCCTTGCGGGTACAGCTGGGCGTCCAGCTGATCAAACTTGTTACTAAAGCCCTGTACTGCGAGGTTGGGCTCTACCCCAGTGGGATAGGCCCACTGGTCGAAGTCCTTGTGCAGGCGTTGCGCATTCGGAAGAACTCGTGCCTGCACCTCCTTAAGCCAGAACGCGATTAGGTCCTGGCCGCCGCTGGCAGCCCGCTGCCCCCGGTAGTCCACATGCACCCCACCATGTGCCATCGCACAGTGCGCATAGTGCGCATAGTGACGATACACCACGCGGCCCAGCTCCTTGGGCGTGTATGTGCTCCGGAGGGGCGTGTTGACAGGAAGAAAGTCAGAGACCTCCGAGTAGTCAGCACCCTTTCGCTTCTCGTGGGTCAGCGGGTACAGGGCACATTCGGCATAGCTCAGCGCATGGGACTTAAAGGCCGTGAAACCATCAGATGCCCCATCGTAGGCCCGTGCATAGTCCCTAGCGCCTTTCGTAGGTATCCAGTGTGGCGAGATGGGAGCCACGATGAAGCCAGGCTGGCGGGGCTGCGGCTCGCCCACAAGGTCCACAACGCCAGTGGCACGGAGCGCAAAGCACTCATCAGGCGAGCCCAGAGCCGGGTGGATCGGAGGTGGTGGAGTGGAGTGGGGCGGAAGTGGAGCGGGCGGCTCGCCCGGCGGGTACCCAGGCGGCCCGTGTGGAGGCTGAGGAGGATCGGGCGGGGGCGTGCCTGGGGCATATGAGGCAGAGGCCGCCGGCGCGGCAGGAGTGCCCGCCGCTGGACCCGCTGAGGGCGGTGCAGGGGCCGGGTAGAGGGGCGGCCGCGGCTGCAGCCTGCCCTCCAGGCTCGCATAAAGCTCCTCCCAGCGGACCATCTGCACGGGGCAGCCAATGAAGCGGGCAACGGCGGGGAGGAACGACATGAGATGGGTCGCGGTCCAGACAGGCGGGTCTGCGTCGGAGCTGCTGGGAGCGCACCGCAGCGTGCCCGAGTCTGGTGTCTCCCCTATCTGAGACAGGAGAGAGTGCGCTAGTATGCCACGGAGGGAGTACTGGCGCTTGACAGCCATAGCGACATAGTCCACTTGTGCGAGCGACCAAAGCACAGGGGGCGGAAGCGGGTCTGGCGGGGCAAATGCATCAGTGGTGAAGTGCATGGATTCCCAGCACGGGGCCTCAAGTAGTGCAGGCGCCCTAGGCTGGCGCTGATCCGCCGCCTCGGCTGGCGGTGGGATAGCTCCCATCTGCGAAGCACCCCCTAAGCCTTGTCTCCCTGATAGGACCCCCTCCCGGTGGGGCGCTGCAGCCTGCGGGCGACGGCCTACGTCCCCCTCCCATGGCGAGTAAAGCGGGTGGGACGCCACAACAGGCCTGCCAGGAAGAACCTCCTCAGGCCCCCCCTCAGTTCGCACACCCCGCCTAAATGAACGTGTTGGTGGCCCAGATCCTCCCGGTCCATCCCCCAACGCGGGGTGATACTCAGTGGCGGGCGTAAGCATTCCATCATCTCCACCGCCCAATGGTACAAAACGGCGGCCTCGGTGTCCATCATGGTCCCAGGCGGGGTGCTCCGAAGGGGGAGCACCCCAGAAACCGCCCCATGGGTCCCAGCTTGGGGCGTCAGCGCCGCTCAGGCTCCTGGCATCGCCGCCACCTGGGTCAGACGGCCGCGTATGCTCGTGTGCCATAGCCAGCACAGTGGCCGCTGGTGTAGCGGCCACAGGTGTGTCGGGGTCTGCAGCCGCGGGCAAGTGCGGGCCCATGGCCGCTGGGGCGCCAGTTGCCGCGCCGCCGAGCGCTGCTTCCACGCCGTCACCGCCACCGCTGCCATGACCGCCCATGGTGACGGCGCGGTCGCCCCCCCTGGGGGTGGAAGGTGGCTCCTGGGGCCCAGATTGAGCATCCCGACCAGCGCTTGTAGACACGCCTCACCACCCACCTTTGGAGAGCACGGGAGAGACGGATCTGCCCGAGGAAGGGGCGTGGCTACCAGGGATGCCAGCTCCCCGCAGCCCTGAGAGGAAAAGGCGCGCTGGCGGGCCATCCAGGCGTGGGCTGGGCGAGGCCTCCGTGTCGGAGCCAGGGCACCAAAAAGAGATGGATTCCCCCGAGGCTGTTGGGGCTCCGGTCGATGCCGTCCCGTGGGGAGTGTAGTGGCCGGCTTCCAGACGGGCCCCGGTGGCTAGGGTGTTGCTGCGCCAATGTCCTTGTGTGAGACGCCACTGTCGTGGGTCCGTGGGTGACGGCACGGTGACGCTCCATGCGTGCAGAGCCGAAACTGTCCTCACTCGTCCGCGCAGATGTCGGTCTCGTGTCCATGTGCGGGGAACTTCGTTACTAGGTGTTGAAGAAAAGAATTCCTTGGGATGATGACCCAAGGGTAGCGACACCGTAGAGGCGCGCTTGCCGTCGCGGCGATGAGACTGGCCAAGTCCCTTGATATCGGAAGCACCCGGAGGCGTCGCGCACTCCTACCGTCGCGGTATAGATGCTGTCCGAAGAAAGAAGCGGAATGTGTAGACCTGCAGCTCCACACAAACGCCTGAAGCCCGAGCCCGTTCGCGTGAGGACATGATGGCTTGGCTTCGCCTGGTAGTGGGTGTATGTGAGGCTGGCGCAGCAGTGCGCTAGCTGTAGCTCGGGCAACTACACTAGACACTGGCCTCACAGCCCGGCCCTGGGGCGAGACTGCGCTACCTGTTCCTAGCTCTGTCGGTGATGGGGCGTCGCGCCGCGCAGTCACCTACTCCTCCAAGCTCCGTCGCGGAGCTCTATTGGCTGCTAATCAGGGTGATCAGTCCTGATAGCGCCTTTATTAGGCTGATCTATTGGCGACCTGGGCAGATGCGCGGAATGTGAACTACTGTAAGAGTATGTATATCGTTACAATGGCTCAATTCCGAACAGTCTATATCGACCAGGGAAGCGCTTCCAACAGGAAGTCTTCGCCTTAGGTAACAGCAAGAGATCACCGAAACGTACTCTTGGATCCAACAACGACCAACTGTCATACACGCGAATCAGCAGCTGTCGGAGCTGTCGTTTCCTAACTGCTCTTTAACCAGAATTGTCACGCCATCAACGGTGCACGACAGGGTTCGCTGCCAATGCAACGCTATTACATGTGGTGGTTGTGACTCATGGCTCGGTCTATCACGGCTTAAATAGCAGGTACGGCGTCCCCCATAACCACCCGACAGACTTCCCTCCTCCCGGGATGTCCCGATAAGGGCGGTGGCAAATAATTCTCTTGGTTTCTGGTATAGGACTTACAGGGGACAGAACCCGACGGATATGAGGAAACAAACCTATCAGATGGTAGAGCAGGCTTATCAAACATTCCACCTTCGGCATTTGGGCCATCCTTAACTGTGTATTTATGAGCAAGTTGTTTTATTTCCGCTTCTGAAAAACTTTTATCCTTTAAGTTCCTTCAAGTTAGGCACACGTGTGTGTGCAGTGCCCAAATGAACGCCTTCTGTAAAATATTACTGTGTGGTCCTTATGCGGCCAGGTCCCTGGTGACCTGGATTACTAGGGCCATGAACTCAAATCGTTCTACAATGTGGACTTTTGGTCATCAACAGTGTGCGGCCTATTTAGTTTTGTCTGGCCCAGTGAGTATGTTTTGCTTATGGGAGCAGGGCTGCTTGCGAGTGGGGTGAGATTAAAGCACTCGCACGGCACCAATACGGCTGAATCACTCTTACCTAGTTTAGCTTCAGTATTTGTAATCGCTGAAATATAGGCGGGAATGAACTTCTGCTTTAGGGCTCTGAATGGGTCACTTCCTGTTCTAAATGGACTTGGGCGTGCATGGGGGATTATTGGTACGGCAATATATATATAGATATATATAGCGTGACCTATGGCAATGTTGGATACCCATATACGGATTGATGATGGCTGAACTATATATGTATGATGTTTGCATTGCTGGTAGATATGACGAGCATTTTAGGTGGATCTGGATTAGATCTGGATCTCACCTGGGACCATGAACAGGAGGGAGCCCGTTGCTGCTGTATGATGATGAGCGGGAGCTGCATTAAGGAAAAGGTCAAAGGTAAAACTAAGGAAAGATAGAAACCACAAAATGGTGGTAGTGAGAACTACCGCCGGTTAGTTTGTACGCGAGATAAAGTAGACTAGAGCGGCGATCAGTGAACTTCAGGGGGGTCGGTACCTAGGGGTGATCTTGTCCTCGATCCCTATTTGCGAGCCTCCTACCACCGTAAGGCTTAACTAACCGGAGCCTGGTTCCGAGGAAGCCTTTACTCGGATTTGCCAGGACATGAGGTACAGCTGACAGTTATTTGCAGTTTATAAAACAGTCCTCTGCAAAAAGCCATTGGTGGACACACACACGCGTATCTCCCCGCAGGGAGTGAGGGTACTCTTAGGACATACACCAGCGTCTCAGAGTGGAAAGAATGGCCACTTTAATTTCCAGCACCGCGTTTTAGCCATGATGTTTCTCTGCCTTCCGGCTTCAACACTGTCCCGACAACACCTTGGGATATGCTGGCCACTCTTTTCATTCCAGAGACGGGCGCTGGTGTACAACCTTACCAAGAAGTAGGAGCCCCAATGTAGTAGTTATTCACATATGGCACACACCAACACGATACAAAGGTGCAGAAGCACCTGCTCGGCATCTCGAAGAGGCCTTTGCGGCTCTCAACTACTACATCCCTAGCTAAGGGTGTAGGCAGGCCTGCCACCGCCCTCCATGCGATGCGGACTTATTGGGTAATGCAGCCCTCTGCCAATCCCTCAAAACCCCCGCCCCCGCAAGTCCTTGCATAACCGCAGAAAATCCTCCAAGTCCTCCCAACGTATGATATACTTTGCGCTTTTGATACAGCAGATTCCAAAGGGACACATGTGGCCTCGTTCACCGCGCCTTGCTCAGCTTGTTTGCAATCCTGCACGCACCTTTTCAGTCCGTCGGCGTAGAACATATATATAGCGAGCACCATGCACTAAAAAGTAATCAGGACCACAGCTAGGGATCTATCCCAATGATGGTGAACGGTTGGACAAGAGATTCATACTGACGGGCGCTGTCGAAAAAATCCAAATAACCACACATACGAGACGACACATGTGGGTTCGTTGGTTGGACAAGAGCAGCGCACAGTAGACCCAATGAACATTCAGGATCAACTGCTACTTGGCGCTTACGTGAAGACGGCGCGATGCATTCAACCCAAACGGAGTCCCAAACAGGGCGCATTGTCGCCCACAATGCCATCAGATTTCTTCCCAAAACCCTAAATAGAGAACTTTTAATTTCTAAAATTGAACTCTCGCAACAATTTTCACCAAGTGCAATAATAATTTGGAGATCCAACGGGGGTTGCAAGGACGCACCCAAACGAGAGGCAACACCGCTGGGGAAAACGAATTCTGTTGTTTCTGAACTGATAACCGCATGACGATGCAATCCGATACAGTGAGCAACTGCACGTCAGACAACCTTGCTCGATGGACTCGATGCATTCTGCATCATCAACTCGGCGAGTTCATAACCAACACAGGGGACATGACCAAGAACTTGCGGTGTTTCAAAAATAATTGTCGTACCCATAGTACGCCTGCCACTTTTCACAATCCATTCTTGCAATGATGGCGCTGTAATTCCGCGCTGCACCGCCTTCCAACCAAATATCATACCCGACTTCCTGTCCCCATGCCACACAAGCCATGCAAAAAAATCCTCAACAAGCCAGCTGGCCCACATCAAGACCAAGCCACAATTATCCGAAGGAACTTAGTTTACACATGACTAGCACGCCGATATGTCCGAGAGTATGTGTAACTGAGAGTAGATGAACGGATAGAGTTTCCCCCTTCTCTGTCGCTGTCCCTGGGCGAACCCGAGCCACATATCGATGTCTTTGAAGATCTATTTATCTGTTATACACATATATCTGCCTATATACAGCAAGGGCCGATTGGAAGATGTCCACCTTACTGGTCATCCCGGATAATAGCTGTACATCAGCATCTACCCTGGCCAGGATACTACTCTTGAATCCGTAGACGCGCAGCTTCACCCTGTCAGGGACTTTTCCCTAACCCAGAACGTAGTGGTTTCGGAGTGGCGTTGAGAATATTGATTCTCAGTGCTTTATCCGGCAGCCGGTGTTGCAGTACTCCTGCTGCTCGACCAGCCGATACTCCAGTTCCTCCTCTCTGCCCCCCACTGCTCCCTATCGTTATCATTCCTCTTTTTATGTACCATTCCTCTCTACCTTCTCCACCCCTCACCCTCTCACTCGCTAACTGGCTCTTCTTCGACCTACATGCATCTGGGTCAGCAAACATTCCAACCATACGAACCAGGCGTCGTTGTCGTCGTCTGTTCCTCCCTCCCTAGCTGCTGCTACTACTCCACGCCGCTGTAACCGCAAATTGCCAGTCGCCGCATGGAGCGTGTGGACGCCAGCACCGCCACTGGTTCCGATAGGGAGTTTTGCTCATCGTCACACTGCAAGCCCATCGGCGACGACGACGACGACGGCACGCCAACGATTCCGGCTCCGCTGGGGCTTACTTGCACGGACGGGTTTCGCTGTGGGGTCTCTACGGAGTCTCCCGCACCTCCTGCGGAGCGTCGTAATGGCGCTAACCGAAACCTGAGGTTAACAATAGAGGTCGGCAATAGCTGTTGCAGTTTCTCCTTGGAGCCTTTCTCCTTCGCCTCCCTAGGGGCCGCCAGGGGTTCTCCGTGATCGCGCTCAACATCGCGGTCACGGCTGATAGGTGGGGATGAAACGGGAGCCGAGGCTCCCCCTTGCTGCTGCTGCTGCGGCGGCGGTGGCGACGATAACTGCGGTGTAGCAGGGAAAGGTAAGGACTCGGGACAGACACCCCAGGCCTCCAGATGGAAGGAGCCTATCGGTGGCAGCAGCTTTGGTAGCAGCGGCGTCGAGGGAATGAAGGCGGTCAGCGGGTTGCCGTTGGACCACGCAGGCAAGGCGCCGCCGGGATGAGAGAAGACAGCAGCACCAGGGGCAGCTGGGGATGCTGCTTCTGAATCTGTTGCTGTGGATGTAAATGCAGCTGAGGGTGTTCCTGCAGCCGGTGATTGCGGTGGGGAGACGGAGCCTGATGCTGGCAGACCTGCATTGAGACTAAGCTGACTGTGGAGGAGCGCAGGGCTGCTGATTGACACCCCGGCTGCCAGCAATGCAGATGCGCGCGGCGCCAGCGGCCCTGCCACGGTCCCGCCCAGGGACTCGGCTGTATCACTGGGCGTTCCGGCAGTAGCAGCAAAAGCAGCAAACTCGGCTGCGCCGCCAGGCAAATGGAATTTCAATGCGCATCCGCTGCCGGGGTCTCCATCGCCAGACATCAGGTTTTGGGGTCGCGGGCCGAGGTGCAGCCGCGCACAGTGTATGACCTTGCTATCTCGGCGCTGTTGCCGCAACAGCTGCAGCGCCTCGTCCGCATCATCGCTACTCGACTCCTCGCTGGCGGCTGCAGCGGCGGCTGCAAGGGGTGTGCAACGGCGGCTGACGCAATGACCTCTTTTCCGGTGCCCCGCCATGCAGGACACGACCCACGTCTCGGAATTGGGGACAGCGGTGGCAGCGTCGTTTCGGGTACGTTTCCACAAGCCGCCCGCACGCATTCCCCCGCCGCCATCGCACCTGACTTGTCCCTGTCCCTTGCTCCACGCATTCCCATTCAGCACCCTCAGCAGCCGCTGCATCAGCCCCAGCCCCAACGACGGCGCATTGTCATGTCCTACTAAACCCTGAGCCACATGGCTACCTCCGCTGGCACTGGAAGTGGTGACGCAGCAGTCGCTTAGCCTACCGAGACCATCACGTCTTTCGACGGAGAGCACACCGTGTGGGAGCTGCCCCACCGAGGCATTTCGTGTGGTGGTCATTTCAGCAGTGTCGATTGGGGCATGGCTTTTGGAGGCTGACACGGTGTACCGGGCTTTCATCCGATCCTGGCTGCGTCGGCTGCGCCCACTAAGACTCCATTCTCGCAGTCGGCCTGCTGGAGCCGGCGGGGCGGTGTGGCTCCGATGCAAGTCGCTGAAGGCCTCCCCCTGAGAGGGGCGTCCTATGGGGAGGAGTCGCAGGCGCCGGGGCTGGTCATGGGCCGTTTTCTGTTTCTGTTTCTGGGTCGGGGTCGGGGTCGGGGTCTGGCAGATTGGCGGATGCCTGGATGAACGTCCTTCATGCATTATAACATCGCCGTTTATGCTGGACCTCAGGCGACTCCAGAGCCGACGTAAAAAGGGATCTGAAGACCGCTGGGGGCACCTCGGGCTGCAATTCAGAACGGTATGATTGGACGTGGAAGGGCCGGTGTCGCAGGAACTGGCGACTGGGCCGGCACTGATGCTGGCGTCGACATTAGTTTCGGGGCCATTGCCGGCGACGCTGCTCCAGCTGAGGTCCGGGGTAAAGCTACCGCTGCTTCGAAATGCGAGGAGCTGCGCCGAGATACCTAAATGGGAGTCTTCTGTGTTGCGGCCGCCAAGTGATCCGGGTAGGGCTTGGACCGTGTATGCGAGATGCTGCGCCTGTGTGCCTAGGCACTTGGTGTGAGGGATAGCAACCTCAGCAAGACACTGCGTCGCGGAAGTGCTGAACGCGGCGGAGGCGGTGGTAGGACTCCCTGTGTTGTGCATCGCGCGGGACAAGAGCGCCTTGGGGCGACGCGCAGGCCAGCGCTGCGGGTTTTGGATTTGCGTTGGGTTCAGTGACCCGTCAGTTCGAGCATAAATATGGTTTGGATAAAATAGAGCAGCTTTTCCCATGATGCCCAGTTAGCGCTCTTCAACGGCAATACAAGTCTTGAACGACGGCAATATTATTCAGAAAACGAGATGCATACTTATTATTTTGGACAATTACTTTGTCGATGAAGGGTGCGGACGTGCAAAAAGCTTGCATGCAGATGGAATCTGAAAGGCGCGAGCTCCTAGCCGATTTGGTGTAAGTAAGGACCAGGGTACAAGATACAGTTTAAATGGAAGCCACTTCCTAATGAAAACCTTACCCAGCTTGTACTGTCACAACGCGCTCGGGATGCTCACATACGCCTTACAAAGGGGGAATACCGATTAGCCAAGGCGGCATCAATTGAGGTAAGTGTGAAGGCGCAATATGACATACTCTACGGATGAGAACATACGGTTACCACCATTTCACCTGTCGCATTGAATGGTGTGGCCGTGACAAGGCAAAAGAGGGAACGTCCACCGGCCCGGAAAGCTAAACTGCTTATGTGATTAGCAAGCTATGACTACATACTAAAGTTCGGAGCAAACATGCATCACATCAAGGACAAGGACCAAAAAAGACTTTATTACACTAGAGCTCGTGATGTCCCGGATGTGGCGTTTTATTTTAAGTACAGCAGTTGGCAAAACATCCTGGTCAATCCCCGTACGTCAAGGTCCAGCTAGAATCAGCAAAGACTGTTGGCAACGCATTTTAAGCTTCGGTTTCGAAAGGGTTCCGGTGGTGTGGGCCGATAAAGGTACAAAATGGTAAAAAAAACGCGAACACGCCAAAGTTCGTTGGAAGCCCTTCAGCCATGGTAATGTAAAACGAATCAGGCGTCCACGCCCATCTCTTGCCGGCAATTCTAAAACTTAATCTTCCCATGTGCCTTCGTGAGGATATCCGCCACCATTTCCTCTGTAGAGCAACAGGTGAGCACTACCTTGCCCCTCGAAACCCGCTCCCACAGTAAATGATGTTGGTCATCGTTACGCTTAGTCCTAGCTGACGTGATGGGGTTATTGCCCAGAATAGCACTCCCTGGGAATCCATCTGGATCCCGATCGCTCCGCTACCTAGTCCCAACTCATCCGCCAACTTCCGAAGCCACAGTGCCTCGCTCGCCGTCACGCACTGCTGCCGCTGCAGCCTGATATTCGGCCTGTCACGGCCTGCTATTCGGCCTAACGATGAAGCTGCCACGGTACGCTGCAGCTTGGCTATTCCAACATTATGCGGTACTGTCCATAATGGGTTAGTTTCATATACTTACCCATTTAGGGGGGGTTCGGTTTACGGGTCGTAACCGTTTTCCCGGGTATGATAGGGGTTTCCCCTTTTAATGGTCTGGTTTTCGACTTTCCTCATGATGGGGTAGGGTCCGTAACACTGTACGGGCGAATTACGAGGGGGAAGGGCTGACGTAGGGCACCGTAAGGGAACACGATTTTTTCGTTACTTGACCTGCACCCAAAATCAGACTTACAAAAACTAAAAAACACGGATGTCTGAAGGCAATATGCTTGCTGTCATGAAGTGCGATGAATCAGCGTTTGCTGGTTAAGGCGTTACGCGATATACACAAACTCAGAGGAAGCAGGAATGGCACCGTTACTTGAAGCTTTTCCTATACAAGTCTATATTTTTGTTTCTGGATTTTCTACTTTGGCCTTTTTATTTATCTTCTTACCCTTTTTCGCTTATTCTTAAGTTCTCGCGGTCCTTAAAGCCTTCTGGCTGTTGGGCCTTATGAGCTGCTCAACGCTGTAACAATCACACGTACATGGACATGTACATTATGGAGCTTCAGACAGATACGCTCAAATACACATGCCTGTAAAAAAACATTTGGAATGTTGTTAGTAAGAGTGAATCACATCCGAATGGCACTGGTTTGTGCATGACCGTGGTGCGGCCAGCTGCAGGAGACTTTAAGGTCATCCGCAACATGATGACTGACAGCATAATTAGGTATATAATCTTGAAGGACACGTGAAGATCGTGAAGTCGTAGAGATAATTACATATGTCAGACTTATATTGGAGCCAAAAACGCTCGAACGCAGCGCTCAATTCGCATAGCATTATTGGGCCTTATGCTCGCTCAGGGCATGCAGGCCTAAGCTATTGGCACATATAACACGAGATAACAGGATGCGGTACATGGAAAATCCCCATGAACAGGACCGCGGCAGCAGATGAATACTGGACCTGACTCAAACTGCCGTACCAATCGTTTCCGTAGTTGCCTCCTGCGATATACGCAGGCAAAATGCATAAGAGTACTCGCTAAATTGTATAAGAGATTTCCTATTTCTCACTCGGTGATGTAGTAGTTTAATCGGTATGCGTCTGTTTATCATGCATTGCATACAAATTGCATTTTGAAAAACACAAAAGATATCATCCTTTTTTTAAGGGGTGATTTCTCGCAATTGCTTCCGTAGAGCAAGTCAGGGTTATTGACGGATGTGGTCCAGAATAACATTTAGGTTATTTTAAAGAAGTTGTGTATGTATATTAGGCTCGGTATCTTTGCTTGCGTATGGGCTGTATGGCAAAGATATGGAGAATACTAGCCATCGCTAGATGTGAGCGCAGTGAATAGGACCAACGGAAAATAATCATATTGTCATTTTGTCATCTTTAGTTGTAGTTGCGGAGGCGCATCCGTAATGTGAGCTACATACATATATGCTATACCCTCCAGCCGGGGAATCATATCTACGACACCTCCAACCTTTATTGCAATGGATACCAAAAATCATGGCACTTAAGAATGCCAGTATCATTTGTGTTCTATAAGCCACGCGAAGGGTACGACTCTTCCATGCCCCGGCACTGGGGCCCATAAGGATGCCCCTTAGGAAGGCCGTTGCAGGAGCTGCAATATTATAACATCGACTCCTTTCATTATTTTAATATCTAATATATCCAATAGCTCATCATGCTACAATAATAATTGCAATTCGGCGAGGCTTGGGGAATCCGGGATAAGATAGTCGGGCGTCGCATCGTGCGAGGCTGGCTGGCGACAATCATCTCATTTAGCTGTAATATTTAGAACATCTACTGAATGTGTCATTGGGCGTTGTATATGCACCTCTTTACCGCGTACCGGTAGGCCTTACGGTAAGCTTTGTTCTTTTCAATTCTATCTCGACGTCCTCAAGGCGCCTATGGACTCCCAACAGCGGAATGAGAACATCCTTTTTACAGCTCCCTCACCACCTGCCGTTGCCGAGGACCATGCGCGCACATCGCAAGCGGGAGCCTTTGTTGCCTCCAGCAAGGTAACTTTCATTCTGCTTAATTTCGAAAGATACAATCAGGGAGAGCTAGCATTGTGGATGTGACATCACCAAGTTTCCACGTCGCTACAATCCTCCCGTACGTTTTTTGCTTTTTGCACCCTTTCACCCAGCGACATATAGAACGTTCGCTCCTCTTTCCAAACCTTGCCGCACATTTCATCCTTATGATGCTCCGCACATGCGGCATCCAACCCAAGAACCCAACACTATTCCCCCACCCGGCCCTTTCTCTCCATACTCTTGCCATGCCTCGCCCTACACGCCGGCAGCGGCCGCTGTTAATGCTGCCGAAGCCCAATCGCAACGAACGTCTCGGCGCCGCCGCAGCCGCCGCATTCGCCGCCTGTGGAGATGGCGGCGGTGACGACGGCGACGCATCCGTGGAGCCCGTGCTAGCAGCCTGTTATCCCAGCCCTGACCTTTCCACCAGCGGTGCTAATAACGCCCGGCTGATTAGTTCGATACTGGGCGCAATGCCCTCCCTTCCAGGTTCACCAACCTTAGAGAGCGCCGTTGTCGTCAGGGAGGGGGCTCCTCGGCTGCCGCCACGGTCACCTGATGCTGCCAGCTTCCATGCGAATGGCATGTCGGAGACATTCAGTGGTGGAAGGCAGACTTATCACAGAGGAACAAACAGCTCGATAATCTCGAAGAGCCCATCGGATCGTGTCCTCACCGCCTCTCGCATCCACGATGGCGGCGGCTGCACGGCGGCGGTGTATGTCGATGCGGTGTCAGTTACCACCTTGTGCTCAATGCGCGCAATGGCGCGCAAGTCCGTTGACGCGGCGGCAGACGCTGTGACATTGGCAACACGGCAGATCTCGGAGATATCACTGGCAGCAGTGGCAGCTGGAGCAGATGAGGGCTATAACAAGGGGGCGGTGGGGGCGGGGACTGTAGAAGACAGGCCAGCGCTGCCTGTATCCACCAACACTACCGAGGCAGCTGCCTTGGCCAGAGCTAGAGGGAGCTGGAATTCATCCGCAGCTCCGTCATCATCATCATCACTGCCGCCGCCGCTGCCACCGCTGCCACCGCAAGTGAGTGGCTACGCGGAGTCTAGAAGCAACCTCCCATCGATGGCCCACTACCAAAGTAGGCACGGGCACTCTGTAAACGCAGTGGCCCCTCTTTTGCCGATTGCCTCTCCCTTCTATACCCCGTCGTCCTTCCATGTGGGGTCTGATCCTCAGAGTGACAGGCCACAGGCACGTTGCACCACAGCAGCTGCAGGGGGTACGTATTCTGCTCCAGGAGAGGAGGTATGTCGTGGCGGCGGCGGCGGCGGCGGGGCCCGATCGCGAGAGTTGGAGTTACCACGGCGGCCTAGATGGCTGGAACGTCTTTTGCGGGCGTTCCACGCGGACAGACAGTTCGGCAGTGGCAAGAGCACTAGCAGCGAAGAGCACAGCAAGGAAAGTTCCAACGGCGGCGGTGGGGATGGCGGCGGTGGCGGTGGCATGAGGAAGATGGCTGCGTGCAGCGATGACGGAGGAAAACCCGATGGCGCACGCGGTGATGTGCAATATGAGGACCATGACGGAGGCGGCGGCGACCGCAGGGATGGCAGGGGAGGTGTAGGGCGCGCGCGCAGTTGTGATGTACCCAGAGATGGAGATGAAGGTGCTGGTGCCAGCAAGACTGATGCTCCCACTGCTATAACCGCCGCCAGTGGCCGCAGCACACGCGACCAGCTCACTCGCCTGATGAACAGTCGCCTGAGCCATCGTTCGCGGTCAGGCAGCGAGGAGCGGCTGCTATCAGTGACGGCCTCACGAGATAGTACGACAGTCCATCGAGCACGCCTAGCGCAGCAAGCCCGGTCACCGCGCGTCACCACGCCATCAATAAACCAGCAATGCGGCGGCGGCGGCGGCGTCACGACGCGAAGTGCAGGGCCCAGGTACGGCATCGTCGGGGCAAACGACGTCGCCACAGCTCTTGCGGGGAAAGGAGAATCTGGTGCACCCGTAATGAGCACCTTTATGGCCGTGTTTCCGTACTCAGCCTCGGATGCCGCAACTTCCGTGACAGCAGCAGCTTCGGCAGCAGCGTTCGATTTCGCCGATGGGACGATCGGCCCCCCCCGAATTCGTTTCAGCATGCCTTCCGGTGGAATGGACGTCCACACCGCCACCGCCACTGCCACCACAACCGCCACCGTAGCCGGCCGTCGCGACGGCCGATCGTCAGTTGCTCGAAGGCTGCGACAGCTCAGCGCTCCAGGGGGCCCCGAGCCGCAGTTCACTCCGTTGAGTCAAATGGAGACGCACAGTATGGGTTGTGCCGAGTGGACCGACGACGCCGCAGCGGCGGTTGATGAAAGGGAGTCTGAGATGATAAACGAGGACCTTGCTCTTCGGGTGACCCATCGGTCTGCCGCCATGATCTTCCAGCGGTAGCGATTCGCACCCTGGCAGATTATCCCTCCGTGGGCTTCTCAACGCAGGAACAATCACCAACCCTAATTCCAAGACAGGACCATATGAGGGAAACGTTGGTTGCAGAGTAAGTATTGGATGTGCCACGTAGTGAGATCCGTTCAGGAGTTGGGAGTTGGGAGTTGGAGATGGTCGTATTTAGCGAAAACTACCGAATGGGTCGCATTGGTCGGATCGCCCGAGTGGTATTGTAGGACATAAAAATTGCTTTGGCCTTGCTTGACAAATGATTTTGTGTGTGTGGGTAGATGCATGCATGCATGCATGCATGCACGTACCGGATGTACCGGATGCAGGTGAATGAAGAAAAGGCCTCTCGCACATGTGTATGCGGCTGGCGGACGTGGGGAAATTTGTCGTACATTTCCAAATAAACACAATATTATTTTTTGAGCTCCTTTCGAAACGCAGCACGAAAAAATGAACAAGCGCATCCTCATCTTCATCCTCATTATCGAGCAGCGACCCAGACAATTTCTAGTTGGCATGAAACGCCTCGTGCGTGAGCGGCAGCGGCAGTGGCCGAGCTCGTCGCCGAACAATCTTTCGCTGACCATTGGCGGTCGGTGCCAAGATCGACTTTGTTTTACTCGATCAATTTTCCAGCAAAGGGCATCAATGCATCCCCATTCATTTGGCGGCACGCTCTTGGGGTGTGTCTGAATGCAGCAGCCTTATATTTTCTGTGAAGGTATATCTATTTTAATATTAATATGATGTTGAGTCTTATTATATCTTATTGGGCAATCAGGTAGAGAGGCGGTCTGCGGCAGGGGGCCCGCTCGGTGCGTGTGGAGGCGAGCTGCAGGGGGGAAGAGGTACAAGAAAAAATAGGTACGGAAAGAATGGACTCACATATGGTCCGAGAATCTTCACCACAGCCACAAGTATCATCTCGCGCACTTCACCGACAGCTCCGTTTCCTTATTTCCTGCTGGTGATTGGTGGTGGTGATGGTGATGATGATGGTGGTAGCTGAACGCGGCCGCCCTAAGTTGTAGATGATGGGTGCACGGCGCCGCTTAAATACTCGGTTCTGGAGACATTGATATTTTTTCCACCAACGCTGGCCGTCATCCTTCCTGACCTTATTATGTCCTACCTAGGTAGATACGACCTCTCGAAGATGGCGGTTGCTTGCAAGGCCATTGGGTCAGTGTCAATGTCAGCAAGATCGTGGTGGGATCATTGTTATTTTTGCCTATCTGTCTGTGGTGGTGGATCAAAGACTCAAAATGGTCGGCCAGCATAGCACAGCACAGCATTGACAGCATAGCACAGCATCATGGCTTCTGTTGCACTCTTGAATCCGGGTTCCGCAGTCGGGGCACTCGGTTTCGCATGATGACCAGCATTGCATGGCTGATACATTGCCAGGAGTATGCGTAACGACCGGTCCTTAGCTAGCACAACATTCGGCGTATCGTAACATGCGGATGATTGGATTTGTACCATTGTACGTGTGTGGTTGCCGTACATATACGGAGCTTGAGCCATCTCCAGTTAACGACAACACAGTTCCCAGACCGGGATATATATATATATATATAGCGGCGCCTCAGTACCCGAATATTCGATGCAAATATATCGCATATCAACCTGTGTTGAGACGTGCAATGAGTGACAGTGAGATGCACTCAGTATATCTGCACTGTGCAGCAATAATGCATTGGCACTTTGGCGCCTGCCATTGGTATAAACCCGGTTCAGTCATCTACTCGAAATATACTGCAAATTGTTTGGCAAGGTACATGGCTCTGCTGCTGAACTCGCTCCCACGTCCAGCAGCAGAGCGCAGTACCCAGTCTCACTTTTGGCAGTATATTTCTAATACTGCCCGACCCATATATCAGTCAGTCATAAATGTCAGTTATCTCACGGCAGTGTGGCCGTTTCCCGGCATCACATTATCGATGTCACTGGATTAACAAACATCTCCATGTCGTGCAAGGCCGTACCATGGGTCATATGCAATGGGGCAATGGACTGTAAGTTGCAGTGTGTAATGAAATCGCGCGGCAGTAGTTAAATAATTCAATGAGATTTCGAGCGTATAAGGCGTGTCACCGATCCATTTATCGGTAATCCTCGGGCAGGACCTGTATAATCATGAATAAAATATCCACCACCTTAATCGAAATGGCGAGGTATCTTCATGGAAATGTACGGCGAGGAAAATGGTCCGAACTCGATTTTTGAGCATGTATGATGTAAATTTGGCATCGCAGGAGAGACCCACTAGCTTTCTTATTTACGCATGTACGTATGGTCTCCGTCGAGTAGCATTGAGCGAGATGCCCTGCGTTTGCTACCTTTGCTGCCCTTCGAGCTACCTTCACAACTTTCACTACTTACACTTCTTCGAGTTATCAGACGATATATTTGCATTTCCAAACCTATCGAGCTATGTATGGATGTGCTTTCAAAGTGCACACGCATCTAACTTTGATCCCTATATCTTGACCCTGCTGAGAAATGGGACCTTGGCTGCTCTTGATACTTTCGCTACTTCCACTGCTTTTGCATTCTGAACTGAATGATGAAAAGAGGCAATCAACTTGAAGGGTGTTGGAAATGTGCTATTGCATGCATCATAGGCAGCCTATGTATGTAAGGGGGGTTCAGTAGGAAGAGGGAGGGAAATGGGAGAGGCAGGGCCCTTCAGCGGAAGTAGACGGGTGGTTGGTGAGCAATTGGCCACATAGTGCCACAGGAGTCTTGTCTTTCAGCAAGTGCCTTTGAACCGGATAAGTTTGAAGCGGATGGCCCTTTCAAGCTGAATACGCATTTCTGAGTCTGAGACACTTCATCACATACATAGAATTCAATTGAGCTCCCTGAGACTCAGAAACTTCAGTATATAAGTTTGAAGTACTTCAGTGCAGTCTTCCCTGGCCATCTCAGCTCTTGAATCGGAAGGCCATGGTCCGTATGTATATAAAGAAATTCATAGTGCAGGAAGGGTGCTTAAAATATTCCAACTGATGGAGTCATCCTCAGTAGAATCTAGTCTCCCTTCAATCATGTCCCGGTGGGTGATACAGGCTGAAGCCCGCGAGGACTCGAGCGGAGGTTAACACAGTGAGCTCTGAATCTGTACAGTGGGCAGCCACCCCAAGAGGCCTCGCAGGCAGGGTCACGCAGAGCCTAATAGGTCACGCATTGACATGGCTTCTAGTTTGCAATGCACTTTTTTTCTCATCTTCAGTTAAGTACTTTGGTTTTGTTCAGGGAGCTATGATTGCGTAGTTATGAGCAGCGGACCCCCCGTAAATATAGAATTGACAGCTAATGTATGATTTGGCTGAAGGCCCTACTGATCTCCCGCCCAGATATGTTATAACGTAACCGCTACCTACTGATCTAAGCACTTCCGAATTTAAGTATCTTGGAGCTTGTAATTGGACGCTGGTTTCTGATTTATGCGCGCCGCATTGTACTGTGTAAACATAACTTCCTTCAGGATTGGAACTTGATCGCCTTGAAGCCACTCCGTGCGGAATACGGAACTTCGGGAAACCAAATGCTCGTCCAGCCGCCCTTGCCTTCCCTTACAATCGGCTCAGACTAGGTTTTGCCAAGCCATTCTAATAATATGTTTCAGTTTACCAAAGTATATTTCGGAGTTCACAAATATATTACTGGATTACATCCTGGGACGCTGTAAGCGCTGTCAAGGAATGGGATGGAAGCATGGAGCTTGTTTAATCGAGGTTGATCCAGGCAGGAATTATGTATTATTATTAAAACTACCCATCATGCACTTAAGATGTATAATGTTTCAAGATTGGGTTTTTCTATGCCAACAGGGCCTTACCTGGCGCTCTCTATGGCGATGGTCAGCGCTAACTTTGTCAATGTAATGCAAAAATAAATAATCATTACATTACTTATATTGCATGCCCTGCTGGTTCAGCTTCGTGTCGATGGGCTGCTATGCCAGTTTGCGCAATAAAGGCGTTTCGTCGGAGTTTACTGATGAAGTAAGTCTAAGTTAGCAAATTTTATTTTGAGTAAAAATAGCTACGGTTCGCGGTGGACGTTCAGCCTAACTGTCTGCCAAGCCAACAATCCGGTTACAATTTGCCTGCATTGTTTTAGCGGCAATATATCACCACGCTCCTACCGCTTGGATTCCGAAAGCTTGTTAAATGATAAACAAAACGTTCCCGGTCGTTGGCAATTGTTTTCACCAGGCCGGCCGACGGCCATACAATCAGTGCCGCAAGGTTGCCTTTAGCAGCGTGCTTGGAGATGCACCTCGATGGACTCCTCGAGGTAGACATTGATTCCCCGCATACTAATTTGCGACTCCAAACAAATCTTTCAAACCACAGGCCCTTCTGAATACCGCCAGAAGGCCGGGGGAAGCCTGAGAGCACCTATGCAAGCCTGAGGCAGCTAGGACAGCAACCCCAATTACCAATTACACGCAGTCTCGATGCCATCGTGACAAGCGGCATATAACACGCCACACCAACCGTTGCAGTGTATGGTTGAGGAGCCGCCTTTAAGCCGCAATCACTCTTACCTGCCACCAGTCCTCAGTGCCCAGCGCCGGTGTCTTTGTTGTGGCGCCATCGCCGCCCAGCATGGCCCACCCGCCACCTCTACCCCGCACCGCAGCCCGGCTCAGCATCTGCGTCGATTTCCCAGGTTATCTCCAGCTCATCCAAGGTCCCCACGGAGGCCAGTGCCATTCGTGCCTGCTCCAAAACCAGACGACAGACGGGGGGGAATTGCCGAACACCGTGCGGCCACCGCTCGGCAGCGAGACACGCTGCAGCGCCGACTTCGCTGCATCGTCTATTTTTCTGCCTGGTTACGCCAGAGGTAGCCACGGTGCCTCCCGGCGGGCACGTGGTGGAGCGGCCACTTCATTATCAAAACAGCGGAAGGGCCAGCCTGGCTCCGTGGATGGTGCAGCGGGGGCAGTGCTGCTGTGCTCCTCGGGGGAGCTGACCCAATACCCTGTGCAGGGGTTGCAGCAGGGCTGCGGCGGTGGTGGTGGTCAGCCACAACCCCAGGCAGTGCCCCCTGATGCCGAAGGCTCCATTAAGTCACCTGTGGCCCTGCGGGCTGCGGCCGCAGCAGCGGCAACGTCAGCGGCGGCAGTGGCGGTAGCCATGATTCCGCCACGGCTGCTGATGCTGAACTCCAGGAGGAAATTGCAGGCGCCATTACAGGCGGACTGGAGCTTCGACAGCGATCTGCAACGTGCACGTCTGCAAGCCCGCTGCGCGGCTGCCTCCAGCTCCCGGTGCCAGATACGATATGAGGAGTGCGGGGGGGGTCACGGGGGCAGTGGCAGCCATCTGAGCAGCTGCAGTAGCAGAAGCAGCGGTGATTTCGTGGACAGGAAGCGCGGCGGTAACGATGGCGGCAACGGTAAAAACAGTACCCGCAATCCTGCAAACGCCGTTGCGTCCAGCACTGGCGGCGGCGGTGGAGGGATTGAGAGCGGTAGGGGTGGTATCAATAACGGTCGTGGCCCTCAGGCTAAGCACGTACCGGTGGCGACAGCGGCCACGGCCTGGAGCACCGTAACCTTGTTAACTGGAAAGATACTGCGTACAATAAGATATTCCTCTACAGCCGGAGAGGGCAGCGACCGAGACAGGTCAGTAACGTCTAGAACCGCTGCCGGCATATCAGGGAACGGTGCGGAGGTACGACAAGCATACTGCGACCACTGCACGACGAACGACTCTGACAGACCAGATCCACGTGAGCCGTCAACTGAGCCATGTCGCTTTAAAGCCCCTCAGCGGCCCCGTGTAGGCGGCGGCGGTCGCAGCTTAACCCCAACGCCGTCGCGTTGTCGGATTCTGCTGGGTCGTACGACGTCGGCTCCATCGTTCGTCGGGGTGGTGCGTCAAGGTGACGGCGGCGGGGAAGTGGGCGGCCTAGTGACGGCGACCTCTTCTATTTCCTCACGGAGTCTCGAATCGTCACCTACGGCGGCAAGCACAGCCCTCAACGGCACTGCTGGTCCGTCAGCTAGCGCCGCGGTCGGCGATGCTGCATTCCTGGACAGGCTAGCAGGTCGGCGGGACCATCGGCCTCGCTTTCTACGCGAATGGATGGCAAGCTTGCCCTGGCTGGGATGTGGACATGGGCATCTCCACCACGTCAGCAGGGCTTCCTTCGGCTATGACAAATGCTGCGGCGTAGAGGGCCGTAGCGCAACGGCACCTTCTTTTACAGCGCTAGATTGCCTGGAAGATTTATCGCCTGGTGGCGGCAGGGTTGGTGGCTGCGGCGACGTGCCATCAGGGGAGATGGGCGGCGTGGGGGTATATGGTCGTGAGCGCGCGGAAGCCTTGACAGAGCCCTTGCCCAAATGCGCCGAGACTTACCGGCTTCGTGCTGCGCTCGCATGCGGGGCGGCGTACACCACTGGTGCATCAGAGCGGTCGCCGTCAGCACCCACGGCGTTCACTGACTCATGGGCCGCAAATCCACTGTTGACAAGTGCCGACAGCCGAGGTGGCCCAGCGGAGCTAGTGGCGGTGGCCCCGCCGCCTCTGCTTGCGGCTGCTTCCTCATCTGTCAAGAGGAACCGCCCTTCCCGGCTCGGCAGCATTTGGCCCTCAACAGGCAGACCCGCAGCAACTTGCGGCTAATTGTTGTTGGTTGGTTCGTTGGGAAGCTGGACAAAGGATGATGCGACCACAACGCTGACACGTCGATTCGGGGGCGACGATTCATCCGGTTGTCTTACAAACAAATACATGCCATTTATGGGCCGACTTCAAAATTATCGCGACGGAACGTATTGTCCGCGTGCACCTGTGGCTGATACCGGCACTAAGACAACGCGGGTACTTCGTTTTGATGTTTGCAATAGTTTTGGTGGACCGGCCCAACTTGAGCGAATTCCTGAAGGCCATCCAAGTTCCATCCTTCATCAACTTTGAGGACAAAATGTCAGGACTTGGAGCTAAGTCGTCGAGAGCTAACGCTTGTACGATTCTCGCTGCGGCTATGTGAACTTCAATGCAGGATGAGTACAGGTTCCATAACGCTCTAGATCAACAATTGTTTTGGCACATTGTGCACATTTTTAATTTGGATTGGCGAGTGGGATGGGGACCCATCCACGGTGTTTATTGCAATCTGTGGGAGGGAGGACGGGAGGAGTGAACATGGCTGATGTCTGGAGAGTAGCTGGCTTCGTCTGGCTTATACCATCAGGTTGCGGGCATCCTGGGAATTAACAGAAACACAAAACTAATTAGCACACTGGAAGATGCACCAATGTGTACGTCATGAACCAGGAAATAGGAGGGCGGGAAAGCGATGCCTTGACTATGATAAGATGTTCCCCCCCTCATGGGCAGCAACTAAGGGTTCAACGCAGGGGTCGTGTCCTGTCCGGTGGCCGGGTGCCCAAAGAGTTCCTACAGTCCGTCGACGAGTAGCTGGAGATTGGATATCAAATACCGCTTAAGCCTGGCAGATGCCGTTGTTGCCTTAATTAATCCAGTGCGTACAGCGTCGTAGTAAGTGCCGCACATGGGGATCAACATTGAGCCGAGCGAATAGCTGCATGCAAAGCATATCTGTGTTGCAAAATCCGTAATCGTATCGTACACGTCATCATAAATTTTGCCTCCACCTAGAAGAGAATCAAAGCCCGTGCATCAGATGTAAAAGGGCTTGCGATGCCATAACAAAGGAAAAACATCAGTTGTGGTTTTTCCTTTGCAACGGTGCCGTATTCCTGGGATGCGAACTTTGGAAAAGGTGGTAGGTGTGCCTACGATGAAATGAGACTTGGTAATAAGCTGCTAAGTCTATGCTGGACGTACTTCTACAGCCGCTTTTTGAGGCAGGGAGGCTTTCCCGCTGATCTCGTTGCAATTTTGAGGAACCGGTCGGGGTGACTGAGAGCATCGTCACCTTGCTGGGCAAGTGTTGGAGAATGAAGATGGTAGGTAGAAGGTGGCCCACTCATTGTTGCTGTACGTTCGGACAGCCCATCCACCGCCGCTCTCGGCAAATCCGAAGCTGGCAGATCGTCTATGTCGTGCGATCGTGCGACGTCCAGCACGTATGAGGTCTCATCTGTATGGCCCATTATAATCCCGATCCATGCGATGAGTGACGAGTTGTCCGCGAGCGCAGGGTACATGCGGCAACGTGTGCAAGCAGTCCACGTTCCATTTACGGGACTCGAACTTGAAACTACCGTGCTCGACTTGACGGAGGCCAAAGACGGAGGATGAAAATGCCCGGCAACAGGCAAACAGTCATCTCTGTACGATGGTCAGCGCGTCGCGGTTTCACCTTTATCAACAAGACGGCACACTAACAGGTATCAAGTGAAGAGTTTTATGTTAATTGTATGTTTCAAGTAATACAATTTGTTATTTGAAGTAGGAATTCAAGAACTACGCTATGCGGTTATAACTGTGTTATATGTAACGCTGCTCATACAACCTTGTACAACCAACGTTGGTCAGAGTCGTCCGCAGGCGTTTCTTGATGTGAACGGCGAGTGAAATCAGTAAAATGTCATTAGAATCTAAACTGTACTTACATAAGGACTTAACTTGCTGAATTCACAGCCGTACTACAATCCTTGGTGCAGTAGGGCGCAACGAACCGCAATCCTATGCCGGTTACTTTGCAGGTGGTCATCATCATTATTAACTTTGCAGGAGCTAACGTTTTTGTATATATAATACTATGCCTTAGTAGCTGTATAAATTGCCCAACGTTCAGTCTAACGACTGGAAATATGGGAGGGATTGTTTACCTACACATCAGACTTACCTATCACAAAGCGCATTGATTTTATAAGGATATTACATTAAAATATATTTAGCAGGAATTTCAGAACTCAGTAAACTCCGACTCAGGCCAGTCCAGGATTCGACGTGCTCACTTTAAAACTACACGTCATGCAGGCGCCTTCCCATCACGGCTGAGCAGCGATAACCAGACACTTGTACTGAATTCTGGAAGCGAACCTGCAGCGCGCACATTTCAACTTGTGGCTGAAGGTGTGTGGCGGCAAGAATGCACCCGCTTCCGAAGAAAAGCTAACCAAGTTATACACCCGGAAAGTTATTTAAGAGGCGCCGCCTAAGCGTCAGGTGACGTGGTGCACGTCAGGTCGGCGGAGTAGCTCGGAGCAGGCTCAGCACAGACCTGAAGCTCTGGACAACTTTGTTGGAAGCTGTAGGTTTCCAAGAAAGCAAATATCATCACAACCCACAACGACCAACATCAGCGCGGAAACGATGCGGTAAAGAATCTTTGATGGGGACTTTCAGTTCGACTTACAGCCGTGAGTAGTGAACGCATGACTCTTCATGCGCTCTACCTCATAAGTGAAGCACGGGAGCAGCATCACCGGCTGGTTTAAGGAATTACAAAATGAAGGTAAGCCATACATGTCCTGCAAAGCACCGTAGCCATCATAGACGCATCTCCAATGCTCCAAAGCTTCACAATTGTTGGGGTGTGCCAAAGCTTGTCCTACCATACACATACGCCCTCGATGTCCGCTCCGAACCGCACCCATGTCCTTTTCATTGCCACGCGGCAAACCTCGTGTGCTCCCCGCGCAGGTCCTCGTTACCAAGACCCTTTCGAGCCTGTACCTAGACCCTCCTCGCGACGCACCTGACAGTGAAATCCCGGAGCTTCTACCGAGCTTAGGAAGCAGCCCCTGCGGGACCGTCGCCACTACCACCGCCGTATGGGCCGGTGCTGACCATGGACGCAGCTCCATGCCGCACCTGCCCCCTCCAGCCGCCCGCCTCAGCCTCTGCATCGACTTCCCCGGCTACCTGCAGGCCCTGCAGCACCCACCCCAGATTGCCTTAACCCTACCGCCAGTGTCCCTGCGCCGTAATGCTCCGGCGATGCACCTGTCGGCTTTGTACCCCAGTGCCACCGAGTCAAGCACTGACCCAAGGGTCACCCCGCCCGTCCAGTACTCAGCGTTGCCGCCGGGATTCTCCTTGGGAAGCCTTGCAGGCGTGACAATGGAGAATGGGATTGACAACGGCAGAGGAAAAGGAGGGTGCAGCGACGGCGGCAAATGGCATGGTGGGCGGTATTCAGTCAGGGCGTCTGTGGACGCGGCTGCCACAGCTGAGGTTCTTACCTCTTGTGAGCATGGGCAGTGCCTTCCTTTTACATACGGAACCCCTTTATTGGAGCCGCCATTAGCAGCCGTGAGGATGGATGATCCTGGCGGAGCAGCTGTTGAAAAACTAACGGCGGACATCGCTGGGGGTTCGCCGCAGACCTTACACCCTGCTGCTGCCCCGACTTCAAAGCCGCTGGCGGCGCCTTGGGTTTTCCCGCCCCCGTCGGAGACCGCTGTCTCTCAATCACAGGTACCTGTGCAAATGGACTGGAGCTTCGACAGCGATTTACAGCGAGCACGTGTACAGGCACGCCACGCCGCCATGGACGCACTGGACGAGATTCGATACGAGCACATGGACGACAGCCACTGCAGCAGTAAGGACGGGGTCGCTGAAGGCCACAACGACCGAGCCTGGGGGTGCTTCACTCGCGCCGGCGCCCGACTGTGCAGCATTGGCAACGGCAGGAGCAATGGTGGCGCCGCCGCCAGGAGTTACGTGAATGTGGCAACTGATAGCAGCGGCAACCGGAGGAGAAGCCCCAGTGGCAAGGAGTTAGCCTGGCTGTTGCTTTCCGCAATTCGGTGCAAGACCCTGCACGCAGTTGCAGTCGATGAGCGGGAGCAGCGCAAATACGGCAGGGCCGCTCGTACCGGCGGCCTTAGAACTGTGCTACATCCCAAGGAGAACATTGGCTGCCGATTCGGCGGCTCTAATAGAGGCAGGAGCGGGTGCATAAGCTATCCACGTGCTGATGTGGATACTAATGACGAAGAAGAGGATGAGGAAGGGAAGGAGGGGGAGGAGGAGGAAGTTACGTTGGTGTTTCGATCTCGTGATAGTCGCTTGGTACATCGGGTACGCCTGGCTATGGACGTTTCACGCGGTCCCGCTGCCGCCAGGCGCTCGGTCTCATCTCCATCAAGTCCGAAAGCTCCGGATGCCGCGGTGGCTACCTCCTCTGTGGCCACCGGCGACCTGGATGCTGCATTAGCCGCCGCTGCGGCGATCTTTACTGCTGCTACAGCCGAGGAGCGGCCTCTCGTGTCTGGGCCTCAGCCTGCACCTACTGCAGAAGCGGACTCTTGGCAAACGGCGGGCCAGAGGCGGGTATGGTTCCGGTGCCCATTGGTGGAGCGGACATACTGGTTCACTCCCTCTCTGGATGCCCATGGCGGTAGTAGTGATTGCGAGGAGGATAGCGGCGGGAAGAGTTTCAGCAAGGTGCCCTTTGGATGGACGGGCTTTAAGAGGCCAGGCAGCCGGCGTAGCGTCACGGCAGCCTCAGATCCGTCGTACAGCAATGGCATGGGGCGGCCCAAGCATATGGGGTCCGAGTCACTGACGGCGATGCTGCGCCGAAGGTCATTGAGCTTTCTGTCTCGGGCCAAGAACATGACGGCGTCCGGTCCGACGGTGCAAGGTGAGCAGGCGGAGGCTGCTTCTAATCTGTCACGCAAATCTGTCAATCCATGTGTTCTCGCCGCCCGTGGGGTTTGGTGATCTGGTGGACGAGTTTTCTCAGCCAACTTTGGATTTATTAATCATCGAGGGGAAACCCCATACTATTAAGGATCCCCTCTCAATCGGATTTCTATCCAGCGGTTATTGCTAAGCATGAAGACCGAGGTTGGACGCTGTAGTGGATCATGGAAAGTCATTTCTCACGTGGGATCGCTGGATCGAGTGTATGTGTATGAGTGCACCATTGTGCTTCGATCATGCAGAGTGTACGGCTTCAGCTATGGGATGCGTCGGATAGACGGTGTGAGATAACGTTGCACTGGGAAATGTGTGGTTCCGGATATGAAGACTGCAGCGCCAGGGCGCCATATGTACGGAGAGCACGGATTGGCAATCCTCATCATAGTCAACGTGTTTCAGGGATTTCTCATTACTCAAGGCAGATTTACACGAAGAAAGGGAAGAGATTTGGTCTTGTGCATTATATTTCCCAGTAAATTCCTTCTTCAAATTGAAGGCATTGCGAAGGCTTTCGCTGGGCTTTCCCGACGGGCATATGGATTGCGCATCCGCACATGGAGGTAACGGATTCAACCGAGTTTCGCATCCTTGGCTATATTTCTGTCTTTTTGTAATGCCCAGCAAGTATGGGGCAGGGAAAGGTTGACCTTCTGTTCTGTTTAGATTTGCCGGCTGCGACGCCTGAACAAATAGCGTTTGCCTTTGACTTTTAAGGGCTCATCCGCTATGAATGGCCTCAGGATAACATCAATAAGGCTTATGATGAAATGACCCCGCCGCATTACCCGCCTTCGCGGCTGATGCATGCAACACGGTTAATGAGGTAGATGAGGCGCGCACTTCCTATCTTGGTGTGCTGGAATACGGGCCGCTGGCAGAGGACAGGACCAGAAATCACTATCCGCTACACGGAACGACTCCAGTAGATGGGGATTAAGTGCTGATTGGAATAGCAGGTGACCGGCACAGCACACATCTGGGTCAGGTTCAACCACTCAAAAGGTGGACAGCTCAGTGCGTGGATGTCAGGTCGTTGGCTGCTCACGCTTAGAGATTCGCCAAATCCCCAAACCCATTTGGGCAAGGTCATGTTGACCTGGTGCTCCACACGGTTCCACTCGGACTCTCCACATAGCGACACCGTCATGAAGATCTGCACGTCGTAAAACACCAACCAATATTTCCAGTAAAGGTCCTTGCCAACAGGGGACCCGTGCGCACTCAGTACATATGGGATGAACGAAAAGGAGATAATCGAACATCAATATCGTGCCCACCTCAGAACCCAGCTAACTCGCCTGCTACATTAGCCCACCAGTTCCTAGAGGTCTCACTGTTTTAATCTGTATTACTTAGGGGCTTAGCGTTCAGCAGCTGAGTCGCCTTTCAGCTTGGAATTGGCGACTACCTTTGTAGTACCCAACTGTCGCCGACAGGAAAAGTAATTTATGTATATGTTTTCTACTAAATAAGTGTAAGGAGTTGGAGAAGCGACTGGAACTGGTTACAGTCGGCGGTATTGCTTGCACGTGATGCATATACGAGACCGTCTGCTTCCTTGTGCATCCACTAGTTATCATGTACATACGTTGATTATGAAATGATCATGCATCGAAAGGACCGCGACCAAGTTGACTCATTCTGAGCAGCTCAAACCGTACGGCTTGGATCACGTTCCTGTTTGAGCTACATTCATCGAACATATCGCTTCCCGATGCTACGGCAGTAGCAGAGAATTCTTTGGTGTTGCTGCCTCTTTATGCAACGAATATTAACGCGTCTAGATCACGTGTTGCGTTCAAAGGATGTCTGGCGTCCAGCCCCCAACACCAGGCAAGGCTGGTGGGAGCCCAGGAGGGGGGAACAAGTCTGTAAAGCTATCTTTTGGTACTAAGACCCCTGGAAATGGCAAAGGCAAAGAAAAGGTGAGGACGATGTTAACTAGGAAGGAATACAGCTCGAGCATATACACCATGAATGACGCACCTTAATGTAATTTATAGATGATAAGTAGCATAGAATCATTTGTCAAATATTTCTTCCTTCCAAGGGGTTCCTAGGAGTTCCTAGCTAACGTCCGCGTCCGCAACAACACTTTGCCGCAGTTGGACCGCTTCATTCCAACACGATCAGCAATGGACTTTGACTCCGCGAACTTCAATCTCAGCAAGGACGCCAGGCAGAGCGGCGAACAGCGTGGCGGGCAGGGTTCACCTTCTAAGGAGGAGTACCACAAGGCTTTGGCTGCTAGCCTTAGCGTGAACGACTCCAACCGTATTCTGGCCTTTAAGCATAAGGCTCCTGCAGCTCCCGAGGGTTACGAGAACAATCTTAAGTCGCTGTACAGCCAGAACGTTGCGCCGAACGTGACCAAGAAACAGTTTCGGCACGTGCCGACTACGCAGGAACGTATCCTCGATGCACCCGAACTAATGGACGACTACTATCTCAATCTGCTGGACTGGGGCAGCCAGAACTTGGTGCGCATACCTTGGGGGCAATGTCATTTTCAGTGTCAACGAAGGATTCCTTGGTGACCCACCCATTGTGTGGATGTGACGCACACTTACCCCCCACACACACAGACTGTGTTTTCTTTGCATCTTAAGCTGCCTTTTCGGACTTGACCCAAAAGTCGGGGGGTCAGTTCCCAGGGTATGCCCCATAAAACCTAATCCACCACGTGACATGGCAGCACTTCACGTCATGAAGGTCCCCTGCCCTCATGATTAACCTAAGCGGCGGAGCATGTCTTCGGATCTTGCATTGGTTTTTAAACCATTCAGATCGCTATAGCTCTGGGACGTTCTGTCTACCTATGGAATGCCGGGTCGGGCAACGTCGAGGAGCTCTGCACCGTACCTAACGATGGTAAATAAATTGTAGGGGAATTTGGATCAAAAGCCAATTAGTTATGTGTGTGTGGGATGGGGTGTTACAGCTTTTCACCCGTGGCCACTAACCTGGCAGTCCCTACCTTCCCCGGTATTTCGGGGCACCCTCATCCGGTCTCCCATGCCGACTTCTCCGAATTCAGTGCTCTTCCCGGGTTCAACACCCACCACCGGCATCCAGCGGAATCTGCCGTACCATCTATGGCGTCAACTCCGCTCCTGGTCAGCTCGCAGGCCACTATAATCGGGTTCATCATCGTCCATCGACATGGGGACACTCTCCCCTCCATCTTTTAAGGGTCTTTGGCCTGCTCTTGGTCGGGGTTGAACCCGGAGCTCCAGAGCATGTATGTCGTGCCACAACAGTCATGCCAGAACACGGACAGTTTGGGGATTCCCAAACGGGCCCACTTTACCTGATGGTCTTCTAAGTACGCATTCATGCCGATGCACGGCGCCGGTCCTCCCGCCAGGTGACTACATTTCGTCACTACGATGGGGTAGCGACGGCAACTTCCTGGCAGTGGGCACGTCTGATGCCAAGGTGCAAATTTGGGATGCCAGTCGGTGAGTGCGTGATGCAGTAATTGTAACCACCTTCCAGGAAAGCTCCAGTTCCGTTTCTAGCTAATCGTGCTTGGCTTAGTTGCTTTTGCCTGACATGCTTGAGTTCAGGCGCAAGCAGGTCCGGGAGCTTTGTGGTCACACCAATCGCGTTTCATGCCTGTCATGGAACGCCTCGATCCTCAGCTCCGGATCCCGTGACACTACAGTTGCAAACTGGGATGTGCGCAAGCGGCGTGACGAGGCGTGTGTTGCGTCGTTACGAGTACATGAGCAGGTAAAGGATAGGGTGCTTCCCATTTGGCTCTGACTGGGACAGACAGAAGGCATACTCTCTGATTGCTGGACATAGCAATTACCGACAATCACACATTACTGGATATCCATGTCGGAAATTTACAGCGATCCAAGGCTTTCGCTTGGGGTCAACCTTTTGAACCTTATCTTGCATCGCCGGATTTTTGCAGGAAGTGTGCGGCCTAGCTTGGTCCCTCTGTGGACAGCAGCTTGCAAGCGGCGGTAACGACAATATCCTGGCCATCCACGATGCTTCGTTTGGCCTTGTTGCCAAGGTTCGAAAAAGGGCGGAGCGGCATTGCCGTCATCCTCGGGAGCTGCCATTCAGTGATCAAATCATTCTAACCATTCCGTAATTTACGTGCTGTAGGTCCAGGCGCACACCGCGGCAGTTAAAGCGCTAGCATGGTGCCCCTATCAATCCAACCTGCTGGCAACCGGTGGCGGCACGGCCGACCGCCACGTGCGATTCTGGAATACGCATACATGCGCTATGCTCAGCCAGATCGACACGGGCTCGCAGGTACGGGGAAGCTTATTTGGATTGCCCAATGTGAATGCTTCTCATTCTAATGTATCTTATCTTCCATTTTGCCAGGTATGCGCTTTGCAATGGAACCCGCATGAGCGTGAGCTGCTTTCAAGCCATGGGTACTCCAAGCATCAACTATGTTTGTGGAAGTACCCAGGCCTCGTTAAGGTACGTACTTGTGTCCCACACGCTATGCAAGATGTGCCTATCCAAACCGAAATTACCTGATAGCTTAAGCCTTTTGCTGATGAATATTCCCTTCAGGTTGCCGAGCTCTCCGGGCATCAGGGTCGTGTGTTGCACATGGCTACTTCGCCGGACGGCTGCAGCGTCGTAACCGCCGGCGCGGATGAAACGCTTAGGTTTTGGCGGCCGTTTGGTGAGCCACCCGCCCCTAAAGACGGGGATAGCAAGCTTTTGGGTTCAGCGCCTGGTGTGCAAATGGCAACCGGTGCAGCGACAGGCTTTGGAGGCCTACGAAGCATTCGATAATGTCAGAATGTATCGCGGTGTATTGTGAACCTGAGCTCGAACGTGTCCCACATGCTCACGGATTGGACGAGTCGCGGGATTGTTGTATTAGGGGATTACATGGTATATGCTTCGACTTAACTTTAACCAACTTCGAAATAATTCAGTATTGAAAGGGCTGATGGTAGCATGGTGTGGGGAACAAATGAGACGAAACATTTTACTGTGTCACCATTCCGGTTTACACCACACCGGTTTACATTGTCATATACTAAGGCATGTAGTTGACGCCGCGTGGTGTAATGACCATTTCCGCATCACTTCAGGGATGTAATACTTCAACATCTATGTATGGTTATCAATTAACACTAGTCCGCGTGCTAGAAATGCTAACAACCAAGAGTGTGGCCCTCAACTCCCCTGGAAGGGAGTGAATCGAATGTGATGCAACTTTCATCGCATCACACAAATAAATTTTCAATGTTGTGCTAGAGAAAAGACGGTCCACAACACCAGCAACTGGCCATCTTTGCAATGTCCATGGGAAACGTCCATGGTGAATGCCACTAGCTAATAATTCTATACAGACCATTGTCGCATCTCAATACATCGTCATTTATAAGCTGCAATGCTACAATCCATGATCCTGCTTCCACTGTAAGATTGAGGACCTCAGAGCATGGTTTGGTATTAATGTTGTACCACCCGGCATAGGTGCATTAGTCATGGGGCTGACGGTCTTGTTCTTCAGCCACTGCATGATAGCATGTCGCTCATACGTGTATCCGTCCGTGGCGATAACGGGATCATCCATGACCTGCACATTTCCAAAACACAATACGACTGTATCTTACGTTTCGAAGTCGGGAGTGTAGCGCGTACATAAGGACACAACCATTACTTCCTGTGATGCTATCCAGGCCCCATTTTTGCCGCAGCTATTGCAAACCCACATCGGTTCAGTAATGCACGGGAGCAAAGGCGGTATTGAAGGTATCCTCTCCTAGTACATAAGTTGCTAGGTCATTTGACCAGACAGGCTTACATCTTGTGTAATGGGGCACAGAAAAATCAAGTCAGGTTGAGGTCCCTTTTTGTCATCGGCCGTTCCAATTCCGGTGCTGCCGCCGAGGCCCACCCCCAGATTATCAGCACTAGCTGGGGCCCCGCTCTTGCCGCCACCGGTAATACCACTGCCTGCGGCCGCAGACGAAGGCGCCGCTGTCGGCGTAGTCGTCTTAGGCGGTTTGGACACTGAGGCCCCACTGCCAAGGCCGCTCATGATGCTTGGCGGCACCGGGGGATCCAAAACTGGGTTGACCGGTTTGCGCTGAGGTGCACGTGTGCGGACGATTGAGTTTTTCGACATGAGCCCTAACCGCTGGATCATCTGCATCATACACAAATGCAACATCGGTGGTACGCATGGACGCAACGACATCATATAACATTGGGTCGACATAACCATGCGTGCCGACAACTCTGTTAGCTTGCTTGTTCATACAGATGAACCTTACAAATGTAGCCAATGGGACTAACAAAAGATCCCTCGTGTGTTCCCAAACTAACCTGGTATTGCTCGGGTATTTCCATCAGAGCCCGCAGAGCAAACAGAGCCTCTCTCCGTGCCACATCGCCTGAAGAATTTGCCATTACGTCCGTGAAGTTGACGAACTGGCCGGAGGGCAACGCCAATGCACGCATTTAATGCTTAAACGTCACATTCCCTAACACGTCGGATCACGACACAACATTCGCGTGGGATGACCAAATGACAGACTGAGCATGACGGTTATTGACCAAACCCACAAAATCATCCGTTAGGTTTACGCGTCAGCAAATGACAGCAGACGAGATAGTTGCAGCATACTAGCCGTACCTGGAAGTTGTCAAATTGGCGCTCCGGGAGGGCGTCATCGAAGTCCTTCATGAGGTCCCACGGGCCGTCCCCAACTCCCACCATGATGATTGACAGGGGAAAGTGACTGAAGGGAAAGGAATTATAGCGCCGGATATGCATAGCAATTGGTCAGTGCACCGACGCGTGGAACAGAAACAAATGTAGGAACGCAAGCCAAGGCCATGGAAGTATGCAAAAGCCGTCAGTCGGTCCATGCGCGCGTTCCTGGCAGCCTTGCCAATATACATGCTCCTTGTCTAAAATTTTATGATGTCATCTCCAGTGACGTACAGGTAATTAACCCCATGGCCCTGCACAATGCTTTGTTTCGGATGGCCGCCCTCAAGCCTCTCACCTTGCCTCGACGATAGCAGCTATTGTGTCCTGCTCTTGATCGCTATGCTGTCCCGGCAATAGGTCAGACGACCGAGAAACCTTGTCCAAGGCAATGCACAGGAGAAGATTGATTGCTTTTGAATCCGTGCAGATGATGAATGGGATACGTACAGGTTGCAAAATAAATATTTGTTATGGCGGTGCAATCATCAGGTGTGTAAGAACGCGGCGGAATCCTCGGCACAGCAGGCTGGCAGTCCTATGCTTAATAGGTGGACATAATGTGTCCCAAAACGCCGTCGCATATACCAGTCGTCCATTACCACCAACCCCATCACCACTGACCTGGCCGTCCGCCACCAGCAACAGAATATGGTATTGATAACCAGACTGCTCGACGATGCGGCAAGCCTGGCGGATAGCTGGTGCAAAGGATGTGGGCCCAGCCATGCGCACATACGGGCAGAGCTCCCTGTGGGAGAGGAACAACGTACCGGCAATATGATGCGTAAAGTACGGCACCAGCAAGTACCTAGGCGCACACAAAAAGGCTATGACGAGCTAAGCCCTTCGGTCCCAGGAACCCAGCACCAAGGCCAACCATCCCAAAAGAATAAAAAAGGGTGCTCAACTGCTCCTTAATCTTGTAATCAATGATCTCTCGTCACAATATGGTTTGTGAGAAGTCCGTCACTCCGCAGCTTAAGATGAGCAGAGTGTAGATTCACTCACCGGTATCGCCACAGCACTTGTTCAAGTCCCTCGCACGGCTTGTCCCCCGGCAGGAATGAGAATACAGACCTATTGCGGGTGGTAACTGCGGGAACGTCAACAGTGCAAGCAAGTAAGCTTCACGTCATGCCCCCAATCAGTCTATGTCCAAAAATACTATGTTGTCAACCGCAGAATACGCACTCACATCGCACGTCACATGTGCATACAATGTGTTCAGGGCGGCGCTGAGCATGTACCATGAAAGGAACCATCCTGAATGCATTGCAAGAATTCACGCGGCCGCTGTCGTACATGCCTGGTCCATTTATCTCCAGAGGTATGGATTCATCGTGCTCTTACCATCTCCAAAACCATAGCAAGGAATGAGGCCGTCATCGTCAAATGCTGATAATGTTCGGCCGATAGCGCCGATGACATCTTCGTAGGGCGATGGTACATCCCCTGAATCCATCATCGTGGACACCAGATTATTGCCATTTCGAAATCTTGGCCCTCTATCTCATCCATGCTAGTTAGGGCAGGCGCCGCATGTGCTTTTAACTTCACCATCGTGGCCTCATGTATAACTAATACCGGGTGAGGAAGGGATCTCGGGAAATAGGTGAGCGCCATCCCGTAGCCTCCTCAAAAGTCCTCATAAACCTTTCAGGTCAAGGCACATGTTACCGTATCTGGCATTCTGACGGCCTATCGTGTGTCGCCCTAAGTTCAGGCCCCGAGAAACACACCTATGGCATGGAGGGACTTCCCACCGAAGCTGCGTTTGCCCGTCCATTCATTACTCTGGGGGAAATCCAGTGGGAGATGAAAGACATCGGGCGAAGATGAGCACGAGGCTTAGCTTGCGGGCTACCCAGCATCCTGTCAGGCACGAGCATTCAGTATTCAGTGCATACCCCGACGTGTTTGACTCACGTGCCAGCAACACCTAGCTGCCTTAGAGGCGCGGTTCCCCTTTGTGCATGTCGCGCGAGGGCTGCTTTGTGTGAAGCATTCCTGGCTGTACCGGCATGGTCCACAAACTTAGTGACTGAACTCGCCTTCGTGAAGTCCACCGATACAATCAGGTTTGACGACTCCAGTCCACCTTTACGAAGAGCGTCTTGCACCTCGTCAATGTTAGTAAAGCGGTCTGCAATAGACCTAAGCAGGACAAGACAGCGGTTAATGACCTGTCCCGATCCGGCGTGCTTGACTGGCACAGCGCCGCTAACCGCAGTTGCTAGGAGTCGGCACCAGGAGTAGCACCACGAAGGAATAACTCATTGAAGAATATGCCAACGTGTGCCTCAGCATCACCAACTGCAACCCGTGCAAACCAGGTACACAAACCTGAAGCGCAAGGTAGGGCTCTGGAACGCAGCGAAGCCCCCCGGTGCTCCAGTAGCTGGCGCAGCAGGATAGGGACCAGCTGAATAAGGCATCTCAGCGCTTCTCGTTTTGCTGCTAGTGGTACCCATGGACCGCGGAGTAGCTATGCGACAGGCCGAAAATATCAAGAATAAGGAGTGTCTTCGTTAAAATTTATGTACAGTGGAGCCTGATAAACAGGCCTCAATTTCCAGTGTAACTGCGAACGACGAAAGCTTTATACTGCGTTACAATGTTGCTTTAAGTAATGTATGAGATGAGCCATGATTGTTTGGATGTTTGGAGCTCAGCTATATTTACATAACTGCGTCATTTTTGAGCCCGTACGGAGGAAGATGGGTGCAGATGTCCTCAGCAAGTGTCCGTTATTCGTCATGTATAAATATTGGCGTGTCGGGCGCACCCTGAAATGTCGTTATCATTGCTATGTTTTTGTCATTTAAGCGGATGGCAATGAGAAGATGGGTCCACCGAGGTTCGCGCAGAGCTGCCTGGTTCTTTGGGTATTGAAGAGCAGGAAAACTTGGCAGTTAACAAGCCTTCAACTATTGACTATAATGACTGCAGATTTTGTCCTTGTTACAAGAGTTCCGCTGCTCATTGGAAGGTGAGGTTCATGCGAGGCTCGCCGCACGCTTAGCAAGCGCCGCAGACCGTTGGTCATTTGGTACTGGGATGTACAAAATTGAAGTCGATGAAGTGGATTATTAATAATAACTTCTATGAACGTGCTTGATTCGCATAAAGAGCACGATAAATTAAACGGGAACCTCTAAGTAATATTGGATAATTTAAAAGCTGGAGTCATTAAACCTGATATTTATGACCCTACTTTAAATGAGACTTATTCAGAATTATCAAGGTTTTATGGTTTTACAATAGACCCGACTAAAGTTTTTAAGCCGGAGCATAAAGGCAAAGTGGAACGCTCTATTAGGATAGGTAGAGAGCAACTTATAGCCGGTAAATCATATAGCAATATTACAGAGGCGAATATTGAAGATATCAAGTGGTGTAAAAATGAAATATCACATACTCTATCGGTGCTCGGAACTTCCCTAGCTCCATGGGGTATTCGGGGCGAATCAGGTTCTGATCGACCTCAAATTAGGAGCTGCTTTACAGGGCCTTCTCCACGGTGTCTTCAGGCCTTGATGTACAATACTGATAGCACAGATCAACAGCATCAGTTATTCGTCATCAAAACTTTTTATAATATGTTACAAAGCACCGTATCCATATATGTCAGCTTTCAAGTGAAACAAACACAGGCCAAACCACAAATCCCTTCCTGGGCGCTAAGGTTTCTTACAGCGCCAAGCTGTAACTGTATGTCTAAGGTCATGTCGTCCAAGCAGACCAGGTATCGTAAGGACCTCCCATCATCTCAGCAGCGACTGTCCTTCAGCCTTGGGCCTTCTCCTAAGCGTTCGAAAGTATCTGAGCCTGGCGACGCCGGCGCGCAGCGACCCCACGTCCCGCCTCGGCAGGGCTGCCTCCAACAGCACCTTGACGCGAGCGGAAGCTCCTTCACGTCATGTCCGGTGTGTGGCAAGCAAGTACGTGCGCCGCCTCATCGGCTCCCTGGCGCTCAGCACGCTTAAAGTATATTAGCTCCGAGATGGCCCACCGCCTGTAATCCGCCATATGTATGCTGTAAATTTGTTGGCATCCTTATGTTATGACATCGTAAGTCTTTGCACATTCGCGCCCTGCATGGGGCTTCACAGCTCAATGCCGTCCTGTTATTTCTGCAGGTCGCGCTTCTTTGCATCAGCCTACATCTAGACCTGGGCTGCGCTGATGAACTGCCGCTGCTGCGGGCAAAGCCCGCTGCACCGTTCATAGGGGATATACGGAGCAGACCATCAGCTCTTTTAGTCTGCCATGCCATGGATCCTGACTCAGGGCCCGTGCAAGGCCCAAAGAAGCCACAACAGGAGTTCGACGGCGGCCTCCGCCAAGCTGTCCTACCTGTGCGCGGTGAGGCCAGCGTCAGGCATGCAGAGGGGGTCGAAAATGACTGTGAGATGTATGAAGCTTGCGGCGATGATGGCGACGGCGGCACTGCCGCTGCTTCCATCCTCATTGCTTCCCACATTTGGGATAGAAATGACGCAGTCTGTGTCATGAAGCTCCCTGGGCGTTCGTCACCAGCGAGTGCTAAAGCCCTGGTCTATACCACTGCCGCAGTCCCTTCCGTAGCTATGAAGGCCACTGCATCGGACTCCATGCCGTCTATGGCCCAGATTTCCCGACCTGGTAAGCTTTTGGATCTGATGTGTGCACCCAGGCCGTCTACAGATATTACAGCGGCATCAGGGTCACTGCCCTCTGACCAGGGCCTAGCAAGTCCTGCCATGTCAGAGCCAGACAATGAGCTTCCGGTTCAATATCCCTTGCCGTAATACTTGAACCAGAACCAGCGGCTGATAGATCATTATCCACAGCTGTGGTGCGGCCGCTTGACGGTCCCCTGCTGCCAGATGTGCCATGGAGACCAAGCGTCAGCGGCGACACCAGCACAGGTGTTACTAATCATGACGGCGACCCACGTGACCGCAGTGTAAGGGGCCAAGGGTTGTTCACAAATGCAGCAGTTCAAGCCGCGGCTCCCGTGCATCTGACGTTTCTGCAGCGGGTCGCGCTGCAGGTCGGTGTGAGGATATGCATGCGGAAGGGGCTGGCAGGGCCGGGGCAGCTTGTTGGGGCAGCGGCAACAGCAGTGGCAGCCGTAACAATGACGGCGGATGCTATCGTCGGCGATAGTTATGGGACCAAGGAGCATCACGTCAAAGAAGCCGTTGGTGATGGCAACAGCGAAGGCCGCGATGGTGGCGCATCGGTTATGCAACAGCTGGGTGCAACACATGTAACCACAACCTTATCGAGAGGAGAGGACGGCGTTGCAGTGGCGGTGGCGAATGAGGAGAGGGAGCAGAAATGGGAGAAGAAGCTTCAGCACGCATTGAGATCAGCGCTGGTTGCTTCCAGTCCCCATAAATTTCGGGCGGTGCGTTTGAAGATTATGCGAGTTACGGATGGCAAGATCCTCAAGCCTCAAACGGCATGTTGGCATTCATCATTGACCGATGCATTTCACCACTGCGGCCTGTAGCTGGGGCTGGAGCTGGAGCTGTACGCACTGAGGGCAGCGACGGGCTACTCCCTCGTTGTTTTGTCCTTCGTTGTTTTGTCCATTTATCCGAAGGAAGACCCATAGTCTTCCTTTTTGTGGCCCCGGCTTGTTCAGACCTCCACCCTTACTGGGCACCGTTGCATGCCTCTGTCTGCCCAAGAGCACTGATTTCCCCATGCCTTCCCGCCTCCCACGATAAGGTTCCGAATCCCTTCCTGGAGGGTCAGTACATAGTCACCGAGTTCATAACGGTCGCTGAGGAGATGGAGCTGCTGGCGCTGTGTGATGACCCAGTACTGAAGCCGGCTTGGAGCCCCTGGATCGGGCAGACGTACAGCAATGCGACGGCTCAGAAGACCCGGTGGGGCAGAGGGCTGCGAACGTGAGGAGAAGCAACCCGAGACCAAGTAGTAGTAATTGCAGAGCCACGGATACCAACGATCGAGACGTAACTGAAGCTGATAACCCCGATTGCCGCGAGAGGAGGCGTCAATGACCATACCCAGTGATTGTGTATGTGTGTGCGTGTGTGCTTCTCTATGTTTTTGTTGGGATCTTAAAGGTGCGTTTTCTATCTTTTGGATAGAAAACAAAAAAGTCGTCTTCGCAGCGAAGATTGGCACGTGGGGCGGACGAGATTAGAAATTGAAACCTATCACGACACACCCCAGCCAACATTTCTGTAAGCATGCCCAATGAATTGTCGTTTCCTACTGCTTTCTCCTTTTCCGCCCGGCCCGGCCTGCACTGCTGCGTCTAGAGGAAAGCGCTGGGGAGTGCTGCCTGACTACCACCGACGGGGTGTAGCCCCTCAGGAGCACCCCCTTCCGCCACTGCTACAGCTGCTTGCGAAGCGGATGAGAGAGCACATCGGCATTTTGCAGGTGATATGAACTTCGCGACCGCCGAACGTGTCGCGTGTAGGGACTTGAGAGACAACACCGTTAGGTGGTCAGAACTGCAGTGGTTGGTGGTTACTATTCCTTGGGAAGTGTTGATGTCGTGTTAAGGACTCAAGTTGCTGTACGATAAATTATTACTGTCACCGGGGCGACTGCCTCGTAAACCCAACCTAGCCGAATTCAGCCTGGCCACCTCTTCCATCTCTTCGACTTCCTAACGAGTGCTATGGCACACTGCGCACTATAATAATGAGCATTATCGTGCGCAGAGTGTCATGTGACCCCTCGTATGCACCAACCCAATCTACGCTCCTCCTTGCGCTTCAGCCCCACTCTTGTACTCGTTCTCACGGCCCCCCTCGATTGACCTCTACAGATGTTCCAACCCAACGAGGCTAATGCAATCGACTACCGACGCTCCAGGGGCTCCTGGCTGCGGCCCCACGTGGATGACAGGTACGCGCCTCTCCTTTCCTTGCCTAGGTGTGCACCCGACATGACGTGTCAATCCTCACCCAACCCTCTGTGAGGCCCTTTCTCCATGGCAGGATCCTCAGTGGCGACCTGATCGTCAATCTCAGTCTGGCGGGTGCAGCGGTCATGACCTTCGTTAAGGACAAGGACAAGGTCAAGGACAAGAATAAGGCTAGAGATGGGGTTAAGGAGGGGAGTGTTTACTGCTCGGGGCCCAGTAGAGGTTCCGATGCAGGACAACGCGTCGAACCCCTGCTCCAGCAGCGTTCTCAGCATCAGCGGCAGCAGCAATCGGTTGGTGAAGAGGCCCAAGTGGGGTTGGCCCCTAGGAGCCTCCAGGTGAGTCAGGGAGGACATCGACACAACCAGTGCTGTCAGAAGGTTCATACAAAACGGAAATTAGGTTCCGTGAGATTTTGCCCAATGGCGAATGACATTCGGGTTTGTAGAGTCACCAAAACTGATGCCCCCGCATCAAGAGTGGTTGTCGAACCGAAACCACCTGCACTTTGCTCTTGTCAAATCCTGGCGATCCGTGATTTACAGGGTACTTTCAATCTTCTTATATAGGCTGCTGTCCCCGGGTGCTCCATTAATGTGACAGATTCTCAGTCGATCAGCTCGCTACAACTACACGCACGCCATTGCACCCTCTGACTTGGTGGATGAACGTCGTGTTTCGATTACTTTCCGCCGCTCGGAGTTGAGGCCGTTTGAGAAGGCCGCGGTGTGACGAAGACTGGGTAGATCGGGGGCACTCAACCATCCGGATCCAACGGATCGTGGCTTATTGGGGCACGGCGCTTCCAGGCGCGTATTACAAGCTATGGTGCCCAATAATAAACTTGCAAGCGCATCCATAGACACAAACTTTATACGAACCACCAGCCGCCTCTCACAATTAAGAACTGGCCCACAAAATCGATTCATAGCGGCCTGAGTCGGAAGTGAAACATTTGAACCGTTCATGAATTGGGGTTGAAGTAAGAGGAAGGCAAGAAAAAGGTGATGGGCTGGGTTTAAAGGGGTTTGGCTAAACAGAGGGGGTAAGGTAATGAGCATACCATGTTACGCATATTAAAAGATCGAGTTAAGGAAAGACGAGTTCACCTATCCTGCATTGCAAAGCCCTCTCGCTGCTGCCCACACGCAGCCATATCCTTTCTGCTGGACACTCGTTAGTAAAACGCTGAATAGTTGGATGTAGCCTAAAATTCATAACGGATTGCGTGCCGACGTCTATAGCCCGGTCTAAAGCCCCTCACCGGCGTTCTCTCATCTCTCATGTAGCAAAACAACTTTAGGAACAGCATTTCCTGAAAACTGCACAAAAAGCACCAGCGAGTGCATCCTTAATTGCCAAACTGCAGCATTGCTTCAAAAAGATCATGAGACAAGAAGCCAATCGTGACAATCTGACGCCTGTATCATAAACAGTGTTGAGCTTGCCGTGTGGTACACCACCAAACTTTACTACTATGTATGCAGTCTCTTGCGCTGAGACACGGGGCTACAAGAACTCAGCGTAGGAAATATTGGCACAGTTTTCCGCTTGCTGGTTGGCGCCTCCAGCACCACATTTGGAAATGCCCTGTGACCAAGTGATTGGAGCAACGAAAGGACAGGACATCAGCGTACAATACGGAGTGGTTCTTTATATGGAAAGGGGTACTGCCCTCTACACACGAATGGATGAATACGAGCTGCCGGGCAGCCTGACGAGTGCGCCTACCTGTGGGCCATTGGATAACCCCTAGTCACTCCCAGCGGCCTACCACTAAACCTTTTCCGTGTTTCTACTAAGTTGCGTACACTCCCGCCGCGTCAACGTCTTCATTTGCCACAAATCTGCAACACATGTTTGGCAGATGAATATACACTACGGAATATACACTACTATATGGTCGGCGAGGTTCATATGGTTGGTTTGGCGGCATCCTGGCGTATCCAGACTAAGCATCTGCTGGGCAACTTAAAATGCAGTGCCACAGACGACGTCCATTGAGTTCTTGATTGAGAAACCGATTAAGGAACCCATTGACTGTAGCTATACCGCACCTTCGTCAGCTGGTCCGGACCGACCGCTGACAACCGCAGCAGCTCCACCTCGTACAGCAGGGTGGAGTTGGCAGGTACGACACCATATGGCGCCAGTACAGTCTGGCTGCCAAAACCCAATGCCGGGGGCACGCGGACGGTGCGGCGACCGCCAACAGTCATACCAGCCAGCGCCTGTCCCAACACATATTCGAGGGCCAGTCGTTGCTCGTGACATCCTTTATGGCCCTGTCTACATTCAAGCCTTGATGTAGGACTTCACTTACCCTGAAACATGTAATACTGCATTAGTTAAGCTGTCATCCATTGCTGTGGGTTACACAATAGCAACATTACGTGCAAAGAAGGCCACCGGGGTAATGATTTGAGGGTTACCACTGGGCTGTTCACTATGCATATCGCTGGGAATAGGTCAAAAATATACCGTACTCCCGCTGCCCGGCATAAAGCTCAAACCGGAAAACACGTTCCCCCCTTTTCCCCATACTCAAAACTGCGACTGCTTGAAGCAGCACCTGCTGCAGGCCCTCGCAAACTCCTGGTACCGGCCCGCTGCCCAGCGCTATGGCTGCCGGACGCAATACGCCAGGGCCACCATCTCGGTAAGTCTGCGGCAACGTGGGAGGGCACTCAAGGAACCCATTAGGCCATGCTATGTCAGCGTTTCGGGGTGTTGTATATATACTTTGCGTATGTTCTAGTGTAGTGATGATGACGTGCTGACTAATCGACCCCTGAGCTATTTGGTGTAGCTGGTACTGTGACCTACCAATGACCTACCTGTCAAACTCCTAACATATATATTCATTTGCAACGCCAATGCCGATTAGCAAGCTTCGTTCCGTAGAACCAAGGTGTGAGCCACGTGCCTCGCAATCCCATAATCGCTTCGAACATCTCCTTCCATGCACCCTCCAGGAGGGACCCTAATTTTGAAGTGCAACCCGCTGGTCGCTTATCAGGTTGGGTTGCGTGTTGCCGAACCCCTAACCGATGTTCCCCAAGGCCAGCTTGGCCAATTTTACAGTATCCCTTCCCACCAGTCCTCCACGAGTCGAGTCGAACACCTGACCATTAGCCTCCAAACGTCCTGCTCTGGGAGGGAAAGGTTGGGCCAGCCCCTCAATCACTTACAACCTGATTGCAAAGGTTACACGAAGCGGTTTATGGTGTGGGATACATCCGCGTTTGTTGAGCATGCGAGGCGCAGTGGTTACATGTAGGGGTAATGAGCTAGTGATGTGTGCCATGGCGTGGCACAATCATAGGTAGGTAAATCCAGGGACCGCATATCGTGGCAGGGCAAAAATGATGGTATCGTACCCGTGTACTATGTGAAACGGGTCTCTGAGTGACTCAACACGCGGCACACAAGACTAGCACCCACCCACGTAATGGAAAAGAAGCAGGTCACCTCGGCGCGCTCCATGAGAACCGATACCGGTGTAGTCCTCCAATATGTCGACTGTAGAAGCCTCAGCCACGGCACCTAAACCTCGCCAGGAAAGGTTGAGCCGTGGCAGTTAACAACGTTACTCGACGTCACGGTCACCGGAAAAGGATATGTAGCCATCACCTTTATCAGCAAGTCCAGCAGTTGCGAATGCCAGCACTGTCGCAACGAGATTCCGACGACTGAAAATGCAAGTATCATTGCCCGAACGATCCTTTTCAACCTTAACGATGTGATCTACGACATCTTTTCTTTCCATGCTGCAGGCGTTGTTGTGTGAGGTTGCGTGATGATTTGGAAGACAGGCAGAAATAGCCGCAACGCGCACACGCGCTGTAGACGGACATGTCCCTGTCCTCGTGAAGCAAAATTGACGTGCATCAGATAAAACAGAGATAATCATATTTAACGCACGATAACAGCCTATGCCTACAACTCTCCTAGACAGCAGATATGATGGTTTAAACTATATGGCGACGAGTATTATAACCAAGTCATTCATCACAGCATACATGCAAACGTATTATTTGATATCTGCTCGTTTGGTGGTTACATAGGCTTGTACGACTCATGCGAGCTAAGAGGTTCATGGTTCGCTTAGCTTGAAACAAAACAAGAATCACACTTGTAATTCAAAAACTTTTTATAGTTATGAACGGTTGTGATCGTGTAAAATTGGGGTTAGTATCAGGGAAACAGCAAGCCATTTCAAACAGATGCTGAGCCGCTGCAGGGGTTCAAGGTCAACAGTGGAAAGACAAGGAAATAGGGATTGAATTACATAGGACTGAAACGCATAGGTGACTTTTTTCCAGTAATAATCCATATTTACCAAAGAGCCAAAAAGTACCAATTAGAGGATAGAAATTGGACGTCATTGCATAGCAGGCACGGTTGCTACTCAACCGGAGCACACGTCTCCGGAATCATGTCCCAATTACGAACAATTCCAATTCGCCACATCCGTTTACGAACAACTTAAGACACGGTATGTATGGAAGACCCGCTGGACACCCCCTGATCATCAGGTGACAATCTTCCATGGCGTTCTAATCCCTACGCCCAGCACCCAAGTCAAACCAAGAGCATTGAGTTGATGGGAGGCTAACCCCATAACCCTAAAACCCTACACTTGTAGGAGTCAGCTCCGTCTGTGATGTACCTATAAAAGCTATTCGTAACCATTATTTTGGCTCTCCAATAAACTGGTCCGCGGTCCATATTTGTTAATTGTTACAAGATTCATGATCTCGTAAGCCCACGCGAGCTAATGAGCCCAATCTTTGCATACGAGTACGATTTGGGCGCAGTAGTACGGCAGCAGTGGGCGGGATTCCGTTTCATTGGTAGAACTCTGCTTCCTCTCCGCCTTTCGTTTTATCTCTTGTTGTTTTCCTTTGTGGAACCAGCCTATCCCTGCGCTGGTTGATACAGATCAATCGGTATTGTTCTCTGCTCCCAGCTGGTTTGTTTCGTTTTCCCGCTTTCCCCCACCCCTCAGGTTAGGTTTCGCTGTCGTGGTTCGCGTTTTGCAGATTCTCTCTTGGCTAGGGTTGTGCATTCGAGCGGGCTTACTTTGAGCTAGCTCGAGTAGTAGCAGCCTGCACGAGCGACTTGTGCTATCCTGCTGGGTCGGGCCGTATAACTCGTACGGCGTCGAGCGGGTATGGGCCGCATACAAAAACGTTAATACCGCGTTTGAAATGTGGCAGCTAGATGAGATCCACGATGGAGTGCTCCCTGATAGCATGACGGGAACGAATAGGTTAGTTTTTTGGTGTCACATAACACCAAAAACCGAATCATGTCATGCTACCAACAGTAATACGGAGATTGGCTCCTAACATAACACACGACTGCATAACGTACAGCAGTCCAGGAGCGAAAGCGTCCAGCATGTGCACATAGCACCGGCTATTCATGATAACGGATGTAAGTCGACACCTCGATAACGGTATCCAGGGCATTCGCCAAAACCTAGGGAATCGTTGTTTGGCAGCAGCTGTTGCCACATATACACCGGTTGGACAGCACATTTTGCAGCTGATCTTCATGTTGTTCAAGGGGCTGTCAAAGCGAATAATGATGGGGCTTGCAAATGCGATGTATTTGTTGAGTTATTCAGGGCTGTATCCTGTTACGTGACACGACGTAAATTGAAAAAATAACTAAATACAAAAATCGTAATTATGCCTTAACATTTTCGTGTCGACAGCTGGTTGCAAGACTTTGAGGGTTCGTGAGGATTCGTGACATTTTTCCTTCGGGCTCTGAACTTACCTGAACTCACCGCTGCCGTACAACAATATCGAAGGCCAATAACTTCCGCCTTACAGATCCAAAGCAAAAATGTAAAAGCAGACTTGGAACGCTCTCGCTGAGGCTAGCGTTGTCAATAATGAGGTTTTTTAGGTCTCCTAACCCCAACTGCGTAGACAAGCTTTTTAGGGGATCAAACTATATATCAAGATGCTATTTTATATTTGATATGCTTATAGTCTTGTTAATTGAGGGTAGGTGGAAAACCATTAATCGCGACCGAGCGAGTACCAAATTGGCCTTCCGAGATCAAGATGCTTCCGGCTGTTATGAGGTCAAAGGGTATACAAATATTGCGGGGTTAACTCAAAACGGTCCAAGCAATTGTAGCAGTTGCATTTGGTGAAGATTGGCCTTCATGATGACCATGCCAGAACTAGCGGTCGTACTTCAGAATTTTGAGTTGCTTACAATCTGAAACGTGAAAAGAAAGCAAACAAAATTGCGGTACACAATCAGTGCTGTTCATAGCGGTTCTCGCACGACAGGTATTAGATGATGGATTTGCAAGGATTGGCCCGGATTAATTTCGCCCTAATCTGTCAAATAAATCCATGAGGAAGCAACCACTTATAGCTTTAAAGATTATTGTTTTTTAAATGATGCGATGTCAATTTATCGACTGGAAGGAAGCTCTTAACCAGCGACGTTACTGCCAGCGATATGACTGATAATCAACGATTTACGAATTATATCTCTGAAAGACGTATTGCTGGAGTTCGCCTGTGCTACAATACTATCATTTGTCCCCGTCAGCTAGGGTGGTAAGCAGTAAGCCGCTGCGACGCCAACCGCTCTGTCCCAACCGATCGAGGACGGCGATATGCGGCGAAAGCCCAGGAGGGAATCTGAGACAGACCAGCATGTTACATTAAATGTAAGTAAGTTCCTATTTTCAAGTTTAAAGCCTGATTATTGGCAAGGTAGCGCTGATTCCCCAGGCGCCGCTACGGGCTCAGTGACATGACGTTGCAGCTGAACTGGGTTGAATGGAGCGAACTACAATCGAAGATTATAAAAAATATATTTTCGGATAATTTTTTATTATCCTTCATCTGGTTCGGATAAAGTTATTTGGTGGCGGCGGAGGTAGGACGTAGGCTACAGCACTACGTATGTATGATCCTTGTCCCGTGTACCGTACCGTTCGATTCAAGGATTGAGACAGTGTGACCTGAAATTTCTAAATATTATAATATGGTTAGCTGGGATATTATGGAATTGATTGGCCATTGGAGCGCGGGATCTATGCACGCAGGACAGGAATTTAATATTTGTAAAAGAGGGCCACAGTTTTGTGAATCTGCCCTGCCTGCTTTTGTGCAACCTTGCATATAACTTACAAAAAAATCTGGGTACCGTCGAACGTCATGAACAGATTCTCCTAGATGCCGCATTTGAATTCTGACACTTGCTGGCAGCGTCCAAAAGCACGGTTAACTTATCATCTCGGAAGATGCCTGTACACGGGCCTAGAAAGTAATGGGCCCACGACTTGTGCTTGTAGCTTATTGATGGAGTACATGGCTTCCGTTTGCAACCTCGGTACAGCTGGAAACACCCACTAGGGCCCACCGTACGGAAAAGCGATGCCCGATGCGACCAGCGCACCAAATAAGAGGTTCCATGCTAATCCATGCTTACATGTTTAGCAAACAAATTTTCTAGCAGGGGCAGCTTGAGTAATTATAACTTGAGACGCTGTGGATCACGGAATATCCACTGAAGCTCGCGCCCCAACATCATCGATGTCACACTAGCTTCTGGGATGCGCATAAGTTAATTGCCTTGAGAAACTCTCATAGGCAATAGGGTAACGAGCTGCATCTACTTTAACGTTCTTGTTGCCGAGCCTGAGGCCGTTAATTTTCACTGTTATCTTCAGGATTGTAGGAAAACCTTGCATTAAATTTTGAGTACATAGACCTGCAATCCTTTGGATGACGTAGTGGTTCTGCGGGCCGGCATTGGACAAGGCTGACAATTCCCTCATTCACGACAAGTGTTCTGGCCCTCCTGCCAAATTCCGCATATCCATTGTACTGTTTACAGTAAGTATCTTGTATACAAATCTTTGTTAATTAGGTGGCATCCCTGCGGTGAGCCTTCACGTGGATAAATTTATGAAGGGCCTTCGCCAAGCTACAGAGTTTTGCGGTTGCGGCGCACGGGACCAACATATGACTTCATCCTTAGCTCCAAACAAATGTTATGGTGGATCCGGGCCGTTGGCTCGGGCTTCCGTCCTCACCACCAAGCAGGGCGCGCCAATTCCACTTGAGCCGGCCTCGCAGCTTCCCGATGAGGCAAGTAAAGACAATCATGTTTAGGGATTTTAGTTTAATGAATCTAGCTTAATCAGTTCTCTCCATGAAAAGTTGCGGTCCGTTCGGAAGAACCAAATCTTTCCCGTGCCTACCTTGCCCACAGATTTGGCTACTGGTGCTTGCTTTCGGCGGATTGCGAACATCTGCAACTGTAGCCTCTTGCTCATCTACCCTTCGGTCATACCACCGTACTGTAGCGTCAACACCGGCGCTGCTGGCCCGCGCGCTTCTCGTGGATCACGGCCTTACCGGGGCAGCGGCCAGCTTGTACGGTAGCCCTGCTGGGCATCCTCATGATCGGCATGCTGTGCACAACGACGCCGACGTAGCCGCGACACTCCGCGAGCTGGTGTTGCTCTCCGCGCCTCCTGGGCCTGCGTCATCAGCTGCGGCCATCGCTATGGCTTCTTGCACTTCAATTGCCGAGACCGCCGTGGCTGCCATTGCAGCCTTGGAGGCGACTGAAGCGGATGGTTCCACCAATGGCTATGCGGATGCGAAGTTCTCCCGACCACGAATCCCTGCTGTGACGTCTCATTTCTTCACCACTCCGATATGTAAGGACAATCGTGTAAATGTACAAACGTATTGACGCACACGAAACTTCAGACGTCACAGCATGCATCCGTTCGCCACTTCTGACGATGGGGGAAACCTGCCATACGCAAACCACATCGGCATCCTATCGATACACGCCTAACCTAGCCATCGATTTGCGTTTGCCTGATTGCAAGTTTGTCTTGTAAGGTGATATACTGAACTCTGGAAATCTCGCTCCTTATATTTTGGCTTACACCTTCCACCCATGTAGCCTGGGGCAGCGGCAGCGCCCCCGCATTTCGTCAGCTGGTGGGGGCCGTGCTATGCGCTGCCGCCGCCGCAGACCACGTCAGGATGGTGGCGATGACACTGGCTCTGGGTGCAACTGAGCTGGATAGGGCGCTCCTGTCGGCAAGCACGATGGGCCGCAGCCGCATCGTGCGGCTCTTGCTTGCAAGCGGTGCAGACCCGGACGCCGCAGAGCCTTTTGGGCCATGCGCACTCTATGAGGCCGCGAAAAAGTGAGTACGGCACAGTTCCTGTGACGTAAAGGGAAGGTCACAGACAGCTCTGTTGGGAACTTTTGAGCAGCCGCCACAAATTGGGAACCATGAAGTTTATACAGCCAGGGCGGCGACAGCTTTATGTCCCACCACGACGGCCACGCGCGGTTGTGAATAGGAAGGACACGCCACGTGCTCGATGGAGTTCAGTTGCCGTGCCCATATCACTCCTGTTTTGAAGGTTGCATGTTTCGAAGATTGCTCTGCGTGGCGTCATTCCCATCTTGATGTTGTGTGGAAATGCGTGAGGGATCTAGAAGCGCCTTGAACCCTGCAAATTTCAGGCTCGCTTTCGTCATGTACGTTCTCAGCACTGAAGCGCGCCTCCCTCCTGCCACGCGGCTTTAACACGCATTGCTGGTTACAGTGGCCATTCCCACGTTGTTGAAATCCTGCTCGATGCGGGCGCTAAGATGGAGGGAGCAGTTGTCGCACCTACCACGGCATCGCCTTCCGACGGTGGGCTTTCATCCGCATTTGGACCATTCAGCACCGGACGACCTGGTGCGTCTGCGCCCTCTTACGACCCCGGGAGACCATGGGCGGCAATTAGCGACAGTGTCAATATAAGCAGACTCCAGGACGGTGCATTCAAGGAAGCACAGGCGATGCGGCTGCGGGTGCCAGTTCCGCTGGCGGTCTCCGCCGGCAGCGTTAACACGCCATCTGTTGTCCCCGCCGCCACTGCCGCTGTACCCGCAAGGACTTTAGACATTCAGGGATTCTTTAGCGAAGGCGGCGGTATTAATGATGGCTGTGGCAACGCCGTTCCCACTACCTCAGTACGCCAGTTGGACGAGCAACCAAACACACCAACAGCTGCTGCCGCCGCGTCCAAGTCTTTGTGGGAGGATAGCAACGATGACGATGGTGGCGCTCTCCTCGGCGACGGCGAATCATCCTTCCCCTGCACTCCTGTCGCTGCCACCGCTACCTCAGACAACAGGATTTCACTCCCAATCCTGCCGCCTATGCCGCGTCTGCCACCACCGCTGCCGCGGCGAAAGCTGCCGTTGCCGCTGCCACCCAATCGGGCATCACTGCCGCTGATGCCATCACTAACCTCCCCACCGCCACTGCCGCCGGCTCTGATGATGTTGCTAGTTGGCGATCGCGGGTCACAAATTCGTCGGAGCGGCCCTTCACCGCTGTTGGCTGCGTGCAAGGGTGGCCATGTGGCCACTACCGTGCTGCTACTTCGCCGAGGCGCTAAGGTCGATGTGGAAGGAGGCTCGGAGCTGCTGGCTGCGGCGCAACCGCAAATAGTGGACGAGCTCTTGGCAGCGGTTCCTGGTCTTTCTGCTCATCTTGGTCCGGCGCTTCTGGCTGCAGCAGCGGCGAACCGTGCAGATGTAGTTTCGGCGTTACTGCGTCACGGCGCAGACTCGACTTTCCGGGGGGGCATGGCGCTTCAAGAGGCCGCGTTCCGGGTACGTTTGATGACGGGGTAGTATGAGCAGGGGGGGGTACGGATCGCTGTGCTGTCGTGTTGGTGATGGCCAAGACGACGGCAATAATGCCAAACATCCGTGGTTACATGCTGGTTGCTGGACGAAAAGTTGACTGTATTTTGTGAGTTGGTTTTGTACTTCTTTATGATCGGCGCCGCCGTGGCCACTAGTGTCCAAGTGCCCTAGGCCTTGGAACCTTGGGTCGGTATTTATGCGCACCGGCGCTCACAAGTTAACAGACTCCCCATAAATCCTTTTCCATGTGAACTTATCCCAAGGGAACCCCTTTCGAGTGAACCCCTTTTGCAGAGTCACCTGGAGGTCATGGAAGTGCTGCTGGCGGCAGGTCGTGCTTGCCTGCAGAAATGCGGGGCCGTGGCAGCTGCACTGAACTGGGCGCGCTGCTTCGGCCGCGTGGAAGTGCTGAGGCTGCTGGTGGAGTCCCCCGTCGAGGTCTAGGGCCGCCGCGGTGCCTAGGTATCAACGTATATTGATATGTATTTTCGTCCTGTTGTAAAGGGCTTTAGGATTCGGTATAGGGCGGCGTAAGGTGGAGAGGGAATGACCGGGGCATCAGGGAGAAACCACGAACCTTGAAATGTAAAAAAGGGGATGCTTGGGACACGATGGGGAATGGTACTTGACCGCGAGGTTCCGCTTGCAATTGTCGCCGGTTGCACGCAGCTCACTGTGTGCGCCACATGTGGAGGATTTGGATGGATGGGATTCGTGACCCTCCTTTGCCAAATCGCTGTGATTGCTTAACTAGAGCGATTCTCCCTGTGCCTTGACTAGGACTTGCGCCAATAGCCGAGCACTTGCCGTGGCCATGCTCGGCTCTCCGCCTTCAGATCGGGTCCGCAGGCACAGGACGGGATTCGGAGACGGGTTTGGCGCCCTGCGCTCTAGTTGTTTTGAATATTTTCATGGGACGGATGGCGCGTTGATCGGCGTCGAGCCACGTTGCATATATGTCCGTGCAGTGGCTGTCCCGGATTCCATTGCCTCTGAAATTCGGTGCCGCGTACAGCTGCATGTTATTGCCTCGCTGCTGACAAATCATGAGTATCAATGCGCAAATCCTGCTTCTGCGGGGCAACAGCCCAAACGGTAGCCATCGCGGTGGCGGTAGCTTCCACTACGGCTTGTTGGCCGGGCGCAAAATGTTATTGTACGATAGTTTGCATCATTTCAACATGGGCGGTTGAATGTCGTTTTCTTTGCATCTTTTATGGCTCTTGGGGTGATTGCTAAACCCTATGGTCGCGCTGCGCCATTTCAGGGTGGTGGAAGTGGACATTCAGTATGCGCTCATGTCGAAATTTGCAGGGCTGTGGATGCCGCCCGCATTGGCGGTACTTCCACTGATATAACCCATGATCGGTGTAGATCATACTCGTGCGATCGGGCGGGGCAGGGGGTAGCAGAGATTTGGGATCGGGCGATGGCTGATGGTAATATTCGTGGTTGTGGTTTTGGGAAGATTCACTGGTAATTTTTTATGGCAGCGCCACTCAGGATCTTGTTGAAGGTCGCTGCGGCGTTAGTAGGTTGCCAGCGCAGGTAGGGGGGACGGCAGGAGGTGTTAAAACGCGCAGGTGGTGGCTGTGAGTGGCATCTTTATATGGCGCATGACGCATTCCAGAGCGGGAGAAGAACATTAGAGTGAGTGACCGGAACTAACACGAGAGAATGAGCCATGTTTTTCCCGCAAGCTTGAGCTTGCCATGGGTTCGAGAAGTTGCGATGCTATGGTGGCGATATACACGCTGTCATGATTCTATTCGCTCTGTCCTGCACGCGTGGGGGGCGGCAACACGCGTCAGGCCTTGCCAGTAGCTGTGGCCTGGCACGACCTTTTTCCACACGCGGCTTTGCGGGGAGCGTGTTGCTGCCGGAAGTCGGGTGTTTATATGCATGCGACACAGTGGTTCAGTGGGTGCGGAACACAGTGGGTGCGTCTACATGATACACGATGAAGATGTTCAATGCGTTTCCGGCTGGCCAGGGGTGGTTAGACAGTTTCAGTGGATACCCGGTATATATGTCACATGCCACCGTCCTTAGGCTACGCACGACTATTCCCACGCTTTCTTGTCTGGTTCCCGCAGGCCAGGGGAAAGAGTAAACTGTGAAAACCGCGTTTGCTATTCAGTGCGATATGTTATTGGAATTTTTTTTCGGTCGCTGCGCGCCCTTCGGGGCATGGGCTTCGAGGAGTGCACTTCGAGGAGTCGATAGCGCCGAGCCGCCGTGCGGCGTCTCAGGGGCAACCAATGCGTCTTTGAGGACTTCTGGATGAACAACGTATTGCTCTTCGGGAGGTGGTTAGCAACTGCCGGAAATAACCGTAACGCCCTTGCATTTCGGTCCTCGGATTGCATGATCTGTTGATCAAATACACACAATAAATTTGGGTTGGACACAAGCTGAAGCCTATGCCTAACGCCTCAACAGATACGAGTAAAAGCGCTCTAAAGTGGCGGGCGATTGTTTGACCTGTTTAGGCACGATGGATGTCTTCCTATTTGGGGTGGAGAGAGTCTACTGGTTCGCTTGGTCGGGAATGAAGAAAGAAATGGGCGACTTCTCTCTACTTACGCTGTGAGCCTAATGTCCATTCTCCCCGTAATGCTTGACAGCTTCCGGCCGGGAGCATTGGATTAGTTCCTCTCCGTGCGCTGGCAGTTGCGTCTGCTTTACCTTACCTATTCGCTGTTTTCTTACCTCCAATACAACGCTGTGGCATCTCTCGAGCCGTCGAAAGTGGTTTAGGGGATGATCGATGTCAGTTATGAGCCCGTATCTTCTATGTGGGTGCCTTCGGCGTGGCAGTTGAAATGGTGGCAATGCTGTGCTCCTTGTTTCCGTGACCTCTCAGAGATTGCGAGGGCCTTTGTGCGTGTACGAAGTTTTGAACTGACGGGGAAAGCTAATCGATACCGCATGGACTACGCGGGGTCACAACCACAGCACAGTCGCAGCACCTTACGCGACTAATGCTGGCTGCAGTTACTAATTAGTTTCCTAACTAGGAATTCGTCTAACTTGGACTCACACTGTGCAAGCAGCGCCAGACGATCTCTGTGTTTTTGTGGTGCGCGTGAATGTTATTGTTTTAAACTTCTGATTTCATGGCATCGGAGCCTGACGAAGCCTTGCTTGTATGTCGGAATGCTCGTGAGTGTTCGTGTTCGAGTTTTAGGCGCTCGGTGGTCAGTTTACGGTATGCATTCGCTCATGTGCAGGGCTGTCAGGGTGCGATGGCTTTTCAATTCCCAGGGCAGATCGATACTTGCGTATGGGGAAATAGTGGTACGTGTGTCAATCCACACCCGGCGGGTACTATTTACCAATCACATGCTTTCGGTTCTGGAAGGCGGTGGGAAGGCCAAGTTCATACGCGAGGCTGGTTTGAAAGACCCCCACCTCGTCTGGAGATCCGGATGCACCTCTCCCTTTTCTCGCGCTTCCAACCCCGGGATCAGTCCTACCATGGTTTCCCCGGACAGCTCAAGGATTCCTGCCTGCTGCGCAGGGACCCGTCCGATTTGTCAGTCGTGCCCAGCACCGCTCTTCTGTCGCTTATTGCACGGCGTGATCATCTTCATATTCCGGCGGCTGTTGAAGCCCTTGATGTTACGGCATTTGAGTGATGCATGTGTGTTTCGTGTCTTGCTGTTCCGCGTTACTATGCGTCTTGAATAGATGCTTTGGGGGTTGCCGTATCGTTGTATCGAACAATGTACCTCGTTAGGCTACGCGATTAGGTTGCTGAGGTATCTACTTAGGTTACACCTGTCAGGCCGACATTGCAACTTGTTGGTTAGCGTTTGCAAGGCAGGAATGCGGACAGGTTGACTGTTAAAAACGGATTGATCAGAGCAAACGGAGATCAGAATTTGACAGAGAAGGCTAATCCCCTAATTGCGTGACGCGATGTAGAAAAGACCGCGACTTCAAAAACGCTTTGACTGTGGGAAGGTGAAATATTACTGTTGTTGTATGTGCACGACCATACAGTCTGTGCACAGTCGAAATCTCCTTTGTCGGAGTGCGGCGGGTTTATTTCCCGGACGCTGTCGTATGAATCCAAGTACGAAGGTGCAGAATGTGCGTCTGGAAAATGAATGCGTGAATCGGCCGTAATGTATGATTTCGGCTCTAATAGGCCGCATCCGAGATAGGCATGTTCGAAATGTGACGGGACAAGTCGGTGCAGGTTTGACCGTATTGCTGCGTCCCATGGCTGCTTAGCTGTCCTTTCGTCAGACACCCAAAGGGTAGGCCCTGGGGATCCACCTGCATTTTAACACTCTACTGCTCCGGCCTTTTCGGTTGACACCTTTCAGGACGTAAGTTCTTTTGACGAAACACGGTACTTCGTATATGCCCCATGGGACCACGCGTTAATTAAGCTAATTCAACCCTTTGCGTGTCCTACACTCGGCTGCACATGGGGCGTAGTACGAGAAGCGGGTGTCGGGTGCGGACCAGGCGCAAGTGTCGGGTTTCATTATTCGTGCCTCCCTCATGGTAGCGGAGGCCGGGTAGCTGCTTGCGGCGCTAATTCTCTCCTGTCAGGAGCCTGCAGTTCTATCATATTGTAGGTATCCCTGCACTTGTGGCTTGCTAGCGACCGACCTTTTGGTTATATGCCTTGATCTGCTACAGTAGCTACGACGAACTGCAGTCCTGCATGGTGGCAATTTGCTCCACGTTCATGTCGCGGTGCGTATTGCACGTAGTTCGTACACGTGCGAAGCGTGTCATGTGCTTGGAAATGGGGGGGTTGACACGCCCAATCGTTGTTATAGGGTTTAAATGGAGAACTGTGGGATAAACACCGGGATGGGTTGGTGGATATCGCACTTGCAGGCTGAAAGTCGATATGTTAGGGAAGGGTGGGGTCAGTATGCTCAACTACTAGATACTTGTGTGTGTGTGTGTGTCTGTGTCTTGCGCCTGCCAGACCTGCGTTGGCGCATCATGTGTGCAAGCTAGGAAGATACAGCGGGTTCCTAGGTTTGCACATTGCTCTGGCCGGGGCCCTGATAAGGAACGTCTGTGATGCCGGTGTTCCATAGCTGCTTAAGGAACGATGTAAAGCCATTACGGGAACGATGTTCTTGCACTTGGTTTTAGGGCGCATGTAGGAAGCTCTTCACTTATTGCGGTGACATGCTTTTTTGTTTTGAGGGCGAGTGCTTGTGTCATTTTGATACCAGAAAATTCGATTACGCTCGGCTGCGCAATGACTGTGTTGGTGTACGTTTTGAGATGAATACGGTGTGGGGTCATCGGAAGGAATTAGCCGGTATGGTTTGCGAGCGGGAGTGATGACGCTCTTGAGTGAGTGAGCGAAGGCTTTGCACGCCCTCGAGCCATGGATTGGGTGGCAATCGATAAGAGCAGATCGCGGGGTTCGAGTGTACTTGGGAGTTGTGGATGCTTTTGTCATTTGCGCAAGGGGGGTTCTCCGCTCATGAAGATTTTTTGTCTTCCTACTGTTCAAAGGATGGCATGAACGTAATAGCTAAGAAAAAGGCAAGGTCGTCGTTGTACACTACGCCATCAGCATGCAAGGGTGTCATCTTATATCGGTTGTTATTGCTTTAGTACAGTCAGGTTCGTCACGTTTGTCTGGTTGTGCGTGCTTTTCACCTGGTTCACCGACATTGACACTACATCAATCACGTAAGCCGTAAATGGGGGATGCGGATTGCGCCGAGGCAGTAATGGGCGCTAGCAGTAATTGCTGGTCAACACAGGGTAAAGTGCTGCTGTCGCCTGTTTTAAGGAAGAGGCTTTGTTTGCCCCTACCTGCAGCTGATCGTTTTATTCTGTCCACGCCGAACGCTACCGTCTGTATTTTGTTTCTCCACACCGGTATTATACCTCGCTGTCGATTTAGATTGTTTTTTGCTAGCAGAAGAGACTGAGGTGCAATCAATTTAGAATGGACGTAGATTGTTAATGAATATTATTCATTAACGGAGGGGAAGCACTTTGAAGGAACTTGATTCTATGCTTTGTGTGTTATGTGTTAAGAGTCAACATTATGTAAAAGACTTAGCTGTCCCTTGTTTGATATCATCAAAAACAAAACTCAGGAAAAACGTGCCATCTACAGATGAAAAAGAATGCCTAACCACGAGGCATGCACTAATCCTTTAACATTCTGTGGCTAGTGGTAGGTATAAAGAATCATAAGGACGACAAGAACAAAACCACAACGTAACCATATTACCTGGAGAAGATGGAAAGCTTATCTGTTACCAACTACCCGCTCTGAACAAGTCAAGAGCGAATGCATACCTAGCCCACCGCCACTCGACATCCTCCATAGGGCCCGTTCAAAGACAACACGCCTTGGCCTCCCTACAACTTGCGCCCCATGGAGTTCCCTCACTCGATGTCCAGCGGCCAACCTCAATGGCCAAAAGAACCAAAGACGTTTGCATGAAAAAGACTCCCTGTCTGCAACATTTCACGGGTTCCAAATCGCTGCGCCGGTGCTGAAACCCCCCGCGCAGTCGGGAAAGCACTTCAGCACCACCGCCTACGTGGCTGCACCTGCCGCTGCTCCCGGTGGCGCCGCCGCCCTTCCAGATTGCGCAGGGCTATTGCCGCGCGCGTGCACTTCTCGAGGCTGCTGCTGGCTCCCGTTGCTCCTGACCGTGATGCTTCTTTCGGTCTAGGTCAGTTCGCGGGTGCACCACCTGCACCTCATCTTGAAGCTTTTAAGCCGCCTCTGCCTCCTGTTGGGTTAATTCGAGGTAGGCGGCCAGTGGCAACAGGTCCTGCAACCTGCACGGTGGTTTCATGGCCATTCACGAAAAGAATGGAGGCATATCAAAATGACGGAATGGGTTCAAAGGCCATATATCCAAGACTTGTGGTGGCTCCTGCATGTCAGTTCTGCCGCCCTAACGAAGTGCCACATGCATCCCGGGGGTGCGCTCTTTAACCGCTGGCAGTGCGGCAGAAACTGCAGCTCCACTGCAGGTCCACTACGCTGGTCGGTTTCCTTGCCTCACTAATCAATACTTGTTCTTCTAGCCTATATTGAGAGACTATGTACCTGTGCACTGAGGCCTTGAGCAACAGGAAGGCGCCAGCAATGAGCAGCGGCACCTCAACCACCTCTCGCCACCAACGAGGCGGGATAAGCACCAAGGCTAAACCCTGTGCAGAACATCAGTACGGTGAGCACCGCGGCATATCACGTAAAGGATGTGACATGGATCTTCTGTGAAATAATGGTAAAAGGACATATACCCAATACTCATTTCGCCCTGACGAGAGGCCGCACGATGCACACACCACCGGACCCTGCCATCGCCGGCGGCGTCGGCAGCGGCGGCTCATCCCTCCTACCCCCGGCACGGTGGCCATCACCGCCTCTGCTACCGTCCCTGGCCCCCGCGCGCTCCCTGAGGAATGCCGTCGAATACGATCCCTCTAGCATACCTGCACGTACTCCAACACCCGTCCTACAGCGAGTAATGCCGCGAACGGCCAGCTGTACGCTGCTATTGATGACGTCATCAGATTGGATGACCGATTTAGCGCGTCGCGCCCGGAGCGGGCCTCAAGGACAGCAACCGGCAGAGCCAACTGGATTCTCATGAGGCGAGGTATGGCCCATAGCGCTGGGAGAACCAGAAGGCAAAGACCCTGTGCATGCGTTGGAAAGCCATGCCAGGGATCATCCAGGCGTGAAACCCGGCAGTTGTAATTTCCCAGGACAGTTGCAGCAGCTCTTGCCAGCTGTGGTGACTCCGGACTCCACACCGTGTGATGTGCACCACGTTACTTGACCATCACGCCACCGAAGCGTAGGTCGTATAAATAAAAATTATCCATAATTCAGTCGAATTTCGTCCACTATGGCATTCAGATTGCACTAATATTGCCCTATAATTTTTATGACTGTTCACAGTGGGCCTTCCTCTACCCCCTCAAAACTCTTCACCTGCAGCGGCAATGCTCTCGCGTTGAATTGCAAGTCCACCCACCACACGCGACGGAAAGCCCGGGTCGCATCCGGGAGGGCCGCCGCCACTGATGCCAACGCGGTTCGGAAAGAATCCCATGGGCCATTACCTGTTGAGGGCGCATGGCGGGAGATGCCCGCCGCGGTATCAGTGCTGCAGTTCAAATTGTTGGGCGTTGTATACGGACGTACATCCAACTGCTGGTTTTCACTCGTATCCACGCAAACACACCTTCTGGCGTCGTGGCACCTTTGCCGCCTGCTTCGACTGCCTCTGCCTCAAGCGGTGACGAGAACGGCACCGCCGCCAGCGTCGTCGCCGCTGAAATGGTTGACATGCTCGGCGGGAGGTCCGCGAAAAGTGGAGAGCTGCCGGAGGACAACGTGGCGATGGTGACGGGGCTCCCACCTGCCTGCCGTGACGGCGGCGGCACCGTTGGCAGCGCGTGTATTCCGAGGTCCGCCAGCGCTGCCGCCGCCGGGTCGTCTGAGGGCAGATACATGGATTCCCCGACTGGAGACCGTGACGATGCCGACAGTGAGGCCATCAGCATCCCGCGGACTTATGGGTTAACGCGTGCGTCATGAACCACTTATAGCTTCCTACGTATACGGCTGATAGATACAGTCGTACGAGTCTCCGACTCGTTCACTTACATAGGTATCAGCAACAATGTGGGTCACGTGATGCAAGGCGATCGAATAGGGCCCTAAGTGCTACTGAGGTGGGGTCGCATGATTGAGTGCCGAGGGGGAAGGGACACGGAGCACGTAAGCTCAGCACGGCAACACAAAGAAGACGCACGCAAGCGGCCCTACGGAAATCCGTCAGTTGGGTTTGGAGCTGCTGTAGATGAATAAGCGTAAATTTACTTCTTGCTCGGTATATTCCCCTTCTCCCTCCTCGAGCGCGTGTCCTTCTCCAGACTGGTTCCAAGAGCCTCACCTCCAATCCTGGTAGACATTGACCCCGGGGACAAAAGCGACGACGACGACGATGATGATGATGACGATGATGATGATGAAAACGGCGGCCCCGTCAAAGAAGGAGGCGGCAATGACGAGGAAGGATATGGCGACGAGGAGAAGGACGAGGAGGAGGCAGAGTTGAGGGAGACAGCGTCCTTTAGCAGCTGCTTCGGCGGACATATCAGCGCAGTGATGGTGAAGACTAGGGAGTTGAGGGCGATGGTGAAGGGAAGGCAGGCCAGGAAGAACAGCCCAATCAAAAGCTCGTAACCTGCGGGTTCGTAGAGGGTTCATCTCTTCAATAATGCGGAGCCACATCTCTTTAAAGCGGACGAGTCTGAAAGGCCACGACGCGAAGTTTCAACTCTTTAGTAGGGCGGGAGCGAGTTCCAAGCGTCCAACCACAAGCAGGCGAATGCGCGGCCCTATACAACCTAAACAGGAAACGACGGCATCATGTGCTGCCGCTCCAAATACATGCCGCCTGCCCCTCGCCCCTGTAAGCCGTCCACAAGACCCGTCAATATCCGTACACATCCAAACCGAGCCCCAGCGTCCAGGACCCACCGGGATGCGCTCGAATAAAAGTGGGGTCCAAATAAAGCCACCAAGGGTTCCCTGCGGACGAGGTGGGGACTCCGAGGAGCACCTCAGCAGCTGCGTGCGACGGAAGGCAGCGGGCAGGACAAGGGGGTAGTGCATCATTGCATAATTCGTTAAGGATACAGTGTTGACTCGAAGATCGTGAGGGAGGGCGAAATCTTGGAAACAAGCGCGGGAATAATGACAACATAAGAAAATGTCCATGCCAGGAAAAGCCCGGTCCTGGTTCGCTCTACTGGCAGATCTGAACCACTATCTGAACTTCTGGAAATTATGTATAAGGCCCCGGAGATCACCGCACGGATTCGTACATACGTACCGTGATTCGTCATACGTTGGGTAACGCGGTGGAGCAGGAATGCCACCCCGTCCTTAACGGCATACAAAAGAAGCACTGCAAGAAACTGAGAGCGAAGTAGGGCCACCACGCGCTGTAGCAGCCCCAGTGCGGTGGCGCGCAGTGGCGGTGGCGGCGCCGCAGAGGCAACGGCCCCTACCACTGCTGCTGCAGCAACGTTGGCTGCAACCGCTGCGGATGCAACTGCAGCGCTGGGGCTCTCCCCGCTGCCGCCACTGCCGCCGTCGCCACTTGAAGCCATCACGCCACTGCTTTGGCTTGCCGTTTTTGTGTCCCTACAGCCAGTTGCATTGCTGCTACCGCCATCGTTATTGCTACCGCTAAGACTTCCTGACGCGCTTGCGACGGTAGCGGCAACCCGACGCGGGATGCTACGGGAGTCGGTACAATGCACAAAAGCATGTTTTGCTGACAGAGCAACACCAGTGGGGCACAAGTCTGCGATTCCTTGCCGGCCGACCCGTGGGTCCGGACGCCCTGGGGCCTTACGCCTGCTGCGCCAGGACACATGTTCGGAGTCGAGCGGTTTTATCGGAATGTGAGATGTCGATGAAGTATGTAGTGATGGGAACTCGGTGGCAACAGGATAAGACGGCGAACGCACCCAGGTCCTTAGTGCCGTGTAACGGTGGGCAGACGGTTTGTAAAAATATGCGGAATCCATGTGACGAGGTGGACGGGTCTGCTCCATGAGAAATACGGGTCATTTGTTTGCCGTCGCAAGGATGGGGCTAGGGGAAAAATGCAGGGTGGCACCATAGAACTGCTGTCCAACGAGAACTTGCATCTGTGTGTATGGCTTGAGGTTATTTCGCCTGTTGGGCGACAGCTGCCAAGAGGTTCCTAAAACTGACCATATCATGTAACTTCGGATATGCGTTGGATTGGCGATAGGAAAGAAGGCCTCTCAATCATACAGCAAGACGGCTCTACCTGGTAGGCCGGAGCTTATTCACCTTGGACTTATACAGGCAGACCCTCATAAAAATCAAGCTTACCTTAGTCGGCTGGAGATTGCACTTGTAGCGCTGTGAGGCCACACGCTCCGACCTGAGCATACAGGCCATCCCAGGGTCCCACCCGGAAGACCGATTCGTTGTCTAACGTAAGGAGAAACATTTTGATTATGTGCTACGCAAAGAGATCTTGCGGAAAAAATGCCATCTGGAACGTAACTCCAAGCTATGCATCGCATCATGCCACGATGACCCGGAGAATATCGTGCTTTGCTGCGATACTACAGTAATAAGCTACTAACATTACTTTTCGTCGCGCGGACGTTTCTAGGAATGTCGAAACAGAAAAACCTCGTCATCGTGCAAGACGAAATGCTTCCAGTGATCCAAATGGAATATTTAAGTTAGCAAGTCGGTGTCCTAGTGAAAGCAAAAGACAGGTGCTAAAACTGAATGATGTTGACTTGGATTAAGGTTAGTCCCATTGCGGGCTCAGCTGTTGGAGGTTCCGATAGACAGAAATAGTTTAATCAGCCCCATCAACAACACAGTTTTGCAAAACACAATTTCATGTGTGCGATACAACAGAGCGTTGTTATTCTCCCATCAAATCGTACGTTGAGTCCGTACAGGCCGCCCGACACGCACAGGACACACCAGAGCAGTCTGCCCTGGGCCACACAGACAGAGAGAAATGTTCGCAACTTTGAGAAGTAACTTCAAATTCACCACCAAGGTAAAGGTTGTAGGCAATGTAAATGACCGTGTAACGAGCAAAGCCCCGGTCAGTGCCCCTCGTTACGTAGCGCATGCTTATATCGCTTACCCTTCATAACAGAAGGTGCAACGACGGGTGACGGGGTCATGCACGATGGATGCAAGCTCAACGGTGCACAACAGCCAGCGGCATGGCCCGGGCCAGGCAGGCAGGTGGCAGACGGCGTCTTGACGCAGGAGGCAGGTGGTCGTGGCAGCGGCTGTGCCAGGATGGGATCGCATCGTTTGGAGTGACGGATATTTCTCAATGATGATACCTGCAACGGACATATCATGTATACTTACTCCAACACAAAAACTATCGTAATCATCTGCGCGCAATAAGATGATGTTTTCCAGTCTTAATGTTTAGGACGGCGCGAAGATAACGAAGAATAGGGGCAGCAGTGTAGTGATGAACTTTTCGTATTGTGAGCGAGCAAGGTTTTCATTCGTTCCAGCCGATAATAAACCGCCGCCGAATTCCGATTTCCGCCGTACGCATGCATGTAGGTAATGAAACGTTTCCCGTAATTGTGGTGTTCACGTACGCCGTTCATCGCTCTGTGAACCTTATTTATTTGACAGTGCGATATGTCAGAGCCGAACGAAACGAGTAAGTGCAAGGAGAGAGTGATAATCACTTTCGCATGCTAAAAATCAAACCTATTCAAAAGCAAGCAAGGAAGGGGGTGGGGGCTGATGGGGCGTGCATCGTACAGGAATAAGAATTTGAAGGATGGCTCACAGACGACCTGGATGAGGATCTATATATCGATGCATGTCGACGGTCTGAGATGGTTCTTTTTACGATTACCTCCGAGGTCGCGGGATGGAATCAGCGTGACAGCCTTATCGCAAAGGTAAAAGGTAGAGGCAAAAGGCGCTCGCTGGCGTTATTGTGAGCGCAATGCAGTCCCTATCGGATTGTAAATTTCGACGAATTGTGTCTTCCTCTGTGTCGTGGTGCTGACTCCGAGGCTCAACTCCTAGGCATTTGGCTGTCTTTGCCTCCGTCGTGGCATGTATATTTATCATACATACTTAACATATTAATGGGGGCACGACAAGCTCATACTCGCGGTCCATACTCAAATGGAGCAGGTCGTGAGGTGTTTCATCAGCAGCCCCAAAAGTTAGAGTGATGACGACTGTTGTACTGCTGTACGATATGTTATCCTGAGCTGTACGACATCCTTCGTCATCCACTATCGGATTCGATGACTTGCTCAAACTTAAGTTTGTTTGTGGGTTTGATGAGACCCTGGTCTTCTGATCCCTATTTCCGATCCACCAGAAGGGCTGTCAGGCTTTCGAATTGGGCCAGCAAGGGGTCTGGTGGGGGACCACCATGTTCCATGTGCCTTGATGGATAGGGTTGCATCAACCATAAAATGTAAGGACCGATACATTATTGATTCCATCTCCGGTGTTGTGGGCCCACAGGGGAAGCAATGCAACCCTCATTCCCCCACCCTCTTAACACACGCCAGGCTATGGCCGGCGTACTATGATTATTGCCACGCACCGATCCTTATTGTAGACACAATTTTTTTGTATAACCCCTGTAAATGGAATTAGAGGAAGATATCATCTAAGTGATACCTTCCTATATAATATAATGGTGTTTCATGCAATGGTGTTTTTTCCAAACACCATTATGGTCGTGTTACTTCACAATCATGACGCATTATCGAGTCTTGTTCCCGTGGTGACGTAACGGTGCTATCCCTAATACATATGGCAAAAGTACGACTTACGTCTGATTAAGGTAAGGATCTAACGAACATTAACGAACTGCTGCTTGCGCTGGGAGAATCACATCTGACTATCCAATTAACAAACATGCCTGATATATAACGATGCGACACGTATGATGAACACTCTGGGAAGCTCGCCTCTTCACTGCCCCTTCACGATCCGAAGCAAAGCGGCCACGGCCACGCACGGCCACGGCCATGAGCTGCCGGTGGCGCCAAGATGAACTGTTGCTGCTGCTGTGGTGCGCACTCAGACGGGATGAGGGATACTAATTCTGCAGAAACCAACGGCCTGGTATGCATACATACATACATACATACATACATACATACATACATACATACATACATACATACATACATACATACATACATACATACATACATACAAACATACATAAAAATAAGGTCAAGGGCCCAGGCATCAAGCGTATACGCATGGCCTTCACTGACCATGAAGATTTGGCTACAAGCATGGCGGAGTGGATCCGGAACCAATGCCAAGAGGCACCCGCAGCCGAAGAGAACCCGGGCAACCTTATTGCTTGGTGGCCTGGTTTTAAACGCCGACTAACCATCCTAGCTCACCAACTCAACAAGGTAGCGCAACAGCGCAGGCAGCAGCCAGATGCACATACCCAGGAGGCCTACCTTGGGGTCCAACAGGCCCAACAAGCCCTCGATGCTAGGCCGCACTCACCACACCTACTACTCAGGCCGACTGGTCACAAATCCAGCACAGCTACCACAGGTAGTAGCGGACTTTTGGGCAGGGGTATGCAGAGCCCCAGACTTCACCACTCCTGAAGATCGCCAGTCAGTGCTAACCCAGTTAGCAGCAGCCAACATCCGACTCCCTGAGGAAGCTGACGAAGTGGTTGGGTCCCCGACCATCGCTGTGTCTGAGCTGGGTTTCGCACTGAAGAAGAGCCAGCCAGGCAAAGCACCCGGATGGGATGGCATCCCAACGGATCTGTACCGCAAGTTCTGGCCAGAGATTGGCCATACCATGGCAGCCCTCTTCACGGCTATCGGCAAAACAGGGCAGGTGCCAACAGGCTTTCTGGATGGTATCATTAAGGTGCTTTACAAGAAGGGAGACCCCAAACAGCCTGGCAATTACCGCCCTATCACGCTGCTTTGCTCGGACTACCGCTTGCTGGCCAAGGTGCTGGCGAATCGCCTAGGGCCAGCCCTGGGACGAATCATCAGCCCCGAGCAGTCAGCTTTTCTGCCCAAGAGGCTCATTGGGGCCAGTGTTCTCTTTCTACGCCATCTGCCTCATCTCTTACGGAAATTGAACCGCCAAGGTCTGCTGGCCTTCCTGGACTTCGCGAAAGCTTATGACACAGTGGACCGCAACTTCCTGATGGGGGCAATGGAGGCGATGGGAGCAGGCCCACAGCTTTGCAGTTGGACCCGGATATTGCTTAGCAACACGCGGGCAAGAGCCATGATGAACGGTTTCAAATCCAGGCTTGTTAAAATGGAAGCAGGGGTAAGACAGGGTTGCCCCCTAGCACCCCTGCTGTATCTCTTTGTTGCCCAGGCCTTGTTCAGCTGGCTAAAGAGCCAAGAGATAGGCCTCCGCCTATTGCCTTCAGATGAAGACAGGATCACAGCCTGTCAGTTTGCTGACGATGCAGAAGTGGCCCTTGAAGGAGAGGAATCCGTGCCAGCCTTCCTTGAAGCCATGGATACGTTTGCCCGGGCATCAGGTCAACGCCTGAACCTGGATAAGATGGAACTCCTACCCATAGGGGCTGTGGACGACCACCGTCAGGGAAGCACAATAAATGGCCTGAAGGTGGTCACCACTGCGACAGCCCTTAACTTGCCAATGGACAACCAAGTGCAGCCGTCCCAACCAGACTGGCCTGAGATGCTAGCACTGGCCTACACGAGGATGCAACGCCTAGCCCATTATCCGCTCTCTGCCTTTGGTCGGGCTGCAGCAGTCTCAAGCTATTGCCTGCAAACAGTCACTTGGCATATGGAGCATGGTGGACCACCTCCAGATACCACTCTGACCTACATTGAACGCTTAGCTGCTCGCCTTGTAGATCGGCAACAGGGCCCAGAAGACCAGGGCCAGCGCTTCACTGGAGTACCTAGCAGACTCTTGGTGGGACACCCATCAACTGGTGGTTTTGGCCTACTGCCCCTCAGGCAACACATTCGGGCAAGACAAGCCATGTGGGCAGTGCGATTCATCCGAGGGGCCCTGATGGCCAGGAGTGAGGGAGAGAGGGTAACGCTTATGGACACGGCGATGAATACGGTTGCTGAAGAAGAGGAAGAGCCTGCTACTAGTAGTAATGTTCGAAGCCTCCACCCCTGGATCCGGACCCTGGCCACCTACCTGGAGATCACCCATCCGGCCTTTAAACCTTGGGCCCTTACCACTGCCCAGGCAACTGGGCCCTGGCTGGGTGGAGAGACCTTGCCTGAGGAGATCAGCCGAATTGTAGGGGCCTTAGGGCACCTCCCACCACTAGAAGATGTCAGCAACCCACCTTTAACCCCTGGAGACTGGTGCTGGGCCGCTGCTCTCTGGGGAAATCCTTTGCTGCCCAACAATTCGGACAATGGGGGAAGTATCACTGGTAACAACCACCGCCCAGGCCTGGAAACCCGTCACCCACTGATGGCTTCATGCAGAAAACTGCTCACAGTTGGGGACCTGGTAAGGATGTACGACATGCTGGAGCATGACCAAATGCCCCTCCCTCAGTACATGACCTGGCTAGACTGGACCCAACAGTTTCTAGACCCCTCAGCTAGCCCCACCCAATTGCGAGACAAGGAGTCTACCCGTATGGCTCTCTCGGCTCTATGCAACGATATCAGCCCGGCATGGATAGCAGCAGCACGGGAGGTAGTCAACCGCTTACAACCCCAACAGCCGGACAGGGTAGAGGACAGAATGCAGCAGCAGATGCCAACACCACCAGACCGCACCACAGTCATGGCCATGATCGTCAGGCGTTTGGGATGGAGATTGCCAGGGGACTCAGGTATAGTGCCTCTCTACAACCTCACGGTAAGCTAAGCTACTCAGCTGCAAGGGGTTTCAACAGCGGAGGAGCGATTGGAGCTCTTGTCAGCTTTTGTGCAGGAGGCGCAAGGGATGCCAACAGACGGACCAACTCCTCCCTGTCCTGTCACTGACCTCCAGCGCTTTCAGGCAACCCTAGACAGGCTGTGGACAGCAGTTCGGTGGGAAAATAAAAACAAAGAGACGCTGTGGCGTTTGGTGGTCGATGGGATACCCATGCCTGGCAACACACATCTTTCCAGGGTGCCCATCAAACCATGTGGGTGTGACAGCTATGGAGCTGATACTGATCAACCTTGCTCCCCACGCCTGCACCACTTCTGGGAGTGCCCTATAGCCAAGGCGGTGCGAGAACAGATCGACAGACATTTGCCATTACCGACATCAGCCACCATTGAAGGGGGCATGACCAGGCAACAGCTATGGCTTGTCCAAGCACCTCCTGGTTGCGAGCAGGCCCCATGGGATGTGATAGCTTTGGCAGCCTTATCTTCTATGGAATATGGCAGGCACTGTCTCCGGGCGGCAACCAGGGAACACAGGCCACAGGGGCCTTCTACCCACGGACGGCAGCAGCAACAACAGACCCACACAGCAGAGCAGGGACCCCGTCAACGGGCTATTACTGACTTCTTCAACCGTTCAGGAGGGTTCCCTCAAGAGGAAGAGGAAGATGCCAACACCCATCCAATCATCTCTACGACACAGCCAGCAATGGACACTCCAACACAAACAGCAGCCTCACCCCTGGACCGTGCACGGGCCCGTACAGTTGCAGACTTTTGGGCACGCTTGCATTCTTTTGCAGCGTTGGGAATACCTCACTATGGCTGGGATCAAGTGGGACCACAACATCCCATCCTAGCCATAGTTGGCACGCAAATGCGGTGTGCAGATCCGGTTGACATCACCGACCATGGAGCAGCAAGAACAGAGCAGGGGCTTTAGGGCAGGAGTTTTGAGGAGGAGGTTCTGTGGGAGGAAAGGGGGAGAGTGAGGGAGGTAGAGACAAGGAGAGGGCGGTCTAGTTCTCGAGGAGGGGAAGGGAGAGGGTGGAGGGTTTCGTGGCTAGAGGTTCCTGTGTCCAGGCTTCGGGTCCTTAGGGTTTTAGGGGGGGTCAGCGAGAGAGGTCTTTCCTTTTTGTGCAGTTCAGGTGTCTGCGGGGCCAGCTTTGGGTGGGGCCGGAAGGCTTTCTAGGGGGGCGCCAGTTTGGCTTGTCATCCCCCCCTCCGCCTCTTGTTGGGTTCTTCCGGCTTGGCTGTGTAAGGGTGTGCTTTCCTGCTGGTGTTTCTCCTCTGAGGGGATCTGTGTGTGTCTGTCAGGCTCTTGCCAGGTCAGTTTCGGGTTAGAGGAGAGGTTTCCCCGTCCTTTGAGCAGCTAGGTGTCCCCCGTTTTCTGTTGGGCCTTTCTGTGGTTTCTTGGTGGCCCTGAGTGCTCTGTGAGTGGCCAGGCGAGAGCCTGTGAGGGCTCGCTGGCCCTAGTGAGAGGGGTAGCACGTGGCAGGACAGACAGACAAAGCCACGTGTTCCTCCCCTGCGCTGTGGCTCGGTCCGGTCAGGACCCCCGGTGCTCGTCTTTGAAGGGCGAGTCGCCCACAGTGTAACACCCATATCATACATACATACATACATACATACATACATACATACATACATACATACATACATACATACATACATACATACATACATACATACATACATACATACATACATACATACATACATACATACATACATACATACATACATATGGGATGCAGGGAAGGTAGAGGAGGCATGGTTTTCTTGCTTTTTAGGGAGGTAGGGGTTGATTTCTTGCTCTCTCCGTCTGGGAGCTGGTGTAGTTGTCTGAGGCTCTGTTCCTGTGAATAGCCAGGCTTGATGCTCATGAGGTCTGTGTGCCCTTGCTGGCTCGAGCGAGAATGGGGTTGCACACGGCAGGACGAACAGACTAAGCCGTGTGGTTCGGCCCGGTTAGGGCCCCCGGTGCTTGTCCTCTCAGGGCAAGTCGCCCACAGTGTAACACCCGTTCATATACATATACATCCGTGCTTGTGGTAAGGTTGGTACACCATGCATCTATCATGTATATTGCGACAAGTAACCGCCACCTCGGTCGCCCCCCGGGGCTCCCCAGGCACCGGCAATGGCAAGATGCCGAGTTCAATTGGGGCCTAAATACCAGGGCAATGTGAACAAATTGAAAAAAGTTAAAACCTTTCAGTATTAGATGTAAATGCGAATGAACAGGATTAAGGGACGTCTTATTATTCCACTGACGACGAATAACCATACTTTTGTCCAAGAACCCCTAGCTACACCTTCGCCTCATTCGAAGAAACCTACACATTAGGTATGGGCGCTAGCAACCAAATCATAGTCACCTTATTATTTATGATTATTTGTTTCATAACATAACATAAAATAATGGAGTAAAATAAAATACGATATGATATGATATAATATAATATAATATAATATAAATATAATATAATATAAATATAATATAATATAATATAATATAAATATAATATAATATAATATAATATAATATAATATAATATAATATAATATAATATAATATAATATAATATAATATAATATAATATAATATAATATAATATAATATAATATAATATAATATAATATAATATAATATAATATAATATAATATAATATAATATAATATAATATAATATAATATAATATAATATAATATAATATAATGTAATGTAATATAATACAATATAATATAAAAATATTGATTTCGAGAACTACTGTTGCCTTGAAAACTTGCATTACAAAAACATGTACATTACATATGAAATAAAGCTGCTAAGAAGTTGTACTTTGGCCCTGCCTTATGGCGGGGTGGTCGTGGTGGTGGTGGTGGAGGTGGTGGACGTGGTGAGAACAAAGAAGCATCATCAGCCATGTCGTTTCGCTCACCTGTGCAATGAGCTGCCATACATGCACCTTTTCTATTTATATTTATCTGTAAACAACTCGCACCATAACCTCGGAACTAGGCGTAAGAGATCTTAGAATTGTTCCTTGAGTGAGAGCGAGAGCGAGAGCGAGAGACTGAGAGCAAGTGAGAGAGCGAGAGAGCGAGAGAGCGAGAGAGCAAGAGCAAGTGCCAGCGCGAGCGCGCGCGCGCGAGAGACGGATATAAGTTGTCGATCACCACGCACTAGAACATAACTGAAATTGGTCGCCCAGGTCACATTTCAAAAAGGCTTTATTTATGCAAAATAGAATAATGCAAGCACCGTTCATTCATTAGCTAGTTGCCCAGCAACAAGCAATAAGCTATCAAAGATATGCTAAATAAGGCAGGAATGAATAAATTATTACACATCATTTTTGATCTTGTCGATCATTCGTTCTGTTGTCCACCTCTATCTGGCGGACACACGCTAGATGGATATCAATCAACAACTGGCCCAATAATCTGAAGGGTGAACTGTTCCATAACGTCTATACACAACATACACTATTGAAACACATCAAATATCGGTGGCCACGGTGAGGGCTCTGGGTGTTCATCCCAGGGCGGTGCAATGGTTGGCTCATATATATAATCCCAAACGGCGGGGCTTCAATTGGTGGCTCCCCTGCGTTGTCTGGGAAGTCCAGCCATGTGCGTCCAGGCTTAGGTAATAACAATTGTTAGTAGGTACTGATAATAACGGTTCATAATCACTAGACAGATGGCTTAACCATTCTAAGGACAATGCATTATACAATATGATATGATATTGTTTATATATACACAAATACATTACATCTCAGTTGTGTCTATCATGCATGCTCTCAAGAGCTCGCGAATTATCGTCAGTGTTAGACATCCTCATTATCATGATACTATACATACCTCTGCATTTTGATATCTAAAGGAGGCCTTTCTCGGCAGCGATTTAAGCAAATCTCGTTTTGTTTTATTGCTTTGAGGTTTGCGAATAAGGTTAAGCGCATCGCACTCTTGCTTACCATGGGTATTGCATCGGATCCTGTCCCCCAGGGGGCATCCGGGTTAGGATGGCCAGCAGGAAAACACAATGGTCTGACCTTTCCCCAGTTGTAACTCAGCTGGCGGCACACGACGGTAACCTCCACGTGGTAGAAACGGTCGTTGCTGCATGCATGGCCATCGTCAGTCAATGCAGCGACAACTTGACCGATCGAGTAGCATATATATACATATATATATGATTTGGATACGTGCATAATGAGGAAAAAGGCGTGGGTGCCTCAACCTATCATTCCCTCCAATGCATGAATAACGCAACGATTGAATAGGGTGTTACACTGTGGGCGATTCGCCCTGCAAGAACATGTATATATGTATGTGTGTTTAAGTATGTAGGCACACATCTATCTATCTATCTATCTATCAACCTATCTATCTTGTCACACTACGTACCATACAGTTCCCCACACGTTGCCATTGAATACCTCTACTCGGCCCTCGTTGGGTGTACGTCCACCCACAGGCCGGATGCTAAGTGTAGCGTTTTGGAGGAATCCTGCTACGGCAGCTGTTCTTTGTCGTGAGCACCTCGGGGGCAGGATCCACCAAGATGCGGGGTATCTGCGATGCGGTAAGTGCGGGGTATCTGAGATGCGATGCGGACGACATCTTGCCAGGCGCTAATGACTGGGCTGCTCCTATTACCACAGCCACTGAGATTTTGCTGCTGAAGTACATCGTATTGGCCAGGGAGTAAAGTCGCCGCGCGGCTGAATTCTATGTACAGCTGGGACCGGCTGTGCGAGCTACTCTTGCACCTCATAGCCAAGGCCGAGGCACCCCTGGAGCGGCTGCCGTCCGAGAACTTGTAGATGAGACGATATATTACGTCGATATTGCCGTACTGCCGCATGCTGGAACACGACGTGAAATCGATGCCACGGCAGATACCATTTTCCATCATATTTGAGGTGGAGCCTATGCTGCCACACTGCGCGCGCATACCCCGTACAGGGGGATCAGAGGTGGAGGAGGGGGACAGTGCGGCTGGTGTAGGTGGCGGCGGTGCCAAGGGGCCTGCTGCAAACGGTTCATAATCATATTAATTATACAGGGAAGTCATTATACCTTAGGAAGCAAACCAAATAGAAGTGGATTGATTCTTCCTTGTTACAGCACCTAGCCTCATCGGCATGGTGGACGGAATATATAATAAGGCAGAGAGATGGCGCAGATAGAGGATGTCAATCACGATGATGAACTTAATATGTACCTACCCGCATGCACAAAAATAAGTAAGCATAGCAGGCAACAACGGGCAGCAAAAGGCAGCAGCAGTAGGCACATGCTCAAGCACATACACGTATTGCATTTAGATGCCGTACTTAAAGGTAAGAAACCCGTACAGCTCAACCTTCCGAATCGACATCCAAATGACCCGGCTTCGGAGGATAGCCCAGCGGCCCACCCCTGGCGGGTCGAAGTATGCGTCATACACACGGCCCGGACGCGAGACCGCCTCCTGGGAACACATCAGGTGACTCGTGTTGGCGATCCGGGAAACCTCGCTAGGCATGGTTATACTGATGTTGCCCACGAAGAGATCCATTTGGACCCCGTAACTGGTGGCGTCACCTGGCAGGTGTAGCAACATACGATGTACGACAGCCACGGCACCCAACTCGATCGACATGAATGGGGGCTCGGAGTTCACCTCCGGCCAACTGGAGCGGTACATATCTCGCGAAGTGGTTGTGTCTCCGTCCACGGCGAACGACGGCCGGCAGTCGTAGTCGACACAACGTTCCGCCATCCAGGATGACACAGCGTAGACGGGTATGTATAATGCAAGGTTGAACCATTCACCTGCATGCATCATCATGAGCAGGTGATGGTAAAAAGAAACCATCGTGCAATCCACGTATTTTTGTTTGTTTGCTGGACGTTCACGCTGTATGGATGCTTGCATGCAGGTGTTACTAGCTGTATAGCTACGTATGGTACCTGTAAGAGGTTGCAATGATCAACCAGCACATACTTGTGTGTTACACTGTGGCTGGGCGACAAACACCGGGGGCCCTGACCACCGGGCCGAACCGCAGCGCAGGAGGAAACACACGGCAATGCCGTTGACTAATCAACGAACACGTTACAATTCAGTAACCTACTTGTGCCTATTTACAGCAGCAGAGCAGCAGTCACTGAGATCGCATGTCACATACATATAGGCATGCATACCACTAGTACACTCCATGCATATACGCGTACCTGGCGAAGGTGGATGAGATGGACTTGGCTGTGGCTGTGGCGACCGGGGAGGTATTGAAGGTCGTGGGGGAGGAGACCGTGCGCACAAACCTACAGATAATTTTATGACCGACCGACCGACGGAAGGACGGACGATTCATCGATCATGTGACTATATATGTGCACGCACTCCCCCAGCAATCCACGTACCGTCCCGCCCGTTTCACCCCAGATAGATAACGGAATAACGAGACTGCTCGATTTTCTTTTCGCACTCAACTTGTATTAATACCACTACTGCAGATCTTATAAGCTTTATTGGTTGATTGGTATATATTTTTGTTCGCAAGGGTTGTAAGATCGGAAAATGTTTATGCACAGCCCATCCCGGATACTACTAATCAGGATACTATCAGGCCCCTGATGATGAGTGCCTGCACCCACCTACCTACCCTCACAGCTGACGCCCATATTGTATTACTGCTCGATTGTCGTCGATGCGTTGGTCGATGCGACCTAACAAGACGATAAGCGAACGTAATTAATGCAATGCTATTAATAACTATATTTTATATATTTAACTAGTTATGCATTGAGGAATACATGCAACTGGGATTCTCTGTGTTGCGTTGCCAGCTGTATCAATAATCCTCCAACAAACGGACATTCGACTCGAAACGACGAACGTGGTTAATGAGCGTTAAATTGGCATGAATTTTTCAGTAATAATATTTGCCATATTATTACCTCAATATTGAGATGATCGACGCATAAGTGTAAGAAGTGCGACGACCACAGTGGTTAGTCGGCAACCGAATATTGATGTTCGGCCATTCGCATTGCATAAATGCCGGGAAGGCTTGACAGTACTGTATGCGAATATCTGTGATACGCTGCTAGGGTTTGTCACACTTGCGGATCGACGATCTGGTGTGAGATGTACCGCGTATCGGTATTGCGAGTATAATACGTGCGAGGACGAATAGCTTAAGCTCTCACCGAGTTCTCAATCCATGTCATAGTCATTGACCACAAAATGTATAATTAACATTTGGATGCATGCCATGGCAGTCGCTGTAAGTATGTACACATGTGAGGCCATGTGTTCGAGTGTTCTGCTACATACATCGACACATGCCTGCATTCCCATACTTCCCAATCAACCAACCAACCTTAAAAATACCGTTCCGGAAGACTTCAGCCATGTTATCGGCGATAAGGATGAGCCTGGCAGCGACTTCATTTGGGCCAGCATCCAAGACCTTGGTGAAGGTGAAGGGCACCAAGTCTGGAGAATCGTAGTGCGCGCCAACATATGACCAAATCCAGCGTGCCTCCTCATCGTACGGGAATGGATTTGCACTGCCGTATGACACGATATCCCAGGGCCGCATCCCCGGTACCTCCAAGGCTACAGCCTTGGCTAAAAACAGCAAAATAATATTGTTAGTTCGGGTCGGAGTATTGAGCATAAAGTGTTAAGATCAAAGGCCCATACCTAGCTGGGAAGGACAAACATGCGTGCATGTACAGGGAGCCAGGTCCTGGCAAGATGCATAGATAGGCCCTACACATACATACGCCGCTGCCTTCATTAATGTGCCTCAGCGGCTTACATACAAATATGAGCACGTATATAAGACACACAGTCACACACAACACACAGACACATACATACAAACGCACAGACACACAGACGCATACACATAAACGCACAACATACACACAAACACATACGAGATACGCACAAACGACAAACACTCGTAGACAGACACAGACGCACAGAAAATCTTGCCTTGCCAAGGATCTCTCGGTGGCCTTGGCGGCAGCGGTGGCGGATGGCCTGCACCGGTGCAGCAGAGACGACACGGCTATCGACCAATGAGTGGCAAGCCCCCATGCCGTCATCGCAGCAATAGTGTTATGTGCACAAAGCTCTAATGCATAGTAGATGTCGATGCCTATCACAGGCGGAAATGCGCGGTATGTAATGCACCCCACCGGCGGGATCAAGTGCGTTCGCAAACCATATTTATGATACAACGTAGATAAACTGCGGACCGCAATGCGGTCAACTTGCACCTGCGCCATTCCCAGTAGGCGAAAGGCAAGGTCACCCCAGACATATACAGGTTGTGTGACGTAGATATATGGAACGAGCCAGTGGGTATATAATAAAATACCGGTGGGTATATAATATACAAATGACACAGGCACAAATCTCAAACAAGGATCTGGCATGCAAGGACCTAGCCCACAGCGGCTGTCAAATAAAGTCGACATTAATTATATCCATCCTGGAATTTGCCATTCTGATGTCCGTATAGATGCATTTATTCCATACGCAAGGCAGGGCACGGGCGGGTAAGCAGGGGCAAGAAATAAATTAAGACGCACGTTGACGGATCGACATTGCAATATATATCCACGCACGACGCAGTTCACTTTACTGGTAGTCCCCTTACGACCCACCGTACACGACACCTGCTGAGTCGCTCAAAGACCGGCAACATAAGCAAGCCCCACATGCAAGTCGGAAGTTATGCGACTCCAGCTTACGCAAGATATTAAATGTCAGTGGGTAGGTACCCGTTGTAGAAATCGCAAGACAACCCTCGCGCCATCGCAGACCAGCTAGATGGACGCGCATGATCTTCGTACAGTTGGTAAGTAGCTATGAGTATGACGTGCTTGTAGGTACGGCAGACGAGTGGCTTGCACATCCCTTCGCAATAGGGAAGGGAAGGGAAGGGAAGGGGAAGACGGGAATCGAGCACCCGGCGCTTGCCTGTTATTGGTAGAGGTGGCGGCGCTCTCGGAAACGATACCAAAGGTGGGTATGAGGATCCTGCATACCCCGTCGTCACTGACATGCAGGAACAGTACGACACATCCATGCCAGCAGGGTGGGCCCCCAGCGTGCGTTTTCGTTACGTAGATATGCTCATTCGTTACGGCACAACAAAACGGCACGTATGCAAAGGAATTTGCGTGTAACTTGCGCAGGGCGTGCTGGATGCAACTAGCAACCTGATTGACCTATCATTCTCGGCAAGTAAATTAGACCAACGGTGGTGGAAGCAGGGGTGACTTTAGGGGGCAGGTTGGAAGTGGCATGCTTTCCTTGCTGTCCCGAGGGCGCACAAGGTGCACACGCAAGTTTAAGAGACAGGCTAACAAACAACAGCAGATATTATCCGTGATTACGCACATGGGACATCGAATTTGCGTATGCGAAAAGAAAGTTTGCTCAGATAAGGTCTTCTATGCTGCATCATGGCGTACGGCGACAAACAATACCATGCGAGACAATGGATATCCATCTTTTCATTCGCCATTGCGCAAAGGTATATAATGCCCCATGTACATTATGCAATCCAAACACCCCGGTCATTTAAAACTCTGTGATGTATTGCCATCGCGCGCGCCATGTAGGCAAGAAGGCCCATGGCCAAGTAAAGCTGAGGACTCGCCCGGTCATTATCAGGGACCATTATCATTTATTAACATTTATTATCATAATATATATTATATTATATTATATTATATTATATTATATTATATTATATTATATTATATTATATTATATTATATTATATTATATTATATTATATTATATTATATTATATTATATTATATTATATTATATTATATTATATTATATTATATTATATTATAAATTTGTAATATTAAACAAGCTGGTTGTAGCACCTCGGTTTGTTCTCCTGCGTCAAATAAAACATAAGATACTGAAGTTGAAGTATATTCGCAAGCTAGTAAACCCCATTAAACATACAATAATACATGAGCTTTTGTTTGATTCTGTAAGTTGCTCCGATTGCGCGCATATGATATCGCATTACCGAAACTAACCTGCAGCAGGGTAGTTGGCGACGGCCTTAACGTGCTGCGGGAAATCCAGGACGATGCCCATTAATAAGATATAATAAGTCCGCATCTTTGCTTAGAGTCTTCTGACACCCATGCAAGGAGGCCTGTTGAACGCTAACTCTACGAGACCACCGTCGCAACGAGCAGTTCGAGATCACACTCGCGGTTTTATATATAAATTTCACGCATGGATTTCGCTCCGAATTGTGTCCGGGACATTAGCGGTTGAGCGTACAATAGAGTACAGGTTCTACCTACGGTGCCTACGGCTGTATGTAGTGGTGCTTCCATGTGCACGCATAGTCCTCAGGTTGTCTGTTATGTTGAAATGTTCTTGAGAACATGAGTTTACATAGAGTACTTCAGTACCACTTTACTCGATTGGGCCAGGGAGATTGACTGTTGTCTGCTAAGGAAAGGCCGTGATACAGGGCTATCGACAGGCCGTAATCCTCTGCTGTGAGAATAGGTAACGACCAGCTACGATGAAGACCGCGTCCCTTGGTTATCGCCATGCCATAACGTGATTACCAAGCCCATTCATGAGCCACCGACACCCTCCTTTCATGCTCGGCTTGCGAGGGTCAGGTATGCAAAAGGGATCCCTACCTACCAAGTCGACTCCAGAGCCTCGGCAAAAAGAGGATTTGAACTTACGTACTTTTTGCCATGTGCTCCCCGTGCTGCAGCCACTGTGCTACCATGGATCTGTATGAATGCAGCGCTGCCCCACGCTACTGTGAAATGAGTTTCTGGCGGTCGTTGGCCCGCCACGCGGATCGTTGTGTTTTGCAGGCATGAGCAGGCGAGTTGCCTGACCTACGGAAGATACCATCATGTGCCCATCCGAACGAAGGAAGTGATTGTGAGTGTGTATGGGTGGGTTACCCTATGCCAAGCTTGCCTCTGATGTGGTTCCGTCCAATTGTGATCACAATGCCAGTGAGGATGAGGAGACTCAGGAATCTATCCCCAAAGAAGGAGCATGCGTGACGTTTCTTTCGGCTGATGCCCGATGCCCTCCCATGCTTTGATAGGGCGCTCCTAACGGTGCGGGGCCACGCTGTGATATAATATCCCGAATCGCGCACTTTGCATGTAAAAACGGCCGTTAAAGTCGGCACATAAGGTTTAAACGTCTCCAGATTCATTCTCAACTCAAACGGGACAGTATCACTACGCAGGTCTAGGTTGAAGTCTCTTCATACCCAAGTCCCGCCGATTAACGCATGCAACTCAGTACATCTCTGCGATACGCTTCTCTCCTGCAAGGAAACCCGTCTCTGTGGATTTCCCCTCATATCCACGATATCTAAACATACAGTGCCACATGTTAAAACTGGTCTGCAACAAGTGCACGTCCTTTACTGATAAAGAACTGAATGCCAGGATGTGATTGGGTCCGAGACCCGGGCCGCCTAAGACACAGAAGCACACTCCACACTTCCAGTGCGCAACATTTCTCAACTTCACCAAACCAAGCCCTGCATCCACGCGGCAGCTGATCCCGCCGCGACGGCTGCCATAGCATTCGTCAACACCGCGCCGCCCGCCGCCTCCGCCGCTGTGGCCCACGCTGCTGCCACCGCATCATGTTGCTGTCGAGCCGCCGCACTCCCGACACCCTTGCCGCTTGCCCCTGCCGCATCTTCAGCGACTTGGAGTTGCTCCAGCAGGTAACGCACCTCCGCCTCCAGATTGGCACGCCCATAGGCCCGCTGCAGCTTAGTGCCCAACACGCCAGCCTCCAAGCACGCAGACGCCGCCGTAATCCAGCGATCTCCGGGCCGAACACGCCAAACCAGACATGCGCGTGCGAGGGTCTTCACCGTAAGAAGCGCGATGGTGGAGGGCGGTAGGGATGCGGCCACAGACACCAGGTCCTGTTGCAGCTGTGTTGAAGTTTGTGGCGAGAGGGTGGTCCGCCCCTGTCCTGTTTCCAAGGTAACTACGCGAGGGTCTGGGCGCGGCGCCATACCTGCGACAGCAGTACCCTCTGGGCCTCCGCCCGCAGCAGTAGCAGGGGCGGTGGCAGCAGCGGCGTCCTCCTCTAGCGTGCACCCGACGGCGACCAGCACCGCTGGGAGCCATTCCGGTGGATTCCGCACTCCAAAACGCATCAGCGCCCAAACGAGCATTCCCAGCTCCGGCTGGCGAGTCAAGAGCTCCCGGGCAAGCAGCAGGTGCCGCAATCGTTGAATGCTGTCTGTGCCATGTTCAGTGTCAGCGGGCCTTTCCTGCCCGCCTGCCTTTTTGGCCTTGTCCTCCGCAACTCCCGCTGCTCCGTCGCGATCAGCTGCAACTTGATTCACAGGCGAGGCAGATTCTTGGAGATTCCCCTTGCTGCCACCGTTCTGGGTCACTGTGCCCGTGCTGGGGAGGGGTGCATACTCGGTGCTCGCGATGGCATCGCCTCCAGCAGCTGGAGACAAGCCGAATTGTTTGCTTTGAAGGAGCAAAAGGTCTGTATGAAGCATCGCAAGCCGCTCGACCAAGTCTTGTGGAGGCTCAAGGCCCATTACGGCGCATGACCAGAGCACAATGGCCACGTGCTGAGGCCCGATGTCCGCCACGTCGTCAGTAAACGAATTTACCCACGGTATCATACGTTTGGCGTCCTGACGTAGGCGACGGGACCCGTTGCTGCTGGTCAAAGCTTCCGTTGCCACTTCGGCAATGTAAGACATGGCGACAACTAGGGCGTCTTCCACAGGCGGGCGGCCCAGCCGCGCCCAGCCCTGCAGCAGCATTGCGAGTGTCCGCGGATCTAGTGGCACAGCAGCATGGCGCCCAAGTGCATCCGGGTCATCCGTGCAGGCGTCAGAGGGCCCAATCCTGCGGTTCCTGGCAGCAACTGCACGGCTGTACTGAAGCGCTGCTGCCGTTGCAGAATTCGCCAGTGACAGCCAAAAGGGCGGCGGTGGGCGCTGGAGCAGATGTGACATGGACCACAACATCACTGCCAGGAGATTTGGCTGCAACACAGCCGTCGACGGCAGCGGTCCACCGAATGGGTGCGCGGCGACAGAGCTGCCGTCCGCAGCAGCCAGCGTCTGCACCTCCAGGGCCGCCGCGCTGCGCCCCCAGGCCTGGTTCGCCGTCCGTAGGTGCCCCGCGGAGACAGCTAGCGCGGCTTGAATCCAAGGAAGAGGCGGGCAGGACCGCCAGGAGGCTAGCGACCACATTAGCAAGCATAGACCCAAGGGGTCCATGTCAGGGAGCAGTCGCTGGGTTCTGGCGGCAAAGTCCCGCCGCCAATTGCCACGCGGCTTGTATGACAGGCGCACGAGAGACCAGGCGAGCACGCAAACAGAATGTGGTCCGAAGAGTGGAAGCTCCTTGCGGCAGACCTAATGGTAAAGGATTGCACCAGTAAAATCAAAGATTAACAATTGCGGCCAAACGGAGGTTCCGGACCAGGTTGGGGGAGCTCAAGGTCAGCCCCCATTCCGCTCCCCACGTCCCCAGACTACTCCACACCAAATCGTGAACGATGAATTGGAAAAATAATTTTGCGGCAACAACACATACACGTCACCGCCTGAGCGTTCCTCCCAGCAGAAACGTACCTCCATGAAACGAACCATCCACGCCGAGGGTGGTCTATATCGCAGCCGTGCCAATGCTCCCACCATCATTGCTAAAGACTGGGGCCCAAATGGCTGTGACTCCAACAGTGCTGCAGTTAAGCGTTGTCCCGCGGCTTCAAGAAAGGCCTGCGTGGTGGTGGAGTTATGGGCACAGCTGTGCAAAGTTGTTTACTTGCAGGGGCCACAGTCGCTGCCTCTATCAGCGCTATGATCATGTGACTGATGGATCATATCACCACCGGAGGCCCACGATACATCCTATCCTGAACACCGGCAACGCGATCATATATTTGCTACATTCAGTTGGGCTTGTAATATGTTTTATGTCCACGTTTTCCACTCGTGCAAATGGTCTATGGTCGCCTGACAAGCAGGATAGTCAGGTTCAGCGGTTCAATCACTCACCGCAAGCCACGCCTGGCTCGGCCGAACGTCGAGGGATGATAGCGCCCAAAGCACCGTTGCCAGATGCTGTGAGCTCATCTTTCCAAGGGATCCCTGCAACAATGTCAGAAGCGCTGCCACGCGACCAGGACGCCGCAGCACGGCTGCACCCGCCGGCGATGGTGCCGACGACGCCTTGTCCGTCAAATCCTGTCCGTTCATAAACGGCATACTGCCGTCCCCGCTGGCTCCACCCGACGAGACCCAGGCCTCAAGATCTCCCTCCGCCCCAGCCAGGTAGGCCTCGGCTAGGTACACCGCTGCCGAAGCCCTGCTACTGGACATGACGGTGCCGTTTCTTCCGCTGGTGCTTGCGCCCCTGCTGCTCTCCACCCGGGCACGCAGCATCTCCTGTGATGCTTCCTCACCGCTCTCCCCATCGGCGGCGGAAATGGGATCACCCACGACGGCATCCCTTACCCCACTGCTTGCCTGTCCCGCAAGATCGCTCCCAGCGCCAGTGGAGGATGCTGATGATGCAGCTCCGGGCTGCGGCCATTGGTGCGCGGACGGACTGAGATCTTGCAGGCGCGCGAGCGCCCACATCATCATGCTGCAGCTTTGACCAGAAACCTTCAGAAACAAGGGACCGAAACGGATGGAGATTTTGCATTGTTTGTTGAGGGGCCCCATGTTGCGGCGAGGCAGTAATCGAGGTAGGGAATCCGTGATCAAAACCTTCTACCAGAGCGCACTCTATCCATCATTTGCCGCCAGGCGGAATTCCTAATAACAAACAGCCCCCACCTGTTCCACTGATGCACGTACGAGGAACGCCGTGACCAGCAGCTCCAGCCAATCCTCTCCGGGATGACACCCCAACGATGCCAAGGCCCAGACTCGCTGAGCTAGATCCAGTGAACAGCAGGGCGGTACCAGCACCTGAACTACAGCCCTTGCGTCGCTTGGCCCCGGCGCCGATGCCACTGATGCCAGCATGTCGGCTTCACAGGCACCCAGCAGCACCTCTAAGCATGACTGGCTGGGCTGGAACCCCAGCCGCGCAAGTGCCCAGAGCGTCAGCGACAGCCCCTGGGGCGTCATCGCCCTGCGGCTGTCCGTGGGGGCTCTTGCATCGTTGTGGTGATTGACGGTAGCTGTGCCGGGGGTGAGGCCTCTGGCCATGACTATGTTCACCCGAGCGCAGTCTGCAGCCCGTCCGCACAGCGCATCCAGCAGCTCTGGCAGCGGTTGTATCCCGAGCGTAGCCAAGGCCCAAAGAACCCCTGACACATGGCGCGGCTCGAAATGCTGGAACGGCAGCGTGCGGAAATGGCGAAGGGTCGGGACGTTAAATCCTTACCCTAAAACCCTAAACCTTCTCATCAAGGAAGGATAGGCTAGACTTGCAACTATTTATCTACTTTTTTCCATGCCAGGAGCTCCTTGCCGACACGTTTGTATCAGCTATTTTCAAGACCACTGTTGATGCTGGAGCGCTGTCCTTGCTGTGCCTGTCAATACGTATTGCAAGGACTGAATGCCGAGGGATCGCATAATATATTCCCTCTGTGAGAGATCAGCGCCCATCCACCACTTCACGCCCAACTGCACCGGCCTACGTGGGCCCGTGCAGACGGCGGGATCCCCGTGCAACTCGCAGACCCTAGCCACGCATTGCTTACTTCCAGAGATCTCTCCACCGTTGGCTGCAGGAGCTTGTTTACCCATGTCTCATTCAGCCAGGTTGCATGCAGGGGACCCCGGCGGGGACTCAACAGGAGATCAGCTTCCCGTCCTGCGCCGGCGCCCTTCGTAGCCCCTCCACGGTTTCCCGTCTCCTCTCCTCCTGCGACCACGTTCGAAGACCGCGATGCCCTTCCTGGCGCATCGTCGCTGTCCCACTCCGCATCGCCGCTGACACCTTCATCGTCCGTGTGGTGTTCATCTGTAAGAGTTCGCGTCCCGATTCGGCCTGTTAGCCGCCGGCCTATAGACTCTTCCGAGTGAACCACACCGCGGCTACTGCCATACGGTTCGGCCCACCGTTGGTTGCCTCCAGGTGAAGCCACAGCCGCCGCGCTCATCGATGGTAAGGTCACCGAATCCCCGAGCAGCCTGGCCAACGCTCGCAGGGTCATGGTGAGGTCCACAGGCGGAAAAGGCTGCTGCAAGGATGCACAGGCGCGTCCCAGCGCCCGAAGAAATTCACCCAACTGAACACGATCCGCGTGGCTGAGCGCGCGTGGCTCCGAAACCCGCTCTGCAATCACGTGCAACGCAGTGGCGAGGTGGCGTGGTGTGAACGCCGGCTGTGGCGGGTGCTGATGCTGCGCATGAGGCAGTTGTTGCACCAGTCGCTGCGGCGGGTGCGTCTTAGTGCTCTCAGCAGCGTTCATATCGCCCGCATGAGATGAGGAGTCTAGCCGAAAACCATCAAACACGGACGCCAGCTGCATCGGGGCGACGTGTTGTGGCTGACCCGGCTCCGCTTCTGCTGCCAGCGGCCCTTCAGATACAAGCGCCGTACAACTATCCGCGTTGCGCAAGGGGTCTGAGCTCTTAGGGGTTACTGTGGTGGAGTGAGCGGCAGCAGCGGCCGCAGCCGCTGCTAGCCGTAAAGTCTCCAGGTGCTGCTCCTGGTGGCTCCGCAAAAGCTCCCGCAAATGAGTCCATGAGGAGCAGCGGAGAATAGCCACCACCAGTGCCTTGTCCGCAGCCTGATTGCTAGTCCGCAAGCCAGGAGCTCGGGCAGAGGGTTTTAGTTGCGCCGCGGTGACTCCCTTAGCTGGGGTTTGCTGTTTCCAGCTGAACTGGCCTTGTTGGCGTTTTAGACCATATTGGTGTGCTTGCCGTCCCAGATGCTGTTTTTCCATATTCCGGGAGTGGGAAACTTGGTTATGCTTATTGGGACCTCCAGGCAAACGTTCTGGCCCCTGCTCGGCTGGCATCTTGTCCGCTTCCAACGCAGACGTAATGTGGGGAGTGTTAAGGAATTCGCCCTTTCGCCCGCGGACTTGGGCGCTTCCCTGACCTGCACAGCTGACATTTATACGGTCACCAGTCCGGTCCGAAGGGCGGCCTGCTGTACAAGACTGACCATCATGTGCCAAGCCTATGCCTTTCACCACACCATCCCTGGATGGTTGATCGGTAAGGCTAGGAACCGAAGGACAATTATGGGGCAAAACTTCACCATTGGCTCGCTCCGCCGCGAAGTCGGTGTCGATGAGCGAGTTGCCAGAGTTCTCCAAAGGGGGTGACGTGGGTGGGCTTGGCTGGCAGGTTGCCACAGGCTCAGCTGTGGTCCGTGTCACCCTTGACGCAGCAGGGGTGCATTGCTCCGGGCGAAAGAGTGACCGGCCCGGACCACAACGTTGGGGGACTACGATGTTTCTGCTCGTCACCTGCTTGGGATGTGTTAGAGAAGTGGAGGACAGCTGAATCTGTCGGTTCCAGAAAGATTCTAGGCACAAATATTCACCTGTCGCACTGGAACAAAACTTGCGGCTCCCATGAGCGGCTGCCTGCGTTGGACGTAAAAGCAATTACGATGGCTGTCAAGGCTTCATACGAGCGCATCTGGAATTCAAAGATCTGAAGTCAATTCGTATAGGTATACCTTGTTGGAAATGCAACGATCTGGGGGCTTAGGCCTATCAGTTCTGAAAAAGCTTGTGCGCTTGCGGACCCGACAGCGGCTGACGCAGGTTGATACCGAGGTCGGTGATGAGGCGGTAAAGGTATGCTGTGCTGTGATTGAACCCAGGAGTTATTGCTTCCGACGGCGCATTGTGATGTGGACTGCGCAATATAGGTCCCTGCTTGCACAGAGCCGCCCGACCCGAATGAAAGCATCGGTTCACAATCCGCCAAATCATATGCGATTTTATGATCCGAATTTAGGTTCGTTCCAATTTTAACAAATATAGGTGCCTAGGATTCACGATAACACTTGACTCTTAAACAAAGCTGCTGAAGCATAGTTGACTTTTATCTGGTATCTTACAATTACTATATAACAACCAACAATTATAACCCAGTAGCTTCAACCCCTCGCGTGAGAGGGGCACGATCTAGTACCGTACAGGTTGCGGTTCTGGAGCGATACCTTGCACACAGTAAAACGTGACATTTATGAGGACACGTTGAGCTATGTATGATGGAAACATAAGATAGGGGACATGTGAATGATTAATATGAACTTTTCGTTTCTAGTCACACCAGAAATTAATCCACGTCATTGGCGACAAGGAAATAATTGCATAATCAACGTTCTTATTTGCTTCTTTGCCTGTTTTGGAATTCTCACCCCTATCGCGGTGCCTGTAATCCTTTCCGATTCACAGTCAGGCTCCTGGAAAATTAATAAGATTGGTCATTTTCTTGTCGGAGGAAAAAAATTATGCACAATGGCATCAGCCACGGAGGCTAAAGGTGCCGTTGCAATAGCTGGATCATCATTCGTTGCTGCCTTGCGACCTCGTATTATCCTTTTTGGAGACAGCCTAACGGAGCGGAGTTTCGATGCTCCAGAGGGGTGGGGAGCCAGTTTGGCTTCTTTCTACGTGCGCCGGGTAAGGACATTCATTTCTTGGTTGAGGACTGGGCCGAAGTTGGTCCGATTTTGCAAGAGCTGGATGCAACTGATTCTCAATAATTTACTGCAGGCGGATATTACTAACCGCGGCATGTCGGGATATAATACACGATGGGCATTGCAAACCCTCCCGTACGTGTTCGGGCGAGAACGTACTCCTGGTGTTCCTCTGGTTCAGGCAACCGCCGAGCGTGTATTATTTGCCACAGTCTTCTTCGGAGCCAATGATGCAGCACGCATTGACGGAACCAGGTGTGGAGCACCCGGTAACGTGAAACCAATGCCGCTTTACGTGGCGATCAGTGCATGGTGGTTTGTACTTGAAGACGTGCTTGACGATCCCCGGATGTGTTGGCTACGGTGTTAGCAGTTTCCATCCTTGGGTACCTTGGCTCTGTCCCCCTCCAGTCATTCTGCTCGGCAGCATGTGCCCCTGGATGAGTACCGTGGCAACTTGAAGGAGATGGTGAGGTACATCAAGGCAACAGGGGTTGAGCGGGTTGCGATCATCACCCCGCCACCGGTGTCGGACACGGGACGCAAGATCGCCCAGATCCAGGTGCGAAGAGGGACCGTCTGTTGGGGGCAAGCGACGGACAGCGACAGACTACCTGACAGGTAGCTTCCAATCAGGTCACGGAACACATAGACGAGCAGTACTCTTTGTTAAGTAAAGGGCCTTTGGGATTTGTCCAATTATTTGATTGGGGATTCCCCTGTTACCGAGCCCTCATTTGCACAGAGAATGGGTGAGCAAGCTCGCAACTGGCCGCTGGATCGTAACTTCGCGACCTCAGCCGAATACTCCAAGGCGGCTGTGGATGTTGCCAAGGAGCTGGGTGTGCCATGCTTGGACTTGTTCACTCTGCTGCAGGTAAGGTTCAAGCAAGAGCATAATTGATAATGGACTAACGCATGCTGAAACTTTCATGACGTCGGTACTCTTTGATAACGTATTTGTTCCCGCTTCACTTGACATGCACGGGAATAGGGAGTGAACCTCGTGGGACTTTTTGACCGCATATTTTTCCACTACCAGCATGCGACGTACTATATTGTCGTCGCGCATGTTGCTTGCAGATGCTAATTGCCTTGGTTTGAACTTATACGTTGGCGCACAGGATGAAAACTGGGAGCAGAAGTATTTGTGCGATGGACTGCACTTAACGCCGCTAGGACAGGAGAAGGTGTTCCACCTGATGCGGAAGCTCGTGCAGGACGAGTGGCATGATATCCTGTGAGTCCTCGGCTACGAAAGCACCCCAGTCCAGCACAGTGGCAGATGCAACACAGGACACGACGTATTCCTAGGATACCACCAAGGTGCCTCCGAAAACCAGAACACACAAAGGTGGAAAAACGAGAGAAATGACCTCTGGAAAGGTGACATATGAAAAGATGCCTAACCGCAATTGGCGGCGAGAACGAAAACGGGGCCATTAAGCTAGGCGCGTTAGCATGGGCTTTTGCACAAGTCCCCATTCCACCTGGTTTGTTTCTGTATTCCCTTAGAACCTAACCAATATGAGTTCAGGACCTCGCCGAATATCCCTTTCACTCGGCGAAGATATGGAGTTTGATCCATGTTACTACTTTTCATATGGCTGGAAATGGATCCAAGCGGCACGGGAAAGAGTGATTCCGGTGCCCCGGGACATCGATGGATTCCATCCTTGCCTGAGACTGAAACAGCCACCTGAACTAATGAACTTGGTCGATTCATGCATTTCTAGGAAGACTTTTCTGCTTAAACGGAATATGGTGTTCCTGTGCCCGTTCCGCAAGCCCTTGTTGTGAACGTGTACGCTTGCTCCCACGCGCTCTCTCTTCAGGCCGCACCTCCTACCGACTCAGTTTCCCGCATGGGATGCTATTAACTTTGACGACATTCCGAGCAGCTTCGTTGCCACCGAGGCTGCGTTTCAACAGCAGCCTCCGTAACCGTGCACTTTGATGGGCTGTTCGTGACAAGGGTCATACCATCTCGGGCATATTGCATCTGCAGGTCGGTGTACACATTGCATTCGTTTCAGAGTGCGGTCGTGTATCCATTCGCTGCTTGGGAAACTTGGCCATTCAAGGCGAAGTCGGGTTTTTCCATTGTCCCGTTCCTCGATGCACACATCCAAGGAATGTGATGCGCACTGCGTCCATGCTAGGAACATGCAACCATTTGCCCATTGATTTCGAGATACAAAGGAGTCCAATATGGCTACTGATCTCTCTTAGATGTGCGCTTTGCATATCTAGGGAAACTCTCGAGCTGCCTAGCAAGGCCAAATTAAAGCAGAGAACTGCGACGTTGGGTTGAGACTGTTCGTTGTGAGGATGATAAGGCTCTGAGATAACCCTGCAACATACCTGCTGTTATTCTTTTGCACATCCCCCTGCTGTCATCCTGAGGTCCTTACACGCTTGTGCTGGTCGGTGTGGTCGTGGCAATCTGGATTAGTTTAATGACAAATCTGGGTCCAGTGCGAAACACGCAATTATACGTGCCCATGTACGCATTTGGTGGTCCGCAGAGGGAATTTGAGGTATCGCTGTAAAAAATGAGATTCCAAACCATTCTGGCCTCTGGATTTTTACAGTACCCTTCACATACAGGTATTTGGGATATTTACCAATTATTTATTTTATCATGAACCAAACTTCGTGGATGCGTTTCTATCATGAACCAAGCTCTGTGGATGCTTTCTTCGTGCTGAAATATCTGCTTATTGGTAAAACGGTGACAGCATAGTGTCTCGCCGTACGTGTGTCAGTTACCACGTACCAGAGTAGACACTTACCGGTAACCACGTTATTGACACCTATGGTGATTACAATGATTTACAAGGTTTAATATTCATATATCTAACTTTGATGGGCCGTCGCTGGTTTGTGAATTGGTTAGCTCGACAGTCATGGTGACCCTGCAAAGATGCTGTACGCGTTTTTGATGACATGAAACATTCAACAGCTTGATTGCTGCTGGCCTTGGGAACCATTACATAGCTCTGCCACGTAAGGACCGAGATTATTTGTCCGAGATGGGCAAAGATAAAAAGAGTAAGAAGGGGCGCAAGGAGAAAAAGTCTAAAAAAGAACGAAAAGAAATAAGCAAGAGCTACAGGATCAGGCGTGATGAAAGTTCTACTGACAGCTCTTCGTCCGATTCGGACGGCGACCAGCACCGGCGCGTTGACAAGCTGGTAGGGGATACGCGAAATCGATATATTGTTAACGACCGCTTATTTAGTCCCCAGTGTCGCCGTGGGATTTTATAAAATTATCGTCTCCAGCGCAGCGTTACGCTACGCTGCTTTGTGAAGGTTTCGCAACACTGTTGAGCAAACTCCTTTATAATCTACTAATTAATATGCAGATCATCTGGGTCCGTGACCCCGGAAGTATTCGGCCTTTACCCTAGTGTATGGGGCGGGCGAATCACGTGTTTGATGTGGTGGCATTACCCTCCTCAGATGCGGGGTGGTTCGGGGCCTCCCCGATGGGTAAATGTAGCTCCCCCGGGCCAGTGTCCGGCCCTGGGAGATATGCTGGGCAGCCGACCAATACAACTCCTTTTGAACTTAAGGTAACACTCATCCTAATCTTAATTCCCCTCCCAGGCAACGAAGGTTGCTGCGCACTTGCAGCGCACAGGGACTGTTTCTGGTGCTCCTACTTTTGTGTGGACCAAGAAGATAGAGCGCGAGCTGGAAAGCGGGAAGTCAGTGCGGGACATTGCTGCCGCGCAGACGCGGGTTTCACAGGCTGAGCGGCTGGTGGGTGTCTCTGAATGGCGGTGGTGGTTGCGGCATGCTATTTGGAGAATGCATGTTCGAAAGGGTGTTGGACTTATGGATGCCCCGAACGTATATGCAGTGCGCGGAAGAGGTATAGGTTAGCCAATCTTTCGTGAATAGGACAACTGGACGATTGGCCACTGGAAGGATTGGTATGGTTATGCGAAATGGGTTTGGGCGTTTGAAGGAATGTCGATTGTGCAGATTTACAGCCGCGTCCGAAGTCCTAAGGGCAGCGTCTCCAAGGTTTCCTGGCTGCAGCCAGCGCATGGCTATTAGTGCATCACCGCCGCGACCACATTTTTACGCTGGTAGACTTAAGAACAGATTGCCCAACTGCCCAGCTGCATGTGGCCCTGCACCTTCCACCACGCGAATCACATCCCACCTCTGTGCTGTTCCACAGGAAGAGATCGAAAAGGTCCGAAAACGTCAAGCCGAGCGGGAGGAGGAAAAAGCCCGACGCGAGGAGGAACTGGTGGGCCGAGTGGGGAAATGGAGTACGGGCGTGCCGCGGGTTATCCGTGGGATAACAGGCTGCAATGAATCATAATAACTTCAACCATCGCTTAAATTTGCGTCCCAGATTCTTGATGGTAAATATCCCCAACACCCTTCCCGTAATCAGCATTTCTGATTCCGGGTTATCCCCCCGCCCGCCCGCCCGCTTTACTGAGGACCACTAACAGGGTCTGACCTTTTCCGTGAAGCGGGAAGGGGGAAAATTTGGATCCGCGTAAAGGGTTGGGCAATACTTCCAAAGGCCAGTAGGCTGGTGTGTAGGCTGTAGATGATTTTCATATGGTGTGGATGAGCTACAGTCCGGGGGTTCGCCCATTCGCTTTTCATGTCCAGGAATATCATGATTAGACGCCCACCAAGCCCCATACGTTGCACTTGCTTGTCTCCTTCGTTCCGCAGTCCCTCATTCAACGATTGCGTGCGGCCCAAGAGGCCATGGAGTCGGAGGCGAAGGAAGAAGAGTTCTACCTGAAAGCGTTGATTGGCAAGGCGGAGAAACGCTTTGCGGAGGTAAGCCTGCGGGCAACACTCCCGTTGCCTGCGGTTGCCTACCTGTTGATCGGTATGCGCACGCGCCTCCTGTGGGCCGCCCTTCTTGGCTATCATATACCGGTACTATTAAGCTGAAGCTAGCTGCCGACCCCGCTGCGATACCGGTACACGTGTTGAGGCGATTTGTGGCATTGCGAGCTCCAGGGCCTCCCTGACGGTATTGTTCCAGGCCTTGATATGGCGTAAAGATACCTCTGCGCTGCAATGTTACTGCGCTCTCTTTAGTGCGCCTGGCTCTGTAAGGTGCACTATGTACTGTACCACCCGTGGTCATCTAGTATTATGTTATTCCCATTAAGTGTCCAGGTGGCCAAGGGGCTGTTCCTTGCTCATTTATGTTGCGTGTGACTCCCCACGCACAGGGCCGGCCGTCGGCCATCGATAAAATAGCCAAGAACTTGCACCTCCACGGCACGTACGGGTGTGACATGGCGGAGCCGTGGTCGTACTTTGAGGGTCTCCTGCTAGATGAGGCCAAGGAGCTGCACCAGGGCATTGCGGATTATCAAGTGCGGCGTGCCGGGCTGGGATGGGATGGAATGGGCTGAGCTGGGAATTTGGGTAAAGCGGCTCATCCAGCAATCCGCGAGAAACCAAACGGACCGGAATTAGCGGGGGGGGCCGGAATTCCGCCGGGGCTTGGGATGGGAACGGTGTGAAGACCCGGATACTCCTACGCAGCGAAAACGTCAACGCCTGGCGTATTGTTGAGAGAGGAGAGAAACGTAGGGCGAGCTTGCAGGGCCACAAGCATGGGCCACCAACTAGAGCTGCGTATAGCACCCATGCAGCTTAGTCTCGGTTCTGCCTCTGGAGTGCATAGCTTTGGATTTCAGAAGTGTCAATTTTTGATCACTTTGTGTCCCGTGGCGCAGGAGTACGATAAGTACGACGACATCCATCAGAAGTTCTGGACAGCGCTGCGGGTGGTGGCAGACGCGGAGCTTGATGAAGCCGTGCAGCGGTATGTGTAGAATCTGCTATACATCGTTTCGTATCGTGATGAGGTCGTCCTTTGCACCGCCTAGGATCCTTTCGCAGTGTCTGAGCACAGGCATAGGCATAACATACGGGCCCGAGCCGGTGACTGCCAGGTGCTGAGGGCTGAGGCCCGAACGAAATTAGGAAATCTCCGCATCCATACCTCCACGTCTCCACACCCTCCGAACGGTGCCGACCGTAGCTTCTGGGCGTGAGGGCCATTGTCCTCATCTCCAGCTTTTAACACCGTATCCATTCGCGTCTTTGTTCGGGTGCGCAGCGATGTGGCCGACCGAGCGGTATTGCGCCGTGGTGCCGATGGCGCGGGCACAGGAGGGGCGAGCGGGTCGGGGCGCGGTGGGTCAGAGGAACCGTCAGGGCCCCACCGCAGCCTGCATTCGGACGTGGAGGTGCAGATTGAGAACATGCTGTCAGGTAGGTGGCATGCTAGCGCGATGGGTGGATGCGCGCAAGGATCGTGCGAGCAGGCGGAAGTGAGGGTGGCTACGCACGGGGCTCCCAATGGTAGCAGGAGGGGCTCTACCCCTATGCGAGGTCCCTTCCTTGCGATATCATAATCTTTCATATCATGGGCTGGCGGGGCCAGGCTGTTGGTGGATAATGGTCATGTGACATGTTGTGATGTCCATGTGCATGCCCGTTTCAGTAGAACTTTCTATCGCCTGATTGCTATCTGGACTCTCTCTCTCTGGTCTGAGCAGGTTGCTCCTTCTTAACTATATCATCGTCGTACACTTTCACACCATTTCCTGTGCAACTATACCTAAAACACTGCGCTGGTTTTCCTCTCATTTTCCCATTCACGCGGCGGAGCTCAGGCCAGACACACTCGTCCCTGGTCGCGATGGAGGCCGACGTTGAGCAGGCGCTCAAGGGGGGTCTGGGGGACCCGGAGTATTGGGAGGCTGTGCTCAAGAGGCTGCAGGTGTGTTCTCAAAGACTAGATTATGAGGGGGGAAGTCCGCGGAAATGTTGGAGGGAAACGTCGGCGTTCTAGACAGTTGTGTGCGTGAATAAGTGTGACAATTTGTGCTTTTCGTCTTTGGTAAAACCACGGTTACATCGTTGCTCTCAGGTGCACAAGGCCAAGGCGCAGGTTCGGGAACTGCAAGCCGCAATCATGCAGCGCCACATCAGCTCCGAAATCTTGAAGCGTGAGGCGGCGCGCGAGGAGCGCAAGCGCCAGGCTGAGGAGCAGCGGCAACAGGTGGGAGTTGGAGTAGGAGAGCGAAGAGATGGGTGGGGTCTAGCCGAGGTGATTGGCACGTAAGGGTTGCTCGGCGCTGGAATCAATCTTGGCGTGCTGCACCTCCCGTAATGGTACCGGTTGTAGGTGCTGGTTGGGGCAATAATGCAGTTATGTGCTTTTCATCTTGATAGGGTTTTCCCATTACCTTGACCTTTCTAATGCTCGCTAAACAATTGAATCCGGAGAAATACAGTAGGCAGGGTAGTGTATGATGTTTCTATACCAAGCACGGTATCACACCAGACCACCCTGTACTGTACCACTCCATACCATACCTGCATTTTGTTCGGGAGGCTCTAGTTCGTTTTATTTCTCCGTGTGTCTTTCCATTTCCGTTTTCCGTGTGAGGAAGGGGTTGCGTACGTTCCATTTTGGCGAGTATCGGCACCCCTCTCACACGCCAGCGTTTCGGCTGGCCGTCATATCCATGCCTTGCAGGCACTTGCGGAAGGCCGCGATCCCGCAGAACTGGATCTGGATATCGAGGATTCAAGCGGCAGCAGCAGCAGCGAGAGCGAGGGCGAAGGCGAAGGTGCGGCGGACGGCGAGCGGCAGCAGGGCGACGAGGCGGCGGAGGGACGGACAGCAGGCGAGGTGAGCGACAGGGTCCATAACACCATATGTCCTTAGGATAGCGGTGGGGTGTTTACTTGAAGAGTTGGGGAGTCCATTTCATTATCATTTTTAAGGGCTGGGCGTTAGGGTTCCTTCGCGAGTGCTCAGCTTACAGCATCCAGTTCGTCGGGTACGTGAGTGGTCTAGGGGTTGATCTGCACATCTTTGTTGGCAGGCTCCGCGGGTATCGAGCGACAAACCGACTAGGATTATGGTTGTCCACCATATTGGTTTGGCTTGTTTTGGCAGCCTTGTTTTGGCAACCTTGTTTTGGCTCCCTTCCTTTATGATAATCGAGTGCATCATGTCGGAGTGCGTGCTGAGGGCTGGGTGGAGACCGCGTCTACGCATTCAACAAAAGTGGCATGCAAATCCAAATCTGTTGTTTTGTGTTGGGATATTATGGGGCTTTTCTTTCTTTCGGCCGTCAGCACCTTCATGGGGATGGCTTCACTCTGCCGTACTCCACTCGTGCAGGAGGGTGTGGATGGCGTTGGCGAGGGCGAGGGCGCTGGCCCATCTGATCCGACCGCGGCAGCGGTTGACGAGGAGGATGCGCCGCTGGACCCGCACATTTCTGATGGTCGATATAGTCCCCCGCCCGTGCACCCGTCGGAGGTGCCAGGCAAGGATGTGGTCAACGAGGAGGACGATTACCGGTGCGGTGCATTACGGGGTGCAATTCCTGAGCGCAGAGCGGGGCGAGGCCTCGGATAGTGTCATTTACGTTAGGATCGAACTTGCACCAGCTCAATCCCTTGATCCAGTGATCCAGCCGCCAGGACCCCCACTACACGTACTGCAGCTCCCTTCCGTCCTTTCCCTCCGCATACACAAATCCACATCACCATCATCTCCATGCCTCGCTGGGCTAGTTGCTTCTTCCCCTAGCCGCCCACTCCAAACTAGCAAATCAGTCCTTGTCGCTGAAGTGTCCTTTTTGTCGATTTCATATTATACTCACAACACACTTCTTCCCTTCTGCGTCTGGTTGTCCAGAGCGCTGGCTCTGCTCCGGCAGCAGGTCAAGTTGCAGGCCGCCAATACCTTTAAAGCCGCCGCTGCGCTCGCATCCGTACCCGGCGCTAACAACCAGACGGCGGCGGAACGGGCTTACCAGGCGCTGCTCGCAAGGGGTATGGGCGGTGGCCATCCCATGCTTCGCAACCTCACGGATTCGGCACCGGTAGGGCTGTGGGGTCTGGGGTGTGCTTCTGCAACGCTGTCTGTGTGTGTATAGCTGTCTGTCTGTCTGTCTGTCCTAAAAGACACCGGGACATTGTACGGGTTATCATGCTGGTAACACATCGGGAGAGGACTGCGTGAACACTGGGGGTAAAGCGCAACGACGTTTTCGTGTTAATCGGAGTTGCACTTTAACACGTGAATGGGGTTTAAGCGATGGAATTCTTGCATCCCTGTAGCCTGCGATGTCCAGGCGATTTCGTCCGGGTGCCTTGTCCGGAATACCCATCGGAAAGTGATGGTAACCTCGGCGGAAATGTGGATGTGCCGCTGTAATAACTGCGAAAGGTGGTGCTGGTGACGGAAAGAATTGTTGGCGCCAACGCCCTGTTGTGATACAGGCGGGCGGTAGTGCCGATGCGGGAGCCGGCTACGTGCCCTTCCGCGGCGCAGGGCAGTTCCGCAACGTGGCGGAGGAGGACTCGGCGGCGTTGGCAGCTTTCCGGGCACAGGCGGAGCGAACCATGGGTCAGGTGAGGATGGTGACTTTCGTGATGGAGGCCAAGGGCCTCGGAGCAGGTCTCTGTGATGCTCTGTGATAGCGTGAAACTGTCTGCGTCTTTCATATGGGCGGATTCCTTGGCCCTTGAAAGGAAAAGTTTACTTGGATGCCCTCCCTTAGGTGCAACGTAAAGGACTGCCTCTTTGCGCACCTCTCGTCAGCGCCTTTACCGTTCCCCTTCCGCTGCCCCTCTCCACCTCTGTCCACAGGACGACGGTGACCGAACCTTTGGCGGGGAGGTGTCCCTGGAGTCTAAGGTGTACTGGTGGCATGAGAAGTACAAGCCGCGGAAGCCTAAGTACTTCAACCGCGTGCACACAGGGTAGGTGTTTTAAGTAGCGTTGAGCATATGGGTTACACGTGCTTCCCGCTTCGTGAACTAGTTCTCTTTCCCGGGCGCATCGGGTTTACATATGGGCTTTTATTTTCTTTAATCATATTTGGTGAGCGAATATACGTGAAAGGTTATATGCTCAGATGTTACGGTAAACTCAATTGCAAAAAGGGTATCGGAGAAGTGGAATCAGCCAATCCAAAACTGGGCATTGACTGTTTCCCAATTGGATATTTCCTTTCCTGATAGGTTAAATTTTAGGGGATAGAAATCTTGCTTGACACACTTTAATTAAAACTCTCGCGCAGAAGCTGTTTTAAACTATCAGGTTCCCAACCTTCAAAAATACTATATCATGCCTAATACCGGAATGCGGTTCAGCAAAAGTTATGATGAAGGTTATGACGAAACAATTGCCCACTCCCTCGCGTTTGCTCGTCTGTCTGTCTGTCTGTTCCTCTCTCGCCCCTCTCCTCCGCGCAGGTACGAGTGGAACAAGTACAACCAGACCCACTACGACAGCGACAATCCGCCGCCCAAGGTGGTGCAGGGCTACAAGTTCAACATAATGTATTTTGACCTCATAGATAAGACCAAGGTGGGGGCCCTTGCGTTCTCGCTCATCTTCCAATCCCGATTCCCCCCATCCCCTCTGCGCAATGAACTCCGTTGGTATACCTTGTGCACCACGGCTTTCACAGCGAGATATAGACCGTTAATATTATTCTATATAGTTCTTATGACTGGTCCGTTCGCATTCCTAATCTTCCCTAATTTTCTGGTGTCGCGGTTTTTGTCTGGCGTTACAACGACAGCAGCACTACCTATGTGCGATGCTTGCAACGGTTGCAGCGTTCAGAGGAATGTACCCATCGGTGCGATCCAATCGGGGGGCAGTCTGGGCGCATGAGTGTGGCTGCTTTCCTTGTAAGTCTTAATAAAGTGCATTATCCAATATTTGTTTGTTTCCCTTGCCTTGAAGTCGTTTACCTTCGAAATCCTGGACCTTTCAATATTTACGATGAGCAAGTCGGCCGAATATAAACCTCAATACCCAATGAATACTTAAGTTATGGGTACCCTCAACTGTGGCCTCTGCCCTATCATTTATCCAGGCGCCCACGTACCGCGTGGCCCCTGACCCGGTCTCCACCGACAACTCCACCTGCCTCATCATCTTCTCGGCGGGCCCGCCATATGAGGACATCGCATTCCGGTGCGTGCCTATCGGCTAGACCGGATGACCAAACGAGGTTTCATGGTGTCATGTATCCCAGGGCCTTACTTGCTGCAGTCCAGCGTACTAGCTGTGGCTATGATACTCTTTTTGAAAGACAGTTCAAACTCAATCGTTCAGTTTTATCGGGGAAGGTCCTCGTGGTTTGGGGTATTGAATGGGGTGAGTGATTATCGTTGACTTTCAACTTGCACTGATCTCGCCACCCGTCACGCAGGATTGTCAACAAGGAGTGGGAGTATTCCCATAAGCGCGGGTTCAAGTGCACCTTTGATCGGGGTATCCTGCACGTCTACTTCAACTTCAAGCGTACTCGCTACCGTCGCTAGCACAGGCAACCGTGCAGTGGCTACATACCTAAGACAAGTAAGACCCCAATCTTCTGCAAGTTCGGAAGGCTATGCTGCACAAGGAACAAATACAGGGCTTCCGGAGTGGCAAACGACGCCGAGGCATCGGCTGTTGTGTGTTTCTGTTTAAAGCGATGCCCGTTTTGGCGGCATTACGTTGCCGGGTGTGCAGGACGGCGCAACGAACGCCCAAAGACTGAGTTCTCCTTCGGGGCTCAAGTCAAGCAGCATGATGATGGATGGAACCTCGCCATCCATACATTTATACATACATTCACGGTGTGCAGATCACGGGACTCGATGTCTCTTCCATGCCCGCGTGAATGATACATATCTCGCCAGGCTTGGCACTGGCCGGGCACCCTTGCCCTTGGGGGAGACAACGAAGCACAATCCTCCCCTGAATGGGGTCCTACCACCTTACCCATCACGCATCACCCCATTCGCCCTCAATGATGTCTGCGAGAGTGCCCTGCGCCGCATGTATGTACTCTCCAGCAGCCGTGTGAAGCGAAGAGGAGGGCGCCCCGATGGTGGTGATATCCGAGACGTGACAGTAGGTAGGGAGTCGTTTGTTGAGGGCTCATTAATTGTCCATTGCCGAACACATGTGCATCGTACGTGTCGATATGCCGATCACTGTTCCCGGACGGTATTTTCCCCTACCTCATGAACCGAAACATTACGGTACATGGCCGGGTGGCTGTGCGGGACACGGGATGTGTGTGTTGGGCTACCTCGGCAGGGTCCATAGCCGAAGAGCCAACATGGCAGTGTGTGTAACGACGGAATTTTGCTGGTTCATAACTGTTGGTGGGACATTGTGCTTCAAAGTTGGACTTATTAAACATTATGCGTTATTCATGTATCATAACAGTCGCTGAAAGCAATCGTGCAATGACACCAGCGACCGGGTAATTGGGCATTTCTTATGTTGCGCTCAAGGTACTGACCAACAAATGTGTGCTTGGACGGTTTTGGTTGTCAGGCATGGGAAGAAGCCGCACCGTAGAAAAGCAAGAGCAACATAAAGTCTACCCAAAAAGTTAATATTTAAGCAAGGTGCTGCAATTCCATGCCAACCATCATATAAACCTTGCCCACACGCCACGCCCACAATGATGAGGTACTAACGAGGAACTATTCGTTCGAAATTGTCAACCATGGATTGGCTCTGGCATTAACAACAGTATATAAATTAGGCCAAATCCGTAGAAGGGTGCCGGCATGTTGGCCGTACTTTCCGTTTGGGGAGATGGTGCATAAGACCCCGTCGGACAGCAGCTCCATCCAGGACGTTCGTACACCTAAACCCTCCAACTGCTGTCGCACGAACATGCACGAACTTGCCTATAACATCAGAACAATCCAGCCCAAAATTGCGAGCTTTAAATACTCAAAGCGCAAGGCACCGCTGGACTCTTTATATCCGCTTCACACCACACCATTATCGCATCACTGCCAAACTACTCCCATAACCGTCATAAACCCTGGCGAGCAAGAGGACGCGACAAAACCCGTGTGACAGTCCTCTTTCTTGTTACCTTAACCTCGCTTCCCGTGCCCTTCTCCCCGCCTTTTTTACTTATGCCTACTTACTTCCACCTGAAACAACCCCCAACATTCATGAGCTGCGCTACACTATTTGCTGGCCACCACGCGCACCAACTCCACATCGAACAGTAACGTCTTGTCGATCATTCCCTTATTGGCCAACACGAAGTCCAGCGCACGATCGCCCGCAAAGGTGGAAGGTTTGGGCCCCAGCTTACGCCAGTCGTTTTCCGGGTATCCCAGCTCCACAGGCACGATGATGCGCCGGATGCCACCGGCCTGTATGTGTGTGTTGGCGGAATGGGGATTGGATGTTGGTGATGGCTCACTAAGTTACTCGTGCGTGTATGTCTGTGTGCAGGTGTCGTTCTGTGTTCAGAACTTACAAAATATTATACAAAATAATACGTACAGCGATACCCTAACAGGGAACTTCAGAAAAAGGGGGGGTGGCGTGGAGGTCCACAGGGCCTGGTTGGTTGATTCCTTGTCACATTAGGTAGCAACCCGTTGTATAAATCAGCGCGCAGGGTAGGCGGCACCGGGTCCCCTGCATCCCATTTGGTTCAGTGGATAGCACCCGTGAGCTCGTGTGACCGGGTACGTTGTCCTGCCTATCTCCCCTCACCTTCATGGATGCCACAGCCTCCTCGAAGGCGGGTATTACCTTGCCTTCCCCCAAAACGAACCGGAAGAAGTCCTTGTTCTCGCCGGAGAAGGAACTGCCCTTGGGCTGGAGTTAGGAGAGAGGACGGAGGCCGTACGGCAGCGTGTGTGAAAGCGGACATCCAAAAGCGATATGCCGAAACGTGGCAGTGATGAGGCCTAAGTGTGACAATCATAGGCCCAAAAAGTGGCAACAATAGAGAGGGGAAAGGGAAGGAAGCGATGCACCATGCGGAGGCTACAAACAGCTTAAGTGGATAATGCATTCAGGGGCTGGAGTCGCACCCTAAGCGCTGTACGAAGGCAGTGAATGCTGTACGAGTGCTAGCCCCCTCCTCGTACTCTGGGTACCGCCACTTTGCATACCCAGGTGGCAAACATTGATGCATCGACGCGTTTCACCACCGAATGCCATAAACACCGCGTCGTTTCCATACATCTTACGTTTTCGTTTAAAGCGCCAAGCAAGCCGGGGCTCACTTACGCCTCAGTAAACCGAAAGGTCCTAAGGCCGCCACCATACGCCTTACCTTGTTCCGTGCCTCAAACGGTCGACCATAATACCCAATCGTGTAGCCTGCGGGGATGCAGCCGTTGGTCACTATGAAGGTATGAAGCTGCGCATGCCTGCGATGATCTTAGTGACCTGGCACGCACCCTTAGCTAGCTGCGGCCAGATGATTCAGCAAAGGCAAAGCCCCTTCTTCCATACCCACGAGCTTATCTATTGTGGCCCCATCCGAATGGTTTTGCTACCTGCCTTACACCCATCTCCCAACTCGCCAGGCGAAGTTAGATCCCCCTCAGCACCCCCCCTCCTCAGCTCCGCCCCGTCAGCCGGCTTTTCTGCCACCCACCATCCCAGTCCACGATGACCGTGTCTCCAGGTTGCGGTGCCGCTCCTTCGCCCACTTTCAGGTCCTGCAAATGCGTGCGCAGGGCACGGAAGGGAACGGTGTGACCTCGACTTCCCTTTCCCATCGTGAAAACTTCGAGGGAAGAAGAGGAGAAGGGAATCAATGGAAATCAAGGAGTGGGGATAGGGGAGGAAGAACGACACCCGAAGGGTTAACAGGGCATGCAAGGGAAATTCGAGAACGGCAGGGAAGGGCGGGGACATCAGGAGAGGTCGAGGGACGTCAGGGGTTATTGTGGGAGTCAGGGGGCATTGGGGGCGGAGAGCTGCCGGTGCAGGGACACCGAAAGTTGATTGGACAGTGCAACTTGATGAACGGTGATGGCCACCTACCTGGAATTGAAGCCCACTAGGGGTCATTGTGTAGTCTTTGTACGTCATGCGAGGCTTGCCGTAGTCCTTGCCCTACACACGCGCGCGGGCGGAGACCAATACACACGGTAGCGCAGTAGGAGACATGCGTTTTCAAAATACGGTCATACAAAAGGCCGGAATGTACAAGCTTACTGTATGTACAGGTCCTGGCAGCTATGGAGGAGGAGGCTAAAGAAAACCCAAGTCCACACCTTGAGGGCATCCATGGGCTCGTATTTGGCGATTACACCCTCGGCTGCGTGCGCAGGGTGCCCCATCAGCATCGCTGCAGAGGCCACCGGCAGTAATAGCACTGCGGCGCCAGCCATAAGCACGCGTCTGCACAGCAGCAGGAAAAACCAGGAAGGTAGGCATGCTGACTTTGCGTAAAGTGGACCTGCAAGCACCTCCAACTGGAGCGTGTTATATGGTGATCGGGTTCCGGTGAACGTAGTTGCTATTTCGATCATCAGATGTGGTGTTCCATGAGAAATGAGTTGGGAAGGACTCCATGGCCGGACGAGGAAGATAGGTTGCGCAGTGGAAGGCTTCGGGCGTGGCGAGATGAAATGCGCATCAGCGCGTCCAAGTGGACAGTTATGGACCTGATGCGCACGGCCTTGGGTCTGTTAGGAACGACAAAATCACGCAGGCGCTCTCCGCATTTGGCTAGGATAACCTAGAGGAGAGATACACGCTGCAAAGCTCGTTGTGATGTCCTTTGAAAGCACGTGGCATGGGCGTTTAATCACATGTGTGAGGGGTATTACAAATTTGGACCGGGGGACGGAATGGTAGTCCAGTTCGTAACAACGCTGAGTTGGGTGGCAGCAACGGAGAAGCGTGACGGGAAAGGGCCACAGGGCGCCATAAAAGAAAAGCTGAACGCACCTGCTAGGTTGCTGGACTTTAAAGCTGTCCGTAGCCGGACCGTTACCTTGTGAAGACTGTAAAGCCTGAGGCTTCAGTCTAACCAGGGCTTTGGACGCCCGTGATGGACGCCAGGCCCTATCGCGCATGCTGCCATGGGCATGATCATGCGCGCTTCCGAAAGGAAGAGGACGACGAGAGCAATTAGCAAGCGCTGGATGCATGTGATCGGGATGGCAACTGAACGGGGTTGCGACGGAGCCTTATTGATGGTCGTGACTATCACTGGGTCGCTATCGGTCGCCTTCTAATTAGCAAAAGTAGTAACAGCACTGAAGGAAGGCGCTAGGCTTACCGGTTATAAGCTGTACAAAAGGGTGCGTCGTGATGAGCCGCGCCAGATGCGAGAAACCTCCTAAACTCGCTATAGAACACTTAGGTGCAAAAGTTCCTGTCAATCCCTTCGCAAAAGGAATAAATTTCATTCATAGTGAATGCCTTTTCCCTAATGTCATCCTTAGTTACCAAAGCGGACTCTACGAGCTACAAACGGACTCTGACCAGCTGGACGCGACAAAGAGCAGAACTGGGCTAGCGTATGAACACGAGCTCAGAATGGATTTTAGCAACACTCTTAGAACTCCTAACAAACCGTCTGCTATTCAAAGCAGAGTAGTTGCCACTAGGTAGTCGGGCACCGACCAAAAGCAGCTTCCGGGCCACATGGGTGCTTGGACGCCTGTGTGGCCCTTAAAGGAAATTACCCAGTAATTCAGTTACGCTGCAGGCGCTGCGAGGTGTTGGCTTACTGGGCCGCAAATGTGGCGTTCGGTTCTGAGCCTCCTTGAACCTCAAACCTCTCCACTTCCCACACATTACAAGCCAGCAAGGCGACCTCTGCAAGATTTGGAAGCGCCACCGCGGCCGCAGCTTCCTGACGACGACGATGACGAGGACTACATCGATTTCGGGCACGCCGAGCAGCACCCTTTGGGTTTCAGGCCTCGCCGCAGTGTTTCAGCAGGCGGCTCTCAGAATGCTGCGGGAGCGTTCCACCCGCTTGCTGTTCCGTCGGACCAGCAAAACGGCGAAGGTACCAGCATCTTCTTAGAGGTGGATCCAGGTGCAGGTCCGCAACCATTGCAGCAAGTACCAGGCGATACCCCTGCCGGCCCAACTGCGGCCGGGCCTCAGGCCTGGCAGCATCGAACCTCCACGGGCGGCGGACCAATTGAGTCGTCGCCCACGGGCACGGCCGCGGCAGGCCCCGGCCCGGCCAACGCATTACCCAACGGCCTTCGCCTGTCTGACTACGCCATCTCGTCTCCCGACCAGGGGGCGGACGCTACGGCGGAGCTGCGGGCACTCGGGGCAAACGATCCACAGAAGCAGCTCCAGGCAGGAGCCCCAGTTGCAGCAGGGGGGACCCCAGGCCCAGCTGCTCCCGCCGGCGGCATTGGTGGCGCCCGGCGCCCTAGCGGCGCACATGGCGGTCTGTATGGGCCGCCCCTCTTCCGGCACGACTCCTACCCGCCTCAAGCGGAACCCTGTCGGGCGGACGTCTCCACGCGGACTGTATCTTCACGGGGCCCGCCAATAGCACGCTTCGAGGATCTGCGGTTTGTGCAGCAGATTGGCGAAGGTGGCTTCGGCAGAGTGCGTACATACGTGGGCGGCAGGGCACTATTTTACACCGGGAATGGGAGATGCAGGTTCATGTGGGGAGGGCGACCTAGCTGCCATCCCTGAAACGGAACAAAATCTGTGCTGATCCGCCTGGTGGCCCGCGGCAGCGTAATGAGTGTCAATCCCAGAAAAGGTTGCGTTGTGGATGATGAAAAGCACCACGGCAGGGCTGGGGGTCAGGAAACAAGTGATTCGGTTATAAGGACACACGGGGTTGGGGGACCGGGAGCTTTGGGTATAGGGACATCCTTGTGTACCACAATTCAATGGCTAACCCTTTCTCGTCCTTTCACATGCGCCGCTAACCCCGGGCAGGTGTACTATGGCTACTGGCAGGGCCATCGAGTGGCCATCAAACTGGCTCATCCCAACGCAGCAGTGGGTGCAGATATGGAGCACTTGGTGCGGGAGTTCGGCCGGGAAGTGGCCGCCATGAGCGCCCTGCCCCCCCACAAGAGTGAGTGCTGCACAAGAGAAGAGGATGGGAAGAAGGGGTAACAGAGACTTCACGCGATGGGAATGCCTGGGGATTGGTAATATGTTTTATCCGGGTATTCAGGCTGTGAAGGACTGGACAGGCAGAGTCAACGTCGTTGAATGCATGGGGAACGTCCTCGGGTGCATCTTCTTGAAAGAGGACTGGTGGAGGGAGAGGCCAGGGAGAAAGGCGGTGGCCGCCGGCGTACATACTTTGACCCTGGGTGGATGCTCGCAATCGGTAAGGATCAGAAATGGAATCTCCGAGGGATATCTCCATATGTGTGTTTTAAATGCCCCTTACATTTAAAACACACATATGGAGTGGGTGATTTGGACACAGGCGATTTGGAGTGGCTGATTTGGATTACCGACAAGTACACGAGCTGCCTACCTAAACAACACTCCCACAATTCCTGACAGCCCTCACTCCCATTCTTCGTTGCCTGCGTTCACTGTGTACCTTGTCTGAGCACAGACGTGCTGCAGCTGATTGCGGCGTGTACGGAGCCCCCTCATCTGGCGCTGGTGACGGACTACTGCGCCGCGGGCTCCCTGTATCAGCTGCTGCACAGCACACGGCCCGGCGGTGGACCCCCTCCCTGGACCCAGCTGTTGGCCATCTGCCTAGGCGTGGCGCAAGGCATGGCCTGGTTACACCGCCACTCGATCTTGCACCGGGACCTGAAGTCCGCCAATATCTTGCTGGACAATAGCGGCAACGCCAAGATCGCAGACTTTGGGCTGGCAAAGATCTATAATGGTAATCGGCAGGTGCGTGTTGGACCTGCAGTTGGTGGTGGTGCATGCGGGTGCTATGGGTGAGGAATCCAGCGACAGGTGCCCTTTTGCGCGGAGGGTGGAAGCCAGGGCGCTGGGGCACATGTGGCTTGGATAAGGAGTGGGAGGGTTTCAGGGATGGAGAGACGGGGACGCAAGGCAGGCCAGAAGCGATGGAGGGGCCCCAGAGAGGGGCAAAACTCCTTTCCTCCTTTCCCCAGTGACATCTTTCCTCGGTTTATCTTCGTTCTGACGGGCGGCTGCTGGGCGCTGTCTCCTCCCTTCTTCCTTGTCCTGGGGCAGGCCCTGACGGGTGGTCTGGGGACTTACCAGTGGGCAGCACCGGAGGTCCTGGCGCATCAGAGGTACAGCGAAAAAGCTGACGTGTACAGGTGAGGACGCACATGAATGTGCCTTGCGTCAACATATAAGATACTAGAGGCTCGATGGTGGCAGGTGTAGACCCAACCTTAAATAGGAAACGATTGAGACAGGCCAAAGGCCGGACGGCAGGCCCGCCCGGTGAGGAGAAGTCACGAAGCCTGACGAAGATGGCGCTACCTGGAGGAAAAGGCGAGAGTGGTGGTGGATCGGATTGCTGCCTGCCAGATTGGAATGGAAAGCATGTCTTCCAACTTTAAAGATGACCACCACCGCAAACCAAGAAATAGAATGTGATACCCATCGTGAAGGGGAAACGGCATTTAGAAAATCAGGATACAGGGGAATCACGCGTGACATGGCAACTTCGCGAGGCCTATACCTGCGAATGCTGGGGAATACGACTCTGACTCTCTTAGCCCTCCGTTTCAACGCTGTGCCCGTCTCCGCAGCTTTGGTATCGTGCTGTGGGAGTGCATGGCTAGGAGATTGCCGTATGAGGTGAGTTCTTACCTGCTGCGATGCGCCTTTCCTGGGGGCACGACCTCAAGGGAAAGTGGGAAGGAAGAAGCGTCCGCTTGCTAGCGGACAGCGGATTCGGTTGGGGGGAGGGGGCGGGAATGAGGAGCGGAATGAAAGGGTAAGGGACCCCTTGACAAGCGCTGGCGCTGGGGCCCTCCTGACACACCGATTGGTGCGCCCAAGCCGTTGAATTCCATGGCTCACAAGTCCTACATAGCCTTTGAATGTCTTGAAGCCAGCAGATTGAGATGATTGTGACATCGCGTTGTAGGGCTATATTTCCTTAGCTTATAAACCGCCCGCGGCTAAGCTACTACCGCGGCCGCTACCGGATGTGCGCAGGGCATGACGGCTGTCCAGGCGGCAGTGGGCGTCGTGAATCACGGCTTGCGCCCGGATATGCCCCGGGACACGCCCCCCTACATGACGGAGCTGGTACGCGCCTGCTGGGCCGCTGTACCCGAGCAGCGGCCCTCCTTCACGCAGATTGAAGTGCAGCTTGGAGTGATGTTGCAGCAAGCGCAGGCTGCTGCAGCAGCGGGAGCAACAGGAGCGGGCTCAGAGATCGCGTCTGCGAACAGCACGCCGCGGCGAGGGCCGGTGTTCGGAGGAGTGCACATGGCGGTGATGCCGCTCCCCCCACCGCTGCCGTCCCCGCCGCAGCAGACGCTGGACCCGAGTGTGCCGCCGCTGCAACCGCAACCACAGCCGCTTCCGATGCAGCACCTGCGACCGGTGGCAGTGCCGATGCCCGCAGGGGCAGTGGTCTAGGTGGGCAAAAGTCAATGCTGATTTCGCAAGCCTAACGGAGAGCAGCGACGGCGTGGCAGCAGCAGTAGTAGCAAGAGAGGCGGGCTTAAGATGTGGCAAGGAAGTCAAGGGAGGGCAGTATATTTCCTCGCCTTCATTCCGTTACTTCGTTGCGTGGTGATGGTGCAGGGACGATTGACGGCAATGACTAAAGTGAAGGACGTGTCAGGGGGCTTTCAGAAACTTGGAAGCGGTCACAGCCATCGAAGAAGTGTTAGGCACCCGCACTCTCAATTGTCTTCCGAGTCTTCTTCGCCTGAATATGTGACTATGCACAGCCCCTGACTGGCCGCCGCATCTTGTGGAGAAGAAGCCCGTATCCGGTTGAGGCCAGTGCTCCGGGAAGGAAGGTTACGGTATGGCATGACTTCAGGTTAGCGCGGGAGTTTTGCATTCCGTGGTGTGACTCTGAAACTGCGGGATCCAGAAGGGAGCTTAAGGCTGTGGGGATATCGAGTTGTGGCCGCGGTTGCATGTTGTCCCCGGTGAAGGGTTTGAGCAAGAGGGATGGGGCTTTGGTTTGAGAGTGCAGCATGTGCGAGAGGGATGAGGGGCAGCCGGCCTGCAGCTGTTTGGAGCCGTCGGGTTCAGTCTGTGGCGTGTTTGCCTTCAGTGTACGTGGTAGGTACGGCGTGGATTCGTACGAAGACGAGGGACACTGCGAGGGTCGAAGGAGAGGTATCGGTTGGACTCCTGTAGGCACTGGGCATAGGTACTGAAGGTCGTCCAGGACGACGCCCAGGATGGCAAAAGTGGGTTTGTAGGCTCATGCACTCATGCGGGGAGGGGGAGGGGCTTATGAACGTCTCCTCCTCTTGGCCCGTCCGCGACAGCGTTGCCGGGTGGGATGGAGGAGGGTGCGGCGTGGCGTGGAGTGGACTTCCGTCCATCCCGTTTTTGCCGCCCAAGGGCTACACGGGCTTTGAGTCCCCTTCCATTTTAATGTCAGTGGAGGGGGAACTGCTGCGGCCACTTCCGAAGCTATTGCTGCAATGGCGGGGGCCGTCTATTTGAGGGTAAGGACGTGATCATGCCCGGGTCGCGACTCAGGGCAGGGCGATTGGGGGCGGGAGCCCTCGGGGTTACACAAGACAAGAGCAGGCAAGACGAGACAAGAGAGAACGGCGCGCGAAACGAGGTATGGATCTCCTTGGTGCTAAAACAGGCAACTGCTCGGTCACGTTGGAGCCTCAGGTAGCGGTAGCGGCGAGGTGTGAGGCCGGCCTGGGGCCTGTAGCAGCAGGTTTGGCGGATTATCTGTATGCGTTGTAAGGACGGAGGGTAAACAGCGAATAGTAGGAAAGATTGTGCATTCAAGTATATTGACAAATACAATGTGGGACGTTTCCTTTTCACAAAGGAATTGGATTTGCACTGCCGGGGAACTTACGACTCAGTTGCCTCAAGAGGCGATTGATAACCGGAGGCCTGTCTGACGTTATGGGGGGCAGGGGCACATCGCTAAGGGGACGGTAAGTCCAACAGAATCCATTACTGGTCATACCAGACGTCGTGCAGCGACGCGGCTGCGTGGCCCCAGGATAGGACTTCCACGCGGACTGATGGGGAGGAGGTGTCATCGGGAATTCAATTGCTTCCCCGGGGAGGCTTCCAAGTAACCCCGCTTGGTCCTGGCCGCAGAGGCTATACCGCTAGCATCTTGGCATCGATCGTGGTCTTGTTGGCATCGTCGGTGTGGAGATGGCGGTGACAAGGACGGTTCTCGGTTTTGGGTTATCTGGTGGCATGCTGTGGCGATGATAGCCTCATCACAGCGAGAGCAAGTGACAGAGTAAACAAAGGCGGCTATGCGGGGCTAAACAGCACAGCACTGCAACCGTGACCAGGCGGGCGGGCAGGCTTGTGGGCTCTTCCCTCCTCAAACGGCGGCTCTCATTGAGCCCTTTGTGGATATATTATGCCTTAAACCGCCGCGAGGTGCTGCACGCATTGACGGACCCCAGCCGCTGAAGAACTGAATCGGTGGATACCAGCACTTCCTGGATACCCTCCGCATCCAGCCAGGCTTCATGTACCTAGCTCGCGCACCTCTACCGTACGCTCATTTTACGTTGTCTGACCAAGTCCCAAGTTCACGGCCTTCGTGTTGGCGTCTCAAGTCATTTTGTGCACAGCTGCGTTACGGAGTTAGGAGCGTGTGGGCGTGGTTCTCCGATTTTTCCCTTGCAAACGTTAATGTGGTGTGTGGCTTGTACCGTACACTGCTCCAAAGGACCATATAGTTGAGCGGCTTTACAAGTGGCGCACGTCTGTGTCCTGATATTTTTCTTAAACTCGCCAAATTTGCTACTGGCGCCTCAGAAATTTACACTTGTTGTGAGTAGAGTGAGTTGCTGGAATTGACGTCCTAGCCCGTTCTTCCAGCACATCCATGGAGCTGTATGGCCGGTGTAGAGCCAACCGAGGCTCCTTTCGTGTCACAGACCAATTGTGGTCCATTCAGTGTTTGGCTATCTCAATCGGTGCAATGGAGGCGGCGGTGGGACAGGCGGGGTTGCCGGTCGGCGGCTCCCATGGACGGAGGCGGTTAATGGATGGATAGCCGAGCAGACGAATACACATATGAACGAACGTGTTCTCCCCTTTCCTGTCCTGTCCAGTGCCATTTTCATGTTGATGGTTTTGGTCGTCTTCCCATATTTCCTTGCCCGCCGAATAAGGGGGCGTTCGTTGCCAGCCAAGGCCGCGCAGAACACACGGGCATTTCCTCCCGCGCCGCCCGCGTGGGAGGGCAGCAGCCGGGAAATGAGTGTGAGGGTACTGAATGAGTGCATTCTGGGCGTCCCTGTCGTATCCGCTGTATTGGTCCCCGTACTGGAAGGCAGGCAGCCGGCGGCAATGTTTGACAATTGCTATGGCTCCTGGAGGACGCGTTTAGAGAAATTTGGAGATTATGGGTCGTGGATGACGAGTCTCCCTGCCAGACGTGGATTCGATGTGTCGTGATCGTCTCCAAGATATTGGCCCCTGACGAAGGGGCACCTTTGCGATGGCCTGCCGACAGGCCAAGTGTGCGAGCTTGGTGCTTTACAGACGGGCTCTGACTCTTTCTCTAACGACTCGTGGTGGGGTTTTGTGAGGGCTTTCTTTGAGGAATCCCGCTTCTGACGGGGGCCATGCTTGGTGGATATTTCGGGTTAAAGGAAGGATACCTTTTAAACATGTCCCGACATTTTACAAGCGTAGGGCGTGGGCATCTAGTTAATGCTAGCTTTATGTTATGTCATTTATTTACAACACTATTTGGAGTGTTAAAAATTGCGTGCCAGGGAAGAATGTAGCTCCCTAGGATTACCGTCTTAGGTCCGGAATTCCAGGAAGGAATATGAAGTGACTGAAGCTGTCATGTGAAATGCACCTATTTCTAATTCCCAGCCTCTTGACGGCATGTTCCAGTTAAGGCAGAGAGCATCTGGAAAAGAGCAGATGGTCCATTGAATCTGTGCTCTTGATAAAATCCGCAGCGGGACATTCCTTTCTGGAGTCAAAAGTCCCGTCGGGCAAGAGGGTCAGGAAAACGCAAGCACGAAACGAGAAACATTCTCCATTCTAAACGCCCACCATAGAAGGGTAACATTAGCTGCGCACAGGTGACTTTTTGGGTCGGGTGGAAATGGATGCCGAGTTTATACCGTATTAAATAGACTGCCCGGTGCTGCACAATAAAACGCTCCCAAAATCCTTGCTCAGAAAACCTCTTTAAGCCCGAGCTGGATACGCAAAGCCACATGCCCTCCTCGGTGCCGGCATGCTGGTAGAATAGTCATACAAAAATCCATGGAGAGCCCCGCTCCTCTGAAGACCGAGCCCCAGTGCTCCCCCCCACATTCAGCGCCAAATGAGGCTCCAGGGTCTCCATAACCTCAAGAGCATCGAACCTATGGTCTTAGTCCGTGGACCAACCTTGTCAGGGGCTTTCGCTGAAGTCCCAAGAGGAGTCACGGTGTCACGACACAATCAAGGTGTCATATCCCAACACAGGATTGGGCCCTTTGTTACCACAAAACTGTAGAGCAGGAGCACACTGACCCCTTTTCAACTTCAGGACTCTTGGGTACCACGTCTGACAAGAGCTCTGCCGACAGGGCTTCCCCAAGCTACGCACGATAGAAAACCAGCTACTTCAGTGCGTCACCCTGCATTGCACCTCCGTCCGTGGACTCAAGCTTGAGAACTGCCGTACATCATCTTGCCCACACCAACAACTCAGCTAACCACCAGCCTGTACGTCTGTACATGATGAAATATCTTCTATCATAAACGCACGTTTAAATGCACGTGGCCCAGGTCCTCTCAACTCCCTAACAGAAAGCCCATGAGACCAGGACACACGACGCGGTCCCGGCTGTGCAAGGATAGGATTCCAGATGCCTTAAGTCTTCCGGGGAAATGTAACGGTTACGGTATGCAAGTGCCCCAAGTTCATTCGTTGCCGCGGCCACCACCGCTGCTGCGGCAGCCGCCACTCCTCCAATGGACGTACAAGCCAGGCGCTGTGGATAGCCTGCGGTTTCCACCGAAGATAGTAGTGCATATTGACCTCAACCACATGACTTGAGTGCAGAGTCTCCCGTACCTCACCAAGGCGCTGCCCGTCAGACCCGTCCATGGGCAGGATCAGCGCCAATACTGCAAAACAGTTTAGCAGTCGTCGGGTACTTTCAGGAAGATCCTGTCGCTGCGGCTGCTACCTTGGGTGCGCTGGCCTTGGCGATCAGCAGCGCGCCGGTCACTGCCGCTGCCAGTAGTACCCAGCCGCCCACGTCCCATACCCATTCGGGCACGGAGGTGGAAACGCTGCCCTTTTTGGGGCCACTACCACCACTGGCATCACCGCCGCCGCTTTGCGCTATGTGAGTTTGTATCTCGTCGTAGTACTCAGGGGCCTAAGGTAAAGATGTTAAACCATCGTTATAACCGTTGACGTGAGCGTTGTTGTTGAAGTGATGGTGGCAGCGACGATGGGGGATTTTGATGATATCCATGTTAGCATCGGGCAGGGACGCAAAGAGTCAGCAAACCGGATATTTCTTTACGGTGAAAAACATCTAATGCATGGGAGACAGGATGAGGGTGCCCCGAAACACCGGGGAAGGTAGGGACTGCCAGGTTAGTGGCCACGGGTGATGTACCCCCCTATCCTACACACATCTAACCTGACACGTAGGGAGTACTGGCCTCTTCCGGACGCGCATTCATTAGGAGACCCCGTGAGGAGTCACGTTGGCAGCTTTGTTGGCGCGTCCGAAGCATTAGAACCCCTAAAGCTTTCCTAAACAAATTAGTGCCCCAGCTTTAGAGTTCTGTCATGTGGCATCATGATCCGATGTTTATTTCTCATGTCTTTTGACCCTCGGGCACACAACAGCCCTGCCCCATCCAGTCCTGTCCTTCTGACGCCGCAGGTACGGAGAGCCAAATCCTGACAAATGAGGATCGCGAACCCATTGGTAACCCTCTCCACAGCTATACCATCGGTCAACAGCACAACGCATACCTTGGCGGTCATCTCCAGGGCCTTCTTGTATGTCTCATTAGACGGCTCCTGTAAAGGCATCCGTAGCAGGGAAGTTATAGGGTCATATACAGTACATTCCGATCAGCGGATTTCACACAGCTTGCTGCGCCAGACACGAGGAGAACTGCGGACAGTCCGTACCTTCTCGTAACAGTGCTTGAATGCCTTTGTTGCCTCCTTAAAGCTCTGGTTGGCCTCTGCTTTATTCGGGCACAAGAAGCCCTGTAGGTGCAGTGCATACCAGTGGCTAGGGTGAATGGGACGGCTCACAGAAGATAATGGGCTTAATCGAGCCGAATTAGGTTCAATACTTCCCTCGACAGTTCCCCAGTCTGAATACCGCATCAGCTACGAGTGCTATAGGGATGTTCACTTGCAGTTAAGGCCTGAACTGCCGCGTAAGGGTGGAGATATATCCGCTTCGCATCCAATGTAATCAGCACACATTACATGCCGGCGAAGAAAGTCAGCGACGTGAGCGATTGAGGGATGGACGGTTGGCTCCCTTTGGAAAAGTTACTGAACGGCATTACCCGCGTAACCCTGCTAGAACGTACCAGCGATGTGTGCGCGTTGCCAAGGCACCAGTAAGCATCGGTGCGGTCGCTGTCAAGGGAAATCGCTTTTTGAAGTTTGGCGATGGCCTACAGGAAAATGTCACGATTTGCAGCGAGATCCGCCGACACATCTGGTGATGGGCGCCTAATACAACATGCGCTTGAGCTGTCGCTGACCTCCTTGATTGTCTCAGCAGACTCGTCCCCTTGTTTGTAATGAGCAAGCTCCAGAAGCGCACCTCCCCATTGGACAAGCGCCTGCGGCCGCCAGCAGAGTAACTAAATCCGTCCAAATAAGGCATCATTTTTCCGATAATTACCTTTACATTTGAATTATCAGCCTCATACTGCCGTTGAGCCTCCTGCCTCGCGACCTCAAAAAACTGCTCCCTGTTTTGAGGTCCATGATAAATGAATTAAGTGCTGCCTTTCATTATGCAGTAACCAGATATAATAAGAGCTCCATTTCGCACACCTGTCAGGGTCATCGCCAAATAACGACATTCTCTCGTGTTCCGGTTAGGTCCCAGCAATACGCGCTATTGTTCCGCCAAAGTCACTATCAATCAAGTTGCGCTTCAGTGGTTTGCCACTGTCGCTCACATGGCATGCATGCGTTTGTCAATTTACAAATCGAACCGCGCAGGCCGTACGGCATGTACGAAGATTCGCACACCTGAATTGGGTTTCAGCGCTTCAAGTTCCATCAAGCAACACAAGAGGCGAGAAGGACTAATCCGCCAACCTTCCCATGGGCGATAGTTTGTAGAGAGCGAAATGATTTGTAGAGTATGAAAATAAATAAATAACGTACGAATGACAACGTATGGGAATAAACCAGCGATGTTGGTTGGATGGATTACCGCAGCACTAGATCGCTACATGGGAATTTCTTTGGCTAGGGCATCCTGCGCGCTGTTGCGACTTCCACCAGCCAGTCAGCGCTGTAGCCAGCCCATTGCACGACCCGAAACCAGGAAAATAGTTCAACCGATTTAGTAGTGAAGTAACATGCCTTGGCCTTTTACAACAAGTTTGCGCATAATACCTGTGCAACTTCACTTACAGTTTAGTATAAACAAAAGCATCCAACTAGAAGATAGAATCCATGCTGAAGTGGACATAGTCTTACTTTCGCGGTGATAGGGGGATAACCAGGCAACTCCAACCACCAACCACCAGCATCGAATCGTCATGAATGTTCAATCAAAATCCCAGGGTTGCGAATGCACCTAATCCCTGACATAAATGGTTTCGGAGTGATATGATACAATAACAACACCGGGCTCCTTTTCCTTAGCTTTATTCCTAGACCCGTGATGAGGAAGAGCTTATGTCACCTTTTCATCGGGGTTGCCAAGCCAGCCATGTAGATCTCCCATTTCACCAGCCAGCTAGTTCTCTGATTGGCCTAATGACATCGCCCTTAACTAGCACTGCGACTTAATGCTAAGAGATTAGGAAGCCCGCCAGACAACTCAACCAGAACCACCTCAACCAACCCCCTCATCCTTGTCCATTAATTAGAGTCATTGTTATCATCTTCTTTACGTACCCCATCAGCACTAACGCAGGGCAGCGGCCGACTGAGGCCTTACGTTTCTCGCTGGACGTTTCTGCACGGGACTAAGCCTCCCGCAACAACCCAATACCTGCCGTGTCCCGCTGCCGCTGCCTACCGTGCCGCCCTCTGCCGTTTGCCAGTCATCGTGGCCGGCCCCCGTACTCCAGATCGTCCGTCCCTCATGCAACTGATAACGCATGAGCAGGAGAGGGCGTGACAGCAACTGACCGGGCCACGCGAGGTGCTCCGGTTGCCGTCATCACCGACGCCGCCGATGCCGCCGATGTCGTTCCTGGCCGGGATGCAGATGCTGTGTATTTCTGGCTGACGAACCTGCGGATGTGAACGAAGCACAATTGTGGATTGCAAAAAGAAATCAATTACCAAATACAAAATCAAAATCCTGAACGGTTGATCATCTCTACAGGGAAAAGTTCGGCAGGAAGGCCTCGTTCCTTAACTTCCTGCTTCATTCCACATGTTGCCCTGGAGTCTGCGCCATACCTTACAAGCAAATCTTCCCCCGAACCGCCACGGCTCTCAGCTCCAATACCTTTCGGTGTATGCCCTCATCCGTCAAGCTCTCCCTTCCTACTCACGCCCCCATCCCGAGTACCCAATTTCATACCGACGAAGCCGTCCTGGATTGCACTCCCCGCCATGCCTTCCGCTTCCCCACTCTCTCCTCCCCTCTTTCTCTCATGCCATACACACCGGAAGAAGTCCCGCCACAGCAGCTCAAAGACCAGCCAATTTGCGGGGCCGTTAGCCGCCGCTGCCGCCAGCTGCCTTGGCTGCTGCTGCTGTTGCGACGGCTTTGGCGGCACCTTCGGCGGCTCTTGCCCACCTAGCTGCTGCTTCATCTCCAGGAACATACGTCGCGGAGACAGACAGCCCAGGGCCAACCAGGGAGAGATGCGGCAGGAGAAGGATGACGAGGCGGGGTTGGAGCTGGGCGTCGCGGTGGCGGTGGCGGCGGGACCACCGCGCTGCTGCCGCTGGGACTGCCGTGCCGACTGTGACTTGGCGGATATCGTTGCCTTAAGCTGCGGCACGGCGATGTGCGGTAAGATGCAGCAGCAAGAAGGGGTGAGGGCGCCAAACTGGGAGCTGGGAGGACAACTTCATAGAGAGGAACAAAAAATCAAGAAACATATAGGACCGTTGTGCGTGCGTACGTGTGGTTCTGGAGCACGAAGACGTAAGGGCTCATCACGTACAACGGCGTTGGATGACGCCAACACGCCCTTGACACACATATCCGCCGCACATTACCTCCAACATGAAAGCCTGCAGGTGCTTCAGCGCCTCCGTTTCGCCGCCGCGCAGCGCCTGCATTGCAGCCGTAAGGGGTGGAGCTCCGAAGCCGCCGCCAACGGCAGCTGGATGAGCTGGCGACGGCGCAGAAACACCCAGTTGATGCAGAGAGGGCAGCTCCCCAGCCTCGAGACTGCCAAAACAGGAAACAGAGAAATATAAAGAATACTAGCACCCGCCAAATCCACGGACAAGGGCTGAAACATCACGTCACGTCACACATGAGATCTCCGGAGACCCACAAGACGACCCCGAATTCGTTACAAATATTCCGTACAACTATAAGGTACGAACACACGGCTTATCAAACATGTTGCCACCCCAACCTTTCAAATCTTCCGGGTACCGGCGAGTCCTACCTAATGTTGTCGTCCATGCCTAAGGCGTTAGGATGCGTGATGGTCTTGGATTCGTACGGGTTGCAGGCAGGTTGGCATTCCTCACCAGCGCCCCACAGGGGCCCACTCACCAGAGCGAAGCCCTTCGTCCTCCTTTCTGTTAGGGTTACACCTACCCTCATCCATTCAGCCCAACTGGCACGTACCCAACATATACTTGTCGTGTCAGTCCCCAGGCAGCGGTGCGGCCGCTTAACTGCTATCAGCAAATACGTTCAAATTTTCAGCTTTTTGTCGGTGTATCATCGATATAATGGGTTCCCTTGTACGGGTCATGTTTCCTTCCTCATCCCCAACCCTGCCTGCGCCCCGCACCTGTTCGCCTGCGGCAGCCCCTTGATGCCTCGCTCCGAAGCCACCAGCGGCCGAACCGATAGTCCTGCGACCTGTGATCGGAAGTCTGCATAGTTTGTGGGCATCGCAGACAGCCTGCAAGAGGCAGTCGTAGCAGGGGCATCAGTAGCAGTAGCAACACGATGTGGTAAGGCTGTAGCAACGTGTTGCATGGATAGTAGACGCAAGATAACGTGAGTAATGTGAGTAATGTTGTACATGCAATATTCTCCAAAATTATCTTGCGTTATGAGTTGGGGTCTAAAAGCCGCAGTTAGTGTTTTGCACTTCTGATGTCAGGTGGACAATAATGTGACGTGACGCCGTGGCCTCTTGATTAAGCACGGAAGGTACGGGGCCCCCGCTCCGAAACCCCTCTGCCCTCCTCCGTCCAACGGCATCCTTATGTCGCACATGTGCCTCCCCGGCCTCTCCGTCCCCCTCTGCTTCCTTCCTCGCTCTCACTGGAAGGGTAGGTCGTCCACGTGGTACAGAGTGCCACCCCACTCGGCCCGCAGCTCGCAGCCGTCACGGTCCAGGGCGGCTTTCAGGCGGCCCTCAACCTGCACAGGTTCGGAGCCCCCAAGAAAGGAGGTGCAGTGAAAGGAATGAAAAGGGATTACTTTCTAAATGCTTGGGGAGGAACTTGTCTGAGTGCACACCCGCTCTCCCCGACCCAAAACCCCCCGGGTCCCTCCAAACCCGAGAGCCGTTCCCGAGCATGGCAACCCCTTCAACCTCTTCAAGTCCTTTAACCGCTCAAACAACTGTTGAGTTCTTCTTGCAAAGCACAACGCCGAGAACTCACCTGCATCGCTTCCTCCGTCACCTCCGCCTGGCAGTACACAGCACCCGCCCCCACCGCCGCCGCCAGCTCCGGAACCACCTCCTCCGGCCGTCCCACTCGCACCAGCAAATCGCTGCCATCCGCCCTCAGTCGAGCACGTAGGTCTGACACCGCATCTAGGATAAACTGGGCCCGGGCGGGGCCTGTGCGGCCGAAGCCATTGGGTGCCTGCTGCATCGAGATGAATAGAGGTGTCGGGGAGCCGGCAGTGGTTGACGGCAGGAAGGTGATGGTGTATCCACCATCATTGGGAAGAAGGTGAACGAGCTCTTGCGTAGCGCTTCAGTCCCAAGTTGCTGCCTTCGTTCGGTCGCTTTTAAATCGCCAACCGCTATGTTGAAACGTGTGAAATATATGTCTGATGTGTGGCATGTATTCCGTACCTTGCCATAATCTCGTGGATCGAAGACGTACACGGGCAGGACGGAGGTGCCCTCCCGACAGGCGCGGTCGAGAGACGGGTTGTCGTGCAGCCGCAGGTCGTTCCGAAACCACATCACGGCAGCCTTCCTACCGGCGCCGCCGCCAGGGAGGGATCCGCCGCCACGAGCCGCACGCTTGGGCATCTGCAACGACATATTACGCATCCGCGGTTTGATCATGTCGGTGATGCTACTCTTAAATGGGATTGGTTTCCCAAAGCACCGTACGCCACCTTCGCATGCTGGCAAACCTTGATTGCGCCCTCGCCTTTGCTTTGATTGCGACTTGTGCTCGACGCGTGCGGATCAGGGGCTAGACACAGCTTGCCGTCACAGCCTTCCGTTCATCGCCACTGTTCATAGCTGCTGCCCCGCTATAGAACGGCCCATCCTAGAAAGGCAAAGTCCAGCTCCCTGAGGGCTCGCCACAGCATCCTTCAGGCAGCTTCCCCAAAAGAAGCTGAGGCAAGTGTCCCGGGGAAGCCCCAGCTATCTCCCCCACCTGAGGGCGAACTTACCACCGAAGGAAATACCCGCATGTCGGACAGGCGGTTGATGCCAGTGAAGGGAGACTGTGCAGGTGGGAGGGGCGGGGAGGGGCGGGGTGTAGCGGCCGCGGGAATCAGAGTGTGAGATTAAAGAGAACAATAAGCACCCCAAGATAGGAAAGAATCTGATGATGGAAATGGAATATTAAGATACGAGCATCCTGAAGCAGGCGGTCAGGTTGAAGCAACAGAGCTTGAACGGCAAGTGAGCTGGATGGGGAATGAATAGTTGCTACGTACCTGAGAGGACGGAAGACTCATAAAGCGACCTAGCGCGCCGGGAATGGCCACTAGGAGGCGAGCCAGGGTGTGCTGCTGGTGCGACTGCGTCCTAGCGCTGTGCTGCCGTGCCCGTTCACTGTTTGCAACATCATCCGCCAGCATGGCATCGATAGGATGGCTCCGTAGTCCATCGCGAATAGCGGTGACAGGGAAAGGCCCAGTCACTGTTCGGCACAGGGCCGCAGGGACGTGCGAACGGGGAATAGGGCTTGGCCAACCGATCAGAGTTCATACCTGAGAATACAGGATTTAAGTATGCTGGGGGTTGTCCTTACCCTTGGTTGGCCTGGCAGGCCGCTGCAAGATTAGACTATTGGAGCCGAGAGCATGGAGAGACAGCGCCGCGATCGGCAGTGGACCACCGCCACATTGAGTATCCATCGTTGTTTAAAGCAGGAAATGTGTTGGTCTATTGTATTGTGTTATGGAATGTGGCCAGCGAAACAAATAGGATTGATGTACGGCCTATACTAAATCAACCAATTCAGTTATTGTCTTAGCAAGCACGAGAATCAGGACCTTCGGGGGAATCTTAGTGACCGGTGCCATCGCGACTGTTTCTGTCATTATGCGAATTGGTTTGACATAAATAACATTTTTACACGTTTAGATTTGTCTATTTGTAGACCGCGTGAGGCGAGTGCAAGCAGCGTTCCCAACACGTGTACCTTTTGACAATAGGAATCATGTCACGGCGACCAGTAAGATTCTCTTTCAGGTCGCAACTTTATGGCCCCAGGTCCGCCCAAATGATCTCTTGTTGCTGACCTGCGGCACGATTGCCTTGCTGTTGGGCCGGTGCAGGAAGGAACAGATGGTTCGGATTGGACTTATCGTGAAATTATTGAAGACCGTAAGCGTTTGGCTGTAGTTGCTGTCCCTCGGGCCATGTATGCATGATTACGGGCCGCATTCACACAGCGAATGCTCTGCTTGGTGCCAATGTGATTCCCTATTTATTAAATGGTCCTTGCAGGCTACAAACGCATGGCTGTCAACATGTCAGCAACCTTCCTCCTGCACCAAGTCCAGGTGGGTCCGGTATGCCTGGTTGACCCCAGTCCAAACTCCAAAGCCTTTAACCTTGGCATCATTCATCTCCCTTTCCACATGCCATACAGTCAGCGATGATGCTTTTAAAGATCGCTTGGTATATGATTCCGTTTTTCATTGAGGGTAAGTGGTCAGCACAAAGCATCGTGCGTGTTAGAGACCACCGAATTTCAGTTCAGTCGTTGGGTAGAGCGTGAACTTGGCTGGACAAGCTGTCCAGCTTTGATTATAAGCAGATGATCACAGGTTCGAGCATGATCCGGACCCGACAAGAACACATTTGAGCTCATAAACGTCATGCGGCAGTAGCAGTAGCAGTGGCAGCGATGGCCTGCGCGGCAGGCGCTGGGTTGCACTTGGTACCATGAGGGCATATGGAGGAAGTTAGCAATTGCCTGCATATGCCTGCATTGTATGCCTGCATTCCATCCTCTGCATTTCTCGGGTTTCCCTTCCCGCCATCGACAACGACACGCCCATCACAACCGCGCGATTTCTCTTCCACCTGCTGATCTCTTCCTATCCTCACTCCTGTTCTCACTTGATACCACCGTCTACTTCCGTTTCGTTGGCGTTTTTCGCTCGTCCCTTGATAGATCGTTACCCGGAGCCCTTCATGTACGCCTTCCTGGTCTTCTTGGTGGTCGGCAATATTTGCTTTTACGCAGGCGAGTATGAGTTTGTGACAAGAACAAAGGTGTTGAGGTTTAATAGACATGGCAATCCTATGGCATAAGAAACAGACGAATCCTTATACAGCTCCGCATGTATACGGATTCAGCTGCCCTCCTCCCTTCCCATGACCTGGCGTCTATGGTGCGAGAGATCACTGCCGCCGTTTCATTTCTCCCATGAGGCTGGCCCCGTCCTGGAATCATCAATTAATGCGTTTACCTATACGGTGTTGAAATGAGCGACAAATGGATAAGGGAAGGAGAAAGAAGAAAGAAGTAATGACACGAGGGCGGGGCGCTTTTCTTTCTATCATCATACGGTGCCTCTCTAGCCGGCGCCAGGGTGACGGGGCCCCTTGCTTCCTCAGGATCCGGAAGACCGCTCAATATCCTTACAAAATGTTTGAATTCTGTTAGAGCCTCCGTCCTTCCACCATTCCTCCAGCCCTCTGAACCCCTACGTCGCACTGCCGACCTTGAACCTCACGTCTGTCCTGCGCGCAGGCAAACCGCGGGGACGCTGCGTGCTGCCTCTCATGAAGGTCGCGGCGTTGTTGGTGATGGGCACTGCGGCCTTGGTGAGGGAGGCGCGATGTGGAGGGCAAGGAGGGGACTGGGGGCTTATGGGAAACCTGCGTGTACCTCGCCAACAGAGACTGAGGAGGGAAGAGCCCCCTTCACGGAGATTCTACCTTGCCTGGGGGTGACATAGCACTTACTGATGTAGTTCTTGCCTGCTGATGTCCAACAAGCAAATCCAGCTTGATCGTTGAAGGTCGTTTTCAGAGATCACCGCAGTGACCCGAATTAAACGGTGCGAGTCGCTTTTTTGCCTCTAGACACTGTCCGAATCCGATATCTTCGCATCCCGTCCCGCCGCCGAAAGTTCCTCTTCTTCCGGCCCTCTTTGCCCACACTCCGCGCCCACCGCCTACCTGACGCACCCGCATGCGGCTCTCTCAGCACTTCGTGGCGCTGTGGAGGTATCACCTCCTCGACCCCAAGACAAAGCATATCTCCCGCAGGGTGTATAAGCTGCTCCGAGACCGAGACACCATCAGCTCGCGTGAGTCATCCGTTTTGTCTGTTTACTCTTCTAGCTGAAGGGAATGACAGTCATTTGGTGTATGGCATATGACAGGCACGCAGCAGCCTCCCCACCTGAGCTGTGTGCCAGAACTAACATGCACATATAACTTGGGATTCGAGTACCACCTAGCCCAGTCCATTCCCTCCTTCCATCAACCGACTTGCCCATTACCTTATGCATGCGTACGCAAAGATATCCTGTTTCCTGAATTATATCCCAGTGCATGGGGTGTCTTTTCGTGCACGTTCGATCTACTTGATAAGCTCTATCACGTGTCCATAGTGGGTCAAGATGCTTAAACATGAGGCCAGGAAATCCACACGGGAATTCGTTGTCCCCGCAGCGGCGTATCTCAACATTTTTACCGTATTCGAAGCAATCCTTGATGCGGCGGTGGGCTTGTCCGCGGGATTGTGTTTCTTCACCTTCAACAACTGGGTTAAGGACGCTATGGATGTGGTCAAAGAGCGGGAGGAGCGCAACAAGGCAGTACCCGTCCGACCGCCGCCTGGCGCAGTGAAAAAGCGCAAGTGAGAGCGAGGTAGTGATGAAGGTAGGGTTGACTGGCATTCATGTGTTGGCACTGTCACCGGAGCTCCGAAGCCTGCTGCTCTGGTTAACTATGTTTCGGTGGTGCTGGAGGGGAACGACATCGTGTCCGCAAGTGATTGTATTCATTTGGGTTCGGTGGCTGCAGCTCGCAGAGGACGGTGACGCTCTTGGTTATGCTGTTGTGAGTATAACATTTATATTACATTCATAGATCAGTGGTGGAAAACGTGCCTCTTGAGGGGTTTCCAATACATGGAGGTTTCATGTCTGCATAGGACGATGAAGAGGGGGAGAACAAGAGGAGTATGGTCTCATGCGTCGGAGAAGTGGCGGATGAAAGGCAACACAGGAGAGTCCGGCAGGCTCCTCACGCTCAGTGAATCCCTTTCCTCTACGTACACGCTCATTTAAGCCCCTTTTATCGTGGCTCAGTTCCTTTAATACACAGTTACGTGAGAACACACACACACAATCTGCCACACTGGCAGCAAGTTGCTAACAGTCCCACCAAGAGCTGGAAAATCAGAGTCTTCAGCTTGATTTCAATATTCCTTTCCAGCATCTCGATTTCCATAACTAGATTCTCCTTTAAAGGTGCTACTTGCTCCAGGACACCCTGGGTCATCGCCAGAAGAATGAAAGGGGGGTGTCGGCTTGCACTGCTGTCGTGCCGGCGTCCTTAGTCAAAAATAGCCGATAGGAGGGAGTTCATTTATTCAACGAACCCCCTCCATCAAACGGAGCCAACTGGTGTTGTTGTTGCCTCTGAGCTCAGCCTTGCACAGCCCTGTTTGTCCCCTTTCTCTTCCACCGCCTTCCATCAGCCCTCTCTGCCCTTCCTAATCAGCCGTGGAATGATAAGCTCTCTATATAACCAGTTTGCTACCAAAGTGACCAAGTAGTGCATCAAAGAACTGCTGAGCTTAAATCATTGTGCAATCCACAGTCCGGAAGGAAACCTCTTCCAGTACACATTCATAGGTGCGTATTGCATGGGCCGCGTTCAGGCAGTGGATTGGTCTCTGAATCCATCTGATCAGCAGTTCCCAAGAAGTCATATTCCTCTCTAGAAAGTGCCACGTTGGCACACGCTGGTTAATCGAGGGGAGAGGGAGGAACGGGAGAGGGGAGAGGGGAAAGTGGAGAGAAGGGGGAGAGAGGAATGATGGGGTGGACGTACGGATGGAGGGGGTGGAGCGCGGGACGAAAGGAGAGGGGAGAAGGACGGAGGGTGGGACGGACCGACGGACGGGGCCGGTGGGGACGCACGGACGGATGATGGAGGAGGGATGGAGGGAGGAATGGAGGGACGAAGGGACGGCTGAGGGGGAAAGGGGTGGAGGGAGGGAGGGAGGGACGAAGGGACTGACGGGGGTGAAGGGAGGGCGGGACGGATGGAGGGGAGGGAGGAACAGACGGACGGCTGAGGGGAGGGAATGGAAACGAACATCGAAACGGGGAGGATGGAGGGAGGAACGGAGGGACGGACGGATGGGGCAGGAGGGAGGGCGGGATGGACGGAGGGACGGCTGAGGGGATAGGGATGGGGGGAGGGACGGAGGGGGAAAGGGACGGTGGGACGGACAGATGGATGGATGGGGGGGAGAACGAGCTTTATGGTCGACGTCACTCTACTTAGTGTCCAACGTATAATGGTATACCGAAAACTGTGTGAGATCAAGTTTGTGACCTCTGGTAAGGTCATTTTCATTTGTGACGCCCACGACGTGGGATCCCATGTGTCGTATAGTCCCACGTAGAGCCCGACACTTGACCGGGAGACTTGACTCAGCCTCTCCCTGCCTCACGAGACGTTGGGAAGCCTTTGGGGCATTTAACTAGGCAACAGCTGATCGTGAGGTCTAGGCCTAGTGTCCCCTGTTCATTTCCGGCAGACTTTGGTCACGTCTTACGGAGGTCAGGGTAAGTGGGCTCCTTTGACAGGGCCAGGCATCTAAGGGTGCGGCGGAAGATGTAAGATATACTTTTTTAAGATATCCATGGGAATTTACTTCCGGGACAAAAGTGTGCGCTGTTCATAAAGCATTCTATTCTGTCCTCACTCAAACATTCCCTCCCTAACATATTTACAACGATGAACTCTGGCGTACCACCCGCTTGTGCACACGATGCGTTTACAATCTTGTCTGTCGGCCTGTCTTCCATCTCCTCAAATACTGGAGTCCCGAGACTTATATGGGCAGTGGACCGGACTCTCCACCGCCGAACGGGCCGCCATTCCTTGCGGCCATCTTCCTCACCGCCAGAACCTATTGATATCTGGTTTGAGCAGCACTAATTGAATTATTAATTTGTCCCGGCCTACCTGCTTTCCTTTTAGAAACGTATCAAGATGAATCAAGTAGCTGACTTCAGATGGCAGATTGGCCATAAGTTATACCATTCGCAGCTTTGCTTCCGTAAGGCTCAGCACTTGGAGCAAGGAGCGGATATAAATGATAACAGAAATCTCATCGACATCAGGCCTGCATCGACCATGCAACGTTATAGATGGTGTGGGACTATAACAAATTTTCCAATATTTTAGAGGCGGGTGTCCATCTCCTAAAATAATTGAAAACACTTGGCAGCGGTACGGCGGAGGTGAGCCTGAAGTACTGTAATGTTGCCACGCAATGGCTGTTGTTGTGGGCCGTTTGACGTCTTTCCGTACCGTCAGGCAAACTTACCAAGGTTAAAACCATAGGGGGTGTCAGACTTGAGTTAGGCCTTAGTGTCAGCGCTTCATTCTATCTTACCGGCAGTGCAAAGCCGACGCCATGGGCTTAGCTGAGGCATTCCGCTCTGCAGTCTACAAGGAACCTGTAATGGTTTGGAGCCTGATGATTTACGCCGCTGGTAGGGGCAATAATCGGCATCGCCTTGAGAGGCATACGGAGCAGTGACGAAGGAAAATAGTCAATCAGTATAAAAGAAATGTTGGCTTTTACACATCCCAGGGCTATCGTATGTCACAATAATCAAGCCAAACCTCGTCGAGCCACACAGTAAGGAGATGCCAAAGGCACCACCAAGCTTACAAGAGGTAAAACATCACTTTCGTTATAGGAATAGCTATTTTGGATTCTGATTTAACGGCCTTAGTGTCACTTACTGCTAACTCGACGTTATGCCTAACTCAACGCATTGTTCGTGATATCATACTGTTTTTAGGTGATGGCGGGCATCCAGGCAAAGCTTCAGAAATAAAGGTTCTGCTGAGGTAGCCGATGGTCGGCAGTGACCTCCACGCTCTCGCGGCAGCCGGACTGCAGCCGATCCTGTAAGGATGTGAACGAGAGGGTTGTGGGGGAAGGCACTTATGAGGTTGGTACCTTTGTGAGATCCATTTATCGTTTATGTGGAAGTAGACGTGTCGGTGAACCGGGTTTTCCTCCGCACCCAATCCTCAATGGGAACGGAGGAAATGTCAGAATTTACTCGCCCAAAGAGCTGTTACGTGACATCCAGGGTGATAGGGTATGGGCTAGAAGGCTCTGGCTTACATCCAAATGTAACAGCCATTTCCATCCCTTCGTTGCCTCCCAAGGCAACAAAATTCCATGGATTAATTTATGCCTCATTGCAACTTCCCCATTCGTATAATGCACACCAAGGGAGGATTCCTTGTAGGCTGTAGGCTGTCATCACGTTACCAGTGATAGGTTCTACTATATTGCCCTGATATTACTCACCGAGCCGCTGTAATGTATCGTACAAGTGAGGTCACAGCAAAAAGTAGTTCGCACTCCAGTAATATACCCTACAAGTTATTGTATGGGACCAGGATGGGACATGCTGGGCGCCTTGGCGTCTCCTTACTCCGTTATGCCCGAATGTCCATCTGAAGGCTGGTCAAGCTCCACTGTGTTCCAGAGCCTGTTATCGCACGCTTCGGAAACCCAGAAAGTCCAAGGGGCCAACCTTTTCCACGCTGCGACCTACAGCCCTACTCATCCTCTATCCTCTAACCCATCGTACTGCTGCCACTAGTGGCACGCAACATGACGCGCGTTGAAACAATAAAACACCCATCACAGGATTATCGCATGACAACCCTATCCTCAGGAGCGCGACCCCTGTTCGGGCACCTCCTGTCTCACAGCACCCTCCTGTCACGGTACCTCCGCATTTCTTACCATTTGGCCACCTGCGGATCGCTCGACATGACAAATGAGGCACACGGGCATTGCACCACATAGCCATAATCGTTCTCTGCACCATCATTTCGTCCCCATCGGACCGTTTTATTCAGCCGCTGAGCCTGCGTTCCATGTTATCCTGTTTCTCTTTCATCCCATTACCCTGTTATAGCTGAACAATGAAATCCCGTTTGAGCCTCCGACACACCCGCCAAGGATGGCGTGTATTACCATTGGTCCACAAAAAGACTAGGGCTTCCGTCTACACGCTCCTCGCTTGTGGAATGCTGGCCGGCCCCTAAAAACCTGACACTGTGCAATACATTCTCTGCATCACCTTCTAGCACGCCACTCCGCTGAACCGACACGTACATAGGCACGTACTCCTCAATTTCCATCCTTCCCGGCAATGTGCGTGCTGCGCTCCGCTCAAGATGCCGCAAAAAGTGCCCGCATGGCGTCCATTGCGGCGGCCGCCGCCGCCAACTCCGCCTCCGCCTTGGCCAGACGGTCAACGTCTGCTGCCTTGACATCCTCCGGGGTTTTGTCGTACGTGGGCATCGCAATCTTCTTCTTGACCTGATCAATACGCCCGCTCACCTCCGCCGACTGCGGACGAGCCGAAGAACAGAGCAAAAGAGCAACAGATTGATAGACCGAAAAAACAAGACATGATAGAAAAAACAGGACAAGAGCGACGGAGAAGAACAGACAAGACACACCAGCAGAGATTCAGTCAGGAGATATAGGTGCAGGACAGGGCCGAGGGCTACACAGGACTGTGCAGGAGAGTGTAGAGAGGGGTGGGTGGGTTAAAAACGTAATAATAGATGCTTGCCGCCAACACTCAGACACCGGGCCAGGGGATGTCCTTAACTACAGCCTCCGCCCCAAAGCCTACAGCCCAGGAGGGCTTACCTTCTTCTCCAACTTGGTGATCTCCAGTGCGGGATCCAATATGCCCTTCAACAACATGTGCACTGTGGTGGCCTCATCCACAATCGCCACGGAGCAGCCCAGCGGTGCGGCTTCACCCGCGCCCAGCAGGGCGAGGTCAGAGGAAGTGGACAGAGTCACCACCTCTAGACTCAGGCCACGGAGCATGGCGGCCTTGTCTGCAAGGAGGCGGCCCGAAGACGGGGTCAAGACGGTCGATGCAAATGATAAGAGAGGAGTCACAGGACGAGCGAAGAAGTGCATGAACTGTGTTGCAGTATTATGCAATCAGAGCCTAGGGATTAACACCTAACAGGAATTTGGTAATCGATTAAGCCGTAGCGTCGCCACCTTTAGGAAGTCCCAAAGAGAAACAAACACCAGCGACCGTCAACATCATGAGCTAGCTGCCAGCAGCAGCCGCCAGTAGCAGTAGCAGTGGCAGTAGGGGCCTACGCCACAGCGCGGCCCATCAGGTGGGTTTCTCTCCAGATGTCCTTTAACCTTCCTCTCAGTCCTCATTAGGTCGCGCAGTTGCCTGATGACCATTCCTAAAAGCTACTTGCTCTCCACCCTGCTTGATAGCTTGTGCACCAGTCTTTCGATACATTGATAATAACATTGTGCATTTACTCAAGCAAAGAGCCGAACCTAAGAAATATCGCCCAGGTTTTGAGCAAACCAAATGCGACCGAATCCGCTCCCAGCTCTGAAAGGAGCTGCACATTCCAACAGAGCCTCACCTCCATCCGTGGCGGCGACGTAGAGGTGTGGCTTTTGCTTGTTAAGACCGTAGTCGCTCCTCAGCTTACGCACCGCCACCACGACGGACAGGGCGTACTCCATGGCGCGCTCCGCAGCAGGATCGTCCCATCCCGCCACCAGGGTGGGGTAGGGAGTCAGCATGATGCTGGGGATATCGGCCTGGGGGGGGGACATGTGCACATCGGATACAAGGTTCAAATTCTACAGACTCTACTCCCAAGATGGCGTAGTTATCCTGACAGGGTGCGCGAGGGGCCGCAGGTTGTGAGGCAGCAAGAGCGTCGCCGTCGTCGTCGTAAACAACGTACTCACGACAACATAGCGATTCCCGTGGTAGACTCCATTAATTTCCGTTTCGATGTCCCTTTCAATTGCCACTCATCCTGGCCATCCTAGCCATCAATCACATCCAGGCCTATCCTTACTAGGGCCGGGTTACGCGGCAGACGCTGCCACAGCTCCTCCGTGACGAACGGCATGAAGGGGTGCAGGAGCCTCAGGCCGGAGTCCAAACACGTCCATAGGGTCTCCCGGGTCAGGCGCTTGGCCTCAGCCAGTCCGGGCTGAGGGGGGAAAGGAAGACGCAGGTGCAGGTGGTGTGTGATACGAAGTGCGGAGCCGGTTGGCAGTATCGGCGCAAATCTCAACCACGGTACGGACGGCTCCCGGAAATCAAAATTTGCAGTGCGCTAATATTGACGATATTCGATATGTGGCAGGCATAGTCCATCATAGCAGCGAGTGGCAGGTAGGCCAGAAGACTTGTCTCCCGTGAATCTCAAACCCAAACTGACCCGCAGTCCCCCCCCATCATCCTGTCCTCATTTTCCGCTGTCCTTTCCTTCCCCTTTCCCCGCCCTTACCTTGCTATCGTCAAATGCCATGACTGGCTTCATGACCTCGATGAACACGTCACAGACCTCGTTCTGCCAGAAGGCGTACACTCGCTGCGTAGCGGTGGAGAAGTCGTATGCCTCCATCGCCTGCGGAGAGATAAAACCACGGAAGGAGCCAAACAGCAGCCAGAAGAAGCAAATATGGTAGGTCGAGTCAGTCCAGGGAGGGAGCAAACACCGATGGAGGCGCGAGAACAGGATGGGAAGACGGACGAACTGAAATGCCAACGTGATTTCTACGGGCCAAACCCCAAACAGCCTGAAAACCCCAAAAGGCCCGACAAGCCCCAAGCCAATAGCTACAGTTTTCCACTTCAGCCCAGTATCGTTACTGATACGGATGCACGGGGCAGATGAACAGCCTCCCTGTCCATCCCCTCCTCCGATTGGCAAATATCGGAAATTCTTCTTCTCCTGATTGTCAGACAGGAAAAGCGCCCGGTTCCCACCCCATCCCCCCGACCACCACCACCAGGACTACCTGAGACACCGCATTAGCCTCCTCTCCTTCTTGAGGCCTGTGTGTTGATCCCTCTTCACAACTAATACTATAGATAAAGATGTTAACAAGGAGTTCTTAGGTAACCGCAGTTAACGCAGTTAACTACCCTAGGATTTTAGGGTTTAGGGTTTAAAACCCTACAGTAAACCACCCTAAACCCTAAGTTAACCGCAGACCTGCACGATGGTCTGGATGGCGTTGTTGAGACGCGAGAGGATCCAGCGGCACGCCGCCGGGCAGGAGGCCGCTACCAGGTTGCCAGCAGGCGGCGTGAAGTCCGCGGGCAGGTTCATCATGGCAAACTTGATGGCGTTCCATAGCTTGTTGCACCAATAGCGGTACGCCACCACGCGCTTGATGTCCAGGTTAATGTCACGAGCCTTATACCAGGTCAGGCGGATGAAGGAAGCCGACGGATAAGAGAAAGGGAACCTCGGTAGTTCAACAATTGGGATAGACATGCACAGTGTGCCTATTAAACACGCTTTTTCGGTTTTAATTACTTGTAGTAACTGTTTTACCTAAACCCTAAGAATTAATATTTAAATAATTAAGCTATGTATATATAATATTTTATAACATTCACTAATAAAGATAGTAAATAATAACAATAATAAAATAATAAACATCATCATCATCATCATCATAATAATAATATACGTGTGTATGTGGATCTTCTGTGAGAAAGGAAAATCTACCTGCGCAGTGTACGCCACGAGCGCGAAGCGAAGCGCATCTGTGCCGCACTCCTCAATGCCCTCAGGGAAGTCCGCGTTCTGACCCGCCTTGGCCCGCTCCACTTCTTTTGGATCCAAATTGCCGCCCGTCAGCGTCTCGTGCAGATCTTCCAGAGAAATGCCCTCGATTACGTGCAATGGGTCGATCACATTGCCCAGCGATTTGGACATCTTGCGGCCATGTGCATCGCGGACCATGGCGTGAAGGTAGACCTGCTTGAAGGGCACCTGGCCTGCGGCGGAGGCCCGGGGTAGGAGGGCGATGAGGAGGGAGGAGAATGGGGAGGGTGATGAGGAGGAAGTTGAAAACATATTCACACCGAAGCTGATCCCCAATGAGCTGCAATGCACCAAGCATATGCGTCATGGGCCGAGGAGGAGAAACACAACGGGGGTTGATTGGGCCGATCGATTGTGACGTGATTTGTAAAAGGGCATCCGCGGTAGCAGGTGGTGGCGGGAGTAAGGAGAGTGTGGCGGATTTGGATTCGGAGGCGGGGCAGAAACACGAAGCAGATCATAGAAAGGCGAAGAGAGAAAGACACGATCTACAAGTACTTAAACGACCAAGAATCGCGATTCCGAGGAGAAAGGTCCCATTCCAATTTGGAAGCACGGGGCGAAGCACGGGCGCGGAAGCACGTCGACGTATTGCTGGCCTCCACTCCCTTCCCCTAACCACCACTACCACTCACTTTGCCGTATATCCTGCCCCACCAATTCACCATTACCGTCCCCCTTACGCAAGACCGCGACACCTACCCGTGAGTTGTATGCCCATCATGACCATGCGTGCCACCCAGAAGAACAGGATGTCGTGGCCGGTCTCCAACAGGCTTGTCGGGTAGAAGGCATTCAAGTCGGGAGTCTGCTCCGGCCAACCCATCACCGAGAACGGGAACAGGCCCGAAGAAAACCTGGAGAGGAAATGCGCATGTGGATTGCGTGGGTGGCAGGTGGTGTGGGTGGCAGGTTGAGTGGGATGAAGGGATGAGGCAAAGTCCTGAGGAGGAAAACAAAGGAACTACTCAACATGTGGAGGGTGCAATGAAGGGCGCACAGAACCCCAAGGACCCCAAAGTGAAGCAAAACTGACAACGTGATCAACTGTGCTGCATGAATTAGGCTGGGGAATCATGAGCTGATGTGGACGCGGGAAGGGGAAGCGACGACAGCGGTACCAACATTTGATTGGATCACTATGCAGCCGCCAAGGGACGCCCATCCCTCCATTCCCCACGAGCCACAATCCCTAAGCCTTCCCCGAACTCCCCTCCCCCCCAACGTCCCCCTCAATCACCATGTGTCCAGCACGTCCTCGTCCTGCACCAGCCGGAGGTCCTGCCCCGGGTACTTGGCGGCTGCAGCTGCCTTCGCCTCCTCCAGGCTGCGGCCAGTGACCCAGCGGGTCATGTCTTCGGAGGGCATCCCGGGTCGGCCGGCGGCCTTCTCATCCTCGCCTGCATAGTCGGAAGGTGTGAAAGGGTAGATAAGAAAGTTGCCGTTGTTGTCATTGCAGTTGCTGCTGTCATTATCACTGCTGATACCTCGTTACTTTCCTTCATCTTGTTATTCCTGTGTTGAGACGGATGTTCTGATTGTGATGGTGTTGGCGTTCGGTAATGAGGGTAGTGATGCTAGTAATAGTAGAGGGTGCTGAGAGGCTACAAGGAGAAGCCAATACAGGGGTATGTTGCAGGAATCTCTCTCTCTCTCTCTCTCGCGCGCGCGTGCGTGTATGTGTGTGAATGTGTGTGAATGTGTGTGTATGTGTGTGAATGTGTGTGCGTGTGTGTGTTGTGTACATGTATTAGTTGCAGCGGGAAGAGGTGTAAGGGGAGTAGGTTGACTGAAGTCATGTGCTTTGAGGGGCAGAAGCACGTGAGTTGAAAAGCTCTTTACGGGGTTGGGAGACAACACACACAGGCGCTGAAGTTCGGCCCTCGCCTTCTCCCATCCGCTCCGCTGCTCAGCGCTCACCCTCAAAGACGACGTAATAGGCGGGAATTCGGTGGCCCCACCAGAGCTGCCGGCTGATGCACCAGTCGCGGATGTTTTCCAGCCACCGAAACCAAACCGCCTCAAACTCCTGCTCAAGGGCAGACAGACCGACGGACAGATGAATGGCAAGTACGAATAGATACTGGTGAGGCAGTTGGCAGGGGCAACGGTGAGAGACGAATGAACTAATCCCATATCGCTTACCCTTCCTGCCCTCCACACGTCCCCTCAGTATGTACGGAAGGTCCCGCGGGTTAGGCACACTGTTTGCTTCACGGTGGCGCATCGTACGACACAGTGCCCGACCGTACCTTGGGGATAACCTGCAGGGAGCCGTCTCGCACTGCCTGACATGAGGCTGACGCCATCTCCTTGCAGTTGACCCACCATTGGGGCTTCAGGACGGGCTCGATCACGTCCTGCACAGGCATATAGGGATTTCCAAGAAGGACTCGTAGCCAAAAAAACATTTTGAGACGCTCCGAAACCATATATTGCTTTCTGTCCATCCTCAGGAAAACAGCAAGCATACAACTACACCGATACATCGATACATCGATACACCGATACACCGATACACCGATACACCGATACACCGATACACCGATACACCGATACACCGATACACCGATACACCGATACACCGATACACCGATACACCGATTCACCGATTCACCGATTCACCGATTCACCGATTCACCGATTCACCGATTCACCGATTCACCGATTCACCGATTCACCGATTCACCGATTCACCGATTCACCGATTCACTGATTCACTGATTCACCGATACACTGATACAGACATACAGACATACAGACAGATACACAGTGCCATCGAGACGCAGACGCATGCACAGCCGTCGAGACACTCGCATACACATGCGATACACATGCCGACACTCGCCTTGGACCTGCTGCACAGCCCCAGCCTCATGGGGTTGTCAATCACGCCCCGAAACAGCCCCTTCTCCTTCAGGAAGTCAACCACAGTAATGCGAGCCTGCGGAGGAGGGGGATACGATACGTTGTGGGGGACGGCAGGGAAACCCAAAAGTTGTACCGCACCCGCAGTAGGGAGACGGAGACCCTCGAAGGAGGGGGGGGCCAGACGGCGGAAATCTGGCGAAGTATTTCGGAATCAGTTGGGCACTCTCAGTCGGGGTCGGGGTGCGGGTCCGGGTCGGGGGCTCACGGTCAGGGATTGCTATGACGGTTGGCGAAAGCAGCGATACGTACGGCTGAGGCACGGTGAATTCGTCCCTTCCTCGGCTTTATTTCTTAGCCTCGTGGCGCACATGTCTCCTATAAACACATCACGTCCCCTCAACCCCTCATAATTTTGCCCCAGGTTTCCCCTTACCACAACCTGACATATACACACCACGACCACTCTGGGGGTCCCGCAGCCTCTCCTTTCCCCGGCCCGTTTGCTGCCGTACCTTGAAGCGCGGCTGTCCCTCGAATGGGCCCCCGTTTGCGTTGATGAGGCCATCGTCATCGAAGATGTTAATAAACTCCAGGGAGTGCCGCTTGCCGGTCGTGAAGTCGTTGGGATCGTGCGCGGGGGTCACCTGTGTGCGTTGCATACACACATTATTCACACGCGCGCACACCGCTGTCACTTGCTCTGTAAATTCCTGATCCTGGTAGCTCCCGACTACGGGTACAAACAAACACATAAATCAAGACACACATACACAAATCAATGCACAAAATTACCCCTTTTTATATTCGCTTTCGCACCTTAACAGCACCGGTTCCAAAGCTCATATCGACAAGCTCCGCGTCGCAGATGATGGGGATGCGGCGACCACTGACCGGGTGGATTACAAACTTCCCGTGCATGGACGTGTACCTGAACAGGGCGGATGTGGGGTACGGGTGAGAATATAGAGTACGGAATACAAAATATGCCAGGGTTCCGTATAATCTGAAGGGCGCGGACGTTAAGGCGAACATCCGGAGCCGTCAAAGGTTGCGTAAATGTGCAGTACAAACGATTGTGTGGAAAATGAGGGGGACAGATGGTTGGCAAGGACGCGGCCGTAAAGACCGTACAAACACAGCAACGGCAAGGAATGGAGGGGAAGCAGCTCTCTGTAGGAATAGGCTTCAACATTGCGAATTATATACCCGACACTTCTTAGACTTATTCGACAAACATTCGAGGATATATTTTAACATGTATGCACCACCCTCGGATCGGTGCCCACCTTGGGTCCTCGGGGTGCACCGCCACTGCCGTATCTCCCAGCATGGTTTCGGGGCGAGTTGTGGCCACCACAATGTCCCCGCTGCCGTCCTCCAGTGGGTAGGCGAACGAGGTCAGCACTCCAAACTCCACGGGGTCCGTGTACCCGGGCACATTCATCAGGGTGCGCTGTGCGAGGATGGGCACGCAGGGGGACACGAGGCGCGTGAAAAAGGGACACACAGACTCATTCGCAAGCCATTCCTTTATGATACGTATTTGCCATCTGTGATTTGCAATGGTGTAAAGCTCTAAAGGCTCTCATTGCCTTGGATAGGATCCCAACCCAGAACTGCCACCCACACCTCGCCAGCTAGGACACCCGCCAAAAGGGGGAGACATCTCCTCCACAGCCCCCCTCTCCCTTTTCAGAGCGTCCACCCTCTCCCTCACCTTGGGGATGTCGATGTAGTCTACCTCAATGTCCGATACGGCCGTTTTAAGGCGACAGCACCAGTTCACCAGACGGTTGTCGCGGTAGATGCAGCCGCCCTCAAACATGCGCACGAAGGCCTCGAGCACAGCGCGCTGAGAGCCGGGGGATCGATACGAAGATAGGGAAGAGGTGGATGGAGGAAAGGACGGGGAAGGAGAGGGTGCGAGAGTTAGGTGAGCGGCAACCGCAAAAAGCGGATGCTTCCAGACGTCCTTCTGTCTGGATTGCACACAGGTTCTTACAAGGAGGTAGGTAGGTGACAAGCCCGCCACATATCATGTACCGCCTGTCAGCAGAAGTCTGCATCTTTTCCGTGGGACCTTCCTCCCCGCAAAGCCCTCTGGTTGGAAGTCTGTCACGCTGCGCTTCTGTCCGTCCGTCTGTTCGTCCGTCAGTCGGACCCCAACATCTCCCCCCACGCATAGACGCACGCATATGGCCCACTGCCCCCTCACACTCAGTTTCTCATCCATCGTAAAGACCGACCGAGACCAGTCCACTGAGGAGCCAAGGCGACGGAGCTGGTCGTGGATGCGGTGGCCGTACTGGTCGACCCACTGCCAAACTTCACCCAGGAAGGCCTCACGACCTGAAGCGGGAAGCAAGAGGACAGAGGGGCGTGAACGAGCAATGGCAGGGAGGGAGGAAGCGAGGGAGGGCTGGAGGGTCGTCTCCTCCTCTGTCCCCTCCCCTGGCCACTGACCGACTCAGCGACGCTGTAATTGCACCTTTTGGGGGTCGTGGATGTCTCCTCTGTCCCTCACCCCTCACCCACCCCTCAAATTCAACAGCTGCTACAGCCTCACCCAGGTCATGTCGGGTGACGCCCTTCTCCCGCTGCAGCTTCTTCTCCACCACGGTCTGTGTGGCGATACCCGCGTGATCGGTACCCGGCACCCACAGAGTGTTGAAGCCACTCATCCGCCGCCAGCGGGTGATAGTGTCCTGCAGACCGCATGCCAAAATACATAAGACATGGAATATATATATATATATATACATATATATACACACACACATATATATACACACACATATATATATATACATATACCTGCAAAATTACATATGGATAGAATGATCCTCCCCATCGCCGACTAGCTCCTGCCTGAGACGGGTTCAGACAGGGCCCGCGGGCTTCGCCCTCCCTATGAGGCGTCCTGCAGCTTCACCCTCATTATATTTGCTGTCCCGATCTGACATTTGGAACAGCAAGATGGTAACAGCTGAGAAGTCCTTCGGACAAGACGACCGGACTTCATTACGTCCAGGATTCCCTTCCCTCCCTCATTCTTGCGCAGTCGTCCCATCTACCCAATACTTCCTCTCCATTATTGCTCCCACCTGCATCGCCCTCCATTTTCCCAGTCCAGGGTTCACCCCAATGCCGCCCTCCCCTCCCCTCCCCTCCCCTTACCCACCTGGATAGAGTTGGTGAGCGCGTGGCCGATATGCAGTGCACCCGTCACGTTGGGTGGCGGGATGACGATTACGAAGGGGGGCTTCGTCGAGGTGGGGTCAGGCTTGAAGAAGCCACACTGCTCCCACCACTCGTACCTGCGCAAGTACATATCATTACAGTGCGCGAGTAGGCGAGTTCGAATTGAGGGCGACGATGAAGAACGGACCAAGCCTGGCCTGAACCCTGAACTCTAGGTAGGCGGGTTAACGGAGCAATCGGGGAGCGGAGAAGAGGGGGAGCGGGGCATACAAACACCCAGCTAAACACACCGCGACAGGCAAGAATGTTGTAGGTGGTGCCTTTCTTCCTGCTACCTGATTGAGATCCACCTCATCAACAAACAAACAACAAACTTGCGTTCCACGATACAATATGTGTATGGTACTCTGCTACTGAGCAGTGAGGACGCAGGAATCTCCCGTGCCGGCGTCCTAACACGTTTCGAAGGGCTGCGCCATTTCCCCACCACTATCCCCCTTATTCCTGCCAATTTTCTCGCCCCCCTCCGGCGCCGTAAGGCACGCAAGTACCCACCACGCAGCCTCCACCATCTTAGGGTGATAGGCCTTATACATGGCCCCCTCCACCTGCTTCTTCTCGCCCTTAGGGGTGGCCTTCGCAGCGGCGATCAGGCCGGTGACCTCTTCCGCTTCGGCTTTCTGCGGGCGGGCGACAATGGAGGCGAGGAGGAGGGTAAGAAGGCTGAGAGGAGAGGGTGATTAGGGAGCGCGAGGAGGAGGCAAAGATCGACCTTGTTGATGACGATGATGTTAAGGGTGAGAAACATGATTACAAGGGATAAAGCACGATTAGCTGCAGGTGACGCAGCAAACGAATTACAGCCAGGGAACCAAAAGCCTAAGGTACGAAGGTAAGGAGCTCCGAAACCCACATGACCACAGACAAAGCGGAAGGCAAGTATCCACGTCCCCAAAGCATCCTACGCAAGGCCGCATTACATTACGTTGCATCACGGCACGTTATGTTATGCTTGGGTACTGCCCCGCGCAGACCTTCTTCGCCTCCGCCTCCGCCTTTTCCTTAGCCTTCTTGTCCTCCGCGCCGTCTGCCGCGGTGGATGCCTTGGCAGCCTTGGCCACTTCCGCTGCAGCCTGCTTGGCCGCGAACTTGGCCAGCTTGGCGGCCTTCTCCGCGTCCTTGGCGGCCTGGGGGCAGGGGTGGAATGGGAGGGGCATTTTCTGCGGACAGACGATTGAAATGAATCCTGGTGCTGATACTGGAGAAACGAGGACAAAGGGGGGAGGGAGGAGGCACAGGGGGTATGAGGAGAGAGGTGTTGCAGCAGCGGGCAACAGGGGAGTGGTGAGGAAGATGGTGGCTGTGGTGGTTATGAAGCTGAGGCGCAAGGGCTGTTGGTCGCCTGCGTGCAAGATTGGGAAACAGCGCAGATGTGCCATGCAGAGAATTCACATAACCCGTGGCCCGCATTATCATAAATTCTGTAATATGACATGTACTATTTTTATGATATGTAATATTTGTAAAATGATATATATGAACATATATAATGATTATAAATTTACAGAAATCATGACCCGCAGAAGTCGTAGGCCCAAGGGGAATCGAAGCAGCGAACCATTAAAATGTGAGTGGGAGGAAGATTTGGGAGCCAGAGATGCACATTCGTAATCCAACCGCACGTGTGATCCTGGATCTTGACGTACGACACAGACACATCAACAAACCCTTGACACAGACTCATCAACCGACCCTTAAGACTGTTGGGCTGTGTGCCGGCCGCAAACACGGGTCACCACTGGGGAAGCTTATGACCCCGCTACGTGGACACTAACTCTGTACCTTCTTGGCCGCTTTCTCTGGATCTAGCTCCACGGCGGCAGCGGTGGCAGCGGTAGATGAGTTGGTGGCGACGGTACCGGCGGCAGCGGCGCCATCGGCTGCTGCGTCCTGAGCACCGCCCTGGTGGACATATCCGATAACAAGGGCATGGCGTTAAGATTACTGAGAGAGACATGAAAAGCATCGCATTTACCCAGGAAAAGGCAGGAACACAACCAGAGAGATAGGACACATTGAACTCACATTCTGGCTGCTGCCGCGATCGGTTCCAGATTTCCTACAATCCCTACCCTGACTCATTCATCCACCGCTGGCTCTTCCTCACTCCTGACACAACCTCTCTTCGCCGCTCTACCCTAGAATCTATGCCGTATTCACCATATACATTGATACTCTGGTGCTTGAAGAATAAAGTACGAATATGTCTTGCAAAAAACCTATGGTTAGTTTTTATGGGGAACGCAAAACCCTTACCTACTCCTACCCAGCCTTCCCTAATTAACGAACCAACCGACTAGGTTTTACACCAACCAGGGTTTTTAACTAACAACAATAATATCATCACGAACACACTTTGGTCTTTTTCTTCTTGCCGGCCGCCTCCTTCTTCACCGGGGCCACCCACTCCTCCTCAGACGTACAGAGACCCGGAGAACCTGAGGGGCAGCACCAAAGTGTGGATCCAATAAATCCGAAATCCAATCGGAATCCAATCGGAATCCAATGAGAGCATGACGGCCTTCGCTTCATGCCTAAGGCAAGAGAGGATGGCGAACTTGGGCATGAAGTCCGAATGCATGTGCGAGACCAGAGCTGTCCTGCTGATCGGCCAAACCCGGAGGGGTTTATGCCATGCCATGTAAAGCCCAACCGGAGTCAGCAAAGTGAGGGACCAAAATGGGCCCATATCATCCGCCCACCCTCACACAGCGCATTCGTCCCTCCGTCTAAGCACTCCCTCGGTCCCGTCACATGCAACTTGACGCACTTCATCCAACAGGAACAAGCAAGACGAGGACTTTATCAACTGGATGAGCAGGGCCCACCCGGTGGCTGCGTCCCCGACGCCAATGATATCCGCAGTTGTCCCCCCCCCCATTCTTTAACTGCAGCTCCCGGATTTTCCCGTCCCCTCCTCTCCCCGCCTACCAGCGGGGCGATGCTCGTCTCTCTCCCCGCCTACCCGCATCCCCTTTCCTCTTCCAGCCAGATCCAAGCCCCCCCTCTGAGACCCTCATTTGGACCCACCCAGCGCCCCCTCAAACTGCGGCAGCTGCTGGCAGCTCCCTAGCCACGCCACCACGGGGACGAACTGTTCTTGGATCTTGCGCCCCAGCACCGACTCGAACAGGGGGGTCAGTGCGGCTGCCACCGCCACGTCTGCAAGAGTCGGCGAGTCACCCACCTGCCCGGGACCGGAGGCGGAGGGGCAATGAGGACAGCCGTTACGAATCGAAGGCGCCAGGGATACATAGTGTGTACTGTCCCAAGCCACCACCACCCAATACACCACGCGACTCCCCATCACCTGCCCCGGCGTTTTACGAGCCCCGAAAGCCACCGATTTGTCATGCCTTCCCGCATTTGCTTTCGATCCCTCCTTTCATCCCGTTGGTTCCGTTTATACCATCTAAACCCCATAATCAACCCGTCTGGCCGCGTGAAAGACCAGAGTGGCATCATTTTAGCGCCTCACAATCCCACTCAGCTTCCTCCTCCACCTCCTCCTCCCCACACTTCCTACCCTCCTCATCGCAAACGCACCAGGTACAACCTTCCGGGCACCAAGTCCACCTTAAGCTGCTCCAGGGCAGTCGTCACGTCCGACCTGGTGGACTCACGGACCTGCCCTCGTCACGGATAAAGACACAAGCACAACGCGATGGCAGTTGCTTTCTCAGTAACGGTTGCAATGATGACGTTAGCGACGTTAGTATCGGTGTCGGCTTATCAGCCGAAACAAAAGCCATCCGCGTTTTAAACTTAATGTTTATCTCCGAGAAGCCAGAGCAGCTATGACCGCCATGGCCTCATGAATACGGGCTCCCGGACACACACGCGGACAGGTAAGGCCACCAGGACATGCTGGACTGCGTACTGCTTCTCGAGCAAATATAAAAAGAGGACACAAAAACACCTTTGCCGTAGCCCTAGTCCTTTGTCTGTCTGTCTATCTGTCTGTCTCTCTCTCTTTCTTTCCCCCTTCGCTCTCTATGAGTGTGTGCATGTGTGCAGGTGATAGAGTCCACCACTGCGGCCAGACTGCACAGTTCCGCGTTTTTCAGGTGGTGCAGAGAGGCGATGCACAGACACCATGATGTGCCGGCAAAGCAATAGCCGCCCCGTCCGCAATAACAACCGGGGCAGTCGACATCGACTGTGTGGTCAGGCGATCACGACCACGACTCACCGCATCATCCGCATTGGACGCGAAGGGCGCCACCCAGGCCAGTGCTCCTGCCTCGCACTTAGCCGCCACTTGGAGCCACTTGTCAATGGGGCCCTATCATCCGGGGGCCGGGGCTTTTCGTATGGGAGCTGGCCAACGGTGCCGCGAGGAGTGCTGAGGAGTATCGGAGTGCCGCGAGGAGTTTCGAATGGCGAGCGGGTGCTAATCCGCACACGTGACCCGCCTACATCCCTTGTATCCACCACACTCATCACATACCAAATTTCTGTACTCTCGTGCGTCGTCTTCGATTCTATTGCAATTAAGATCTCTGGACACCCGCGTCCGTGGTCGATGCTTGCCGTGCTACACGAGCTTCTTTGCTCAGACCCAGCCGGTCTTCGGTCCCCCTTTCCCTTTGCCTTCTTCTTTCCCTTTCCCCTCCCCCTTTCCCCAGCCATTCCCGTTACCCCGATATGCCCTACCTGGAGCTCTCCCGGGTATAACTGCGTGGATCCGCTGTGAGCTGCGACTGAAGATGTCCAAGGGTGAGGGGGATAAGGGTACACATGCGCAAAATGAAACTAATACCACAACAGGCAAAGCGGCGAAGAGAATAAAGGATGAAGTCCCGTGTGTGTATGGACTTGGAGAGGGGAGGAGAAACTGTCCCAGGCAGCGCGATATTCAGGATGTGAAGCGATACGTCAGGAAGAATTTGTTACGGCATCCCCGAACCTCATGTTTGGTATCCTAGACTCGCACTTTCACGTAGTGGCCCCCTCCAGCGCTTTTGGAGCCGCACGGCGACTTAGAAGTGAACGAAGGGAATACACTGAAGGGCAGGTGAACTGCAACCTAACTATCAGTAATGACTAGGCTCTATATCTCTCTCTAGGTCCTGGGTCTCCTCCCCGTGATCCGGATCAATCCTCTTGAGATGGGTTTCTCCAGGGAGAGGTCATCAGGTGCGCCTGTGGGTTGCTGTGACTGGATCCGCTGCTTTTAACCGACTTATCATCGCCTTAAGGTAACATGGAACTCCCTGGCGCAGTATTAGCTTTAAAATTCCTAAAAGTGTGTGATTTCTGTCCCAGGTAAGACCCCCCTCGGGACGAGCTCGAGCTCGACCCATATGGGTCTCCCAAGGGACGGACAGCAGCCACTCGAGGGCCAACGCATGGCACTGCTACCCACCATAGCGTAAGATGTCGCTTGTCCCATGCACTGTGTGATCCGCTGTCTTGAGAATGGGAGCCTAGGATGAAACACAAGGCAAGGCGGTGAGGCCGCAAGGACGATTGCATGCTTGACACGCGCAATAGATGAAAGCACAACATTGTGACTGCTGCGATCTGAGATCTCACCGGCAGGTCGGGGTCCGGTGCGTCTATTGTTAACTGCTTGCCAAGAAAGGCGCATGCAATTAGCGCGGCCGGCTGGCCTGGGTGCCCGGGTGGGGCTTGAATTGTATACATCCCTTATAATTAAAGGACGCAATTACGAGGTCAGCCGCTAAGACCAGTGCAACTGTGTCGAGTCTGCCGCCGCCGCGGTTAACGGTACACCGCCGCAAGTCGTGACAAATTAAAATACAATAAGTAGATCTAGGATATAAGAACTATTCAAAATCTAAAACCCACTACAGTTGACGCTCCTGTCGTATAGCGGATTTTGTCGTGTCGAACATTAGCTTATTGTGATAAAGTGCTTTGCATTACTGAAGCGTGACAAGACGATAGTACTTTAACTTCATCATAAAATACTTAAATCGATGCGTCATTCTTTTTCTCAAGCAGCGTAAGACGATGAGGGTGCCGAGCAGCTTGATGCCGGACAATACCTGGCAAGATATCGTATAACGTAGGTCTCAATTGCGACTATAGAATATAATTCATTTCATCCTGCATGGATTCGTCGAGATTGGTGTACAGTAACGACCCCACCTGCGCTAAAACATCAACCCACCCACACATGGTTGCAACATTTCTCCTACAAATATTTTAATAAGCTTCAACCGCGAAATGAATGGTGCCTTGCAAATCTGTGTCGTGCTTTGCCGTTACCATTAGTCAACCTCTAACTGGCCACCTTCACCGGCCGTCATGTGAAACAACGATTGTAGTGTCCGTTGCCGCCGCTGCGGCCGCACCTTGTATCATAAATCATATGGATGGGACTGTGCTGGGAGGTTGAACGACAAGGCGGCAGCTGTAGGATATCTATTGCGCAGAAGCAAAGTTGGGTTCAGGGATTGGATTTGCAACTTGTCAACTATTTCCAGTTAGCCAGGAAGATGCCTTTCACTTGCCTCTGGGTATTTAATCCCGCAAAACATTCAGAGCATGGATGACACTCCCCGTATATCGGTACCGGGCTCCGATGGAATGTTTTCCTGTAACTAGACAACGGGATTTCAATGGAATTGTAAAAGACCTTAATACGTTGCCTACCCACAAAGGCAGCAGTGAGAATCTGCAGTGCGCCCCTCCCAGGTGCATCAGCACATGGGCAAACCCGTTTCTGCTATGGGCTGATATGCGGACAGCCACAGTGGCAGTAGCATCAGAACACAGTAGGGGCTCCGGCAATGGCATATGTGGTAGGGGGATATGATGGGCCCGCTGACATAAGGCTGCCGGTCTCCACATCTTCATCCCGTCTCCACCGCTGGCATTCTCAACAGGTGTAGGGTGGATGCTGAGGGATGCTGTGACAGATGCTTTGGCGACCCCGGTTTGATAATCGTATGCCGAACTCCTGACAGAGGGAAACTTAGGATTTTAGGGTTTTAGTCTACGGCACTAGTCTACGGTATTAGTTCCACCAATTTCTGGACGATGTGGCCCGAAGGAGTGAATCGACCGTAGGGACTTGCGGAACTTGTTACGACAATTGTACAGCTCTCCTGAGGCCTGAGCAGCTTTCCTCTGCCTTATTCAGCCTGGTGCTATTACGGGTCAGACGCTAAGCCATCAGCGGCGGCAGACTACGGGCGGCGGTTGAGTAGAAAACCTGCAAAAAAGACGAGAGACTGGCTGCGACTGAGAAGGTATCATGGATTACGAATGCTATCTGGCTATACCCTATATAAGCATACATAAATGCATTTATTCATGTATGGTTGCGAGAGCCTCGATTTTCCCATCGACTTTTCCACGTCAGCATGCAAAGTACATGCATGTGTGTACAGCGACGCATCAACCGATGCTCAATGGCTATGTATTACAGCTTTAAGTACAGAGCATGAATTTCTGCGAATTATTCTCTGAAGAATTAGGTTATGCTCAACGTTGCTGGGTTCTAACTTGACTGGTAACGACATCAGCAAAGATGGCCTCATTGTTTCGAGCAAGTCGGGAACATCGTAGTGAGGCAATCCATGTCATCTCTCGCCCTCGTGGCCAAAAGGTTGCGCAATCCGCAAGCAGCACGTGTCCTCTTGCAATGTCGCCACCGGATGGCCTGGCCTGCTCACCTGTAGATTCGTATATCTCAAGCGGTCCACGAACTAGCCTAGATTCGAACTTCTCTGACGTTTCGATATCCAGTTCCCTGTCAGAGTTACACCCCCATTTCCTACCGACGCCAACGCCAACGCCCAACGCTTGCAGCCTTGTACGTCAGCCTCTACCCGATGAACACGCTTCATTCTTGCAGAAAGCCTTGAAAAAGCTTCGTCCTGGGCAGCCTTTGCCAGCACGCAAGGTAAGTGCACTTCCCCCTTGTACCGAAGCTTGAATCCGCAGACCCAAATCATTAACAGGAGCCGGTGTATTGTGTCTCACAGAAACTATACCACATATTGCGCAACTATCGCAATTGCAACGCAAAACTTTTAACTTGCCTCTGACCAAACCTATCCACTGCATAACCAATTCGATGAGACCCTACGATTCGGTATTGCAAAATTGCTGTACACGCTATCCGCTTCAGGTACGGCACTTGGGCCGTGGCGGCGTGGGGGACGTGCACCTAATGGAGCTCGACTTGCCCGATGGCGGCCGGCTGCAAATAGCACAGAAATCCATAGTATGCCGCCGCTACAACGCCGCCCGCCACGCTCGCGAGGTCGCGGCCATGGAGATTGCCGCAGCCTGCCCTTTTGTATTGCGTGTGTACGGAAGCTCACATCCTGGCAAGGCGCCGTACGCACTGTACACCGAGTTTGCGCCGCTGGGCTCCCTGCACGATCTGATTGAGCGGCGCCGTAGTGCTGGCGGGGGCCCTGGCAGCGGCCGTGCACCTTATTTTGACGAGCAGGAAGTCCGATGGCTGGCGGCGCGTGTGCTCGCAGCATTGACCCACATCCATCAACTGGGTATGGTGCATCGTGACGTCTCCCCGCACAACATCTACCGAACAGCGTCAGGCCATCCCCTGCTTGCGGACTTTGACGCGGCAGAGCTCGTGGACGAGGAGGGCCTTGTGTACGGATCCGCAGGGCGAATTGCAACTGCTGCACCGGAAGTCCGGGCCGCGGCGTATGGTGGCGGGTCATACGGCACCAAGTCAGACATTTGGAGCCTGGGGGCGGTAATGTTGGAGATGGTTTCGGATCAACAGGTATCTGACGGGCCGCGACTGGAGGGCTGTTCAGAGGAGCTCCGAAACCTCCTGCTGGAGGGGCTGCTGGTGCCACAGGTGTGCGTGTGTGTGACTGTTTAAAAGTATGGACCGATTGGAGAGGGGTCTGAAAAGGATAGATGCTATGGAACTGCCTGGCTTAGTTGTGCTTTTGACTGTGCATCAGTCAGTGCGCAGGCCAAAAGTTACGTGGGTTAGAGGGTCCTATGTTCTGTCATTGATACATAGCTTCATTGTAACTCTTGTACTTGTACCGCTGCAGCACAAGAGGCTGGACTCGTCTGCCGCAATGCACCACCCCTTCTTCGGTGGAGTCGATTGGCAGGCCCTGGAATTTGAGGAGGCGCCACCGGGCCTGCGCGAGGAGGGGCTGTGACGGGGCCGCGGCTGGGAACAGCGATAGTATTAGCGTCTGGGCGTGATGCAGCAGCGAACTGCAGGACGAAGACCGCCCCGTGAGTCCCCACGTCAAAAAGGGCTAGCCTAGCCTCATTAGGGCAATCCAGCGTTGCTTGCTTGTATGCATGGAATGCTTGTATACCTGGGCGCTGGTGGATGGATTGTGGAAGTGGGTGTCAGTTTTCCTTTGGTCTCCGTGTCATGCTGTTATCTGAATTAAAGGTGCTGGAAGGGTATGTGTCGCGGATTGCTGTAGCTGGCGCACAGAGGACGTAATGATTAGATTTTAGTACGTGTGGTGTATTTATCTAAGGTCTTACGGTATCCTGACGTCAGAGTCGTCGATGCGAAGTAAGTCCTGTTGAATTAAAGCTTGCACCTCGTCGAAAATCGTTCTTCGCTACGCGATTGCCTTGCACAGGATAGAGCCTTAAAGCATTCTACTAATTTAAAGGCATTCTTGCTTTGGCTCCGGAGCAAATGAGCATAATGTGTACGGTTAAAGCAGAAGGTGTGTGGTATGGTGGGGTGGAGTGAATGGTTTTAGCTTCTAGGTGTTTCCTACTGGGCCCTGCCTCTGTGGCGTCTTCTCCGATCCGTCACGATATACCTGGTACCAGAAGCCAGGTATCGGATGGGTATATGTAGCGGAAAAGCTTTCGCCGTGACAACCGGCAGTGGGCAATTCGCAATCCGCAAGTCCTCATAACACATTGCGGTGCACAGTATTACATCATGCCTTTCTGTTACTTCCATATTACATGTTATACTGGATATCTGTAGTAAACGCGAGTTGGGTTTCGGAAGGCGGCGCTTCCAGACGCCATCGGGCATTTGGGGCTGAGGTGTTTGCTTTCCCTTCGTAACCCACTGGCATGTATATGAGGTGCCATCGCTGAAATTTAAATTTTAGTAATCTTTGTTGTTGTAGTACGATGTGCGATGAGGGTTGTCAATGGGCTCTTCATATTAAAGGGCATGGAGGGCTCACGCAGCGTTGCCAAAATGTGATCATGCCGGGGCATTGCGCTAGGACAAAAATGTCTGCGTTTTCATACATGCCATCCGCATCTTCTGTTTTGGCAAGCAGAGTTTAAGAACAGGAAAGGCGTTTTAAATTAACGAGATATTGACCGGTGCGATCCGCGATGCAGAGGGCGGTATCGCGTATGTGCATTTGAAGAAACATCTCCTTGTTCCGGCTTTTTCTATTGTGAGCAACCGACGGCATCATAACGGCTTTACCTTCCATGGCTTTAAGCAGGGCCCAGCGAGCCGGGCTGAAACCGAGGCTCCTGCTGACTCACGTGCGCCCGTGCTGCTTTGCCTTTTTTCTGTTTCAGCAACCCAGTGCGGTGTTGCCCGTTCACCTACGTACCACGGGTCTGGGTGTCATTCGTGTACTTGCTTTGAAGGAGAAGATGCGCTTGCCGTATCCAAATTGGTTTTGATCTCTTCATCTCTTGGCATGCTTTTACCGTGGCCAATCCCCGCGGTATATTGTTATTTTGGCGTTTGTGGCGCCCTGGTTGTTTGAGCTGTCTGTGGCAATTGGCCTTGGAATCCAGCGCAGTTGCTTGACTGTTACTTTTCCCTAGTTCCTTTTCCTTGTTTACTTTCTGTACCATGGTAATCCTTGCCAGGAGAGGCAAGCAGCCCCTGTATCGAGGCGGAATTTCACAGTGTCGCGGTAAGGAATGTGAGATGTACATCGTACCCACGATGGTAGCGATGCCTGCGATTTGTGTCGTACGATTTGTGCCGTAACCTTGTATACGTATGTATATGGCACAGCTAAGAACTATGCCAACAATTCTAAATCTTGATAAGCAAGACTGGTCAGTGCGTTGCGGTGGTTAGACAGATTGCATCCTTCTTTCCGAAAGTGGGAGACGGATTTATCCTGGCTCCGAATGTGGATCTAAGCATGCATGCAAACCACCAGAAAAGAACAAAGAGCTGGTGGCAAGGGACTTATATGGTTGTATAGTTGAAAATGATACGGCGATGGCTGTGTGTCAGGCGCGTGTTCAATGATGATGATTACAGTCCTCATATGTGATGCCCAGCATAGCATCTTGGTTCAGCGAAGGGACACTCAGTTGATTCCAACGGGGAACAAACAGTCTGGGTCTTGAGGGGACCTCCATTTTGCACAACACAGCACAGCACAACAGTCATGCGAGATAGGTGCCATTGACTAAGGTCTGGTGGTGATAGCTCGCAAACATTACCATGGGTGTATTTCAACAGGTACCTGGTGACGTGGATACCTCCAGACTGTGACATCAAGCATGCAGCATCAACAGTTAAAGACCGCAGTCAGCCACGAGAAGGGCTTTGGACTTCAGCGCGTCACCAATATCACCACCACACGCATACACATAATGTATAGACGGCTGCCTTGGGCCGACAGGGTAGCTTGATTTACGGCGAAATTCACAGCTTCACACGCTACAGTAGAGGCAATAGAGGCCTGGTAGAGACCAAATAACGCAAAACGAATATTTAGCCTGTGCCCTGTGAGCGTCACCAGAAGAAACACAACACTGTCTATCTTGCTGGCCTTCAAAACGTACGATAAGCCGTTTGCCGTCGCCCAAATCTCATTGCATAATGATGCCAAAAAGCGATGTCGTACAGGCGTCGAAAACCGTGCAAAGCGGGGCCCGGGTAAGAATGGATCCTTGGCCACGTGAAACGAAGCCCAATAAAAGGTACTTTTGACAGCCACCTGCAAACCCGAAAATTTGCGCAAATGCTTTTATTTTGCAGCGTAAGCCCAGCAAGACATTTACCTAGCGGTATTTTAATCAAGCAAAGAACAAGTAGTCCCGCTAGGCCCCAGGTTTGGAGAATGACAAATCGAGAGCCCAGACCAGAGCTCACACGCTGCAATATCAAGCCTATTAAGGAAGCAACGGTTAGCAGCTATTTGGATGCCCGATTGCAGGACAAAGGTTATGGCGAACGAAATACACAGGCAGGACAACACCGCAGCAACGCCGTATTGACTATGCAACCATATGCACAAAAGGCTTATTACCGTACTGCAATTCTGTTTTGAATTGTACCCATTTGGATTGGGTGACACAATCTCTCCTCTCCGCACACATTCACATTCCTCACTCAAAGCTTATTCGATTATTATAATGTTATGGATTCGTCCACGCTCACACATTATTAGCTTATGGCGAGGATTTCTGCCATCTGATGAAATCACACGAGAGCGACGGGGGCCAGGCTATTTAAGCAGTGCCTTTGTTGGCCCCCATACGGTTGCGTGCCAACCCTTGCGCCTACAGTAGGGAACTAATATTCGACAAATACGTTTTTACCTCCCCGTCCGTACATTGTCATGCCTAGCTGCCCGCTGCAAGTGAGATCCTTCGAAACCACAACCGGCCTCTCGGTTGAGACCCATGATGAGCTCTGCCCAAGAAACGTCTCACATTTGCCTGGCCTGGCCAGCTCTCCTCATCCACATAAAAGATGATACGTACGTAGTAGTCCTTCACAGCTACGACTTTATCACACAATGGGACCCCCCTTTTCACATAAACGGCCGTATATCTTATTACCCTCTTCTTTGAGGAGGTTAGAGAGTCTGACAATTTGTTGAAGGGTGCCGGTGGAGGTAGGGTGAAGGGTGAGGTGCCTGGAGGTAGGATATGCCTTAAGACAAAACGATACTCAAGCTAGCTATTTACGGCCTAAGCACACGAAAGCAGGGTCTGTCTGTGAACGCCCGTCCGTTCGGAAGTACGCACGTTAAGAGGTCATGAATAAGGGGTGATAAGGGGTGATATGGACAAATTTTGATAATCGGGCAGCACTCCTGTGATAGGTGGGGATCTGCCGGACTATAACCTGGACAGATTCCAGATCCATGAACGGAATTAATTGATTTGAAAGTGGCCTTCTGGCCCGTCAAAAAAGAGTCAGCGCACGCACCCTATTCAAATTCCATCCTTACACAGGTCCACACAAACAAAAACACATATCCCAATTTCTAATTTCCTGGCCAAGAGACTATGCCTTCTCAGCGACCGTGAGCTCATCCAACAGGTAGGCGGGCAGGGCTCTCGCGAAGTCCATCGTTGCACAGATCTGTCAGAGCCCGCCATGGGAAACGGATAGGTGGGACATTAGCGCAAGAAGGGGCGAGGGATAAGACGAATAAACGAGACATGATACCGATGTAGACACTGCTGTCAAGCATGACTAACCGCGCGGGGTAAACGGGGGTGGGGGTACAGGTATGGGTATGGCAGCTTATTGTGACAAAGGACTTTCGGCCGTAATAACGGCAGAAGTAAACGCGACGGAGAAAGGGCGGGAAGGTTAGTCTAGAAAGGTAGGGCTTACCACCCTAACCGGCGTAGACATAGGTACTACTGTACTACTGTTTCGAGACCACCAACTTCAGGGCAGGACACGCTACCGGCGCGTTGGCCGTCAAGACGCCTAGGCACGTTGGCATCGATGGCCGGATATGGTAAGGTGACCGGATGCAGAAGGAAGATGTATGCAGCACCAGCTTTGCCTTATGAATGCGTTAAAAGTGTGACGGATCCTGGAAACTTTATGACTCTACGCTCCTGCTCTAACGCGTATATTGTATATGGTCATACAGGTAACATTTCAGTTTTTAAGCAATTTGGATTAGCTCATTTGGATTAACTCATTGCAACATCAATTATTACTTTCATCCGCATCCGCTCATTGCGTCCACAGGTACCTGCCCCGACTTCGCCTTCGACGCCAATTTGGCAGCCTGAGCAAACGCCTTGCCCTTGTACGACACCTGGCCGCTGAGGTCACCGGGAGCAAGCCAACCTTTGAGCGGACCCGCCGCGATGCCCCACCGCAACCGCAGACCGCGGAACAGGAGTTGCATTGAGAATAACGCATCACCACCGGTGCCAGCGAGACCCAAGCCACGGCGTTCCGGACCGGCGGCGATATCAACGCCATCCATGCCGATGCTATGGCCCTGAGGGCGCTGGTTCAGAGGTAGAGCCCGGGCGCCGGTTTCGCTGGCTGGTACGGAGTCCTGGGTTACGTTCTCGCCCACTCCGAAACCAGGAGCTCGGTCGTGCGGCTGCTCGCAGCCATATGCAGCCTTGGATGGGACCCCGTTGAACTCCAAGGAGCCCGGCGGCACGACGGCAGTTGCCGGCGGCGTTGGTGGCGTCAAAGTCACTTCGGTCACTCCCATCCTGACGGCCGAAGCTGGCGCCCTCGTAGGGTAGGACGGCGCCGGTTGAAGTCCGGCGGCGAGCCTAACGGCAGTACTACCATCTGTACCAGCAGGCATCATCTCCGTGTGAGATCCTGACGCTGCTACTGCCGCCACCGCCGCTGATCCCGTACCAGCAGTCATGCCAAGTTCTGTCGACACCACGGCCCCTGTTGTATCGACGCCAGCACCAGCGACGGCAGCGGCAGCTGTAGCTTCGGCACCGCCGCCGCTGCCGCAACCTGCAGGTAATTTACCCCGACTAGCTGAAGGTGCATCCTGGGCTTTAGTACTGGCGTCGTAGTTAGTCTCGGACGGTTTGAAGTATGATTGCCGTGACACTGCCGATACAGCACGGGCGATAAGGCTCGCGCCAACCTCGAAAGCACTGTTGGTATTGTATTTGCCGAGCCGACTGGAGGTATCAGCGTTGGCAGCCACTGCTGGGACATATTTGCCGAACACGGAAGTCGTGGGAGCCAGTGCCCAAACCTGCCCAGGAGGAGGGTTCGGAAAACAACGGTCCCGGTTACGAGGCGTGACTGCTGACCCGGCGCATGCACCAAAAGCCGTCAATCATCCTTTCGATCCTGATTGGAAATTTGGGATGGGCTGCTGAATGTTCGCTCAATATTTCGATATACATAACGGCGCCCTAGCAACGCGATGATTTACGAGGCACAGGGAAGATGGCGAGATGATACGTAACATATAAAATGTTTTTGTGCTATGTTGCTACATGCATACACACATAACACAGGACAAATTGCCCACAGTGTAAAAAACCTGAAACAAACGTGAAAGCTCGGTACGGCCGAGCCTTTTATCGAGTCCTTCATTCGACCCGTTCCCCAGCCATAATCCTGCGCATGGTATAACGCTAATAACGCAAAAAGACCGGTGCAGGTACAGGTACCGGTAAGGGCAATAATTATTACGTTGCATGTTCCAGAAGCATGTCATTCGCACCTCTTCCGCCAGTGCATGTTCCAGAAGCTCCGAAGGCCAGTGAACCTGCTTGGCGGCCCGCCGCAGCGCTGCCGCCCACGCAACGGCGCCGTCAGAATCGCCAAACACCAAAATCATGGTGCCCCCCTCGCCGCCGCCACCGGCGAGAGCTGCGGCGCTGCCGCTGCCAGTGGTGATGGCAGAGGAGTCTAGCAAGGACTCGACCCCGACCACGATGTGGGTCGCCGCCGTTCCACCAGCCGCGCCCCTGCCACATGCAGGCAGCAACTTCAGAGCGGCGTCATGCAGCAGCTGTAGGGACGCCTCCGTTACTTGACGATTCCAAGCCAGGAGAGTGGATACACCCACCACGTGCATCTGGGAAGGACGGGGCCCGAACGACACAGTCATTGGCAGGGAGGAAAATGTACGAATAGCGCAGGACGACGAGCAAACTCCAACAGACAAGGATAGATGAACAACGAACAACGAACAACGAACACCAAACATTGAACATATAAGATGGATCATGTATGGATCGAGTAATTCAGGTTTGGCATGTGTAAGAGGCAGAGAGTAAAAATAAGGAAGGCCGAATGCTTTAGTTAACCATTGCATTTTCCTCTGGAGTGTCAGGTGGGAGGTGGGAGGTGGCAGGTGGCAGGTGGCAGGTGGCAGGTGGCAGGTGGCAGGTGGCAGGTGACAGGTGGCAGGTGGCAGGTGGCGTGACTTGCGGGGATGGCGGAGCGAGGCATACGATAGGCAGCTGATTGCAGGTAATACGGAGATTCGGGAAGAAGCTGAGACCGATCCGCAGCATCGGCATGTACAATTGGTACGACTTAACCCAAGGAGGGGCAAGGGCCCGACCCACCTCCACCACCACTCCGTGTCCCACTGGGGCTGTCAGCATCCCGGGCCGCAGCTCCGCGAGCGTGCGCATGGGTCGCACCACCACCGCCCGGGGCAGTAGCGCCTGGCTGTAGCACGTGTACAAATGCATCGGAGTCGACGGCGCGTCGTTGTTGCCCGCCATCATGTGCTGCCCGGCGTATAGGAGGTGCACGCAGGACGCGCGAATGGCTTCCGGGTCCAGGCGGCGGCGGGAGCATTCCGCCAGAACGATCATGCCGCCATGGACGGTGTCGGATACGAGCTTGGCATATATCATTGCTTCGCCAGAGTACTGCGTCCGTCGGTTTGTGGCATTAACGTTCACGTCAGCGGGGTTCGGAATACCGGTCCACATTCCCATCCTTACACGCAGGCCTCGGAAGAGGGGAGTCGCCCCTGCTGCCACAGTCCCGGACAGGCCCAGAGGGCTCGATGCCACCACCGCCGACGACGACGGCGGTCGCTGCGCCACATGCAGTTGGTATTGCGACCCAGCTGTAGTCAGCGATTCCGACGACAGAGGGGGCTGTCGCTGCCCACTGAGATCCGATGCTCCGGGCTGGATGGGGAACAAAGCCTGGACGCGGCACTGGCTTTGGTTCAGTCTCGAGAGTGTGAGGTCGTTATCGCCGCCCAAGGGGTTGGAGGATGTTGGTGCGGTGAAGGCGTGGCTGAGGGCGGCTCGATTCTTGATCAGGCGGACGGAGGCCAAAATACTGGCGGCCAGGGTGACGGTGTTCTGCGCGCAACGAAGTTCAGGGAAGGTGAGTAATTGGCGTACAGCGTAGACTGCTCCCTTATTGAAAGAAGCCATGGGCAATTCAGTACGGTACGCTAGGGCAGAGGTTTGCGCCTACGCGGCGTAATCGAGCCGTACGCAAGGCTTGGAGTATTCGTGAGTATTCGTGGGTTTCGAAAACTTCAGAGCGTTTGGAATTGCTATTTCCCAAGGGGGATAGGATGAATCATCCTGATTGCTCCACGAGGCAGCGCGCACGTCCGTCCCATGGGTCTGTTGGACGCGTCCGACCTACGGGGCCACGTCACTGACCGGCCACAGCTCCGTTGCCGAGGAGACCGACCCATGGGGCCCTCCGGTAGGCTTGACAACCGTTCCCGCAGTGCTATGACCAAGATCCGATGGGCGAATGACGTACGGCAGCTCGGACGCGGTCCGGGACGCCCTGGTTAGTGGTCCGATGGTTTCTTCTTCGTCGCTTTCGCCGTCCCGGATGACGGCTCCGCCAGCTTGATCCCTGGGAATGGGCTCCCGGATACTCTGCGGCGTCGGCGGCGGCAGCAGCGGGGTATCGCTGTGGTTGTTCTCGCAACGCGATGCCTGTCGTCCCCCCCAGCTGATACTGACGCTGTTACTGTCACCAACACGATCGTCGTCTTCACCTTCACCGCTGCCCGCGGAAAGGACATTGTAACGGAGAGAAACTGCTTCACCGGAAAGCATGTCGTCGTCTCGATTGCCGGCAGCAGCTGCCGCCCCTCCGGTTGCACCGAAAACTGCCGCCGGGTCGGTCGCCGCTTCAGGCGGCGGCAGCGCCAAATACGGCGCCGAGGCTGCATCTGGGAGGCACCCAAATGAAGTCACCAACCCTGGAGCCGCTGGCGTCAGTGCGGACATCCCGTGAGCCGATGGGGGAGCCAGGGATACGGAGCTGGGACTAGGGGTCAAGCTATGGCAGGCCTTAGAGGACCCCGCCCCAGCTGCCCGACGGATTCGCGCTATCAAGCTTGAAGAGCTCCAGGGGTTCGGCCGGGTAGTGAAGGGAGAGCGAGTGCTGGAACCCTCGAGCTGCGGCATCATCAGCTGTTGTTGCTGCTGCACTTGTAATTGTTGTTGTTGCTGCTGTCTGCAATGGAAGGAGCGTTGTTAAGAGCGACGGACGTATCCGCACAGTTGAATAGGGGATTGCATCGCACCACCGACCCCCCGGGTTGGTCAGAAAGGCCAGAACGAATAGATAAATATAACATCACAGAGGGGGATCAGACCTCCCGGAATGGTGTCCCTCTAGTACTCTACTCTACATTACTATAACACGTGCTCTCATCCACTTGCGAAGCTTCTCATCCAATCGAGCTTGTAACCGTTTTGCTTGCCAAAAGCAATGTACGCCCGCAATCCCCGGATGACCCCCCTGAACGGTCGCAGTGATCTCTCAACCCAACCCCCTCACGCTGGCCTATCCACAACACCCGCACGATTCCCTTTTGTCGAATTCACAGCACCCCACAAAACTCCCGGCCGTAAGCAGTTCATGTTTCCAGCTTCTGCTGACGGACCTTATACCCGACAATAATCCCGCTTACTTGGACTGCGAGATGGTTGCGACGGGAAGGAGCGGGTCGTCGTCTCCTTCAAGTCCAGGGAGGGTCTGATAGAGCAATATGCCAAGTGGCCAGGGGGCGTCCAGTAATGCCTGAAAGGAACGGGCATGGAGGATGAGACAGACTCGCGGATGGGTTGTGTGATTGTTTGTGTGAGGAACGTGTGTAGAGATCAGAGGCGGCGGACCGGTGTCGTTTTCTCAGGGGGCTGCTTTTCCGCACCGCGCACCTGTTGTGTCGCCACCGCGCATAGAAGGGCGTTCGTGGGGTTACTGAAGGCCACGATGAAGGAGTCGCCCTCTGAGACAGGCGGCAGTCGGGCCATGAGGGTTATTGGAGGCAAGTTGCAAGTTGAGAGGATGAGAGGATGAGAGGATGAAAAGCAATCGCGACCCACGGCAACACGTTGGGGCGCCTAGCTTGCACAAAAGATGACCAATAGCCTCCAAAACGGCTTGGGCGGAAGATCTCGCGTCATGGAGAGCCTATCTAAGAAATAACGCCTCCGGGCACAAGAGGCCATGGCGTCTGAATGCTTACTTCATTGACCTGAGCTCATCAACCACTGCACGCTTATACATTTATCGGCACCATTTTCAAGTGCACAATCGCTTCAGGGTCCATCCAGACCCGCGCATGTGTGCACAAGCCCACGCTCACCCGTGGCGCTCTCGTATCCAGAAAAAGCAGCTATGTTCTTCCGCAGAATGCTGTTATGCAGAGACAGAGCGGTGCTCATGACTTCTTGGTCGAGATGCTCCCACAAGCTTTCCAGCGGGACATAAGACACCGGGGATTGGGATTTGGGGTATAGGGGGGGGAGGCGAGGGGCAAAATGCATCACACACTCCTGCCGCAGTGAACAATTAAGTCCTTGCCAACAAGGCAGGTTCGGTAAGCCAGTGACGCTAAGCCCTTGCCACAAGGTAAAGGTTGTTAAGGACAACCTTTTCCTCCTCTGGGCACTTGTTGAGATGTACCGGCAATCACGGAAACTAAGAAGCATCGATTAACTAAGATAATCCGAGAAATGTCACTCCAGGGTTTAGAAATCAGCGTAAGGTTTTGCATGTTACGACAAGGGAGAGTCGAGGGCCTCTAGGAACGATATCGAGTGACCTCACCTGGTGCTACTCTGGATGTCTATAGTGGCTCGGAGGCACAGCATCATCCCCCACGCATGCGGGCCGCACGCCCCAAGCGCGGTGAAGGAAGGATGAGAAATGAACCAGAGGGATTGAGGGAATACGGGCGTGTACACAAACATAGAGAGAGGTTAGAGACACATATCCCAAAAACAAATAAAAAATAATGAGAATACAAGGGAAGGGGCTAGAGACGCGCCTTCGACCATCATCCACCTATGTACGGAGCTGGATTCAATTCCAGACCTCACAAACTTCAGGCGGCGGCCTACCCACCGCCAGGCATGTATGCCTACTTTGTATTAACCGCATTATCACCCCTAAGGATTATTCCTGTACGTCGAGCGCCGGGTACAGCTCTCGATAAGTTAACCACAAAGCCAAACAGGGGCACTGAATGGCCTCAACCCTAGCTTCGCAACCCTAGCTTCAAGACCATGGGTCAGGAGACCTCACCGGTAACCAGAAGTGTTGTGTCCGGACCCCCCCCTGGAGCTGCCGCAAACCCTCTACGGCGGTTGTGCCAAGAACGCCGCGCCAAGAACGCCCAGACCGCGACTGCCATCAGCACCGTAAAGGCGCACGGTACCGCCACCGCTATCGCCACGATGGCAGCATGCGAAAGGCCACTGGGAACTTCGCCGGCTTCCCTGGAGCCACCGCCGCCGCCACTGCCGCCACCGCTTCTGCCGCCAGGCGCCAGTGGTGATGACGGCTCCGGCGGCACGAAATTAAGAGTCTGTCGGTATATTGGGGCAAAGGCTTTGAGGCCGCCCTGTTGCTCCACCACCGCGTTCATGGTTCTCACAACGCGAGCGACAACGGTGGAAACCGGGGGAGGATCAGCGATGGAGGCATTGGTATACATGATGGAGGCCATGCTGAGCGCGGAGCTACTCCGCCAGTGGGGGTTGGGAGGGACCGAGGGTTGGGGGTAAGGATGAATTTTCAGGAGCGAATCGGATGAGAGAGAGCGTGCATGTGTACATGCGAAGACATTGCCAATTACTCCCCAAGAATAAAGAACCCCCGAACAGCCAACGCGTCCCGTGGACATGTTAAAACCGGATAGGTTGAATAAAACCATATGCAGTTGGCAAGAACGAACGTGACGAAGATGGTTGCAAAGAGCACAAGCAGGACAGGATAATCAAAATATCAGTGACCCGTATAATGAGGTTCCGGAATAGCGTGGTGCAAGGGAAGGGATTTACCAGCTGAATATGACAGGCACGATATGCACGACAAAGACACAGTCATAAACAAGCCGCCCAAAACAGCATATAGATTAAGTTCAAAAGCGGAACCACGCAGTCCACTTCGAGGCCTCATTTTCTGCTCTGCCCGTGGCCCTTAACTTCCCCCGTCCTTGTCCTCATCCGACGCCCTGCCCTGCCGTGCCATTTCTCACGTGATGTTACTATTGCCCGGGAACTTGGTCTCGAAAATTTGGTTGGTATCGTCCATGGCGGCACGGCAAGCGGTGAAGAACAATGCCAGATCTGTCGGGTCATATCCGGCCGCCACCCACTGAGCCTGAGCCTCAGGAACCAGGTCGCCATCGCGCAATGGGGAGCTCTCTGGCGGCGGATGGAAGGGAGAAGCCTGGAAGGTATTACTACGTACAAACTATTTTACTTATGTATACTATATCATAATAAATTAAATTAAATCAAGTATATTAAATATAAAGGGGTAACGCAGAGGAGGGAAGCGGGGAGCTCTCTCGAAAGGGAGGGCGTGGCATGGAAAGGTTCGCGACAAAGACATGAAGGGACTGGATATTCTTCTTGCCGACCGCGATATTCTGCTGGCCGTCTCCCCCGGAGCCCTCTTGATACCCTTCTCGTGTGCCCCTTCTCGTCACATGGGCGTCCTCGAATCGGAGCACTTCATGCATTCCGTTCCCCAACCCATGGGTCGGCCACTCACCCAGCCTGGGGTCCAGAAGCAGGGCTGCGCCGGTAGCTCCTAGGACATCCGGACTGGACAGATAACTAAACAGTCTGCAATAAAAGGAAGGTTAATGTGAGTTTGTTTTCTTATCAAAACGAGTGTATTCACGCGCAGTACAATACAGCGCGCCAGGCACTCAAGAGCGACCTGGCACGCGTGTCGGACCCCTGGGGGGAAGCCATTTGGCACTTACGAGTAGGCGTAGAACTGATATTTAGGGGGTGACTGGGCATTAATCATGACCACCACGTTGTTGGAGGGTGTGGGCTGATTGACCGGCCGCAGGATGCCGTCCTGCACAGGGGCAGAAACGTGGTTGTCAGTGCTTGTTTCATCGATTGGCGCTTCTTTCATTGTTCTTGACGTCTGCGATGTTGCGAACTTCCGATCCTGAGAGGGTAGGAATGCTCAACAAAATTTCTCGGCGCGTAATAAAGTGTCGCCTACAGTTTTTACCTGACGTTTCAAAGTCAGTGCTGAATACCGTACTTCCCATCCCCTGAGGGCTTCTTCGTCTTCTGCTGCTGCTGCTGCTGCTTTGTTCGTCGTCAAGATGTATATACGTTGACCAGACTTCGCCACAACATCTAGAAGGGTCAATTCACGAACTCCTCTTCGCAGCGCCCGTGGCTAGGCTCCTGTGAACCTTATATCTGATATCTGCCTTCCCTCATACTTGGCCGACCATAGAGGCTCCGTCTACCCATTGAGCCCGATGGTTTTCCCACATATAAAGCTGCTTGCATGTACAAATGTGCTTTTAAAGAGCTAAAGAATAACAAGTAATCCCAACATGTCAGGCACGTCGCTCTCTCACGAACCCCTGCAGGTCCGCTCCGCCGCACCTGGTCCAGGGCCTCGGCGGTAGCAAAAGGACACCTGGTCGCGTTGCAGGGCACCAGCTGTCCCGTGTCCCGGTCCAGGACGCGCGTTGAACCGGGAAAGCGTGCGGTGCCCATCTTACCGCGCATGGCTACATAGGCGCTGGGCGCATCCGGAGCGTAGGCTAATTTGAAGGTGGTGGTAGCGGAAATGGACATAAGGCAACGACCCTGCAGGTAGTACTGGTCTTCAAAAGCGGTGCAGTCGCCTGTTTAGGAAGCGCAGGGAGGGTCAGTAACTGGTTTCGACAATATCTCGAAGATGAGAGCCGTAAGATGGCACAGGATAACGATGACAACGTCAGGTATAACCCCGACCCCTACAACGGGCTTTTCGTAAATGCGCAGCGACCGTGGGTCTTGGTGACTTTTGGCTGGGCCCGTTGTGTTCCTGGTGCTTAGCGACCGTGTGTTTGTGTATGCCAAAACATCATACCCCATACACACGTGCAAGCCCTTCTCACCGAACCGCGGCCCTGCAAGCCGCAGACGGCGCAGTACAATGAGGGCCTCTGCCATGGCGGTGCTGTTTATGAGGTTTTTGAGAGTCAGGGCGTCCAAATACAGTCCGTATGAAGGCCCATGCGTCTGCACAAAGGTGGCGAAGATCCACTGAAGAATGATACCGTCAACTTGACAGTCTGCGAATTTGGATTTGAACGATTTGAATTTGGATTTGAATTTGCGATTTGGACGACGGTAAGGATGGGAGCATAAAGGAATCAGCAGCAACTAAATAGAGAGGAGAGGGATAGGCCGAGTATTTAGCTGGTGGAGTTGTGGGATGGTTTAGAAGCCAAATGGACCGAGAGGACGGAATCGCCCAACAGAAAGCTTTGCGTGCAGGAAGGAACATCCGCTTCACGACCTCAGCTGATGGGGATTTGTGCAGCGGTGTTTGCGGACCTCTGGGCGCGTCTCGCTCCCCCTGCCCTTAGCATCCTCTTCCCCGGCTGGTATAAGGTCCGGTCTGGACCCCGTCACGCTCGTGTCCCAGGACACGGCCTCACAGCCCACGCCGCCGTGATGGCTGGCTTTGGCATCCCAGGTCCTTTCCATTTTCATCGGTTTTGTGATTCTTAGCCCGTTAACCCGGTTCTTGGCTACTACACCTTGTCCCAGCCTAGGGACCGGGAGGGCGTCTTTTGGCCGTGTCTTCCCCTAGACAGGCGGGCCCCAATACGTGCTTTTCCAGGGTAGGCGTTCGATGAGACCTGGCCGGCTTGGTTAGGATGGTCTCCTGAGTAAACGAGCATTATAAGGCCCTGTCGCAAGGTCCCTGATAGGCTTGAGTCTGGGAGTTTTTGTCCGGCCAGTCTGTCCAACTAGCAACCCTTGTAGGAGCAGGTCACCCTTCCCTGAAACGTCAGCCTCCTGACCATCATCCCTCTTTTTCGCCGGGCGTCCCGCAGGCGTCTTCGCTCACTTACGAACTGTTTCATACCATTAAATACTGACAAATAGTTGCCCGGTAAATATACCGTCCTCCCTCCCTCCTTCCCATCCTGCCCGGTCACTGGCGCCTACGACTCACTAGGCGGCGTCATGCAGATCCCGAAGTCGCCGATGCCATCTCCGTTGATGTCTATTAGGATTCCGGGGGAAGGGTGCGGAAGGTAGGGAGTTTTTGTCTTTAGAGCAAGCGACTGACACAGGCCCCAATGCGATTCAGGCCCCACCGCCGGGAAGACGACGAAGAAGCGATGGCTTGGAATATGAACAACACACATGCTGACATGCATCAGCGAGTCCCTTAACAGGAACACTTCACACATGAACGGGGAAAGGGGAAGGGGGACGGCGGATACACCACTGTCTAACCCTACTTGTCGGCTCTTCCGACTATTATAATGCCGATGCAATAACTTCTCCATTATCTCCTAGTCCCAATATCTCCTAGTCTGCTTCTATTATTTATCGCCTTGTCGCTTTAAACCTGTCGTATAACTACCGAGGGCTACACTTCGGGGCAGGCTTTATAATGCAACGAGATTGGGTTAACGGACCTGGTCACAGGAATAGCCCCAAGTGGGTGCTGCGTGCGCACGTTGGAAACAACGCCCTACACATCTGGGCTGCTGGGACTGGCTGTGCCTCTAGCCAATCATCCCCGAACCGACCTTGCACATGGGTTATACGCTTTGTCCACATCTCTGTTGCGTACCTTTGCCGTTGTATTTGTCCGCTAACGTGATCACCGCATCCCATGTGCGGGGCACCTCCAAGCCATCCCGCTGGAAGGTGGGCGCGTGGTACAAGAGGAACACTGGCGAGCTGGTCACGGGAATGGCCACCACCTGCAGTAGGTAGCACCGTAGGCCAAATCACCAAGTTGGGCCTTTTTGGCTTCTCGCGTATAAGGGCGTGTAACAGGGAATTCTCCCCGGCATCAGGCGCTGTCGTACCCTGGGTTACAGAGGTCAGCCTTGGCCGGGCCCTCCGGTTACTCGCTGGTCGGAGTGCACAAATCGTCTCTGGAGTGCTCCCCCTTCTTTAAGCGTCAGTCCATGTATTGTGTATTTTCTAACTGCCCCTCTCCTCCGCCCTTCAAATGAGCGACATCATGGCCATCTGGCATGATTGGACCGGGACATAGCAACTTCATCCACCCGCATACGCCACTGTGTGCCACGTGTCCAAGTCTACACGACTCCACCAGCGCACCATGTTGTTGTACACCAGCATCTGCTCGCGCATAAATTTTTTGATTTGAAACCACTTGAGCTGCATATCCCCGGCCACCAGCTGGCTCAGATCCAGCAATTTACCAGCCTGAAAGTTTTATTGCAAAAACAACAGATAGAGCGAACAGGAAGGGGCAAGGAACATCTTCTTAGGATCCATTGGGGTAACAGCGGCTTGTAATTTAACCTGTCCACACATTCTAATGGACATTCTATCCAGCTAACCAATCTCCCTCCAACTCGCTTGGTAGCTGGCTTGCCTGATCAAAGCTGGGCATGTAAGACGGCGCCAAGATGAAGGCATCAGCACCCCCCGAGGGGTCGGGTGTGTCCACGATGGAACTGCGGGCGAGGGCCGCACGGACGAGGGCGCCGGTGCCGCCCACCCGGGTGCTGTAGTTGAAGTACCTACAAATGCAATTGAAGACAGGTAGACGGTAGGCAGGACGGTAGGTAGGAAGGCAGGCCAGAGCCATAGTCAAGGAGATCCTGATGTACAAACACATCGCTGAACAGATGGATTTGCCCAGATTCCTTATCCTCTAAGTGGTATCATGCTCTCAACAAAGAGCTCGCGAGTTATGTCAGGATCAAACATCATAATTATTATCATGATATTAAACTCTTGCATACTCCCCGCCTGGACACGCGTTCATTCAAAGCTGTCCGTGCATCCCAAGCTGCAGCTGGAGCGACGCCGCAACTTCACAACCCTAAGTTTGTGGTGTGGCGCTGTCAGACATGCACCAGAAAACGCGGGACATCATTTTTTTTATCAAAACCTAGAGCTCAAACCTAGGGAACTATCGATTCGAAGCACCGTTTCGGCGCCATACCCATGCGACCGGATTCGGCCGTAAAGAGGCACCTACAGCGGGATGCTGTATCGAAGCGGGCGTCCCGGAATGGTGTTGAGTGGTTGCAGCAGCGCAAAGGAAAGGAGGTAGCGTAGGCAGTGGAGGAGAAGGGGTAAGAGAAGGAAGAGGGGAAAGAGAAAGATGAGAGGAAGAAGACATCGACAGCACGAAAAAATGAGTGTTGAGAAGTTCAACAGGATTAAAATGTTATAATTAAAGGTCGGCTGAGTCAGTAGAACCGCCCACAAACAGCGGGACCTTCAGTAAAACCTAAAGCCTCAGCACTCTGCTCTTCTAAAGCCCTACGCGAGCCCAAAGCCACAAACCTTTGCAATTATGTTTATTTGCAAAGACCCAGCTAGGTCCAACGGACCCGTAATGAAGGGAAAGATCGTGTCATACACTTTGGCAGCAGCAGCCAGTGATTGTCGTGATCAACCGTTGTTAGCTCATGCACAGATGGCAACTTCGGCCCAAGCTTCTTAACCTAGATACAAGTCACAAAAAATGTCAGTACGTTACGTATGTTACTTCCCTTCAAACCATCTTAACCCCTGTGACGCGAAACATACCTACCCGCTCGCTGCGCTGAAGTTGGAGCCCAAGCGGTACAATTCGGCAAACAGCCTCGCTGTACCCGCAAGCACACGCAACCGCTGCGATAACGGATCACGATTGAGAGCTTAAATGCAAGTAAATGCATACCAAACAACCGCACCAAAATAACAAATGGCCTGTGAATGGAAGCTAACCAAGGAATGGCAAGGTTTCGAAAACCACGGCGTTGGGAGATGGGGAGGGCTTGTGGCGGGGATAACAGAAAGCACGCAAGCAGGTTGCTGGGGAACGGCTTGTGCTGGTGGCCCCTTACACCATCACAATTGAAACTAAAGTGGAAATTTCTCCCAAAAGGTCTATCGGCAAGTCCCCGGTCTGACCGGTTTACCCCGTTCTTGAACGTCCTGCCCGTTATGAGGCGTCAACCGAGCGCCGTAATTTTATAATTGGTTTTAAAATCAGGAAACCGCATTAATGTGCAAGGTAGGGTTTTGAACAATGGCAAGGCCTACCCGAACACCAGGGTCGTCAGCGAACTGGACACATGCATGGAACATGGACGACAAAGCCACCCGCAGCGGCGATGATTTCGGATCCTCACTCCCGACATTATTGCATCTTTATATGACATATGATCGGGGAAGAGCACCGCAAAGGTCCCGGCGAAAGGTCAGCCGATAGAGCCTCCATGTCATCCCTTACAGACTACGACGGACGGCCAGAGTACAGAAGATAAGAGATCAATGTTAAATTATACCTTGAAGCCACAGGTCCAATAGAACGCTGCACGCAAGTTCGGTTCACAGTTACGAACCCCGATTCGTCCGCCCCTTCAAACGGGGCTTCGGAGAGCAATCGAGTTTTATCAGCAATATCAGCAGCTACAATTAGTGGTGAATGTAATAATGTTGAAATCTGAGATATCAGGATCAACAATGAAATTAACCAGAACCTATCCATTTCGAGCTATCTATAGCCTCATCTTTAACAAATGGCATTTGAGTGAGTGAACGTGCATGCATGTCTCACGAAACGCCAAGTAGTCGATGCACAATGTACGAAGGTCACCCATTCCGGAGCTACGGCAGTCAGGTCGCTTGGGTTTAGGGGTCGGCAAACGTCTGTTTATGGTTACTGGTCCGGAATTTTAGGTCGGATTCTTTTATCCTGTATAAAATTTGACGTGTCCATGGCGTCCATGATCCTTAGGGATCATCGTCCATGATGATGATCGTCCTTAGGGGTTATCACGCACCATTTCTCCACCCGCTGTTCGATCTCTAGGTACAGGTGCATCCGAGCGCCCTCCTTGTACACACACGCTGCCTGATAAGACGCCTCCTTTTCCCTCGACACGTTCCCTGATGTATGTAATCAGTCTAAAGAACATGCAAGCATGCTCTCCTGGCTTCAGCATATCAATCGACGATGAAAGACAGGCGACCGCAGATCGCGCGGTCCCTCTCCGTCATGAAAAATGTGCACGTTGAAAACACACGCTCACAGTTTATTGTCGTGGGGTAGATCATGGCACAGAGTAGCGCGAGCTTGTACATCTGTGAGTACTTGCGGGGATTGGTGATGGGTTAACGTAACAGGCCCTCAGTGCGACTCATCCACCAACGAGAACACACCCATCAACAGTTCCGGCAACTCCGATCCTGCTTAGGGTTTTACACCTGTCGTCTTATCCTGCTCAGGGATAACATGTAGGGCCTGATTACTGACAACCCACATTTCGAACGGGAGCCCTGCAAGCTGGCTCTGCCCCATATTGGCAGACGGATAGATAATGTGGGTGTGGTTATTGACGGCACTGCGTTTTCGTCAAAAGAACTCTAAATCATTGCCAACTTCCCAGACCCCCAATTCATCCGCTCAGGAACTGTGGCAAGCCGCTCCAGCAAAGCCATCATAAATTGATACCGGGTGCCCCATTTGCACATGTTGAATAATAAAAACAAATAAATCCACGAATAGATAGCTCCATAGCATTTTCTGCAAGCATAATGTTCACAACGAATAATTAAACTCGCAAGATTGCTTATATCATTAGGCATATCTGCACCTGGTGAGCACCTGGTCTTTTTTGGGCAGACTATTCACTATTGCGTTAAACGTACGACTTAGGTAGCCACAGGAGGAACTCGCACTCCGGAGTCTGTAAAGGAGAGCCACCACTCTGGAAAGCTAGCTACAGATTTTCTATTCCGCTGTCTCTGACCCTTTCTCTGCTGTCGCCTCCATCTTTGGCTACCCCCCTTTCCCCCAACACCCACCTCCGCTTCTCTGACTTCTCCGTTGTCCCGAACCATATCTTATCTCGGCCCATGGGTCATAGCCAAATTACGGCAGTTGTCAAAAGCTGCTGCTTACGGACTTGATCCATGACTAATCGACTGACGTGCTAAAAGAGGTTTCGAAAAGGCCAGCTCGCTCCCGCCCCATCCCTTCCCATTATTTCTTAGCAAATCTATTAGCAATTCTAGTTCCTGAAAGCCTGTAGCGGACAACTAAGCGGTAGGTTGAATGGGACCGCGAAACCCCCATAACTTCCGTAAGTTTGCCTCGGTTGAATTTACGAAGTGCACAGTCCAAAACCCATTTCCAACCCCTTCCGATCCCAGTCCCTAGCATCTCAATCCCGCCAAATCCCTATCCCTAAAACCTAATCCCGACCTCAATTTCAAGACTCTTGGATATAAAAATCATCGCAATTACCGTCATGTTTTGTGCATACCGTCAGGTACCGTCACGGATACCAATTAACACATAGAAGCGTATTGTGTGTTTTTGTCTATCACTGCATGGGCGTGCGTGTGTGTGTGTGGTCGTACTGAAAGCAATCACTTCCAGGTAGAATCGGTACAATTATGTAAGCACAAAAGGGCTGAGTAGGGTAAGAAACAATCACCTAACCACAAAACCCATGTTATAGCTGGTATTTATGCCTTCTGTGGGCGGCGCGTCACTGGCTGCGAAAGTTGATAGGCTCCTCTTGGGATGCACCTGGCACAGCACCGGTACATCTACCTTTGAACTCTCAGGAATGCGTGTGTAACAGCATGGAGCTGACCTGAAGGATTCGGGGTCGTGCGCTTGGTAGAAGCCCCGTACTAGTTCAGTTTTCCGTGGAGAATACGGCACGTGCCTGTGGAGTTACGTGGAGCTTCTCACTGGGGTGCCTTCTTCCAGCGAACAGCTGAACAGCGAATGAGAAATATTATTTGGATAACGGGATACCATTTTATATTCTCAATAAACGCCTTGGAAGCGTAGGGAGACGCTCAGAACCAAAGACTCGGAACCAACCAACCGCCTTCTCGGAACCTACTTTCCCTACCTCTCCAACAGCGTTGCTATCATAAGGACTAACCAGGTATAATTTTAGTCCATTGAACATTATTATTATTTAGTCCTGTCTCGTGCATGTCAGAGACCCTGTGCCTGTACGACATGCGCCTGACGAGTTGCCACAACGAAGTTTCCCCTAGGACATTATATGGAACTCATATATTGCATATTATTAGTTGGAGGAAGCCCGTGGATTGGTGACACCTAGCATTATTTTCGAGTACAGTCCTGCTATCGTCTGGTACAAGCATAATATCTTAGACGGCGGTGGGGAGTCTCGTCGGCTCATGAATCTGTTTATAACATCCTCGGGTGCTTAGGCGTCGATTTTGTGGTTGGCAAACGTGTGCGGTCGAATTGGCGTAAGACGGGCAGGAATGCAACCGTTGCAGTGGATGATTCCCAAGGCCCATGGTGCTTGGGTCGTCCTTCTGCTGATGTGCCCTGTATTAGCCGATATGGGAGACTACACCAAGGGCTTGAAGGGCAGCTCGATTCTACTTGGCGAGGCAGTTCTCATCATGGGTGTTACGCTTACGGTGCTGTCCGTATTGATACTGCTCATTGGTAAGGACTGTATTAGACGTTATTTGATCATACTGTTAGAAAGTTACGGGGATGCGCGTGGGCGTTATTGGCTGTTTCGTGGCCCTTGTCGCGCACGAAACCAGGCTGCACAGACAATTCTTAAACAAGTATGCTTTCCTGTCACCATGTCTGCAGCTTTGCTGGAGCTGACGGGGACCGCCTTCTACTATTCAATTGCACACATTGGTGAGGCGCAGCAAAGAGCAGTGGCACTTGTTTAGCCTCTATGCCTTTTCTGATGTCATCCGATAGTTTGTGCTGTGGCCACAATTATTTCAAGTCAGTAAAAGGGTTCGGGTGTCTTACCCGAAGACCACACCGTGTTCGCTCAAATTATGCAGCAATAACAATTCATCATTCCGGAGGCTTGCTGATAAAGCGAGTTGACCTTCATGGGGTTAAGACGACATTTCATTTTGAACATGTCTCAGGGCGGGAGAGCTTTGAAATGCTCGCTTGACCCCTAGCCCACAAACCTCCCTGTCACACCTTGCGCTTAACTTGCAGCGCTTGCAACGCTCTGGTTTCCTGTGGTGGGCATCTCCATATTCCTTGTCACCCAACGGCATTACCCCGCTGTGGCATTCCTGGCTGCTGGTGCCATCTTTAGTGCGGCGCACACTGCTTTGGCATGGCGGCAGCTATGCTGGTGCTGTGGCGCAACGGCCAAAAGTAGCTCCACAGAAAACCCCAAGTCGGCACTTCTGGTGAGTGGCTGTTTGGTCCTATGCGTGCATCATCAAGCTTGGCAAGGGTCTGCAGCGTTACACTGCCTCGTGCACCCTATTGCCGGGTCCCGAACGAACGTTTGCTCTCTGCTGCCCGCTTCTTCACTGCAAACCTTCACGTTTACGAAACATCCTCCTAGGGATTAGAAATTGTTGTGGGAAGAAGCGTAAACCAAGTAGAACATTATTGCCGTCTCACGTAGAATGTACCATCGAAAACCATGTTGCTAAAACCATACGGAGTACTTGTGGATATAGTTGCGGGAATATGCTGTCATCAAGTTCCTTAGCAGATAGGATTTAGCAACTTGGGGCTGGAAAACGGGGTTCCGTAGGTCGAGTGACGTTCACGGTGTTGCGACACGTGAGATGTCTTTTTGGTCGCCAAAGGGTATGTCCAGGACAGGTTTGGACAACCCTTCCTAGGCTTAACTCGCACAGGAAAACAAAACATGGTTGCCTCTGCGTAGAAATGGTTTGTAGGGTGCTGAAAGCCGAACTGATTTATTGTAGCAGCAAGCGAATCTCCTCCCAGGAGCGTCTGCCGTCTAGAATCTTTCCATGGCCGTCCTCACAGCTCCTTATCCGGCCCCTCTGTTTCCATTTGCTTGCAGACATCCCCTGGCGGCAGTGGTGACAACGGCCCACAGGGCCGCGCCGACTCGCCCACTGGCAGCCGTGACCCTAGCCCTGGCAGCTGCCACCAGTTTAACCCAGTGGCGGGTGTGGCAGGAAGCGCCGCTCTGGAGGGTCGCAATCCCTTCTACGCGACCTATGGACTGCTACCCGGCAGCTCCGTATTTGCGTACCAGATTTTCATCCCAGGCAGCGACGAGCAGCAGGCGGCCGGGTGGGGTCCGCAGAGCGCACGGAATGACAGCCCCGGCAGCGACGGATCGAACGTGCGCAGCAGCATGCAGCCGCTGGTTCAGCTGCAACCGCCGTCGACGGCACATTCGCAGCAGTAGCTGCGCTCTTTCAGCGTGGTCACGCCAGTAGTCGCCGTCAGCACAACTATGGCAGCAGCTGCCACTCCGAGCAAGCATGGCAGTAGCCACCGCCAAATGCGGTAAGGAATGATCACTTCAGCGGTTACCGCAGCAGTAGCAGTAGCAACTACTGCCGCCGCGGGAAGATTCAAGGCACTGCACATCTCGGCAATTGGGTTCCAATGCGTTAATGGCAGAAACGACTACTTGCTGATGAGGAGTTGCTGCTGGGCGTTCAAAGACGCTGTCTGTCGAGATTTGGTGCCAAGTAATCGGGGTCGGTTTTCCAAATTTGCGGTAGATATGTGCACCGATCCTCCCTAGACCTCTGGGGCTAGGGAGGATCGGTACATCAAGATGCTTCAGGGGGCGGTAAGGCACATCGCATGTGGTGATGAGTTACGGAGATGGCGGCTTCGTGCAGAGGCAGGCGCCTCCTAATGCTGATGGCGACGATGATGATGTTCCATCCACATCCACATGCTCCCGGTCGGTAGTGCTCCCGGTCGGTAGCCGGTCGGTAGTGCTCTCCCAATCAAGAGCATCAAGGGCGAGGTACAGCAGTGTCTACGTTGTCAGGACGCCCTTGGCATGATCCGTCCGAGAGACGAGGCTGTCAGGGGCAAATGAGTAGGCCTTGCTGGTTGGATACGGCAGGTCGCATTTCACCACACCCTGATTGAAAAATACAGGAACGCGCGCTCTCTTTGCACATTTGCCCGATACGAGCGCGTCTGATTATTGTTTCGTTCTTGGTCTTCGTCTTTGACTTTGACTTACGAAATAACATTTTGATTTACAAAAATAACATTGCACTGGACGCTATAACGCTTCTTTATTGCAACCACACATATGCTGAACGTGGTTTGATCTTTAAGGCGATGTTAGTTTGCAATGCGGTTCCTTCGCTTTTTTCCCGCGAACGGGTGGAGAACTGACGGAGTGATTGCAGCTTTCATCCAGCCATGCTTGGGGGAGATGCGGACGGGAAGAGGCACCGGCGGTGGCATGGCCCCGTTTCATAGGACCCGCTCAATGCTATGTGTTTAGGTGGATTTTCGGTCGGTGCTTGCTTTAGCGTGGTACAGCAGGCGCGATGTGGTATGATGACATCCAGGGCGCACAATACTGTTACTGGTCACATTGGCAAGCAATGCGTGCACTGATTGCTGCCTGTCGGTTGGAAGGAGTTCCTGGGCATGGGCTTTTAGAGCCAGACTTGGTGGTACCGGTACGGATTGCCGTATCGGTGGCCAGGCGCATATCGTATGCCCCATGCCCGAAGTCACTGAGTAATCAAGATTGGTGGCCACGTGCCGGAAAGTTCCCGGAATGTGCATGTCCCAGGAAGGGGAAGGTTGGCAGCTTGCGAGCTGTGGGAGTCAATGGCATGTGCAGTCCTGGAGAACTGCAAGAAGTATTGTGACATGAAGACGCAGACTGCATAGCCTTTTCGCAGGCTCGCATATTTTTGTACTACTATCGCTGTCTGAGAACCTTCCTTATGCCTTCGGAAGGTCTGGTTGAGCCGTCCGCGTCCGGTCATGGTCCCTGTCCATGCGTGGCTTAGGGCAGCGAGGCGGGACGTTTGGTGTACAGGAGGTCGATCGGGCCCCCCTGATTATCAAAAGGTCTTTTACGCAATTTCCTCAATTTCTCTGATGAAAGTGGTGATTCACGACGAGATTGGCGGCGTTCTCGGCATTTAATCTGGTTTCACTTTTCACGCTGATCGGCGAGGCTAGTACTTTGAGGTGTGTTACATTTGTTTTTGCGCAACAGGCATGGGCTAACCATTCAGGGGTTAGCAGATGCCTTCTTTGGTGGTATGATAAAATGTGTTTCGCTGTGCCTTTTTTCGGTGAGCAGCTCTGGGCGACGTGGAGGAACTCCGGCGCCGAGAAGTTGTACAGGTTTATGCATTAAGTTATGTTTGGCGATTCCTTCGATGGCGGCTGTTCAGGTTGTGTGGCAAATTCGGTATCCGGTGGGGTAAACTTGGGAACGGGAGGCGGACGGGCAGTGGCAGGTGTGCAAATAAGAGCTGTTTGTAGCGCACTCGTTTTGGGTTAGGGTTTAGTGTCATACAAAACAATTGCAATCTATAGATTAGGAGACAGGCAGTCATTTTCTGAATTTTCTTCATAGATCTGGTACGTCGCAATCCAAAAGCCAAAAGCTGCATCGTATGACGTACTAACGTTCGTGCAAATTTTCAGGCAATTTTGCAACTCGTTTTGCGCGAGTTATAAAGTTTATGCTATAGGCCTGACAGCTTGACACCTGTCACTCCAATATAGCTTTGCGCCTGACCATTTCAATCCACAGGCCCATGCGAACGGCATTCTGATGCGGTTCACATCACAAAACGTTCGCAAATTGTGTGTTGCTGCAAAACACGGCAACACTGAAGAAGTCCTGGTTCATTCCTACAGAATCCTGTTCTGTTCTGTGGGATTAGCATATTAAGCACTCCATCAATTGTGTGCGAGAGGTTATGTTAGACTCGGGCCGGCATCGTATCGTAGGGGTAACGCACACATTGCAAACATACACCAAAGCCACCACTCCTTGTTGGTTGTTTCGTCCTTGATCAAAGGGGCAAAAAAACCCAAAAGCCAGCGAAAAGCCTGTACTACCTTAACAACAGAGGTTTAACCGAAAAACAAGGTACCGTATACGACAACAGTGCGATAAACACTTGCCTGCATATGAAGGGTTAACGGTACCCTTAAAACGCACAAAGAGCCAGCGGCTACATTATAATATAACAATCACGTTAGGGATGTATCTACAACCATCACCAAAAGCTCGTTGCCTGCACGCCTTCCTCCTCTTTCCCGGTTGCACAAGCGCGCCCCTTCCTTCTCAAGTCACCGCCAAAGCCCCATTCCACGTCCCCTTCCGCATGAGACTCTATTGTAATTCGCATTCCCAGAGCGCTAGCACTACCGCACTTCGCGGCATAGAACCTCATCTGGGTTCAAATTCCAGATTCAGGAGCTTCGACCAATCATCATATCATTCACACCCGTATGTGCATCAAAACCTTATCAACATGTGCATTTCGCTTTCGCACCTCTTGCACCTTTCATCGCACCTCCGCCGCTGTCGCCTCGCCTGGCGCCGGTCTTAGGGGTCCACGTCATCACCTACAACAGACATCCGCTGGACCCTTTCAACGGTCAGTTGCAACGTCTACCTACTTTTCACCGTACCATGCGTACTTCGAGGACCCGGTTCCTGACCGGGCTCAACCCTGTGCCTCCCAGGCCTTTTTCAGAAACCTCATCAGGAACTCTTGCACCTCTGCCCTCAGCCCAGCGTCTCCAGAGCCCCAAACAGCTTGAAGGCAAGGTAGAGCAGCGCGATTAGAAATCCGATAGCGATTACATCCTGGTTGTTGCCAGAGTCGCCCTGGTAGAACTGCAATTCAAAAATCACAATCTGTGAATTTATCACATCGTCCTCATGCTATGGAAAGATGAGCTTAATGGCAAGACAGCCAGAGGCAAAGCGGTCTTGCCAAAGCATAAAAACTTCAGGAACATAGGAAGATGGTGTATTGCCTTTCTCATGTTCATCAAAAAATCAAGGAAAGGAAAGCTGCCTTTCCACTCGCCTCACCCGCGTGGGATCCGATGGCATATTGGTGCCGGTGCTGTCGCCGCCGCTGCTGCCCAGCTTCTGCAACGCCTTGTCAATGCCGTCCCGGGCATCCGTTATAGCCTGCTTCGCGGACCAACTGTAGCGATTGAAGATGGCCAGAAGGGCGGCCGGTGGCGAGCAGCGGGATAGGTCCCAGCTCTCCCTGTTTCGCGGACGACGGATATGAAATCGAATTCATGAATACGCGGCAAAACGTCAAGTTGATGCCATTGCTACATGTTCAGACATTAGGGTTGACAAGCCCAATCCGGGACATGTCTGTGACCCGTTGTTCGGTTCCGTCGCTCCCATCCAGCTCACTTCCCTCAGCGTTTTATGCCGCTGCTCCCAGTCAAGCAAAACCAAGTCACGTCAGATCACTGACCGTAGGGAGGTGATGCGGCCGGTGAGCAGGTTGTGTTCGCAGGTGGTGGTGAAGCCCACGTCCAGCTGCATGCTTCCCAGCCGCCCCTCCAAGCGCCACTGGATCTGGCTGGTGCCCTTGTCCAGCATGCGCAGCCTGGAGACAGTCTGGTGGGTTCATGGCATAGTGCGAGAAGGTTAAGGGCTTATTATGTCAAGGCCGCCGTCTTGGGTCTTGAACTTCGCCGAGAACTCGTGCTGCTACTGCTGCATTACTACTGCAGTGCCTCCGCCTCCGCTTCCCCACCTGCCTGGCTCCTCCGCCTACGCTACCACCGCTGTCACGCCCCATCTACCCTGCTGCCACCGCCCCGCTGTCGAATGCCCCTGACCTACGCCATTCAGTCTCCAAAGCTCGCGCGGGGCTTACATTCATATCTCTTCGGTGCGTGTCGTACCACCGCCCAAACGTTAATCTCCCTCTCTCTGGCGGTCCCTCTCTCGGCCTCCTTCTCCCTCTGGTCCCCCGTCTCTCTCTTACTCTCCCTCCCTCCCTGTCGTTGGGTCTCACCCCGCGAGGCTGGTCCACATTATCGACAACCCAGCGCTGCCGGGTGAAGCCCTCCTGACCACTGAACGTCCGGAAGCCGTCCTGAGATTGTGCGTGAACGTATGTTTGTACGCGTTACAGGGGGCATGTATGTGGTATGTCAGCACCTGTGCATCCATAACAAGTGAGACTTGTGTCTTTTTAGGTTTTAGGGATTTAGCTTATCAGGTAATTAGAACCATAAGAGGAGCCGGTTACCGTCTGGATTAGCTTTAATTGTTTTTTTAAAGAAAACTATTAGATTAGAATGTGAAATATGGAATTGCTTCATGATTTTATTTATTGCGTTATTAAAGAAATAGTTATAATAAAAACGGTTATTTAATAGTTGGAAGTCAGGAATTTGCCGGAGTTGACGGTAATACAAAATATCTAAAACATGAAATTGACGGGAAATATTTCAAGTCTTTTGTTGAAAATAAATACACCTTGAAGCTATCTGCTGCTGCCGGTCATATTAAAGGTGTAGGCGGTAAAGGTAGGATTTCGGATAGATTCAATTTAGGTGGCTCTTCTCCAAAAGGTTTTGCTCCCGGCGGTATAGGTCCGAGAGACAAAAAAACCGATGAAGGTTTCGGCGGGCAGAAATATTATACTGTTTCGTCTGAGTTGAAATTTCCACTATGTTTACCTCAAGAGTTTAATGTAACCGGGGCTGTTTTTGCCGATGCCGGTTCCTTATGGGATGCTGATTCTGACTCTTCCCTCTGAATAAAGGTACGATGTTAGGTAAGTCCATTAATCAGAACTCAAGCAGCGCGTGTCTATGTGTGCATGTATCTGTGTATGTACGTGTGTGTGTGTGTGTCTCTCTCTCTCTTTCTCTCTCTCTCTCTATATATATAAATATATGTATTATTTGCATGGAATATCCAGGGACTGAGGCGCCGCCAGTGGAATATATAAATAAAAAAGTATAAGGCAGGGAGGTTGAGGATAAACGCGATAAACACCGGCCGAGCACACATATGGACGCAAGGGGAAAGAGTGCAACGGTGTACCGAGTAGGTGACGCTGGGCTGGTAGAGGCTGGTGGTGGTGTACCGCCCCCGGCTCAGCTCGCGCGCCAGGCTGCGGACCGTTTGCTCCACAGCCGGCGAGGAGGTGCAAACGAAGTCATCGCAGTAGTTCGTATCTAGATCTGTGAAGGGGAAGCGGGATGGGGGCCGGGGCGTAAGGAGGCAGCTGACAGGTAGGCCGATGAATGGGCTCAGACAGACCAACAGTAGGGGATGGGATGGGATGGATGGAAAGATCGACGGTCTTAAGCCTTCGGGAAAGGCGGGGAGTTAGGATCCAGGGAAGTATGTCCAGTTTATGTCGCAGGTTAGCAGCAGCTTATTTAATCTATGTCGGATTGCAATAGGGAGGATAGATAGATAAACAGGAAGGCAGACAGGCAGACATGGGACAGAGAGGAGAGCGGGGGAGATTAAATAAAGCCGTAGTGGCATCAGTATCTTCAGTGTCGCTCCAGTGGAGCTGAAATACCCCTTCAGCGGAAGGGACGGAGGACTAGCAGCATGACGGTTTGAGGGGCGGAGATGGGTGCTGAAAGAGGTTCGGTGAGGAAATAGGCCCGTGCGTCTGATGGCTTAAAGATTATTATATTTGTTTGCTGGAAGCCGCTGCATTGGATACGTGATCTTCGGAAATCTTGAAGCCAGAGCTACGAGGAAGGGCATCAATGGGAGGTAGGGGAGGCCGATAGTTCTTCCCACGCAGAAGCAGGCGGCGCTAAATAGCAATCCATTAGTACCTTATCAATCTACAGCCGCCTCATCCTTTTCCATGCTGTTCAACGCCTGAGGCAGGCTGTAATGGGAATGGTGTCCATGCCTCGACACCTAGTTCCAAACGTCGGCGATTTGTTCTCCCTTAGAGTTACTTTTGCAGAGACCTCCAACTACACGTTGTGGAGTCCGTGCTATCGAGAACCTCACCTTCGATCGTCTTTAGAGCAATGGAGTCCAACGGGCTTGACTCCGTCTCCACTGCCCGAGCAACGCAAGATCGTCGATTTAGATTAACGCAGCCGTTACCGCCGTGATGTCTAGGACGGTGCGGTAACCATGCTCCTTTGAAAGGACAAGAATGACTGGTGCGCTTGTTCGCTGGTGTGCTGCGGTTGCTGAAGGTTTGGAGGGACATTTTGTTACTTAAGTAAATGTACCTATGTTAAAGAAGAAAGAAATTGATATTGATTTACGCATGATGCTCTTATCGGTCGTCAAGTCGTAGCGAGCCACGCAAGCAAAGGTGACGGATGTTTGGCCATATCAACTCAGTGTCAGCCAAAGGCAAGTCGTCGTAGACATTACATGGCACTAAGCATCTACCAAATTTGCAAACCATGAAGTCTGAAATCGGTCGGTCGTCCCAGGAGACACACAAACTGTGTTGAGATACTTCTTCCACAAGCCACAAAATGGCAAGGAACTATCATTCTTTATGTATTCACCATATGGAATTCTTGCGAAACTCATCAGTCCACCAACGCCAAACACTTCATCCCTCTTCACAGCTTGCACCTCTCGGCTATCTCGGAAAGCAGCCACCATTCGGATTGCTTTCTATTTGTCCCAGAGCAGCACGTATCGCAGGATGCCTTTCACAGCGCCCCCAACGCCCCCCACCACGCCCCCAACAGCCCTCTGCAAAGCGCCCCTAGCTCCTCTGCCCTCTCCCCGTCCTCCCGCCGCCATGCGGCGCTCTAGCAGCACGGCTCCTCGTCCCGACACGTCCGGAAACCCCGGTAGCTGCCGTGCCCACGCATGCGCCTGCCTTGCCGGCAGGGGCCGGAACCCGTGCTCCCGCCACATGCGCTGCGCCGCCTTGCCGTCCTTCCCTGGAGCCAAGGTTACTACCCAGCGCTGGGTCGTTGCCTCATCAAGCCAGCTTTCCAAGGAAGCCACCAGTGCCCTAGTTTCAAGATCCAAAAGCGAAAGATTCAGGAAAAAACAGACGCCTTAATTGAGAGCACGGAATTCACAAATTTGGACACAGATCCGGATTTGCATTCGGAATTCTGACACACGTGGTATGACCTTCAATGAGTGAAGATCACAATCAGAGATCTGGTCGCGAGCTTGGTTTTGTGATCTCGGAAAAGGACAAAATCTTAAGGGAGCAGAATGTAGGGGAATGTACGGCTTACCTGAAATGACCACGACCGTGTGCGTCATCGGACGTAGCCGCAAGATCCATGACCACCACCTCTCTGCCGTACACATCCACAGTGGCAGCGCTAACGGCAGTGCCCCGCGCGTCCCTAAGCACCAAAGCGTAGTCGCTGTCCAGCACAGCGTCCACCACGCGTGGGCCGTACTCAGCCGACAGCACAGCAGATGCCTGGGGTTTCGAGCGGACCGACCAGCGGCACCGGTGCAAGGCGGGAAAACACGGACAAGCTCCAAAGTCATAGGGACCGAACTGCTACTTGAAACAGAAGCGGATATTCCGCACGAAACAATTGATTGAAATTTGTTCCTCGGCGCCGATGTTTATGGCAGATGACGTTAAGGATAATGTTGAAAACAGCATTCAGTTGTTTCCACTCCTGTCGTTTTTACTATCGTATTATGGGACAGTAATGGTTTAGAGAGGGAATTATTCATCCCTCTTATCAAAACGTGTCCCAGTGCTTGTATACCATACCGCCCAAGACGACCTGAGCTCACCTGTTGCAGAGCCTCGAGGGCCTCCTGCCGTACAGCGCCTTTCAATCCGTACAGCTCCGAAGCTGCCAGCAGCCAGGTACGGCCCCCGGGGGCGGGGGACGGACCCGCGGCCGCGCGGCGCTGCCATTGGGCCGCACATTCAGAACAGTCCTGCCCGCAACCGTGCAGTTAAGTGAAGGTCAATAAACTAACCTAACGGTTAAGATAACAGATACACACACATATATGTATATATTTTTGTGTATATGTAAAATATATAGGTATATACATAAAATTCATTTAACCCCCAATCCCCCACCTCCACCCCACACACATGGTAGTGCAGGTGTGAACTGTACGACTGTACTGCATTCTTTCCGTCCACACCGCCCTACCAATCCATGATGCACTGCACTGACCTTGGAATGGTACCAAACCTCGCCGCCGCCGCCCCCGCCGCTAGCTGAGTCATCGCCCGCGTGTCCGAGCCTAATGGCGCCCTCCCCGGAGCCTTCCGTGAGCTGCCGCCGCCGTCGCGGCCGCGGGTCCAGCCCCCGGTAGCGGCAGCAGTCCGCGTGGAAGCCTCGGTGGCAACCATCACACAGCAGTGTGGCTGCAGAGGCTCCCCTGGAGCGCCGCCAGCTGCTAAGTCGCCTGTGGCAGAAGCCGCACTCCAGTCTGGGGGGTCGGGGGCAGAAATGTTGGGCACGTCGGTGATGATGTTTACAGCGGGAAAGGACAGGAGGAAAAGGTGGGGAGGAGGGAGGAGGGAGGAGGGAGGAGGGAGGAGGGAGGAGGGAGGAGGGAGGAGGGAGGAGGGAGGAGGGAGGAGGGAGGAGGGAGGAGGGAGGAGGGAGGAGGGAGGAGGGAGGAGGAGGGAGGAGGGAGGAGGGAGGAGGGAGGAGGGAGGAGGGAGGAGGGAGGAGGGAGGAGGGAGGAGGGAGGAGGGAGGAGGGAGGAGGGAGGAGGGAGGAGGGAGGAGGGAGGAGGGAGGAGGGAGGAGGGAGGAGGGAGGAGGGAGGAGGGAGGAGGGAGGAGGGAGGAGGGAGGAGGGAGGAGGGAGGAGGGAGGAGGGAGGAGGGAGGAGGGAGGAGGGAGGAGGGAGGAGGGAGGAGGGAGGAGGGAGGAGGGAGGAGGGAGGAGGGAGGAGGGAGGAGGGAGGAGGGAGGAGGAAGCATATCGGCAGCGTCAGCGCGAAACATCCACATCAAATAGAGAACCTTGCACTCATTTTCGCCATCCTTGTAGCATCCCGTGGTCAGCCGCAGATGGTACCGACTTGATCAATTGTCAGGTCTTTCACCAGTAAGCGCCGTACTCGCCATACCCGTCATCTCAGGCCACAGTACTCCCTGCACGTGTACGTGTCATGGATTCCCTGTACCAGATAGAAGAACCGAGAGGGCAACACCAACCAAGAAAAACCCTACACATACCTTGACAGCACCGCCTCCGCCGCCGCCGCTCTGCCAGGGTCCGCCTCATCTCCGGAGCCTCCGTCAAGCGCTGCTTCGCCGCCGCCGCCGCCGCCGCTACGTCCGTCACGCATCAGATCCGCCAGCACCGCCTCCGCCTTGGCCATGTCCAGATCTCCCCCGAGACCCGCGCTCATTCCTGAAGCTCCGATTCCTGCACCGCCGCCCCGCCTGCCAGTGCCTGAGCAATGGTGAAGCCCATCGGGATGTGAACTTGAACGCGGGATTCGAAGAACAGACGGTATGGGTGCCGTACTTATCGCTTCGGCCCTCTTTGCCCCACCTTAGGTGTACGCCATACATACGCCATATGCATATACGCCCTCCCCATACATCTAGGCTTGCCTTTGATAAAAATGATAACCATCAACCAACTGGGAAATGGGAAAGAGTATCTGGGTTTCTTTACCGTCTCATGTAAGCGCTGCATTGTTTTCTTTCAGCATTCAACATTCAGCAGCGATTTTAGCATTTCGTTGTTACATTATTCTTCATTTAAGTAATTAAGTAACACAGCAGTGACGCAGTTAAGTAATTTCAAGTGCTCACTGGCACCAGCTCGTTCGTTCAACACCCGAGCAGGCTCACCGTTGATCACATCTGCGCTCCAGCCGCGATGACCTCGCAGCCGTGGCTGGTCCGCGTCATCCCCCCTGAACCAGAACCAAAGAGCAAGGAAGGAAAATGACAGGATGTGATTACGGCCAAAGCCGGGAGCGGCGGGACGGACGGCCATAGCCAGGAGCGGCGGGACGGGTCATAGCCGTCCCTAACACGCCGCGCCGCGCCACACGCTCCTTCGCCACGCACAGTGCTCGATCACGTAATTGGGCATTTCGAGAAGAGAGCGCGCATTCACTGTCAGCGTTGAATGACCACATCGCCTCTCTCCCGTTACAGCCCGTCGTGGGAGGGGGCACGTCAAGGACGGGGCAGAACCGCTAAAAGCCAGCAGACCGCCCCCCTGCAACTCCGACAACAGCACCTGGCGTAAAATTGTTCAACATGACGTCACGCAAGGCCTGGAGGTGAACAGACTAGCGCCGGATTACGTGTCCGTGAAAGTGCGTGTGTGTACATGTGCGTGTGTAGGCGTACACAGGGTTATGTTCCTCACGGCACTCACCTCCTAAAAAATTCAACCCGCCCCTGGGTTATATAGTAACCGGGTCTGTCGCTCTCCAGGCCGGCCGTCCTCATCCTGCCCCTCCCTGCCTGCCTGCCTCCCCCCTCACCTTGCCAGGCTGAAAAGCGCCTGAGGAGCGCCGCGGAACCGTTGCCCGGCAGCCCAGCCGGCACCCCCACCGTCACTGCCACCGTCAGCACCTCCGCGGCTGCCTCCCTGGCCGCCGTTGCCGCTGCCAACAAGGCCAAATCGTCGGCCGGTCGCCACGGTGCTGGCAGTGCAGCTCACTGGCGACGAATCACGCGTAATCCCGGAAGCGCAGCCACTGATCGCACCAGAGACGGTCATATAGTCGTTCACCCCAGCTTCCCGAATGGAGGCAGAGTCCGGAAATCTGTTGTCACGGGTGCTATGCTGATGCGCATGCGGCGTGCTGGCGGATGGCATCGTGACGGATGCTAGCGTGCTGCGCATGGCATGCCAGGCGACAGCCGGCCAGTTGTTGACATCCGAACGGAATTTGGGGCTGTTGTTACTGGTCTTATCGGTACAACTTCTGTTTCTGCCAAGTTGGGTGACGGTACGGCGGAGATGGAGCCGATTTATGCATATCGTTTCCGGGGGTAATGTAGCGGATGTGGAACAGGAGGTTGGAAAGTTACCATCAGAGCGTTCAGCGGCATCTGTCAGCTGTGCGTTGCTGCCGTTGGCAACGCTTCGATTTCTCGCCGCCCAGGCTCTCGTGCCTTGATGTATGCTCGAACGGAGGTTAAAACAAAAATCCTTGTCATGAGCACCAATGTGTAAGCTATCTCTTGAAGGATTGTTTTGAATCGAGGTGCAAGCAAAAGCGGGACCCTCCAGGAAGTATTTGGCTTGCTGTCGCTTTGCCATATTATAAATACCAACCTGATAAACGATAAGGGTTTTCCTTTAACGCTGCCTGCGGGTACAATAAACATTGACGACATGAGCCGCCGGACGCGCTACGCCGCTACGACAGTTCATCCTGAAAACCTCTTTCAAAGTAAATCCGTTCTATTGAAACGAAGTATAATTTGAATGTTTAGTTGTAATGTTGCACGGGAAATAAGAACTCCCCGTCTTAGCTGGAAAGCTATTTGAGGAGGGGGTTTTGTGGGTTACCTATTATGCGTGACTTTCATTTCAAATTACATTGAGAGTTGAGGTTTTGTTTGCCATTATCACAATTTGGAGCAGGCTTATCTGTGAGGGCTGAGCAGCGATGGTGCGCCTGCACGAGCTTGCTCTGGGTGACACGTTTGAGGACCTGCTCGTGGAGGTATGGCTAAGGCACTATGATCTGATTTTTATAAATCAAGTTTTCCTCGCGGTTATGAACAAGTGCTACCCAAGTTTTCCTCGCGGCTACGTAGCGTTGCGCCTGCTTTATATGCACATTAAGACGCAACTCTGCACGCGCCCCTTTATCAGTATCGACTAGCGGCAGTAACCGTCCCTCAGTCGTCCTCACATTAGCTGTTGCGCCGAACAGCTCAAAACCCGACAGCCTGATTAGAGCCAAGTTGATGCACATCGCTGCGAAATGCCGGGTATCTGTAACGAGCAAGCCTTGAATTTGACCAGGGCTTGTTTGTCGCAATATGTGTCTCAGCTGCGCCTGCAATTAAGTGCACCTTCTTGCGCAACTTGATAGTCCGTACGGCGCCTCCATGAGAGCCAAGAAAATGGTCCCCTGATGCCAAGTCCCCACCATCAGGGAAAAGAAAAACCCTTCCCTTCTCTTCTCGTAGTTCTCAAATCTGTTTGGATAATGCAAACCGCCTCCGATTGCTAACTATTTCCAACGCCACAAATACTTCCTACACAGGTATGGCAGCTGGAGGGTGTGGACCCCGCTTCAAAGCCCCGCGATCCGGTCTATTCGGCCCTGATCCGTGACCCCTCGGCCTACTGCCGCCTCATCTACCGGGCCAACAACAACTGCAAACCAAGCAATGTGAAACGTGGGAAATTCTATCGGATCTCAGGTATGGCATCCGTCCAGGAAAAACAACGCTGTACGGCTGATCAACTAGCTAAGCAATCGACGACATGCTCGTGCGGGCTCGCTGGCGGCAGGCTAGCAGGCCGGGTCCGAGGCTGGTTGGTTTGTTTGGTCAGGCACGTCACGTGGGGCCGGTGGGGTATGGGGCGCTGACGGGTATTGGCGGTGGGTTTGCTCTGTACCCCATTCCGCGATTGGAGGAACCGCCATTGAAGGACACGGAAAGTAACTACGGGTACACGCACGCTGTTCAGGGATTTCCTGCATTCGGTTTCTATCCGATACCCCCCCCCGGTCACATTTATATATGTGTGGATTGATAGGTAGGGTGGGGTATGTGTGTGCGTGTGGTCTGGGGAGGGCGAGTCTAGAATAAACCACTGACCCGGGCACAGGAACCCACATGCATGTGTATGTGTGAGTGAGTGTTTGTGTTTTTGTGGTGCATGTCCCATTCACCAGGCCCACATGGCTCACCTACACGGGGGGTAGACGAGTGCGGGCGGCCTTACGGCCAGGCGATAAGTGCCCAAGCCAAGCAAGTCAGGGGCTGCAGTGCCGGGGCTATTTTTTATCTTCAGCTTGACATCATGGATGTTAAGGCACGCTTGATGATTGCACGGATTGACGGGCGATATACTCTCCTTGCCCCCGTAGTACACCCTCAGCCTTTTTTTGGGGCCCCTCTTTCCTGGAGGGAGGTTTGCCGCTTTGCGGGTCGGGGGGGCTCATATCCAAGCCCTTCCTGCTCCCTCACGTGGTCTGGCCCGTTTGATGCGGTCTTATACAGGCAAGGTCAGCAGCTACCGGGGCCGCATGCAGATCCAGATCGGGAGTTCCTGGGGCCGAGTGGAGAAAGTCAATGGGGAAGAGGTACGGCCCGAGTTGGTCGTTGATTGTTGGTACGGGTGAGGGGGCTGAAACACAGTATTTCTGTATCCGTACGGCCCCAATGCCTCTCTCAGAGCATAAGCCCCAAAAGTATACTGCTAAGAGGCCATTCCTGACCGATTTCCATCGGTTCTCTACGTTTCTTCTGTCCGCGCTGTGTACGGCGCCCGCGTGTGGCGTCCGGGTCCTTCGGCATCAGCCCACATCCGCCACACCGGTGCTGCGGTATCAACCTAGGCATAGCCTTCGCTACGCAAGTATGCACGTGAGGATTCCCTCTCTTCCTCCCCTGTTCCGCGGTCATGGGAAGGGAGGTGCGCGTATATGCACAGGCTACGTCGGAGGAAGCACGGATTGCGATGCCTGGCTCCGAAACCCCCGAAACAGGGAACGGGTTCACGGGGGGAGAGCCCTGATGTGCGGTGTTAGGCGGACCTACTGAATAAGAAATGAATAATACGGTGCTGGGTAACGTGTATATCTCCTTTTTTCTTTCTTCTCCATAACTTAATTTTCAGCAAATCCGCTGTTTCCAAGCGCCCATATGAGCTATGTCTGCGCGGCCTTAGGTGCACATCGTGTCTGGTCCTCACTCTCCGCCGTGCCCTGACCACTATTGGTGACGCCGAAACCTCTAGGGGGGTTTGGAGCCTTGTCGGTAGTGTCGTGATCCCAGCAACCATCGCCGGTTCACAGCGCAGCAGTAGGGCATGGCCCGCTACCTGGTTTCGGATACCTCGGATACCTTAATCCCCCCTACGCCCCACAAACCCCGATTGCGCACCGAACTGCAACCCGGCACTGCAGTTCGTCTGCACATTGCCGTACAGCCCGGCCACGGATCTGTCCGCGATGGAGCGCTGGTACGGCGCGCTTGTCGTACATGCCTCATGCGGCACCGGCCCCGGCGTGAAGCATGGGGAATCCATTCCACGCCTTCGAGCGTATCTCCTGTCAACCACACGTCAGCAGGAGCAGCAGCAACAACATCAGCAGCAGCGCCGGCAGCAACCTCAACCACTGGTCAGTGATGGTGCTGTGGTTGGTCTGCTGCCCATGCCGCCGACTCCGGTACCTTGTACGACAGCTGCATACGTGGAGACGGAGCGCGGAGCAGCCCACAGGCATGTGGCGGGTTTGGGGCGGGAAGGGGGAAGAGGGAAGGGGGGACCTCGGAAATTTTAAGAATAGCGCTGAAGGCCCGGGGTGGGTGTGAACTCGTGGACGAGAGCAGCAGTGCTCGAAAGCAATCCGGTATCGATGAAGCTCATGGACGTGGCCTTGAAGATGGGTTTGGGAATGGATTTGGGATACAGGTAGTGGAATGAATAGATGAGTTGGGAAGGGCGGTCGGGAGTGCATTTAAAGGAGTGGAATCGGGCTTGGGAGGGGGCTTGGGAGCGGGTGCGAGCTGCCGCGTTTAGGCTTGTTCTGGTACGCAGGCTTCGGCCGGCTCAGCCAGCGCTCATGGCGTTTGACGTCCGTTTTGAGTTTTAGGTGTCGCGCGCTCGGATATATCGTCTTGATGTTTTGCCGCGGACCCTTCGTCTCCTACCTCTGCTCCGCTGCATTTACCTTTTACCCTTAGTATAAGCTGCGTCCGCGAGTCCTGATGATGGAAGGCAGGAGCGTTAGGTTAGTTTCGAGAGCTTGATCAAGACTTCGGACAATAAAAAGAACATCCTGATAAGGCTTAAACTTGGCTGAGACTTAAAGGGCTTTGGGTAAGTCTTCATTAGTCTTTAAGGTTCGACAAATAAAAAGGTGGGCGTCCTGATTAAGCTCGATCTCGATCAAGACAAACCTGGCGAAGGGAGAAGCGATCCCAGCCAGCGCTCTTGAGGGATGTCGAATAATGAACTCTGAACCATTGCCTAAATAGGTGGTTTCTAACGTTTTGGGGTGACGCTGAAGCCAGAGAAGTTAACGAGAAAGCATTGGTGGAGATAATTAGTTTTGTATGTAGGGAGTAAATTGCGCTGTAAAACAGGACACACAAGTTACCGGGGTCCTCACCCTTGGACGGGGGGTCGTTTCATGTCAGGTCGTAAGTTGTGGTCGGTCTGATCTCCTCTCCCCCCAAAAACACACCTGAACCCGCCTCTCTTCTCCCTATTTCTTCGGTTTCCCCACGTTAACATTAACATGCCAATAACACGAACCCAACCGACAACCGACAGGGCCCTACGCGATGTTCTGCGCGTTGCCCCGGATAGCGTGCGGATTCTTCCGTTGCCACCCGTACTGCACGTGCAGCCCGCCACCGAGGGCGGCGCAAACCCAGGGGCGCCCGCCTTTTTTTATATCTACGCTGCGGGTAAGAGTGAGTGTAAGACAAGAAGATACATGACAGGAGGATATTGTTGTGCACTCATCCCACAGTCAGGTATGCCATTGTGTATTCGGTGATCAATATTATATATGTATATAATTTTGTAAACATTGCCGTACAGGTCGACAGCGATATACCGAATCATACTGAATGGCTGCAGACATTTTCAAATCAAGCTACGGTAATCTGTCTTACGAGTGAACCCCACTCTTTTTGAATATTTTTTTCACAGTTTCCCGTTTAGGTTAATACCGTCGCCGTACCTTTCCCATTCGGTGCCGTACTCCGATATATGATCCGGATGTTCGTTGTTACCGTCTCTCCCTACAATTACACGCAGTGCTGCAGTCTTCTGACGAAGACCTCAAGTACGTGTTCGGGGAGGCTCGTGGTGGCGGCTGGGCGGATCTGGACCAGATCAGCAACGTCAGCGCAGGACGAAGCCCAGCTGCCTGGCACACAGCGCTAACGCGGCTGGTGGAGATGACCCGCCTGGCGCACGCCGCCGGACTTGTAGATTTGCATCTTCCACAAGGAAGCGATATGGCGGCAGCGGCGGCGGCAGCGGCAGGAGCTTCGGAGGAGACGCCGCCGAAGGTGCCGGCGGCGGCGGTGGTGGCAGCGGCGGCGCCGGTCGCCGCTGACACAGTGTCGTCGCCGCCACCGTCGCTCCCGACAGTGCCGGAGAAGCGGTTGCTGCCGGTGACGCTGCTATCTGGATTTCTCGGGGCGGGAAAGACGACGCTATTGCGTCACATCTTGACGAATCGTGATCCCAATATGAGATGCGCCGTCGTTGTTAATGACATGGCGGAGCTCAATATTGACGCGGCCCTGGTGACCCACGGGTCGATCACGACCGCCACGGTTGGTGGCGGGGCGGCAGCAGTGGCGGCGGCACCGGAACGTCTGGTACAGCTGCAAAACGGCTGTATCTGTTGCACCTTACGGGGAGATCTCGTACAGCAGATCGCGGAGATTGCCGCCGACGGGCAATTTGACTACTGCGTTGTGGAGAGTACAGGCATCGGTGAACCCATGCAGGTAAGGGACGCGCATGAGAGATACTGCACAGTTTGGTAGATCCGTGGGGGCCAATTGGTCACGTCTTCAGTAGACCATAGGGAGCGGTTGCCTTTCTGGGAGTACTGTTGCTACAGCCGCCGTACTGCTCGTCCCTTGTCCGACAGGTGGCTGAGACGTTCGAATTCCCGTTGGATGGCTCGGACCCGGCCGCGGCGCTGGCGCTCGAGGCAGCGGCGGCGGCGGCGGGGGCGGCAGTCGTTCACGGCAGCGACAGTGTCAACGGCGCTGACGGTGCCGCCAACTCGCTTTCCGCTCCCCGTCGACTGGCTGACGTGGCCCGTCTGGATACATGTGTGACTGTGGTGGATGCCGCGAACCTTCTAGATAACCTGCACAGCTTGGAGACCTTGAAGGTGGGGGTCAAATGTCAAATGTCAAGATTAAGATCAATACCAAGCTATCGGTTAAAGCCAGACCTTATTTGCTTTCATTTTTGCAATGCAGCGGCATCGTGCAAGGGTATGAACACAACCCCTAGCCAGTCCTTACACGCTCTCATATGCACACCTTTCTTAACACCTTTTTGTACCTTCTTTGACCTTTGACCTTTGACCCCACGGGCGAACCTTACATTTCCTTGTCCTTCTCTCGCTTTCTTACGCCCTCGTTGCGAGAACGTCAGACCAGCCCCTCACATGTTGGCCTCTTGTCTTGGGCCCCTGGGTCCCTGTGCCCCGGCCGGCCGGTCCGCCATCTTCCACCTTTCGTGTCGTATCCCGCAGGATCGTCAAGAGTCTGAGAAGGTCCACATGCATGGCGGAGGCCGCAGGGATAGAGCGAAAGTCCGGGACGGAGACGCGGGCGCTGACAGTGCGGGAGCTGGCTGCGCCTCCACCACGCTCACAGGACGCCCCTCCGGCGGCCCCGCCAAAGGGAGCAGCTGTCAGGGCGGTGAAGAATGTGACGCTGCGCAGAAACAAGGCCATCACGGTCATGGTCGTCACGGTCATGGTCATGGGGATGATGGGGACGAGGAGGACGAAGAGGAAGAGGAGCTCGAGCGTAATGTGGCGGATCTGTTGTTGGACCAGCTCGAGTTTGCGGACGTGATATTGCTTAATAAGGCAAGTGACAAAGCGGCGGCACGAGCGGGGGGGCGTAAGATTCGTTGTCGAAGGGGACGGGGACGGAGACGGAGACGGGGACGGGGACGGGGACGGGGACGGGGACGGGGACGGGGACGGGGACGGGGACGGGGACGGGGACGGGGACGGGGACGGGGACGGGGACGGGGACGGGGACGGGGACGGGGACGGGGACGGGGGCCCCCTCTCTCGTCGGAGGAGCTGATTTCTGCATTCATACGGCCAAATACACTGATTTCGTGCAAGGATTTCGTATATGCCTCATACACGAAACGGCGGCGCCTGACGGCTGGGGGCGTTCGAATGCCGCCGTTTGTCCCCCTGCAGATCAACATCTGACCCGTGCAGGTTCATTACCCGCTCCGCCATAGGGCCTCTGTGCTGCTGCCCACGATCCCGTTGCTTTGCCTCCCTGCGCTGTGGTTCGGCCCGGTTAAGGGCCCCTGCCGCTCGTATGTGCCATTTGTGCACGGCGAGCCGCAGACAGTGTAACTCCCCATTCAGTAACATGTAAATTTCTAATTTTGTAGAATGTATATTATATTTTCTATGTAAATCTACGTGTGCACCATATGTTTGTATCTATGTGTGCGTGTGTGTCTATGTACGGGTGTGTTTTTCCCCCTGCCAGGGAACCCCTAACCCCCAAATTCCCGTCCCTGGCCTCCCAGGTGGACACTGTGGCCCCCGACCAGCTGCCTCGTCTGATGGCTTTGGTGGCGACAATCAACCCCTCCGCGCGACTGCTGCCCACACTTCGTTCGGAGGTGCCTCTATGCGAGGTGCTCAACTCGGGCAGATTCAGCTTGGAACGCGCCAGAGATGGGGCTGGCTGGCTCAAGGTGATATCGGGGTGTATGGGTTTGGGTGTGCGAGTAGCGGGTCGCGGGCGTGCATCCCTGGGGCTTAGGATTTGAATGGGATGTTGTGATGCCTACTACACAGGATGGATGAGGGATGAGGACCTACGAGCCTTGCTGGTATGTATGTATGTATGTATGTATGTATGTATGTATGTATAGGTCCTCCTTAATCGGTTTTCCTCGTTTCCTGCTGCAACTCTTTAAAGATGATCATTGCTACCGCTGTTATTACCTAGTCTAGTAATCGTAGACAATATCATATCATGTCTTTTTAGGCAGCTTTATTGTTTTAATTTTAGGCAGTTATCAACATGTGTGTCTGTCGTGTCTTCACCTCCCCTGTAACGAGTCCTACTAGTGTAAGGCCCTCGGGAATTTCTGCCGTCGCCGGCAAAATTTGCTCACTTGCTTGCAAACTTCTGTTTGATTATGATGTACTAGTAATCGATTTGATACCTTTTAGCAATGATCGTTTTTAGCATGTTAAGCGGTAGCGATGTGAATATGTAATAGCATGTTTTTAAAATTATTTTGACAATATTATGAAGTTAGATTCCTGTCCTTATCCATATCCTATGTATTGGCGATGGGATATAAATATTTATTCTTAATGAAATGTTCTATGTCCCGACGGGAAGGGGTTGAAAAGGGGTATGGAAGAAGCGCGGCGCGGGGAGTCGTCATATGAACTTGGCTTCCGAAGGGGCGTGCGTGAGCTGAAACGCAAGTCTCAAGACCGCCTCTTAAAGCTTAAGGGATGCATTGCTACCTGCATTTTGCTTTGGAAGGGGCGCTATGCGTCTCCGAATTCCGAATTCCGCGACCTGCTGCTGCTGCTGCTGTGCAAACTACCCGTGGACCGAGACAGGCCATTCGGGAAGGTACGGACCTGGTTCCGGAGACGGCCGAGTACGGCATCACGTCCTTCGTATGGCGCTCGCGGCGGCCCTTCCACCCCGCCCGTCTGCATGCATTCATGGACAAATACTTCGTACTGCAACAACCTGACTGGTCGTTGGCGGATGGCGGCGACGGCATCAGCGGCGGCAGTGGAGCGAGTGAGATGTTGCACTCCGGTCCGCCGCCACCGGTTGCTGAGGTCGCATGCAGTGGCGGCGCTGGCGCCTCTGCTGTCTCTTCCACTGCTTTGCTTGGTGACGAAGTAGCGGCGGCTGCAGCAAAGGCGCAGGAAGCTGCTGCCGTACTTGCAGGAGTATTTGCAGGTTTTAATGGCGGCGCCGGCGTTGTTGCGGGCTCCAAAGCCATCGCCGGCCCCGACTTTTCCTTAGATGCCACCTTTCAAGTGGCAGCTGGCGCAGCGGCAGCGGCGGTGAGCGCCGCCAGCGCCGCTGCAGCAGCTGCCGCGGCGGCGGCAGCGGCGGCGGCTGCTGCCGCCGCCGCCGCCGTCACTACCGCCGCCTCTAACCGCGCAAGCGGTACTCAGGCGCTGCTCACCCAGAATTCGATGAACGGCCACCACGCTGTGAGATCTGCTGGCACCGCCGCTGCATCGGCAGCGGTGGAAGAGCCCGCCACTGTGGCGGCGGCTAAGAGCGCCGCGCGAACGGCTGCATTTGGGCAGGTTTTGCGGTCGAAAGGCTTCGCCTGGGTCTCAGGTCGTGATGCCCACGTGGGAGAATGGAGCAGCGCCGGAAATCTGATGCGGTTTGGTACCGGGGGTCCCTGGTACGACGTGCTGCCGCGGTAAGTCAAATAGGAAATGTCTGGGGTCATAAACTCTCCCAAGGGCCAAGGGAATTTAATATTTATTTTAATATTATAATTTACCTCCTGTTAAAAATCTTACAAGGGATATCACCATGTCTTTCATCGTCATATTACCAGTATATAGCGCAGTGTACATTATGAGAAAGAAGAAAAGGACGTGCTTGTGTGTTTGCCGTACACATGTGTACCGTACAGGGAGGCCTGGCCGTCCGAGCCTGATAAGGTGGCTGCCATTGAGAAGGACTTCCTTCCCGGGATCGGAGACAGGTACGGCTCAGCCGCACGACCACATATTTTCTAGCGGATGGAAGCTATCTGTTTTAAGAACTGCGCGACAGGGGGTTAAAGGGGCTTCTGAAAGAGACATCATTAATGTCATGTTTGGGCGAGGCATGACATGTTGCGGTTTTCATGTGTCATCTAGTACGGTGTTTTTCTTTGCTTGAGGTTTCCTCTGTTACCTCAAGAACACATCTGGTTTACTCGTGGTTCGCTGCTAGGCGCCAGGAGCTCGTCTTTATTGGGATTGACATGCTCCGAGACCAGTTGGTCGAGCAGTTGGAGAAGTGCCTTGCCACCCCGGCTGAGGAGGTTGAATTGAAGAAGCTCGCCGCGGCGGCGGCGGCGGCAGCGGCAGCAGCTGATGCCGAGGCCGAGGCCACGGACAGTGCTCCAGGGAAGAAGGCCCTCCGCGCGCCCTGTGTCCTGGATCCTTTCCTTTCCTGGCCTGACATTCGGGACATCATGGACGCTGGCGACGACGACGACAATGATGATGGTGAGGAGGTGGAGGAGGAGGAGGACGTGGTGGAGGAGCAGGACGAGGAGGAAGAAGAAGTTGCCGAGGACGAAGTTGAGGAGGATGCAGACGAGGAGAGTGAAGGGAAGAGCGATGACGAACATCCATCGACAGGGCACGGACCCGTGGGTCGGTGGGAGCCAGGTGTGGTGTTGGAGGATATCTCCGATGGCGCTGCGGAGTTGCAGGCGCTGCTGGATGGCACGGAGCAACCCGCAGTGGTGAGTGGGTGAGAGGGAGCCATCACAGCCATCACAGCACGGTTCAGCCGCCTTTATTTGAGAGAGGGGTCTATGGTGGGGATGGTTGGGAGATTGGGGGTGAGGCGTGGGGGGGTGTTAAGACTCCAGAGGGATTTGAGGTTGGAGAAAGCGGGCGGTACGATGATGCGAAAACTGGCTTATGTGGACATTAACGGTTTCAAAGCGCCCGTTCGCCGTGGTAGCTGTCCTTCCCTATTTCCCCTCTCCTTCCCCTCTCCTCGTCCTCGTGCTCCTACTCCTCCTTTTCAGTCTATCTTGTCGGTGTCGTATCCCCCAAGCGCACTTCTCTTCACATCTGATTCTCCACTGCCGCTGTTTGCGCCGTTACCTTTCTAATGTCGGTCACGTATATCGGTGGCCACATGTCCTGTGTTCGGCATTTCGTTCCTCCTGTCCGCTTTCGGAATGTCGTTCTTTGAACAGTTGGTTTTATGGCATGCACCATGGGCTGCGGCTAGCCGAGAAGCGGAGGCGTGGTTTGCAGCACTGGCGGCACGGCACCCACAGCTGGTCTTTGTACGACTTGACGTGACGGCGTCGCAGGTCTGCCCTGGGGGGGAAGGGGGGGAGGCAGGGAGTGTATGCGTCCCACCACACACGTATGTATGCCAGGCCGTATGCTCATGGGCTCGTCGTTAGGACTAAGCAGACCATCCAGCGGTGGCGTCTTTCCATTCCCGCCCTTTCCGGCCTTCCGCTCGCACTAAACAACATGGCGCTACAATGGTAATCTGTGTCACTACCTCGGTCGGCTGCGGTACCTCTGTACCTCTGTACCTCTGTACCTCCGCCATGGCGGGCATTATGGCCTGAAGTTAAACCTGGCTTCTCCAAATCACTCGATGTGTGCAGTTACGTGTGATTACGTGCGGTTATACTCTTCTCGTCCCTTTGCCCAGGCACTTTGGCGCCTGGGTTCTGGCCCCGGATCTCACTCATGCGGATGTATCGTCTGGTCCCAGCTAACTTTGAAAATCTTGACCTTGGAATTTGATTACGTCGATTTTAGCAATTTATAATTGTACAATATATGAATTGCTAATGATATGCTACTTATATGCTAATAATACAAAATACTAGGATGCAATGTAATCATTTTAATAAGGCATGTTCTGATATGTAAACTATACTATATCGTATTGTATCGTATCGTGTCATTTGATCGTTTGTCATCCATTACATCGCCGTTGCGGTGTCCCTTCTGCCCATGTGAACTAAACGTATCAACCATGAACCCCATCAACCATGGCTTCCAGGCCAATGAGGTCCTGGCCATCAGTGGGTGCCGGCTGATGGCTCTGCCCGCTTCGCGCCGGAGAGATGCCCGACCCACGCTGAGGTGTGGCGCCAAGTGGCCGGCAGTCACCCTGCACCGACCCCCGGGTCTGCAGCACGAAGCCTACTTCACAGGGGCCACAGCACTGGCGGAGCTCAGGTGCGCCGCTGGAAAGGAGGGTTAAGGGGGAGGCGGAGGGTTCCCGGGTCAGGGCAGGGACGGGACAAAAGGGCAGGCGTGCCAGTCGCAGCAGTGGAGGGTTTCAAGGGTGTTGGAGGATACTTCTCATGCGGGAAGGTGATAAGCAGTGTAAAATGTTATTGTCATTCTATAGACTCTTTGAATTTTATGGATTTTATGGATCTCCAAAAACAGTAGCACCTAACCTAACATAATATAACATCCCTTCGGGCAACGATATCGCTCACGGTATCCCTGTCCGTATTCCTTTCGGTATTCGACAGGTCGGAGCTCCTCCGCCGCCAACCGGAGTGGGAGGGAGCGCCGCGCACCGTCCCCGCCAGCGCCGCTGGGAATACTGACCGGGACAGCAACAGTCGCATCAGCAGTAGCACCGTTATCCAGCAGCCCACCGCCGCTGTTTCAACGACAGGCGGCGGCGGCGGCGGCGGCTGCAATGACGTCCCGCTGCTCCGCTGGCCGACGACAGATCCAATCCCGGCGACACCGGCGAAGCCGACCGTCTCGGTTTCGGTGGTGACAGTACCGACGGCTGCGACGGCTTCGCCGTCGAGCTCCTCGGTATCTTCAGTGCAGCAACGGCAGCTACAGCTGCAGCCTCGGGTTTCGGAGCTTCGACGTGGTGCGGCAGACTTGAAGGCACATCTGCAGGTTGAACTGGAAGGAGAAAGGTTGTTGGACTGTAAACGTCTTGGTGTGCCGTATTTAGATGGCCGCCCGCCCATACCCTTTCTTAACGGAGTGCTATGCCTTAGAAACATAGCAAAATATCTTTGGCCAGAAAGTACCCTCCACGCCCCACACCCCCCACCCCTCTTCCGACCCACCCCTCCGCCCATCCGACTTGTTGACGAGTGACATTTGGCTCCTTGCATGCCGCTTCTGGCATGACTTGTTTGGGTTATTTGTAGGACCTCTAAATGAGCTTAGCGGCCGCCAGCGTGCCATTCGTTATTTGTCCTTGGCGGAGTCGAATGCCTAATACCTAGTAGAGACCCGTTGAGTGGTCCACTGTTCAGCATCGTCACTTCAGCGAATACAGCTGTGCACCCCCCATCCATATACAGAAAAAAATATATATATATATATATGTGTGTGTGTGTATGTGTGTGTGTGTTTCTGTGCGTGTATGTATGTGTGTGTGTGTGCGTGTATGTGTCTCTGATGGCTACGGGGCTGGCATAGCCATATCCAGTCACAAAACCCTTTACCTAATCCTTCCTAATACCATACAAAAACTTCCAAAAACTCTACTCCTATCGTTCTTACTATTACTGAAATCTGAAATTGGAATCTTGGCCACAGGAAGCCAGAGATGCAGGATGCCCTTTGGTGGTCATGTGGCTGGGTGCGCCGCCGCCGAACTACCCGTCTACCCCCACAACCTCCGTGCCGTCCACGGCCGGCGGCGGCAGTGCCGTTGCCACGACAACCCTTTCTACGCCACCGCCGGCGGCGGCGCATGGTGCCGCCGTGCAGCATCACCCTGTTCCGCGGCTGCCATCGCGCAGCCAACAGGACGGTGCCGTACTGGAGCTCTTAGAGCTGTCCGAGCAAGAGCAGGCTGCGCTGCGGGTCGACGTCGCAGCCGCGTGCAAGCAATACGGTGCTGCAGTACGGGTGCTTTTCGCGGATCCAGGTGCCTCTGCCACCAATCGCGCATTGGCGGAGGCATTGCGGGTGGCGGCGGCACCGACGCTGCAGGTCTATGTGGACATGAAGGTGTGAAAGAGGAGGTGTGTGCGTACGCATGTCTCATGTATGTAATATAATAAATAAATGAATAAGTATATTTTAATAAAATATGATATGATGTAATCTAATCTAATCTAATCTAATATAATATAATATAATATAATATAATATAATATAATATAATATAATCTAATCTAATCTAATCTAATCTAATATAATATAATATAATATAATATAATATAATATAATATAATATAATATAATATAATATAATATAATATAATATAATATAATATAATATAATATAATATAATATAATATAATATAATATAATATAATATAATATAATATAATATAATATAATATAATATAATATAATATAATATAATATAATATAATATAATATAATATAATATAATATAATATAATATAATATAATATAATATAATATAATATAATATAATATAATATAATATAATATAATATAATATAATATAATATAATATAATATAATATAATATAATATAATATAATATAATATAATATAATATAATATAATATAATATAATATAATATAGCAAAAAAATAAAGGAATTGGTCATGTTTATTGGAACTCGGTTAGTGGATAGCCGTAATCATGTGAAACACTAATTACTCAGCATGATCGATGCTTCACCCTAGGACACTTCAAAAAGCTGCCCTGAGGGTTTTATTTTCGTTTCATCGTTGACTGATACCGTTACGTAGATGGCGAAATCGTTCAAGGGTGTAGCGGCGGTCAGTAAGCTGGCGGCAACGCTTTTGGAGGTAGCAGCGCCGCTGCCGCTGCTGGTGCCAACGCCATCGGCGGCATCGGCAATGACCTCTCAGTCCGTGGAAATGTCGCCGTGCTCTTCTTTGCCAGGTGGTTCCACGGGGGCTTCGGAGCTGTCTCTGCCGCCACAGGCGCGGTCCAGCATTTACGACCCTCCATCGGGTAAGGTGTGAGAGGACAGGTAAGGGTCCTCCGCCCCTATCCGATTCCGCGCCCGTTTCTTGCTCTCTATCGCCGTTCCTTTTATTCGGGTTAACGAGGTCAGCAGTTAACACTGTTCCCTGAATCACCGATCTGACTTCAGGCAAGTACGGGAAACCTGGCGCGCGCAAACAGTTTGGGCCGCGAGGTCGTGGCGTGTTCTGGCCCCGGATGCCCTGCCTGCGCTGCGGCTGTCCATGGTGGCTGGGAGAGGACTGGGATGCTGAGTGTGTCAGGTAGGTGTAAGACGATCCAGGGAAGCGCGAAGCGGGGGGGAATGGGTATAGGGCTGTCGAATTGAAGCTTCATTGGAAAGGGACAGGAATGGGGAGGACGGACAACGGGAAACAGAATGTGTCATTTTGACCGTAATCAAGTGACAAATGGTAGGACGGGGACAGTTGGTTGGGCAGCACATTGTGCGTGTGTAGGATAGAGAACGAGATGATGCACATCTTGCATGCGTATGCGTATGCGTCTGCGCGGAGAAAGGCGCGTCTGCCCCCACGCGCGCTGATTTGCTTTTGACAACAGTTGGTATCGGCTTCCTTCAAGCCGGAAACTCACCGCATGTTTAATTTATATTCATAAGCTGTACTAATATATTGATTTATCTAGGTTAAAGTGCAAGTGGTAAACTTTTGACTGCAGCCGCTGACAATGGATGTTGTGGAACTTGTTTACATTCATTTGACTTTTGCCGGGCCGCAGAATTAAGGGAGTCGAACTTAAAACATATTCTCTTATTTGAATCAGGGATTTTAACTAATAAGGAACGTTATTTCAGCTAAAAAGATTTGTTTCATCACACGTTCTGTACCTTGTTCTTGTCATGCGGGGGGAAGATGGTGGTCAAAGTATATGCTTGATTTATCAAACAACGTTAGTTCAAATTTTAATAGTGTGAAATACAGCACTTTTTTGGAAAGAAATGCGGCTGGAGAAGCATTGATGTGACTTTGGCCTCGCCAAACCTGTTTATGCCTATTTATACGATTTTTGTTTGCTACAGACAAGATGCAGCGAAGTATAGAAATCGTAGAGCTGTAAATAATTCTTTTAGATTGCCAAAATGTAATTTTTGGTTGTTACCGACACACACACACACACACACACACACAAACTCACATGGACATGTCAGGGGCCTCCGAGGTGCTTCGTGCTAGGGCCCCGCACAAAGCATCTTGCACACGTACCGTTTACCTTTCCATGTTCTATACTGGTTATGTAAAAGCAGGTGCGGCTGGGACTGTGAGGCGGACGGATACGATGATGATTCCAACCCGCTCCCTGCTTTCAAGGCGAAGTACGACACCTTCACGGCTGCCCTCAGAGAGGGTCGCACACCAGTTTGGAGGGGGAAACATGTGGGGCCCCGCAGTTAATTCATTCTTACATGTATGTGTGTGTATCCGGGATCTTCGTGTACATGTATGTGGGTGGGTGCTTATTAATTGAACCAAGGAGATATGATCTTAAGCCATGCATAAATATGTGTGCGCGGGGTGGATGTTTACTTGGTGATGATCTCATGCTGCTATATAGGTAGAGCTTCTAGAGCTTGTCAAGCGATGCCAGCTACCCGCCTACTGTTGCATCTCTTCTTGACGGGTTCTTCGCTCATGACGGACGGGATGCTGCAAGTTGATGCAAGTTGAAAGATTCATCGCCGGTGCACTTTTGTCTTTCAAGCGGGAAAAGGGGTTTGTTTCCATTTACGGTCCCGGTTACGTTTTGGTAACCCAAAATACATAAAATATGTTGCACATAAAGAGCAGTAACCGGGAAGATAGGTCGGGACTTGGGTGGATAACTTGTAACCCATCGTAGGGGATGTAGGTTCCTGGGGTGTCTATGGGTAATATCGATCCAAAATGACAAATTATCTTCAAATCTTGTATATATCCGGGTCTTTGTGTAGTGTGTGCGGAGATAGTAAAATACGACAATTGTATGTAGATTGTAGACTGTAGATACTTAAAATCCCCTTCCTGCTGCGGGCCACCGGGCCTAAAGCTTTCCACTGCTGCAAACAACAGCTTGTTTATTAACTAGAACAAATGGAGGGAACAACCCTTTTTTTACCTGGCATTACCAAAGAACCAGCGCCCGTATGCTGCAGGGGTTAGATGGTTGGGCAACTAATTATATGGTATGAAGAGCTCATTTCGGCCTGGTTGTAAGCTGCCTGATTCCCGTGAGCCCCTCGATTCATGCGATAAACTAGGATAAACCCGAACTGCAAACCAGTTTCCTTCGTTTCGGCAAGTCTGATTTTGGGTACAGATCAAGTAACGAACTCTTTTTCCTTACGGTGGTTACGAACGTACAACGGCAGAAAAGCCTATGGGGCCTTTTGGGTCCCCTCAAAAGCATGAAACCCCTGAATACCACCTTGCCTCAGCCCTTAGAAGGTTCACTTCATGAATGGCATTTGCATGTATCCACTTGTGATTGCTGCTCACCACGTCGCCAGGTGGAAAACTGAAAATGGTCTAAGTGTACGGAAATGTGCTGATCCTCAATAAGTCCTGGGCAGACATGCTCATGCAGAGGGCCATCAGGCTGGAGAACCCCATGGACCTGCTGGAACTGCTTGTCATTGGCTGTGAACTAGCCTAGCAAAATGTTCTTTTGTGTTTCGAAGCGCAACAACTATGGGGGCTTCATATCACCGTTTGCATACGTACATTCATACGTTTTCCAGGCCAAAATGCCGCCTCTTCTGTTAAATCTACCGGCCTTTGGGCCCGCCGTTGCCCCAGCAGTGGGAGGGGGACCTTGAACCAGGGCTAATATCTTAAAATCCCCTCGATACAATCATTTTACGCCACCTGCCGATGTTACCCCATCAGAAGATTTTTGAACAATGGGTCATCGTCCCCATAGACATCCCAGGATTGTACACCTTGTACCATCCATCACATGGATAATAAAGCAGCTAATGGCATTGGTACCGCCTGTTACCCTTCGAGTTATAAACCCTGCCTAAACCCTGACTTTATCTATGTGTGTGTGTGTAGTAGTTGAGAGCCGCAAAGGCCTCTCGAGATGCTGACAGCTTCTGCACCTTGATATTGTGGAAGGGTGTTACTGGAGGACACGTCTAACAGAGCCCACATGCATCGTACTACAAGATACACGTAATGATGAGGCAGAGTGGCTGGCAAACACTGAATAATTGAAAGAAGTGGTCAACACATGAATTGTTCCAGCATAGGCGATAATTTTTACAATAAGCTATTTAGCTTGCATAAAGAGATGATTAGGCAACAACGGCATAGTAGGACATGTGTATAGTGTGTAGGATAGGGGGGTACATCACCCGTGGCCACTAACCTGGCAGTCCCTACCTTCCCCGGTATTTCGGGGCACCCTCATCCAGTCTCCCATGCCGACTTCTCCGAAATCAGTGGTTCTCCCAGGTTCAGCACCCACCACCAGCATCCAGCGGAATCTGCCGAATCAACTAAGGCGTCAACTCCGCTGTGTATGTAGATAGCTAGTCGGCCTTGCCTGACAAAGAGCCAGCGGGAGCGTGTGTACGTACTCCCATCGAGTCAGATATTACCGCCAGGTGCGTTTGCGGTGCAATGTGTACGGCTGCATGGACTCACTGTCCCTGTACGTATCCCCTGCCAGCGTTGCTCTTTAAAAGGCCGGCAGGCTAGCTACTGCGCCCATGAACATACACCTAGCTACATATACATCGATCAATAATCACTATTGATGTCCACTCACACATACACACATAGTCTCTATGCCCATACGCACAAACAAACAAGCAAGATATATAGCAACGTCGACAATGACCCCTCCTTATGATCAACGAACTATAAGTACCAGCGAGAACTGCTGGCGTTGACATTGACATTATACTTGGCCGTTGAAACATCTACATACAAATGCTTAATGTGTAGCCTTATATATCACAAATGCTTATGTCGCCTTTTACCAAGGCATATACATTGCTTCCAGTTGCATGTGTATCAGATCTGATGGCCGACAGAACACGCGTGGCTGGTTGTTGTGAGGCATTGATGCATGTCTATTTTTACCTTACCTATAAAACAAGCGGCCAGTAAGGAGGCTACCAAAATACATAGATTTATCGTGTGATGATCTTCCTTGCAGCGAGCGCTAACAGTTGAATCCATCACTCACACACGTGAACGGATACGAGTTAAGGCGCCTCCACTTGCCATGTGCAAGATCCAGCCGTTAAGGAGCTGCAGCTAGGCGAAGTCTTCATCTGCACGCCGCTGCCGCCCCACGACATGAATCCTCCGTTGTCAGTGAGGAGAACAGGGATGTTGTTGTAACGGCCAATATTCCAGAGTTCGTTGGTATAGAAATTAAAGGCCGTGGTGTCGCATGAGTACCTGGATGCATGGATATCGATTAACGTCACAGCAATCACAGCAACAGCGGCAGGTACGTAGTTAGCTAGGTGGGCACAATGCGTGCATTGCTTGAACGAAAGAATGCAAGGCCCAACATACATGTAGAATGTAGTAGTCATACATGTACGGCCCACACATCAGCACAATATCAAGGTACAGAAGCACCTTGTCATCAGCACCATCTCGAGAGGCCATTGCGGCTCTCAACGACTACGTAGAAAATCTCACAATTACAGTTGTATTGGATGAACAGCAGAAGAAAACAATCCCCAACCCGAACATATATGATTGAATGGCTCAGCAGGTGGGCATGCATATGTATCGACTGATGATGTAGTAATTATTGTCAAAAAGATTGTGTTGTGTATCCCTTATTATATACACTGTACGACTGCAACACTCAAATCATATACAGGTGACTCACAGGTTGACGTTGCCAGTGCTCGTGGTGCTCCTGAGGCTAAGGCAAAGAGAGGTGCCTGGCACCCTGAAGGCAGCCTTTGTTGTGGAGGCAACGGGGTGCCCGTAAAAGCGGGTGGCTGAGGTGCGACTCGTCGTGCCCGTGCAGACCCATGACGAGGTGTCACAGCGAACGAACTGGTTACGTGATGGACCGCCGACCAAAATGTAAATGGGCGTCGTCCTGCATGATTGTTGATTGATTATGGCAACACACATACAGAAAATTATGGTGTTATGAAGATGTGTTTTGCAAACATACATACGCGGTAGGTTATTCATCATCGTCATCACACGATATGAACGAAGTAATCAAGCAAATACATCGTATATATATGATGTGTGTATATACATAGGATATATATCATAAAGAATCAGTAGTACTACATATATATGTATCTACATATGTATGCCAAGTAGATGAAAATTTCCACGATATTTTCACGAACTCATACTAGTGAATCATTCCGCAATGTAATGCCCACATAACAAATTCGAGAATGAAAACGAAATTATTTCCCCATGCATCAGCCACAAGTCCCATTAATATGTATGTTGTGTCGTGCTCTAAACAAAGCAAGAGCTCACGAGTTAACGTCCGCAGGGCCATTAGACATCCTAATCATTATGATGATATTACTCATTAGGCGATGATGCTAGATCCTGTATCGCGGATAAACATCGACGTCATTCTCCTCATTATTATCTTACGAGCTACGTGCTGCTGTTGATGATCATGCACGCATACGTGACCACATCATGCATACACAATCGATGCGCGCAAGCACGCACATACATCTGTACACGCATGGATGCTGATGGTAGTGGGTGCTGCACCTGGTAAAATCACTGATTTCGGAGAAGTCAACTTCGAAAAAGGGAATTCCCTACGGGTCAACGGATGAGGCTGGACCCATGCAAGTAGTGGCCCACACACATAGACGCATATATACACGAGACGTGGCCACGCCCGAGACAACAGCCATGCATGCGCGTCATTATTGTGACAGATGTACACGCACAACCCTCACTGCGACAACCTTGCTCGTTGTGTAACGAACTCACAGGATGTAGTTTGTTGTGAAATCAGTCATGATCGAATAGAAACTTGGCGTAATGGCCACAGCCCCGTTGCCCGAGCAGCACATGCCCCTTGAGAGGACAAACCGGACCGCATTGTCGGACGTCGTCCAGAACGGTGAGCCGACTTGTCCATCAGCGGCATCGAAGGGGAAGACCTTCTCGGCGGACCCCGAGCACACATCAGTGGCAACGGTGGCCGTTTGCGTCCACATCGTGTACAACGACTTGTCCGCTGTTTATCGATAGATAGATAAGAGTGGACGGCGGCAGGTGGCGGACAGCAGATGAGCGGACGACACGTACGACACTAAACATTCTAACTGTATGCATCTTTAATTATTTATTGTGTGGACATTTGTTCATTCATGCATCTAGATAGCAGGATTGCACTCTCGCTCGCTCTGTTATTACTTACTTGCCTGTCTGATGATATAGTACATAACATAAAATAATGAGCTAGTACCTGACGCATGCACTAATGCTAACAACGATCTGCTGTACGTGCGGTTCTTTGATGCATACATGACGGATGGCACCAAGATCTACTTCCATCTACCACCACCTGATGGATGAGATGGCGGGGATTTCCAAGCGAGCGAGCGAGGAATGAACGGACAACACCAGTTAGATAGATGCCCACGCACCTGGATATCCTGCAGTGTTAAGAGTATACCCGGACAGTCCACACCGGTAGCCATAAGCCAGACTGCCACATGCCTTGTAGTGGTACGACAGTTGCATTAAGGCGATGTTGCCTTCCCAAAGTCCCTGCAATTATTACCCAGCCAGCAAGATGTATCGGCGGGAAGTAAGGCAATAATATTTCCACACGTACGCATGTTGGCTCGCACGAAGGAATGATGGCCTTCGCCCAGTTGCTTAAAGTAGGACGCAAGACGCACATGCAGTTGGATGAGCCCTAGCTTGCTTGATAGTAGTGCAACTAGTAAAGCAAGGGGGAGAGAATTCGCGCTCCAACATTACGCGCTAGCCAATCGACATGGATACGTACATCTACGTATCTGCTGTATGTACCCCAATTGATACACATGCGTAGCGTACTCTGCCTGCGCGAGGCAGGATTATTGCTTGCTTGGTATCGTGTCTACCATTCGCAGCAATAATTGTATAGATTTCCTATTTAGGCACCCTTCGTTCATCGGCTGCTATCTGTTGGGTAATAGCGCGCCTGCTTCAGACATATACACAGCACACGCACATACATGCATCTGTTTCGATGTGCTGCTGCCATCCTTCATTCACGACGGCACTTCACAAGTTCACAAGTTCGTTCTATAGCAATAATAAAATAAAATCTATCTTGCGCCTAGCTAGCAATCAAGCTTTGTTCGTACTCGCTCGGTTCTAGACTTGGTACACTTGCTTATTACCTGCGATGACCAGGTGGTCAGAACTTGGAGAAGGCCCACAGGATGCGTGCCGTAGCTGGAAATTCCCCTGTACATGCCGGGCGCGATTATTATGTTCGAGTAGAACCCCACTGGGGCGCTGGGGTTCACGCCATTGTTGTACACACACTGGGCTGCAGTGAGGGCCAAGCGACCGGTGGCCCCCACCATAGCAGCAGTGCAGCCTGTGCTCGTAAAGGAAACGGCAGTGTAAGGGTACGCCAGGCTAGTGACCTCCCTACGGTCATCTGACCCATAGATGACTGATCCCAGGAGGCGTCGAGCCGGCAAGGTGGTGCCGTCATTCTTAGTGGCCTGTGGGACGGTTGCCCTTGATAGCTGGGCAGTTTCGGACTTTGGCCCAGTGTGATTCTTCACCAGTGCCTTCAGCTCAGATTGGTTCCATACTTTCATGTACAGGTCGCCTTGTGGGTAGGCCACGAGGAGAGTCACTGTGGGGCCGTTGGTGGCACTGCCTTGGCTTCTGCGGTGGAAGGGGCAGGTTTATGGCGGCAACATGATGATCTACATGTATACGTGTTTGTTAGCTGACCCTTGCTTCCGACCTGAGCATACATAATGTTCTCCACTGGTTGGACCGCGCATGCATGCATGGCCATGTAAGTAGGAGCTGTGACAGCACCCTAATGTCTTGGGGTCAGCCGGTTATTTTGCGCTTGGTGGTATGTATGATCCATCATCATCATGCCCGTGTACACATACAAGCACGCAAGGTATGATTCAACTAATAAATTGAGCGGCAATATATATACATCAGCTGAATTACTAACTGCTGCGTTTATTTTGGCAGGCGAATACGTACATGCGTACTTACAGGTCCCCACTCATCATCAAGCAACAATACAACATTACGTGAATACGTACATACCCATTATTATTATTGTTATTATTATTGGCGCGGGCCTCCGCGGCGCTGTTGGTTGCCTTCTTGACGTTCTCAGATGGCGCGGGCTTCACGCCCTCCGCAGGCATGTCTATGAGTCCTGGGCGACCCACATATTTGTAGCCATCATTCGAGAAACGTAGAATGGTTTCAGCATTTACTTCGATCCCTGTGTTGTGGATAGATTGCATGTTCGCAGCAGGGCAGAGTGCGGAGATGAGTCAACGAAGATCTTGATTAAAAGCAAGAACCAACCGGGTTGAACCTACCGAGCGAAAACATGTGCACATATACATGCACATGTTCAGCAGTATATTATTATAATAAATGCATGCATGCGTGGCATCCTGTCACACGGACTGATATTCAGATTATAAAACCTAGCTGTCTATCCTTCGTTTTATTTAACCACATATATGTGCATTAAGAGTACGATGTTACAAATACATACGCACCAGCGTTTGTTCCATTGGGTGCAGGGACCAGCTTCAAGAAGTCGGGCTGGGAGCTCGCGGAGGCGCTTCGGCCAGCAGCGGCGGCACGGCGGCTGCCAGCAGGAACAAGGTTTACCCCGGTGCCGAGCTGGCATTTTGCCACACATTCGTTGTAAAAGGGAAGGCCCGTGTCAGCATCCACCACCGGAGCGTACGTCAGGGGGCAGCTAGAGCAGCCATCTGCACATGTGTGGCATCATCATGGCACAGAACGTTGTATGTATCATGTTAATGGACGTACATATACACGATGATGATATATATATATACCATATATACCATCAACCCATAAACCCTATATATATACCATATATATACTTATGCTACGAATGATGATCGATGGTGATGATCTCGCAGCTTCCATCATTTACAAATGTTCCGACGAGCAAGCAATATACGCTGGCTCCGTAGGATTGACGGCAATTTGTCAATCACTAGTCGCCTCGAGTGATTGTCATCAGAATGATGGGAGTGTACTGCCTTCCGTGCGTTGAATCAAGCAACCACGTGCATGCGTGCGTAGCTGGCATGGGGTCCATGGGATGCATGCATGCATGTACATGCCACATTAATAATGAATGCAGTAGCCGCGATTGCTCCCGCAATAGGCTTGTTTAAATGAAATATTCGTATGTATATATTTATAAATACGATCATAAATCTGTGAGCTGACACAAGAAGGAACATCAATAATCATGATGTGGTGCCCTTGTTACGGTGTGCAGCTTGATGATGTATCGAATATATAATTAAATAGTTATATCATCTCAACAATATGCTGTATATCAAGGAGGTCATAGCGCCGTCGGCTGCTGGCGCTTGTCTTATGTCGAGGAAGTCGAGGGTATTATGAGGCGCACACCAATTCGATGCAAGCCAGCCCGCCCTTTAATTGGTTGCACGCGCAAGAAGGCCAGCAATTCAAAATGATCGTGATAAAAGGCTTTTGTATGAATAAAAAGCCAGAAGGTTAGGTAATCGCTGAAGCCATAAGGACACTGCATAAACCAATCAAAACGCGCCTAGCCTTCTCCCAACGTACGCAAGCACCAGAGATGCTGAGGGCATGCACCGTTTCAATTGCAGCACGTTTTCATAGATAAAAATGCGTGACGCACTGTGGTCGCGTCACCGTGCGTGCGTTATAGTTGATAATGCATCATGATGAATAGCCAGCGTGTTCATGCTTACTTGAGGATGCCCGAACTACAGCAGCACAGAAGATGCCAGCAGCCAGCCAGAAGGCGCAAAGAAAGAGCTTTTTGTCCATGATCTTCACTCTGCATAGGGAAAGTCGAAGGCAATGCATTGCGTTGTTTCGGCAGGAATTGAACGTGCCGAACTTGTTACGAACTTGTTACATCTATTAGCAGTCGGACTTGCACATTGATGTCAACAGGCAAGCGTCGTAGGTAGCTGTGTGTGTGCAGCACGCGTTTATTAGTGCGATGCTGCATGCTGTTAAGCAAGTTCGGCTGCGGGGATATCATCAAGGCAGGGAAACCTCGCTCCGGACGGAAGAGTATGGATGTCTGCCCCTGACACCTGTCACCTGTGACCTGTGACCTGTCCTCGCTCGCGCGCTTGGCGATCGAAGGAAACGGCGTTGACTTCGCTCCTCGGATCCACAGTTAGAGGATTTTATTGAGCTCAAAGTATTTACCAGCTTGGCATCCTTGAGATGCTTTATATAGATATAAGTGAGCATGTGTACGAGCTCGCAGCTTGCTTGTAGTTATTCGCTGAATCGAGCGTATGCATCGTCATGTTCTCGCCAAGGGAGAATCGTTTCTTCTGACGACCACGTGACGTATGCGGCTCTCCTGTTTTTTGGAACACGAATGGCCCTTATTAATTATTCATATCTGTCGGGTCGGTGACGATGTTAGGAAAGGCGTTAAGAATCAAAAGAACAAATGAATGAAGTCATCATGCTCATGCATGTCCAGAAGAATGATGATAATAATAATAATAATAATAATAGTAATAACCGAGCCATGTACTTGTTAAGGTCAGCAAAGCGCCCGGCCTCTCGTGGGCCGTATTACTTGATCTGATAATCTTTCGTATATGAGGGTTGCTCTATCTCAACCATGAGCGACACTCACTAAGTCCTCACGAACATCCCCCCATGCTGCCACATTCCGATTTTCCACAGTTCTCGTCAACAGCCAGCAGGAATAGAATCGGCAACCAATCGGCCAGCCCCGCACATGCGATTGAGGCTCATAACCTGTCAAAGTCAGGAAAGCGCCTGGCCTCTCGTGGGCCGTATTACTTGATTTGTCAATCTTCCTTATATATATGTTCCTCATTCTGAACAACACTTTATTACGATACTTAATTCTTTCAGGAGATGAAGGTAATAATGTTAGAAAGGAAACCGCCCCCTTCCGGGGTATTACTTCTTCCTAACATGGCATTACTTCGACGCTAGGGGGGCGTTTTTTTTCTAACAAATAAAATCCCTTTCGCTTTCGCTATCGAATTAAACAGTGTACAGATACTTATTCAGTATTCATCAGATTCCAGGCACATGAGGGCATGCATGCATGCAGACAAGCAAATGTTACCTACATGCATAGCTGTACTAGCGATTTAGGCGGCAGACGTCAACCTGCTTCGGCTTCGTTCATTCCCGGGATAGTATCCATCCCCCCCCCTGATAAGCAGGAACGTCTCTCCGGCCACACACAAAGTGTTGATGAACGCACATGCATGCATGCCCTCATGTGCCTGGAATCTGATGAATACTGAATAAGTATCTGTACACTGTTTAATTCGATAGCGAAAGCGAAAGGGATTTTATTTGTTAGAAAAAAACGCCCCCCTAGCGTCGAAGTAATGCCATGTTAGGAAGAAGTAATACCCCGGAAGGGGGCGGTTTCCTTTCTAACATTATTACCTTCATCTCCTGAAAGAATTAAGTATCGTAATAAAGTACTGTTCAGAATGAGGAACATATATATAAGGAAGATTGACAAATCAAGTAATACGGCCCACGAGAGGCCAGGCGCTTTCCTGACTTTGACAGGTTATGAGCCTCAATCGCATGTGCGGGGCTGGCCGATTGGTTGCCGATTCTATTCCTGCTGGCTGTTGACGAGAACTGTGGAAAATCGGAATGTGGCAGCATGGGGGGATGTTCGTGAGGACTTAGTGAGTGTTGCTCATGGTTGAGATAGAGCAACCCTCATATACGAAAGATTATCAGATCAAGTAATACGGCCCACGAGAGGCCGGGCGCTTTGCTGACCTTAACAAGGATGGCTTGGTTATTACTATTACTATTACTATTATTATTATTATTATTATTATTATTATTATTATTATTATTATTATTATTATTATTATTATTATTATTATTATTATTATTATTATTATTATTATTATTATTATTATTATTATTATTATTATTATTATTATTATTATTATTATTATTATTATTATTATTATTATTATTATTATTATTATTATTATTATTATATTATATATATTATTATTATTATTATTATCATCATCATCATCATTCTTCTTTACATGCATAAGCATGATGACTTCATTCATTCGTTCTTTTGATTCTTAACGCCTTTCCTGACATCGTCACCGACCCGACAGATATGAATAATTAATAAGGGCCATTCGTGTTCCAAAAAACAGGAGAGCCGCATACGTCACGTGGTCGTCAGAAGAAACATGAATAGGCTCGATTCAGCGAATAACTACAAGCAAGCTGTGAGCTCGTACACATGCTCACTTATATCTATATAAAGCATCTCAAGGATGCCAAGCTGGTAAATACTTTGAGCTCAATAAAATCCTCTAACTGTGGATCCGAGGAGCGAAGTCAACGCCGTTTCCTTCGATCGCCAAGCGCGCGAGCGAGGACAGGTCACAGGTCACAGGTGACAGGTGTCAGGGGCAGACATCCATATTCTTGATGTGATATTCGGTCAGACTTCTTCATGTGTTCATTGGTTGAACGCATTGTCAGGAACGTACTGCGGCTGAATTTCAAATGTGAAGGGTCTTATGTACGATCCTTCACCAAGTCGCTACTTATTCCCCGAAGCTGACTTGCTTCTTTAGCTGTTTGTAACGATCTATTGCTTGCCCGGACTTTGGAGTGTCCTTGTGGCTGGAGGCATAGTGGCAGCTCGCTAGTTCCAGCTTGTGCTGAACTGGACCTTTCTCAGCTGTTGCGACGACAGTTTTCACAATAGGTTATGAGCCCCGCGTGACGCGGTGGCCGTTGTTATAGGACTTCGCTTGTCCTGAGTTGTTTTGAGTTTTGTGAAAGTTGAATTTACCGCCATGTCGCTTTCAAGGGAGTACGTCAAGGAGCTCTCTTCGAGCAACACCAGGAGCTGGTTCCACAAAATGGAATCAGTTCAAGACTTCGATGGTTATGGCGACTACATTTCACCTACGTTCGTCATGCCTGCGGTGGGCGACGCGAACTACGCGAAGGAAAAGGAGATGGCGAGGAAGTGTTGGAATGTTAGCAACAGTCATATACGAAAGAATGTCAGAGCAAGTTATACGGCCCACAAGGGGCCGGGCGCTTTGCTGACTTCAACAGGAAGGCTCGAGCTGCCATTACTTTTCGTCTTGATCCAGCAACAAATGCAAATGAAATTGCGTCTACTACTGGGGCGCTTGATTTGTGGGAAAGGTTTAAGGCGTGGGCGAAGAACATAGAGGTAGCAGTCGTTATTTCTGCTTCGCATGCCTGGGCGCACCTTGCCAAGCAGGGTGATGAAAGTATGACAGATTTTCTCACGAGGGCTCAAGACTTATTCCGAAAGTTAGACCTTGATACTAACTACAAGATCACCGAGGCGGCGGCCATTATGCACATTGTGGGGAAGTTGCCCCCTGCATACTCACATTTTGACAGTATGTTCGTTGCTTTTGGATACCCGAAGTCTTTCGCTGACTTAAGGAAAGTGCTCGTCGCGGAGGAGGCTAAGAGGATGACCGATGTCAAATCTGAGGTCAAGGAGTCAACGCCGGCGCTGTTTGCTGGGCGTGAAAGAAAGTGCTATACTTGTGGCGAGGTTGGACACATTGCTCACTTTTGCCCAAAGAAGAACCGTTCGTCGGCGGGCGCCGGTACGTCGACCAGTGAGTCATCCGGTAGGTCACGTACTGCGAAGCAAAGGTCCGGTGTGAAGTGCACTTGGTGTGGAAGGCCGGGTCATGTTGAGGAGAAGTGCTGGAAGAAGCGGGATGGTGTGGCCAAAGCCGTTGAAACGGAGAGAACTGATGTAGTTGCACTCACATTGGTGTCACGGACATGTGAGTTTATCCCACAAGTGACTGACCAGACTAAGGTGATTGCTGAGTTAGAGTCTGGCGTGAAGTGCATCAGGTATCTCCCGTGGCGGATGGAGAAAGTTGCTGCGTTGAGTGCGGCGGTAAATAAGGAGATCTCCGTTCCGGACCCTTGGTGGCTAGATTCTGGTAGTAAATATCACATTACCGGAAATAGGCTTGTCCTACATAATTTCCGCCCTTTGCCCTCGGGGTTAAAGATTAACATAGAGGTGGGAAATGGGTGTGTTTTGCCCGCTGAGGGGTATGGGGATGTAGTCCCGACCCGTGCACCTGGAGTTACCATTGAGCATGTGTTTTATGTACCGGGTTTTAATCACAACCTAGTGTCTGTATCCAGCCTGACAGATAAGGGCTTCAATGTGCTATTTAATCAATCGGAGGCTAGGATTACGTGTGGCAATATTTCCATTGTTGCTGCTCGCTGCACTACTGGGCTATATAAATTCATGTCCAGTGCATCCCAAGTTGCTGCTGACTTCGCCTCCCTTGCTAAGTTCCCGGATGCCCCTACATTCCTGGCGTCTGAGGCCAAGTCGGCATCACTCTGGCACCGACGGCTTGGACATTTGGGCCTCACGAACATGAAGCGGTTGGTGCAAGAGGGGATGGTGAAAGGCTTAGAGGTTACTGATAAGGAATTAAGAGAGTTTGAGGGTCGGAGGTGTGAGCCATGTATCTTAGGCAAGCATGCTCGTGATCCCTTCCCTGCGTCTGAGGGTAAGACACAGAAAGCTTTGCAACTGCTGCACTTGGATGTGTGTGGGCCTTTGCCCCTGTCTTCATGTGGTTACAAGTATTTCGTGACCATGCTTGACGACTATACTGGAGCATCACTTGTGCAGCCCATTAAGGAGAAGTCAGATGTTGCTAACTTTATGGAGAGAGCAATCACCATGCTGCAGGTGCAAAGCAACGGCACATTGCAGTGTATCTGTACGGATGGTGGAGGCGAGTTTGTTAATCGCCAGGTTCAGTCGTACTGTGCTTCCAATGGTGTACGACACCAGTTGTCCGCGCCGTACACCCCCAGCAGAACGGCAAGGCCGAGAGGCTAAACCGTACCTTGCTGGATAAGGTGAGGGCCATGTTGGCTGAGTCTGCTGTACCAAAGGAGTATTGGCATGAGGTGTTGATGGTCGCGAATTTGGTGCGCAATCGTTCACCAGTAGCGGGGAAGCCTAAAACCCCATATGAGCTTTTAACTGGTGTGGTGCCAGATGTTTCGCTGCTGCGTGTGTTTGGCTGTGTTGCTTACGCGCATGTGCCTAAGGGCAAGCGTGACAAGCTAGATTCAAGGGCGCAGAAGGGCACATTCCTTGGATATGAGGCCAACTCCAAGGCATACCGCATTCTGTTGGGAGACGGGCGTATCCAGATCACACGTGATGTTGTGTTCCTTGAGGATCAGTTTGCTTTTAGTAATCATGTTCGGCCAGAGTTGGAGGTGTTTAGCATCAGGGATGGTCCATCAGTCCCTGTTGCTGGTGCCGCTGCGGAAAATGCAGGATAGGCCGGCGGGGCTGATGTGGTTGATGCAGGTGTCCCTGCTGCTACTCACGCTGCTGGTGCCCCCGTGGGAAATGCGGGTGTGGCCGGCGTGGGTGCTACAGGTGGTGCTCTCGTCATTCCTGCTGCTGGTGCCCCCGGGGGAGATGCGGGTGTGGCGGGCATGGATAACGGTGAGGTCCCTCCTTTAGTGGAGGATGATGATGAAGGGGAGGAAGAAGTTTATGGCATGTCAGAGACGGAAGGTGGTGGCGACTATGGTGATGTAGCTGGTGGTGGTGATGTAACCAGCGGTTCTGGCTCAGAAACGGGACAGGGCTCTAGTGGACATACCGGGGAATCTGGTAACCTGGATCCAACCCCATCTCGTCCAATTCGTCAGAGGAAGCCACCCGGATGGCAGAAGGACTATGCCATGCTAGCTACGGAACCGGAGATGGAGGAGCCTAAAAGTCTGGACGAGGCTCAGTCCCGTGTAGATTGGCCGCAGTGGAAGGCGGCAATGGATGAGGAAATGGCATCCCTTCAAGAAAATCGCACGTGGGAGCTGGAGGAGATTCCCATGGGTGCACGGAAGATTGGGCTAAAATGGGTCTTTAAGTTATAGCGTGATGCTGATGGAAATGTTGAGCGGTATAAGGCTCGCCTGGTCGCAAAAGGATTTAGACAAAAGGAAGGAGTTGATTTTGGGGAGGATTTCGCCCCTGTTGGGAAGTATGCCAGCTTTCGTGCTTTGCTGGCTGTCGTTGCAGATTGTGATCTCGAGCTTCATCAGCTTGACATCAAGACTGCGTTTTTGCATGGTGAGCTAGAAGAGGATGCGTACACTGAGCAGCCGCCCGGTTATAAGTTGGGTGGTCCTAATGTAGTGTGCAAGTTACGTCGGGCTTTGTACGGCCTTCGCCAGGCCCCTCGTGCCTGGTATATTTGTTTGCGCAAGGAGCTGGAGAGCATGGGTTTCAAGCCATCTCTGGCTGACCCTGGCTTATTTGTGAAGATCGAAAATGGTGAGCCAGTCTAGGTTCTTGTTTACGTTGACGATTTGCTGTTGGCGTGTAAGTCTCTGGCAGTGATTGGGCAGGTGAAGCTGTTACGTGCGTTTGCAATGCGAGATCTGGGGGAGACCCGGTTTTATCTGGGTTTTGAAATTGAGCGCGACTGGGCTGCCCGGACCATCTCAGTCGCTCAAAGGCGGTATATTTCGAACATCTTGGAGAAGTTTGGGATGAAAGGGTCAAACTCACGTGCCACCCCTATGGACGCGAATTTGCGACTTACGACAGAAGGTGATCCACTTGACACATCCGTTCATCCGTACAGTGAGGTAGTTGGAAGCCTACTGTACTTGGCCATCTGCTCACGGCCTGATATTTCTTTTGCGGTTGGTTCATTGGCAAGGTTTATGGCAAAGCCAACTATCAACCACTGGAACGCAGCAAAGGGTGTGCTGCGGTACTTGATGGGAACACAGGCTCTGGGAATTAAGTTTGGTGGTGGAGTCCATGTTCAGGGCTACTGTGATTCAGATCTGGCGGGAGCTGAGGGCCATCGATCAACCACAGGCTTTGTATATTTACTAAACGGAGGAGCCATAACTTGGTCGTCGAAGCTTCAGCCTACCGTGGCTACATCTACAGCGGAGTGCCTCATGGACTTTCTCCTTGACGACGCGGTCCACCTGCTACCAACGGGTGAAGGTGAGCGTTGGTGCACGGTGGCTTTGGGCAGCTGGGGCCACACATCGATTTTTGGACGCAGGGGATGCACCTTGACGCATTTGTTTCCCCAAATGCAGAGGACGTCACTCCCTGTGAGGACGACGCGTGTAAGCCACCTGAAAAGACAGGTACGGGTCGGAGTGCAGATTGCCTGTGGATCCACGCCTTCTCATGCCCATTTCCGTGCTTCCTGCAGCTCACAACATCACCAGTGCCCGGAGCTCTCACACATCTGAAGGCGCTTTGCCAGGTGGTAAGGATTGGGGTTGTGTCGAGGAGCTCCGCGCTGGCATAGGGGATCTGGACAGGTCACCATGACAGCGTAGCTGATGCGATGCTGTGCATGCAGGGGAGGCTGCTGTTGCATCCACAACCCTGGATCCCGTGTTGCCCGCGGGTGGAAGTGTGAATGCGAGAGCAGGCCCAGCGGAGCACTACAAGGGGAGGGTGGTCCCGGGCTTTCCACCGAGGCCCCGGCAGGGGTTGTCACGTTCACGTGCCGGGTCTGAGGAGCCATCGGGTCCGTGGGACCGTCGCTGAGCCTCGTGCATGTCCTAACATCGCCTACACCACGCAGAGCAGTACCGTGCGGGGGTACTGGGCGGCTCGGCTCCGATTGCCTGTGTCCAAGTTTTGACCTGGCGCGACCATGGATATGCTACCTGTACTATGCTCCGTACGAGACAGTTGTATACGTGCGTGGCGGCCGTCTCGCGGGGACCCTGTTTGGCAACCGTACCGAGGCGGCTGTTTGTGACGTGTCGGTTCGGAGTGACGAAGATGGCGTTTGGTACGGGCGGGTAAGCACACACCTTTTGTCGGGATTCTACTGTCTTGCTGTGTGTGTGGGGGGGAAGGGGGTTCCCGGCACTGACATAAATGAATTTGGCTTGGAACACAGGTACAGCTTCTGCTCAGCATTACACACACACAGGATACCCATGACTTGGTGTATGTGAGGTGGTTCGAAGCACCCAAGGAGGACTGGAACAGGGAGCTTCACCTCCGACCGTTGAAATGGTACAGGTGTGGTGGGTGGCAAAGGGACGGAAAAAAAAGAGGTCGAACTCAAGCCTAACCCAAAACCGCACCCCCACCCCACCCCCGCTGCAGGAAGCCTGGTGCACCACATGCCTCCTTTGGGTGCATCCCCTTGGAGTCCGTCATCAAGCGTGTTTGCATTGTTCGGACCCCGCGGCCAATTGTGGGGAAACGTGGGGCCTCTGATATGAAGCCGGTAGATCCTAAGGATGACGACAAAACGTCACAGTTTGTGTTGAATAACCTCGTTGGGCCGCCCCCTGAGGAGCTGCTGCCCGTAGTGCCATACGAGGTGGCAGAAGCAGTGAGGGAGGAGGGGATGGGAATGCAGCTACGTCCCTGCCAGGTCAGCGTGCGACTGGGTGCCGCCATGGCTGCTATGGAAGTAAAGGCGTGGGGCTGGGAGCCCCTGCGACTGTCAAAAGCAACTCAAACACAGATAAGGGTAATCCCGTCAAATAAATTATTCTGACGGTGAAGATGGTAATATCGGTTATTTTTCCTGAATTTTAGCACTGGCATTAATTAGCTTCTTGAAAATCCTATATAAATATTTCAAAACTTTTTCTCTGATTGTATTAATTTTTAGCCACGCCCAGCAGAGGTGAAGGGAGACGGATTGGTGAAGTAGGGTGGCCTTGTTGGAATGCCGATGATTCTGGAAGTAAAGGTGTGGGGCTGGGAGGCACGACCAGCAGAGGTGAAGAGAGACGATTGGTGAAGTAGGATGGGATTGTTCAACAAGGCCAAGTTAGGATGTCAGTGATTTGTGAGAATGATGTGAAGGAGGAGGAGGCCGGGACAAAGAGAGGACCAAGGCAGGTGGCGCTGTCGGGCTATGACTGTATGATATGTACCCCTGTAAAGTATACAACCGGATAATGATTGAATCCCGTACAGCAATTGCATGGCCTCCGCCGACCGCTGCAAAATATAATTTGATCAGCTATAGCTGACATCGACTATAGCTTGGACGACTTAGCTCGACTATAGTTGGACTATACTCGAAGCTATAGTCGATGTCGGCTATAGCTGATCATACTATAGTTTGATCAGCTATAGCTAGCATCGACTATAGCTAGGACGACTATAGTTGGACTATAGTCTCATACTATAGTCATGTTATTATCGTCTAAAAGAATCGTCTATTGGTTGGCTATAGTCGAATCGGCTATTTCTGAAAATAGTCCAACTATAGTCAGCCTCCAAAAATACAGACGGATGCCAACAGACGGACCAACTCCTCCCTGCCCTGCCACTGACCTCCAGCGCTTTCAGGCAACCCTAGACAGGCTGTGGACAGCAGTTCGTTGGGAAAATAAAAACAAAGAGACGCTGTGGCGTTTGGTGGTCGATGGGATACCCATGCCTGGCAACACACATCTTTCCAGGGTGCCCATCAAACCATGTGGGTGTGGGAGCTATGGAGGTCATACGGATCAACCTTGCTCCCCGCGCCTGCACCACTTCTGGGAGTGCCCTATAGCCAAGGCGGTGCGTGAGTAAATTGACAGGCATTTGCCATTGCCGACATCAGCCACCATTGAAGGGGGCATGACCAGGCAACAGCTATGGCTTGTCCAAGCACCTCCCGGTTGCGAGCAGGCCCCTTGGGACGTGATAGCTTTGGCAGCCTTATCTTCTGTGGAATATGGCAGGTACTGTCTCCGGGCGGCAACCAGGGAACACAGGCCACAGGGGCCTTCTACTCACGGACGGCAGCAGCAACAACAGACCCACACAGCAGAGCAGGGACCCCGTCAACGGGCTATTACTGACTTCTTCAACCGTTCAGGGGGGTTCCCTCAAGAGGAAGAGGAAGATGCCAACACCCATCCAATCATCTCTACGACGCAGCCAGCAATGGACACTCCAACACAAACAGCAGCCTCACCCTTGGACCGTGCACGGGCCCGTACAGTTGCCGACTTTTGGGCACGCTTACATTCTTTTGCAGCGTTGGGAATACCTCACTATGGTTGGGATCAAGTGGGACCACAACATCCCATCCTAGCCATAGTTGGTACGCAAATGCAGTGTGCAGATCCGGTCGACATCACCGGCCATGGAGCAGCAAGAACAGAGCAGGGGCTTTAAGGCAGGAGTTTTGAGGAGGAGGTTCTGGGGGAGGGAAGAGGGAGAGAGTGAGGGAGGTAGAGACAAGGCCAGGACGGTCTAGTTCTGGGAGGGTGGAGGGTTTCGTGGTTAGAGGTACCTGTGTCCAGGCTTCGGGTCCTTAGGGTTTTGGGAGGGGTCAGCGAGAGAGGTCTTTCCTTCTTGTGCAGTGCAGGTGTCTGCGGGGTCAGCTTTGGGTGGGGCCGGAAGGCTTTCTAGGGGGACGCCAGTTTGGCTTGTCATCCCCCCTCCGCCTCTTGTTGGGTTCTTCCGGCTCGGCTGTGTAAGAGTGTGCTTTCCTGCTGGTGTTTCTCCTCTGAAGGGATCTGTGTGTGTTTGTCAGGCTCTTGCCAGGTCAGTTTCGGGTTAGAGGAGAGGGTTCCCCGTTCTTTGAGCAGCTAGGTGTCCCCCGTTTTCTGTTGGGCCCTTCTGTGTTTTCTTGGTGGCCCTGAGTGCTCTGTAAGTGGCCAGGCGAGAGCCTCTGAGGTCTCGGTGGCCCTAGTGAGAGGGGGAGCACGTGGCAGGACAGACAGATAAAGCCACGTCCTCCTCCCCTGCGCTGTGGCTCGGTCCGATCAGGACCCCCGGTGGTCGTCTTTGAAGGGCGAGTCGCCCACAGCGTAACACCCATAATAATGATAATAATAATGGGTATGTACGTATTCACGTAATGTTGTGTGGTTGCTTGATGATAAGTGGGGACCTGTAAGTACGCATGTACGTATCCGCCTGCCAAAACAAACGCAGCAGTTAGTAATTCAGCTGATGTATATATATTGCCGCTCAATTTATTAGTTGAATCATACCTTGCGTGCTTGTATGTGTACACGGGCATGATGATGATGGATCATACATACCACCAAGCGCAAAATAACCGGCTGACCCCAATACATTAGGGTGCTGTCACAGCTCCTACTTACATGGCCATGCATGCATGCGCGGTCCAACTCCAGACACCAGTGCAATACTTCTTCCAACCAACGAAACTCTCTCAATTCATTGTGTGAGTCAGATGGAAGGTAAGTAAAGCAGCCGGCAGATGGCAGATACCATCCCATGAGCATAAGCATAAGCTTGTTTGAATGCGGCGACGTATGCCCCGCCCGCCCCTTTCCGCTTTTTTTCCCGCTTTTTTCCGCATTTTTTAGATGTATGCATTGGGTCGTAGGAAACAGTTTTGACTTCTGATTGCGGACGAGTCGGTTAGTTCATAACCTAAATCCGCCGAGTGCGTGGCAAGTCGCAAGCTAAGTGCTAACCGTCACGCACGTCAGGGTCATGCGCTGCAGCAGGGAGCGAGAGGGTTGTAATGTGAACGGGAGAATTTGCACATCAGCATCAAACGCTATTGCATCCTGTGTAGTTACACGGGTTGGGAGGGCTCCTAGCATGATCGGATTCCAACCAAAGACGTAAGCGACACATGTACGTGACGATGTTGAAATGTAGACTACCGGACATTAGGAAGCCTGGCATTATTACCAGAAATTATTCGTTACATATTACCAAATAGTCAAAAGAAGACTACTTAGTTCGGCCCGGAGTTGGCCCAAATAGTCGAGTGTATAGCACTACAGATGGGACGAGCACGGGTCGCTAGCGTACTGCCGAGTACAGCTCTAATGACGCGATTGTTGCTAGAAAGGATCACTAGAAATCCCAATTATTACAACATTGATAACAGACGAGCATCTATCGATGGACAGCAGGGCGCGCGCCCACAACTTACATAACGTCGAGCGATTTTCACCAATGCTTACTTACCTAATAGATTTTTCGATGATCCAGATTCACAGTCATAACTGCCACGAGGATGCGGAAGTGAAATATCTATTATTTGTCCATGACTCACAGCACTCACAGCACTCACAGCACTCACAGCACTCGAATCGTGAGACAATGGCGAAGATTTTGATTTCATGCACCTCCATGCATACGCCGTCGTGCCCAGGTACTGGTGGTGTCATCAATCAGTATAACTTTCAAACAACCCTTTGTTGATGAGTAATAGCATTGAAGCGCGCGGTTGCTTGGGCGATGGGGGACTTGCGACGCATCAGCTAGCGCTACCGTATGACATACAAACCTATATGGTTTCACCATGACGTAGTTAGTTATGTTTCTTATAAGTCCTCGTATCGATAGTGAATGGCCATGGCTGGCTTTTGGGACCTAAATAAGCGTCTTTGCACATCAATGGCGTGCATATTAATAAATTGTGATGACTACGTAGAGTACATAACTTTGTGTTACAGCAATATTAAATCGTGTTCTGTCCATATATATGAATATTTATTAATCTTTATTAATGTGAACAGTTGAAGAAGAAGAAGAAAAGAAAGGGCCCAATCAACCTCATTAGGCAATAATTTACATCCGGGCGTTACGTTGTTTCCATTTCCTGATACTTACACATGACACCGTAAATGGAACCTATTGCCTGCCAGTAGGGAATTCCTATTGGCCCAATGGCGCTTCACGATCCCGGCGTTTCCAATTGAACGAGTACGATGCTCGTGTAAGGAAATGACCACGTGCCACGTGCAGGCGCAATCCACGTGTGGCCTCCTCCCCATCTGGCTGCAGCACGCCCAGGCCTCCCTGGAGTAACCCCCGGGTGAGCACAGACCTGCGGCACAGGGCTGCCCTCTGCATAGGGCACCGGATGCCAGCGCCCGCCGTCAGCAGGTTCGAAGGTCCAGGCTTCCATCGTGGGTGCGCGTCTTGGCACAGCTGGTCCCGGGAGCGGGGGTGAAACTGCTGGTGGCGTCGCGGGCGATGGAGCAACTGATGTGAACTGGGTTTCAAGTGGCGGGACTGAGGCCCTGGAGTAAAGAGTACGGGCTACTGCAGTGGCATGGGAGGGTCGGGGACAGACAGGGTGTGCTGGAAACCCCTCAATGCCCACACGGGTACACGAGTATTCCATGCGTATTACCTGTTCGGCGTTCCCGACCGTCCCCCCAACTCTCGGTGTAGCCCGATAACATAATGACTTCGTGCGGGTGCCAGGCCGGCAGGGGTGCGGCGCAAGCCCCGGATCTCGGTAGGGATGGCCGGCATCCGGGTCGCACTGCGGTGGGCTGGAAGCGGGAAAGAGCGGAGGCAGCGCCGGACGACGGGAAAGGGAGGTGAGGCGCGTTGGCTGTTCGATTGGAAAGGTGGCTTCCGGCTTTTAAGTCGAAGGAAGCCCTTCTCCTAGACAGCAGGGGGGCGTGGCCTCAGCCAAACTGAGTTGTAGCAGCTGGGATTATAGCTGTAGCATAATATACAGCTAATATACGTTTGCCATACGTTTGGGGGAAAATGAAACGATGGTTATTACGGCTTATATCATGACGGCATACCGTACCCCACCGTGCAACGCTCGTTGGGGCAACGCTCTGAAGCCCTAAACCTACCAGTCGGGGGTTGGCCGTATGCCAAATACAACCCTGGGCGCACTCCGTGATCACAGAAGAAAACGAATGCGTACTTTCACTTCTGTCTGATACTTCTACTGATACTGCACTTCCACTTCTTGTCCTCAGTACGTTACAATCGTTTACATGATGAGCCATGGCAGCGATGCCCCACTCGGGCTCTCTACTCCCTATGCTGCCCTGCTGACGGACTGAAACCCTTTACCCTATGCCGCCTCGCTAATCGGCTTGGCAATGCCCCATATTCTGTGCTGCCGCGCTGATCGGCTTGGCACCTACCTCCACCAGATTCCCCGCAACCCTGCAACTCCGGCCTGCAAGAAATGAAACTCTTGAGGGCCAATTAACAGCAAATTGTTTCAAGTTAGACCAGTGGCCGGCCATGACACATTCTGTTACCGCTTAGAAGCCACTGCTTGCATACTGTAGCCACTGCTTTGAGGAAGAGGTCTCTGTAAGTCGGGATTTGCGTTATCCAGCGTAGTTATTTTGCGACTGGGTGGATGGCGGGTTTCTTAGACATGACGGCAATCAGTATACCATAATGTGTCACAACACGGCGAAAAGCTGTGGAGTGACAACTTACTCGTTAAGACAGGGTACTGTACGACTTACCGTACTATCGTCCAAGAGGCTGCCTTCTCATTGTGAGAAACCTACGCTTATGACGCATCATGCACAAGAGCTGCCATGGCGTGTTGGGCGGGCAGGGAGTTACATGACACTAACTAACATTGGGCGTGAATTGACAGGATGCAAAGTCAGGCAACAAGCACGCAGATGTTACATCCACCTGGAGAACGGCACCTACATACCTGGGCAGTTTTCCTGCCTTCCTGTATCAATTGGATGGACGTTTCATTCAGCAGTGATATTTTCAATCCTATCTCCTGTTCTTTTAATTTTTTGTTTTCATCTTGCTCTGCTGGGAAAGGCGTTTTGAAGCTGCCTTTAACCGTAACGTGTGTGTGTGTGTGTGTGTGTGTGTGTGTGTGTTTGTGTGTGTGTGTGTGTGTGTGTGTTTGTGTGTGTGTGTGTGTGTGTGTGTTTGTGTGTGTGTGTGTGTGTGTGTGTATGTGTGACGACCAAACGAATTGTTTCGCCCATCTGAAATGCAAAATTTATAGCTTTATAAAATCCTAATTTGTCATGGGATGTTGTTTGTAGCTAGCATAAATCATATGAGCACAATCAGGCTTGGCGAGGTCAAGGTGATATCAACGCTTCTCTAACAACGTTTAGCTTCACGTTGTTTGAAAGAACAAGTTCAAAAGCGCCCCGCCCTCTCCCTCTCCCTGGGCGGTAATACTTCTTTCATCGCTCATCTCAACACAAATGCTAAAGCAATTTGCAATAATTGTAATTAGCTAAGATTAACATATCTAAACCTTCTTCATTCAAATCTAAATTTCGCGGCCTCACTAAAGTTAAGTTAAGTACAACAAACAAGTTTTACAAACCAGATTTGATTGTCGTAGACCACGATCAAAGGCATGACTGGACACAACTGGTAAGGCACAACACTGAAAGGTCCAGGATCGATTTTGACTGAGAGAGGAATAAAATCTGGCCGAAATTCGGTGTGCCCCTGAAGTTGATGAACTGTGAGCACAACTAAGGAGAGTATGTATGTTAATATGCAGTAGCTCATGCACGGATGTCGAATTTAATGCAGGCTTTGCCAAATGAAGCTGCGTGAAAGGTCACAACTCCTTGTGCGTGGTTTGATAGGGCCGCAGGTATAAAACCTCGCTACGGCCTAATCAAACTACGCATAGTTTGTTATGACTGACTATGCAGGAGCCGACACACCAGCACAACATCAGGGTGCAAAAGCATCCTGTGAGCATCTCGAGAGGCCTTTGCGGCTCTCAACTACTACAGACTAGCTAGACAGCAGGCGGGACAGTCGGCAGGCAGCCAAGGACTCAAGCAACCCGGTGGCCAGCCATCGATGGAACCATGAGATTCACACACTGTAATGGTTACGTGGTCGCTTCACAAAACAAGTGGCGTGTATGTTACCAGCTTTGTTTCCGCATGCATATTTTTGCACATGCTGGTGGGCGAGGCCTCTAATGGCATCTCTACAATCGGTGTATGAACAGGCCGCCGGTTGACTGTGCGCGCGACTTGCAGAGATTTATAAAGCACATGGGATGACAGCAGGTCCGTATGGGCCATGTCGTACAGGTCATCCTTCAAGTTTTGAACCTAACATTGGCTGTCAGGACGGCCAGAATAATCAAGCTGGAAACCAGCAGGTGCCACATGCACACGCACACAGATACATACCTAACTCTTCAGACGACGACGACGACCACGATGTTGTGTAGGGAACCCAATGAAGGGTGGTATCCAAAAAATACCGGTTGTTGTGCCAGAGCCCGATTACATAGCATCACAGACCAAGTCGTACTTGGGATGCCGTAGGATCTCGAATCGGGCGTGACCTTCACTCCGACAAACAGAAAATCCGTGAACCAGGAACCAGGAACCAGGGTTTCCACCTTTTACCATTCAGTCAGTAACAGGCCCAGTCCATACAGGTTATGGACCACCGACAGGTTCGGTATTTCGGGAGGATGGTTAGTAATCGCAGCTGGCGGCTGCCGCCAAATCCATAATCCTGATACGTAATCTTGATTTGCGATGGGATTATGAACTGGTTACAAATAGTAAAACTGATAGTTCGTTAACTTTTGGGTATTAAAAATTCACAGATTATTATTATCTCTTAAGCATTTACTGAAATGCGTTAAGGATACAACAATTATTTCCTTTTTTAGGTAGGACGTAATAAGGGGTGGGGTGTGGGAGTGATGAGGGATGAGAGGGGCCGATACGGGGGATGGGAGGGAACGTGATGGGGACACAATGGGGTGGCGTGTAAAGAGGGGATTGGGCCGGTGTCAGGGGTTCGATGGGGGAGTGATGAGGGACGAGGGGGGCCGCATGCTGTATCTCTGTGTTAACATCTGCCAAACTGTTTAGGCCCGATCGGAAGATGTCCAGTTTCCTGACCATTCTGGATGTTAGCCTTAGATACCCCAGGATATTACACCGCGACAGGGATGGGAGGGAACATGACGGGGACACGCAGTGTGGTGTGGTGTGTACGGAGGCGAGGGGCGGCATCAAGGATTGGGTGGGGGAGTGACAGGGTAGGAGAGAGGCCGTGACGAAGGATGGATAGCACCGTGACGGGAACACAGTGGGGTGGCTAGCACTGAGGGGAGGGGCTGCGGCAGGGATTGGGTGGGGGTGTGTCAGGGGAGCAGACGGGCCACGACATGGGTGGGATTACCTCGCCGTACCTCGCCATACCCTGCTGTACCCCAACACATCCCGAAGTATCCCTCCACACCCGGCAGTACACCGCCATACCTTGCAGTGGGCGCTGTCAGAGGTTGGTGGGGACGTACGGAGGGAGGAGAGGAGCTCCGACCGTGATGGCTGGCCCTGCAACGAGGGCGCGGAAGGAAAGGGGCCGCAGGTAGGGATGGCAGGGACCCTCACGAGGACAAAGTCGGGTGTCATGCACACAGGGAGCCGCCAACGGGCCGCTGTACGCCGCCATTCCCTGTAGTACTGCACCACAGCCCGAAGGAACCCACCACACCCGGCAGTAAACCACCAACCCTGCACCACCCGGTCACACAACGTGCAGTATCCCACCACACCCCTAAGTACCCCCACCACACTCCACAGTTCCCCGTCACAACCCGAAGTAACCCACAATATCCTGCAGTTTCCGTCATACCTCGCAGGAGGCTTAGTTAGGTGTCGGTGGGGAAGTGACAAAAGAAGAGAGGAGCTGTGACCGTGATGGTTGGCCCTGTGAGGGGGACGTGGGGGACAAAAGCTGTCACAGCGAGTGTTGGGAGGGGCTGTGATGTTGGGACATTGTTGGGTGTCGAGTACACAGGGAGGAAAGGGGTTTCAGTACATCGCCACACCCCACACAGTACACCGCCACACTCCAAGGGAGCCCGCCATACCCGGCAGCACCCCGCAGTAGCTAGCGGGGGGGGGGAAGGGGCCGCGATGGGGGATGGGTGGGACTGTGACGGGGACACAGTGAGGTCGCACGGATGGAGTGGAAGGGCTAAATTGTTGTGTTCCGTGCATAGGATCGCGACACTGCAATACGTGTGCGTATTGATCGCTGATTGACCCATCGCTAGTACTTTCCATGAGGGCCTTAAATCAATACCAATTGAAAATAACCTATTATGCCCACGAAAATTATCAGAGCCCTTTGTAGCGTCCACAAACATGGACCTCGCGCGGACAGGTTCGCATGCCTAACGCAACTCACGCACGCACGCGAAACACCATGCTTTTCATATGCGTTTCGATGCGATTGCATATTCGCTTGCCGGTATTTTTGAACTCGCGTGGAACTGCATTTCTCATTTATTTTTGCACCTAAATATCAACAAATATCCTTGCCGTATAATATTTTTTTGCAGAAGTTAGCGTTGGCATGCTGTTTTCCTTCTGCTGCTTTACCGCCGCGCGTTACATTCGCAGTGATTTGCACTGGGATTCGCGCCCTTACGCACACAACGCAGCTTTACACAGCAAAATGCGGCGTAACGCGTTCCTAATGCAATTTTTTGTAGTTATGGTGGTTAGTGACAACTTTCAATGATGCGAAAGCCTTAGGAGTGTCGTAACTGGCCGGATGACTGACGTACGGACTTATGGACTGACCGATACAGGGGCAATCCAAGAGAGCGGAGATCCTGACACGCTTCGCACTGAGATCTCGTTCACCCAAATCTTCGGAATTTGGTAAGCGAACTACCTTGCCCAGGCTGGCACACAGCCACTTGTCGGCACGTACTTGCCGACACAGTCCTACTATGACCACATCAGAAACATGGGCACAAGGACCTAGAAATGCATCTTTGAGTAACATAAAAATAATACATTTTTATCAGGCCTGAGGGCTGCAGTCAGGCAGGGTTCGGTAAGCACCAGTCCTGGGTCATATGTACAACTATGTTTGTTATTCGCACTCCCGGAATCGTCATTTACAGATAAAAATAAGCTTAAATAAAGTCACAGTCTGTGACTGATTTTTCGGCCGTGTCATTTGTGATTGTATTTTTTCTTCTAGGTGCATTGAGCTGTACGCGCAAACATCCTAGTAATAGGTTGTGGAAGATATCGGGCTGCTGCAAGCTAGTTGTAGCCTTACATATGCAAGATATTATTCGTGGGATGATAAAGCAAAACTTATCTGTAGTCAAAAAGAGTTGATATTAAACCTTAAAAATAAATTATATTTGCTACGGCCCGTACAGTGGACATCTGCAATCGTATTACGTGGTTGCATTGCTTCATTTGTACCTCTGCGTATACCCTACCTCGGAGATAAGGTAGGGTTACCTATGGGACGCCGCCCGATCTAAAACTTTCTGCACTGTTTATTATTGAAGAGCCAAAAAATATTTTTCTTCTTTTGGTTTAATGGATTAGGTGAGGCGACAGGATTGGAGCGTTTGAGGCCCCAAACTCTGTGCCCTACGCTATATTATCAGATCTTCGTGCACCAGATGCATTTAAAAGAGTAATATAAAAGTTACCAGAATTTGACTTCACGTGAGGGCACATGCATGTGGTGCTATACAAACAAATACTTCCTGCGAAGCTTGCGAGAAGTTGCCGATTGTTCTACTTGGATACGCATGCACGCTACCATTTACAACACTCCGATGTCATATTCGTGAAACGTCTGCCACGGATAGTTGAATTCACGTTTTAAATACACAGCGTGCGACATAATTATTGCTGTCTCCATTACGGCATCTACTCGTTCCTGTGTTCTTCAGCTCTTTCATCTCCTTCTTGCTATCCCTGCCCTGCCTGCTCCGCCGTCTCCTAGCGGTGCAGCTACGACACAGACCCGACACATACAGCATCACTTGGGAATACGCAGGTAAAGTTGTGCGCGCTTAGGTTCCCTATGTGATGAACAGCTGTTGTTCTTGCCGCTGTGCTTGGTTTCATAATGTCTAGTTGAATACTCAACCCAGGCAAGGTTACCCAAACGCGCGCGGAAGCAAGGGAAGACGTGTCGCGTAACCATGAAGAAATGACGAAGGGGTGGGGAATGAGGGCGGGGTGGGGAATATATCTGCAGCACCTATCTAGTAGAAGTAATTTCAGAGCCTATCGAACACGTACGGCATTGAAACCTAACTAGCCACCCAAACAGAGCGTCCAACAGAGTGTCCAAGCGGCACACAGGCTATCCAGCCATGCCGGCCTAGGCATCACCGCCATCCCCCAATCGAACGAACTCGTAGGTAGGCCATCGCCTCAGGGATAGCTATCTATGTAGCTAGCCCTGCGTGTTTACTTACGTTTCATTCCTGGATAAAGACACCATTCGTAAAGGATTCTTTCTATCCTTCTCCTTATCACTTAACATGCAGGCGACTTCTTCCAAGCCACTTGCTTCATTTTTCAACACCCAAATAGGGGCTGCGGGGCTACATTATCGACTTTCCATGTTAGCGGGAGACATGATGAAATTGCCGGGCTTTTGGTTTTTATGCACCTGCTGCTGGCTAGCCGGCATCCTAGTTTCGATTCAAGCATCAACAAGTGAGTAAGAACATTTCGTGCAGTTACTTAGCGTCATGACTTGCTTGCGTGCGTGCATGACCGATGGCACGTTGGACGGTAGGTGTTGCTGATAGGCGCGATATGGGACGAGCAACTCCAATTTAAAGCACGTATACACACTTAATTCAACATAAAAAGCTGTAATAACTCGCAACTCCACGCATAAAAGGGCTTTCGTTTCTGGCTTTTTATTTTAGCTAGCTCTATATGCAGGCTGTAGTCGAGACACCACACACACACATATACATATTCGATACATACATATGATATACATATTACGTATGTATGGGTGTTACACTGTGGGCGACTCGCCCTCAAAAGACGAGCACCGGGGGTCCTGACCGGACCGAGCCACAGCGCAGGGGAGGAACACGTGGCTTTGTCTGTCTGTCCTGCCACGTGCTCCCCCTCTCACTTGCACCAGCGAACCATCAGAGGCTCTCGCCTGGCCATTTAGAGAGCACTCAGGGCCACCAAGAAATCACAGAAGGGCCCAACAGAAAACAGGGGATACCTATGTATTTCTGTATGTATGTATTTCTACAAATGCGATTGGTGGCTACCTACCAGCAGCTTCCGTCAGCTGATTAGTTATCAAACAGTGCATCTATGTCACGGCCGAATAACGAATGGGCCATGGTAAAAAATTCCTTCTCACTTCATGTTTCAGGACATTTCTCGTCATTTCATCATCACGCTGAGCTTGCATTAAGCGTTATGTATGTTCATGTTAATGCGTGCATGTAGGTGGCGGCTGCTCTAGCTGCCCCCTGACGTACGCTCCGGTGGTGGATGCTGACACGGGCCTTCCCTTTTACAACGAATGTGTGGCAAAATGCCAGCTCAGCCCCGGGGCAAACCTTGTTCCTGCTGGCAGCCGCCGTGCCGCCGCTGCTGACCGAAGCGCCTCCGCCAGCTCCCAGCCCGACTTCTTGAAGCTGGTCCCTGCACCCACGGCTGAGGCGTCAAAAGATGGTACGGGTAGGGCGTTGTATAACCAGGCGTTGATAAAAAGTCGTTGTTTGCTTCGTTCGGCCATGGGCACCCTTGCAATGGGCGACCCGTCTGGCAGCAGCCACTGGAAGACAAGAATGCTGACTCAATTCTATGTACACTCAGCTCATAATCATTCGCAGTTACATCCATCGATGACATAATGTGAAGGTATATAATCCTAAGATCTGTCTGGATCGCCATACCGCTACCTTTAAACATCATCACAGGGGGGGAAGTCACATCCGACACCATACTACGTTTCACACGGCAGGGCTACAACTACGTGGGCCGCACAGGCTTAAGTGCGATGCTTCATGATGATAAGGTCACCGATAAGGACACCGTTACGAGTGGAGATGCCAATAACACCGCAACCGCAGCACTATCCCGTACCAATGAGTAAGCGGTTTTGGTTGTGTCTGAATGGATGCTGGAAGGAAAGATAAGAACATTTCTGGATGCAAAAGTGGTGCACATGGCTGTATGAAGGGGTGTTACACTGTGGGCGACTTGCCCTGAAAAGACAAACACCAGGGGCCCTGACCGGGCCGAACCACAGCGCAGGGGGGAACACACGGCTTAGTCTGTTCGTCCTGCCGTGTGCAACCCCATTCTCGCTCGAGCCAGCAAGGGCACACAAATCACACGAGCCTCAAGCCTGGCTACTCACAGGAACAGAGCCTCATCCACTCCACCAGCTCCCAGACGACAGACCGACAAAGCTGCGTACGTTTCCCCTTTGCGCGCTGTGGTTCGGCCCGCCGGTCAGGGCCCCCGTGCTTGTCCATTCAGGGCAAGTCGCCCACAGTGTAACACAATATATACATATATATACATATATATATGTATATGTATATGGTAAGAGAGAGAGAGAGAGAGAGAGAGAGAGAGAGAAAGAGAGAGAGCTGCGTGACCGTCTTAAGTTTCAGCAGGTAACCTTCTGAATGGCTTCTAGCTGGTGGCATCCGTCCACTTACATGATTAGAAAGAAAAGCGCCCTACCCACGTGGTCGTACTTCTTTCACCTTTCTCATTCTCTTATATGTATCGCTCGTTCTCAACATACATACATCCCTCACCTGGACATGGGTTATCATTGTTTCAGGCACCTCAGAAACCAAGACGGTGCCACCAACGGCCCCACAGTGACTCTCCGCGTGATCTACCCACAAGGCGACCTGTACATGAAAGTATGGAACCAATCTGAGCTGAAGGCACTGGTGAAGAAACACACTGGGCCCAAGTCTGACTCAGCACGACTGTCTCTCGCCAGCATCCCAGCGGTGGAAGCCGCCGACAGTGATGACAACATCCCAGCCCCGCCAATGCAAGCCGTTTCCGGAATTCCCAGCAGGCAGTCAGCTCGCCGTCTACTTCGCGTTAAGGCCCTGGGAGTTGATGACCGCGGAGAGGTACCTAGTCCTTCATATCCCTACACAGCCGTTTCCCTATTGAGCACTGGTTGTACTGGCGCGCTGGTAGGGCCTACCGGCCGCCTGGTCCTTACTGCAGGTCAGTGCCTGTACAAATATAATAATGACACGAAAAGCCCAGTGAGCTGGTACAGCAACGTTACCGTGGCACCGAGCTTTCACAATCGCACGGTTGCACCATTCGGCTGGATTCCCGCCGAAGGAGCCGATGTCCAGGTTATGTGGAAAAGCGAGGTACGTCAAGACGTATATGTATATGTATATGTATATGTATATGTATATCTATGTCTATATTTATATCTATACTTATATCTATATCTATATCTATATGTAGATGTATCTATATCTATATGTAGAGAGATAGAGATAGAGAGGGAGAATCAGTATCACCTATGTAACTAATCATTGGGCATCTACTTTGTTTGCTCCTAATTTACGTGTAAACTTAACAGGTCGGTCTTCAAATTTAGTAATTTGATTAAGTTTACCAAACAAATGAGGATGATATGTCTTCATGTATTATGAGGGGTATATATGACGACAATATTTTTAACAGGGGCCAATGCAAAGTCTCGTAAGGCATGTGTATATTCAATACGAAAGAGCACATTTTGTCTTAAATCGGTCTTTAATGTTTTTGGGCGGTTACCCAGCGTGAAGCGCCTCAGGGGGCCCTGCCCTGCAGGATAGCCCACGTTTGTGTGTGTGTGTGTGTGTGTGCAACGACCAAACTTCGGCGCCTGCCATTGGTATGTATAAACCCGCTACTGGTACTTCGGCGCCTGCCATTGGTATACACCCCCTATCTCACGGTTCAGTCATCTACTCGAAATATCCTGCAAGGCGTTCGACAGGATATGTACGGCTCTCGCTCTGCTGCTGAACTCGCTCGCTCGTCGTTCGTCAGGCCCTCGGCCCTCGCTCGCTAGTCCAGCAGCAGATAGCCGTATCCTGTCTCACTCTTGGCAGTATTTTTCTCATATTCTGTGTGACCCATGCCTGACCAGTAGTTATCTCACGTGAGATAACTACTCCATATACTCGCTTTTTCTTGCCCCGCTGGTTGCAGGGCATTTGGGCAGCCAACATTGGCATATTGCGGCTGGCATACCACTGTAATCTACCAGGGAGCTTTAGCTTTGGCGTCCGCTGCGGTCCACTCACGCAAACACTCACAACGGCCGGATATCCAAGTGCGTGGATAGATTATGAGCCGATGACGGCTGAACGTGAAACACCAGTCATCATGAATCGAGAAGCGACCTTGCCATGACACCGCTGCATCGCTCTAGAAATCATATTAAGTACATATTAAGCAAGTGCAACCGCGTGTACCGTGTGTATAAATGTGCCGAATTCCACATGCATAAAGCAAGGAGGAAAATGCATCACGCGCAGAATGCGAACGCACGCACGAGAATGAGAAGGTAAACGTAAAAATGATACTAGGTAAAGTAACCCTTATTGGGCATGTATTCACCATTCCAAGCCACATCCATGCATATGCACCGAACGACAATCAACGCAGCTAGTGTCTATACAGGCAGCCGTAGTGCCATGCTCTTAACAAAGTGCTTGCAAGGAAACGTCAGGATAAGCCATCATACTCATTATCATCAATGCATGATACTACTACCTGCAATCAGTCACCCCCATAGCAGGGAGCCTCCTCACCCACTCCCAATTTCACGGGTTCTGAAGTGGGTTGGATTAGAATTCGCACGCTATCACCTTGGGATTCCTATGCATAAGATCACGATATCCACTTTACTGAAGCAAGTTAGCCATGTAATTGTAGGTAACCGACCCATTGCAAGCCGAATAAGGGCTTCAAAACCGCACTGCCTGATGTCAAGGCCACTTGTTGTATCATGCTTAACATTAGGCATTTCAATAATGCGTGATACTCCACTTAATGCTATGCTTAGTTGTAAGAAATGTTTATATGCTCAGTTGTAATAATATGCCACGTAATAAGTTGCTACTTCCTCCATGCGATGATGTGCGTCATACATGGGCAAATTTAGTTATTCACTACTTACCCCTCTTCCCCGAACATGTTGTGGCGTGCATGCAGTGGACAAGCCTCAGTTCACGATGTGGATGCAATCTACAGTTGTTACTACTGACATGTGCTCTGGCGGAGAAGAAAAGGTCTTCCCCTTTGACGCAGCTGATGGACAAGTTGGTTCCCCGTTCTGGAATTCCGAAAACAGCGTCCGTTTCGTCCTTTCAAGGGGATCGTGTTGCTCGAATGTCGGTGGTGCTGTGGCTATTACACCGACGTATTACTTTTGGATGCTTGATTATACCGAAACAAACATTGTGTAAGTGGCATGGAGCTGTTTAACAACACGTGTATGAGACAACAACATACAGCAATTATTGTTAGTATTGTTAGTAATAACAATCATCATGAATCCATAGCTAACAAACAATAATGCGAGAGCAATAGTAATAACAATCATCATGAATCCATAGCTAACAAACAATAATGCGAGAGCAATAGTAATAACAATCATCATGAATCCATAGCTAACAAACAATAATGCGAGAGCAATAGTATATGGGTGTTACACTGTGGGCGACTCGCCCTCCAAAGACGAGCACCGGGGGTCCTGACCGGACCAAGCCACAGCGCAGGGGACGAGCACGCGGCTTTGTCTGTCTGTCCTGCCACGTGCTCCCCCTCTCACTCGGGCCAGCAAAACCAATAGTGTATATGCGTTCATTGTAAATAGATAAGGAATGAAAGAATTAGGGAAAGAATAAGAAAGAATGAACTGCTGTGATTGTATATATGATTCATGACTGTAATTGTTGATGGATTATGTAACAGACAAAGGGTGCGTGCTTATTCTGTGGGTGACCCGAAACACCCTGAAAAGGAAAGTATGTATGGAATTATAACACTCTTTCATACATACATAATAACATGTCGTTAATAATAAAATTTATCATTATTGCTATGTTTATTATTAGATCAAGCATGCATATATATAATTATAACCAACCTAATGTTCGTTCTGTGATAATTTCATATGTCATAAATACAACATGCAGTACGTATACGTAGAAATCATGTATGTTATTGTGTTTTGCTGTTGCTCTTCCTATAACTTCCTAGTGCGGCAACCAAATTGCACCTTCATTATGATTATGATCAGTCCAAGCATGCATGTAGGTTTCTAATCACCGTAATCACCTATTAATTCACGTGTAATGCATGTAATGTACGAGGGATTCAGCTTCAATTACAGCTTGTTTATCAGGCAGGGATCGACATATAAATATACATTATTAACATCAATATATATATTTTCTCGCAGAACGACACCTGTTTACAATCTGGTTGGAGGTGCAAATCGCGATCAATACATTCGCTGCGACGCCAAGTCCTTAAGATGCCTGGGGACGAAGACATCAAGCCTATCGACAAGCTTCTACGCATACCCCGTATACAGCACGTCCAAGTATGCCTTAAGGATTCCTAACACGTCGCTGTGTCTGAGTCTGCTGCAAACCAACAACATTAGTACTCCCAGCGTCGGCCTGTGAGTTATTATATATAAGCTATCGGCGGGTGATAAAATTCAATCCATTCACGCATTGCGGTATTCACGTGCGTGCTGGATACTGGAACCATTAATCAATGTACACCAATACTTGTGCAGTTCGTAAGTGCATATGGCACGCACAAATACGCTCGTATTTCTGCCCAGTGCTAAACATACCTTGCTAAAGCTAAAGTAATAGACTTGAACTTTCTTAACTCACTTGTCTTTCTGCGGCCTGGCTAAAGTGAAATAAATGTAAACACGTTTTACAGCCTCAATTGTCCTAGCAGCAGCCCGCAGTCAAACCTTTGCCTCTTTCATTTGAACCTAGGTAAAAGGATGTATTGTCTTAGCTTATGACGGGAACCGGGACGCAGACTGGGACAGGGGACGGGGGACGGATGATATGGGACGGGGGACGCAGACAGGGGATGGGGACACGGTCGGGGGACGGGGGACGGGGGACGGGGGATTCTGGAGGGGGGACGGCGGGGGACGTGGGATGCTGGACGTGGAACGTGGAAGGGGACGCGGGAAACAGGCGGGGCAGGGGACGGGGGACGCGGACTGTATGTATGCCTTGTCCAATGTCTGTGTGGTTGGCCCCTCAATGCGTAAAGTGCATCCAAGCTATCCTAAGGTAAGGATATTGGGGGCCACGCACATCTTCCATCTTCAGGGAAGACAAAACCAACACTTGTCGTCATCAATATCTATCTATCTATAATTCAAGGATATCGTTAGTGCTTAGCTAGTCTGCCCATGCATACGGTTTGCATTGTCCGTATTTTGTCATTTGTCCTTTCAGTAAATTTATGGCGAAGCTCCGAAAACCACGCCCACTCTGTGTCAATATCCACCAAACTGTTTAGGCCCGATCGGAAGATGTCCAGTTTCCTGATCATCCTGGATATTAGCCTTAGATACCCCAGTATACTATAAGTATTCTCCCTCAGATAGGGAACGTCCTCGCGTCCTACAGTCCCGGGGTCTGCAACCTCCATAGTCAATATGGAGTTTGACGGTTTCGATACCTCATGGCCTCAGATGGGGGCCCCAACACGCCAAGTAGTATGACCGCCCACACCGTCCTGTTAGGGAGGAATTCGAACCTGGGTGAATCCGCTCGAAACCATTGTTATACCTCTGTGTCAATGTCCGCCATACTGTTTAGGCCCTATCGGAAGGTGTCCAGTTTCCTGATAGCCTTAGACGCCCCAGGATACAACGTATTACCAGCTTTAAGTCAGCCTGTGCTTCTCTATGTTTTGCTTTTATGAATTGTATTAGTAAACGTATGTTATACTAATTACTATCCGGGTAACTTAGATAGTGTCGAGTTTGCCTCGTCGCAATTCAAAATGTTTTATTTACTGAAGAAGTTTCAGAAAATACAGTAAATACATTTACCATGTTTTATGAATTTTCTAGAAAATAGTCAACTGTTAAATATCCTTACCTTACGCCATATCATCGCTGTAAGTGATTAGGTAATAAATGGGTGTTTTTCAGTAAAGATACCTTACTTATACCAAGCAATACTTATTTCAACTTGAATGATGCAAGCAATTTCCCTAACAGCTTATATGGTCAGTTATGCGAAGTTTCTATCCTTTCTTATACCAAGAAATTGCGTCATTCATATTGAAATTGTATGAAATTTTGAAAGGAGTAGGGTTAGCCTCAAGGTTTTTGCAATTTTATGCTATTACTTCACTTTCTCTTTAAAGGAAAGTAAGAACTAAGTAAGAACTTTTTAAAGCCTCACTTTTGTTTTTCTTCTTCCGCAAGCAGTATGTCATCTTTTTCTTCTTCCTTCTCTTCTCACTTTAACATTGGGTCAGAAATGGAAGCAGAATATGACTGGCATCTCAAAACACCTTTGGGAGATAGATTCGCCTATCCATGCATTCTGGCGCAAATATCAAGCTTCAATGGAAGGCAATATTTATTTGAATCAGCTTACATACACCTTACTGAAACCATTTATATACACCCACATTGTTGCTGAAGTCAGCAAAGCGCCCTCCACGATTCGTGGATTCTCACGTATGTACTCCTTGGCAGGCAGTCATGTTAGGGCCTCGTCCCGGCCACTCTGCCCTGATCAACAGTCAGCGGGAATCGAATCGACGACCTCTCAGCCATCCGTGTACATGCACTCGGGGCTCATAACCTATTGAAATAAGCAGGCGACCGGTCCCTGGTCGGACTGTCATATTAGACTTATCAGAATCAAAGAATTGTAACACCATTCGTATGTACGCGTAATGATAATGCATCACATACATTCATGGGGAGTCAACCATTGAATACAGGCAATCGTTATAAATATTGCGAACTTATTCTTTTATCAAATGATGTATCAGTTGGGATTTATAGCGATCCGTTCTAGCAACAATCGTGTTATTGTAGTACTCGGCAGCGTCCCATCTGTAGTGCTATACGCGCGATTATTTGATCCAACTTCGAACCGAACTATTAAGTCTTCGTTGTCTATCGGATACTTTGTAACGCTACTTTCTCGTAATAACGTCAGGCTTCCTAATACCCGGTAGTGTACATTTCAACATTATTACTCACACACACACGTATATATACATATATATATATAAGTTTTTGCGTGTATATATCATATTTATGCACGTAAGTTCAATCTCTGCATGCTTCTAATTCATTACTTGATGTGTGTACGTATCATCAGCGCAGTTTGTCCGTTCGACATCGCTCGTGGTATTGATTCCATACATGCATGCACTGGTCTCAGACTAGCTAGCTTCCTGGTTGTTACCTAGATGTCTTATAGTAACTCATTATATGCTCTCCACTTGATTTGTCCAGGTTAAAATGCAACATCGACACTTTCACATTCCCTCCAAACAGCTTGTGGAACTTCGTAACCTTAGATAATATTGCAGTGGCGCTCACTGATAGCGGATTCAATCTGTTGTGGAATGGGGACACCAGGCAGCTCACAGCAGTGCAGAACTGCGCATTACTATCATCGCCGTCACAGTGCAAGTGGTATCTGGAAAAGATCGTTTCAGCGGCAAAAAAGACAGTAATATAATTGTGGTTCAGACGGGACAGCTAACGTTTTCTTCGTGATTTGTTAATTCCCATCCCTTGATGCGTATGTAGCGAGCGACCAAGCGAGCAGGATGTGTATGTGGTTCCACATCGTTCCGCCCGCCCTTCATTGAAGGTAGCCATGGGCTAATAATATTTGTATGTTGCAGCTGATCCTGGAGCATAATGCGGCACGCTGGATGGATCTATCAAACAATCATTAGCAAACAACGACATGCATATGCAGGCTTATACCATACAGTATACACCTCGCTATGTCAAAATCTTCATTCCACCATGCGTGTTGATATGTATGTGTGTACAACTACATACGCATGTACCTACATGCAATATGTGCCGATGCATAAGTAGCTAGCAAGCAAGCAAGATAAGAATAATTGTCTGTATATGCTGGAAGGCAGCGAGCACACGTGAGTCATCTATCGAACTGTGTTACCATTTTTAGCCGTTGTTTGGGACCGAAGATTTCGTTTTATTTTTGCCTGAGCGACCACGCAGGGCTCAAGATGGCCCTCATAAGTTTGTACTGTTTCGTACGCATGCTGGTAATATATATGCGATCCTGTATTTGGAGCATCAGGGGAGTGACTGGAAAATCAAGAAAATAAGAAATAAACATATGCCGTATGCGTGTGCACTCAAGTGTATGTGGATCGAATATTTGCTTCAATCAGTGGTATTAGGTAACAACACAGTTGTACGTCCTGGAATGTTAGTTGCTGGATATTTGCTTTCAACACGTACTTTATTGGCTCACACGTAGTTTGTGTGTTGTGTGCTGTACTGAACGACAGCCGCGTGCACTCTTCCCCCATCTGCTGTACGGCACGCCTCGGGCACTCATGCTGCAGGCTGCGTGCTGCAGGCACACGCCATCACTAATCGTGACTGTATGTGCGTGGGTTCTCTACGCCATGCCATGTCGCCCCCCCCATATTATCCGTCATATATAGCTCTTAAAAAGGGTGATTGAAGCACCAGCAGTGGTCATACGGAATTCGTTGGGAGACATCACAGGACCACATCACTATAGTTCCTTGTTCAGGTCAGATGACCCACGATGACGCTAATACTACTGCAGCACGCCGTCTGGCGGGATTGAACTAGAAATAAATGCTGGGCTCAGATCATCATTATCAATCTGACGATCAGGACGATCAGATCGATGTCGGATCGGAGTAATAGTTGATCGCTGCCGATCGAGATGCTGTACGGATGTACGTTTTTATTAGCACGTTTTCTTTAGGTTATGGGCACGTGCCATAGTGCTGTACTGTCTTACAACTTCACTACATGTTTATGACGGGCCCAACATACATGCCGTGGATATGGGCGATGTAATAGTTCAATGTGGATGCTCTGATGTGCACAATGTATGTCGCAAGAATCTTGCTGAGGCTGCATTCGTAAATGGGGCTGCGGCTGCGGTTGAGACTGGATTCGTAAATCGCATGCGTATTCGATGTATTATGTATAATCGGGTACGTAGGTTTAGTCAGCACGCAAGTCGGGAACGATTCGTTGCTGCACGCTGGCTGAGGCAAATCGCAACATAACGTAACGTAACGTGGCCGTTTACAGCAGCCACATGATTAAATACGTACCTAAGTAACCTCTATTTATTTGAAGCCCAACCTTAATCGCTTGCTGGTTGCGCGCTGCAACGGACAAAAGTCCAACACGTGCGTCGATGTGGCCGGTTAGACTTTTACAGACTTTTACAGTAGTTAGTCGCTCGATGCATGCAGCATACCTGCCGAGCTGCCAAGCGAGGCCCGCCCTTGCCGCACTGCTGTACTGAATGCATCTGTGCCAACATGTCTATCTCATTCGAACGCCATCCATATTTGTAGAATATGTATGTGGGTGAAATATTGGAGCGTCGGATACTGGAAGGTAAACTAGCGTCCTCCACCTAATCCAGTCTCGCATTCCTACACCATAGCGCTTCAAGAGCGTGCGTCATTGTTATGAAATGGTATATCAGTTGGATATAGCGATCCATACTAGCAACAATCCCGCTGTTGTAGCTGTACTCGGCGGTAAGCTATCGACCCGCGATCGTACTGTTTGTAGTGCTATACGCGCAAGTATATGTGCCGACTCCAGAACGAACTATTCGGACTTCTTTACTATCAGATAATATGTAACGTATACTTTCTCGTTATTACGTCAGGCTTCCTAATGTCTGATAGTCTACGTCTCAATAGGTTATGAGCCCCGGTCATCGTTGACCGCGGAGCCTGACATCTTTTGCCCATTCTAGTGTTGATCTTCGCGTTCATAGGTCTTCACAATGGGAAAGGATAGGCTGGACGAGCCGCTGGACCTACACAACTACTCAACTTGGAAACTACGATTCCAATTGTTGTGCGCGGAGCTTGGATACAGTCGCGCCCTGCTACAAGCACCAATTGCAGAGGCGGATGCCATCATCTCCGACAAGGTCAAGAGTGTGATGGCAAAGAACGTTAAAAACCACCACCTCCAAACTGTTGTGAAAACTGTCGTCGCAACAGCTGAGGAAGGTCCAGTTTAGCACAAGCTGGACAAGCGAGCTGCCACTATGCCTCCAGCCACAAGGACACTCCAAAGTCCGGGCAAGCAATAGATCGTTACAAACAGCTAAAGAAGCAAGTCAGCTTCGGGGAATAAGTAGCGACTTGGTGAAGGATCGTACATAAGACCCTTCACATTTGAAATTCAGCCGCAGTACGTTCCTGACAATGCGTTCAACCAATGAACACATGAAGATGTCTGACCGAATATCACAACACAAACAATTGTTCGGGCGGCAAATGTGAAGGCCGCCTGGGACGCTTTGGCGGCTACGTTCGCATCAACCTGCAACACGAGAAAGGTAGCACTACGACAGGAGCTAAGTGACTTTAAAATGGCTAATGGAGAGGAGCTGCCAATATGTATCAGCCGCGCGCGACAGCTACAGTCGGACTTGCTGGATGTGGGACACGTAGTCGCAGACACGGAGCTCTCTACAATTGTCATCAAGGGACTTCCGAGCAAGTATCATGTGGTAACAACAGCCCTGACAATGCGTGAAGGAGAGCTGGACTTCTTGGTCGCGTGACTCATGGTGTATGTGATACCGGACGATGACAACAGGGAGTCATCATCCGCATACACCGAAGTGGTGGCAACGCAAGCTCTACAGGCCGTAATCAACAAAGTAAGCAGAGGAGTAAGTCAAACACTATCTGTCATTACTGCGGCAAGCCAGGGCATTTTATCGGAGTATGCAAGACCAACAGCAAAACTATGGACGCGGCGGGGGCAACCTTCAGTGCAAGGAGCCCACAAAAATGGTGTATGCAGTTGGAAACGAGTCGCGGTCGAACGCCTGGCACCTGGACTCAGCGTCAGAATGGCATATCACCTACGACGCGTCAGAGCTGGAGGACGTGAGAGCTGTGCAGCCAGAAGAAATGTTCACGGTGGTTGGCTACGATGGCTCCAGGTATAAGCCGACCCACGTGGGCCGTTACACCATGTGGAGTAACACCGTCAAGGGGCTGCAAATTGAGCTCAAGAACGTCTATGTGGTGCCCAAGGCGACAGTGAAGTTGATCTCAGCAGGGATCTTTGATGAGTGTGGCGCCACCATTCAGCTGGGCCACAACAAAGCACTCGTACAAGCAAAGGGGAGGACGATCCTACGTGCAGACAAGGTGGGACGCCTCTATGTTGTTCGCCAAGAAAGGCTGCTCATGTGCAGCGGTCGGGTCAGAAGGCTCGAAGGCAGTGCTGTGGCATCGGCGCTTGGGGCATCTGGGCTACAAGAGCCTGGAACGTATGTGCCGGGAACACATGGTAACCGGCATGGACTTGGATCGCGCGAGTCTGGAAGCAGCCAGGTCGCGGATCTGCAAGCCCTGCATTCATGCAAAGCAGACACGTGGACCATTCCCGTCCACTGGGCACAAGGCGGCGAAACCTCTGAACCTGATACACCTGGACGTCTGTGGACCTATGCCCGAGACTTCGATAGGTGGATCCTGGTACGTTACTACACTGCTGGACGACTGCACGGGATTTTCTACTGTTGCGTTCACAGAGACCAAGGACGCAGTTCGAAAGAAGGTCAAGACAATGATCTAGGCGCTGGAGAATATGACTGGCCGTTGCGTGAAGGAGGCATGCACGGATCGTGGGACCGAGTTCCTTAACTCAGCCATGAGCGCCTACTTCGGCGAAAAAGGGATTATCCATGGTACGACCGTTGGGTATTTGCCGGAGCAGAATGGGGCGGCGGAGCGCCTCAACAGGACCCTATTGGAGAAGACCCGGGCAATGCTGGTGGAGTCAGGACTACCGCAGAAGCTCTGGGCAGACGCCATGGCTACGGTGAACCTTTTGCGCAACATTTCGCCGGTCGTGGGGGCATCAGTAACGCCCGATGAGGCGTTCATGGGGGTGAAGCCGGACATAAGCCATCTGAGAGTTTTCGGCAGTACCGCATATGCACACATGCCGAAGGAGAAGCAGAACAAGCTGCAACCCGTAAGTAAAAAAGGAGTGCTGGTTGGATACAAGCAAGGGAGGCAGTACCGCATCTTGATCAACAATCTCATCAGCACCCACTCGATAGTCAAGTTCGACGAGTCCACAGTTGGAGATCACTATGAGGATTCCGACGAGGAGGATGTCGAGGAGTCTGGCAGCGTTCCGTCGCCAGGGGGTGGTGGAGATACGCCGGTCAACACCGACATGGACCAGGGAGCTGCTGAAGTGAACCATGGTGCATCCACCAGCAGCGGCCAGACAGCGGCGCCACAGAGGCACGGAGGCATACCAGCAGCACAGTTTCCCGGATGCAAAATACAGCACAGTCCCACGGAGGCAATGGTGGAGACGCTATGACAGGCGAAGGGCCGGTGCAGCAGCAAAATCACAACAACGACGGTGCAGACGTCAATATGCAGGAACATCGCTGAGCGAAAGCGACTGATTGAATGGAGGCATGAGCCCAACGGAAGGGTCACGTTCGGGCAGATCAATGCTGCAATCAAGGAAGAAGTACCAGAGCCAGCTTCATACCAGGAGGCCACTGACGGCCCATATGCTGAGGAGTGGAGAAGTGCCATGGATGAGGAAGTCTCAGCACAGCTCACAAACGGGACCTGGGAGCTAGCAAAACCACCAACTGGTGCGCGGGTTCTGCCTTGTCGGTGGGTGTATAAGGTCAAACATGCAGAGGATGGCGAGATCGAGCGCTACAAGGCACGTTTGGTGGCAAAGGGCTACGAGCAGCAGGCGGGGATTGATTATGGGGAGCTCTTTGCTCCAACCTCGCATTTTGCTTCACTTCGTATGCTCCTGGCGGTGGCTGCGGCTAAAGCAATGCCGATCCATCAGCTAGACGTTTCAACAGCTTTCCTGAACGGGGAGCTAGAGGAGGAGCTCTGGATGCAGCAGCCGCCTGGTTACGAGTCAGCAGATCCAGAGCAGGCGTGCAGGCTTCTACGCTCAATATACGGGCTGAAACAGGCCCCACGCTGCTGGTATATGAAGCTAGCGGCGGAGCTGGACAAGCTGGGGTTCAAACCGTCAGTAGCGGACCCAGCACTGTTCATAAAAAAAGACGAGAAGGAGATCGTCTACCTGCTGGTGCACGTGGATGACATCATCATCACCTCAGAAGACGAGGCAATCATCAGGAGAGTGAAAACAGAAATCGGACAAGCCTTCAAGATTTGAGATTTTGGAGAGGCAAAAGTTTTCCTGGGCATGGAGATCAGCCGGGGAGTGCACGGGGAGGTAAAACTATCGCAGCGGCACTACGTTGAGGAGCTGCTGCAGCAACATCAACTCGTCAATGCAAAGCCTTGAAAGACCGCACTACCTCCTGGTACTAGTGCTCTGCCAGCAGAAGACAACAACAAGGAGCTTGTAGACAACATCAAGTACAGGGTGCTTGTTGGCGAATTGAACTACCTGGCAACAAGCACAAGACCGGATATCGTGCAGGCAATGAGCGTTCTGGCGCGCTTCATGGGCAATCCATCTAAGGTTCACGTGGGCTTGGCTTTGGGGGTGCTGCGATACCTGGCGGGTACCAAGGAACTTGCATTATGCTTTGACGGAGATGGCGATCTTGCCATGGTGGGCTACAGTGATTCCTACTGGGCTGGAGATCCAGCCACTCGGAGGTCCACAACTGGATACGTATTCTTGCTAAACGGCGCAGCTATCAGGTGGAACAGCCAATTGCAGCGCACGTCGGCAGCTTCAACAGTGGAGGCAGAGTACCAGGCCACGGCAGCTGCAGTGCGGGAGGCACTTTGGCTTCGCAAGCTGACCAGAGACTTGGGTCTGGGGATACGGGCTATTGAGATTCGAACGGATTCGGAGGGATCAATGAGCCCTGGGAACAACCCGATAATGTCGGTTCGTTCTAAGCACATTGACGTGCAACATCATCTAATGCGGGAACGAGTCCTGCGGAAGGAAGTTGCCTTATCGCACTGTTCGACGGAGGATATGGTAGCAGATGTGCTAACCAAGGCACTTGGAGAGATAAAATTTAAGAAGTGCATGTTGAGAATGAGCAACACTCATATACGAAAGATTGTCAGTATTAGGTAATACGGTCCGCGAGGGGCCGGGCGCTTTGCTTGTTGTACCTCTCCTTCGTGTTTGCTCATCAGTATCTGCGCGTCTGAAGGCTTGCGACACCCATGCGCAAGCACTTGCAAGTACAGCAAGGCAAGCGTGAGCAAACAGAGACAGCGGAAGACTTCAAACAAGAAGAGATATAACTTACAGTCTTACAGATCGAAGCGGTGCAATGGATGTAATCACCGTCAGCGCCGGAAGCAAGCAATCATCACGCAGCGGTGAATAGCGAAGTTTAGGCTTAGCTCGGGCTAAGTAGAATAGCGTATAGCAATAATAATGTAGAACACACGAGTGTTCTCCGGTATCGAATATCTTGTCTTGCTTAGCCGTCCTCGCATCTGTTATACTCGTAGCATCGCGATGCCGTACGATTCACACTAGGAGGCCGATCCTAAGTGTGACAACCCTACTGCGTATAGGTGATGTCCATGTATAACAACGTATAAGCCTTTCCGGCATTCGCATGATGCAAGGGTCCGAATAACGATATTCGGTTGCAAGGCATGCATCGCGACGAGTGCGGCGCTCTCAACGTGTGCTGTAATGAAGTAATATTATATCAAATAATATTACTTATCGTTCCATAGCACGAGCATAATGCGCACTTCAATGATTCGGTATTTCATGCATGCTAGGCAGATTTGCCATGATGCGATGTCGCGATGGATAGTGATAACATGCCAAATGCATATATAAATGTATGCGAATACATCTATATCATGCAGGTTCATTCATATGCAATAATCATTCATGCGTTCATCAAGATAACACTTCGCCTTGCAGGGTCGCATCGACCTACACATCGGCGGGAAACGAACCGTAGCACAACAATTATCCCCCCTCCCGTATGCAGCGTCCTCGCTGCTTCATACAGCATCGACTGCAAGGGTCATTGGGCTTGCATGGCACGTTTGCGGGCTTCCTCGAGCAGGGGCTTCATGTCCTGCGAGAAGTTGCGTGCCGGTTCCCATGAGTTGTGCTCGCTGGTATACCCTGTCCACTTGACCAAGTACTCGTGTACTGTCTGCTTACGTCGGTGTCGGCCCACACGACGCACGCGATAATCTAACACCCGCTCCACATCGTAAAACTTCTGTTTACCAGCGATCCAGGTCTCGGGAACTGGTTCGATCGCTGCGGGGGCGTTAGCAGGCTCAGGGACGGGTTCCGTACCACGATAAGGACGGACAAGCGATACGTGAAACGTGGGGTGAATGGTCATATCAGCGGGCAATGCAAGCTCCACAGCCACATTCCCAACCATGCGCATGACAGGATACGGACCAATCCAGCGGGGTAAGAGTTTTCGGGATCCGTCGGCCAAGGAACGCAAGTTCTTGGTGCTTAGCAACACGAGTTGCCCTTCTGAAAACGTCACATCCTGCTTGGATTTGTTGTAGTATTCCGTCGTTCGTTGCTGCGCCGCGTCCAAACACGACTTCGCGTCTGTGATTCGGGACATAAAAGACTTGGCAAAAAGTTTAGCAGCAGGCACATTCACTTCCAACTCACGCCACACGGGTAGCGCGGGATGAAACCCGTAGTTAAGAAAGAACGGACTTTTGCCTGTAGAGCGGTTAACAGCGTTGTTAAGCGCGAATTCTGCCGCAGTCAAATATGTATCCCAAATGAGTGGTGTGCGACCAGCATAATTGCGCAACATATCACCCAACGTGCGGTTTGTGCATTTGGTTTGACCATCAGTCTGCGGGTGGTACGCTGTGCTCAGGTTGACACGCATGCCAACTAGCTTGCAGAGCACTTCCCAAAACTTAGACGTGAACTGCCCACCGCGGTCCGAGATCACATTTTTGGGAACCCTGTGTAACCAAACCACATTGTCGAAAAACAAGCGTGCAGTTTGTTCAGCCGTGCAGGATGATGTGCATGGTGCTAGGTGGACCATCTTAGTCAGGCGATCGACCATTACGAACACCGCATCATATCCCCCCTCAGTTTTGGGCAGCACGACTACGAAGTCCATGGAAACACTTTCCCAAGGCGCATCTGAGACAGGCAACGGTTGCAACAACCCATGACCCTTACCGGACAAAGCCTTATTGCACTGGCACAGACTGCATGTCTGTATGAAGTTCGCCGCATCGTTAGCCAAACGAGGCCACCAAAAGGAACGTTGCACCAACTCGACCAACCGCTTGCTACCAGGTTGTCCTGCTAACGGGTCCTCGTGGAACTGCGCAAGGATGTCGTAGCGTAGCGCGTCATTGTTCGGAATGATGATTTGCGTAGCTGCACCCTCCGTCCGTAGCCAAAGGCCATTCTGCTTGCGAAGGTTTTCTACATTAGCCGGCTCTGAGAACCAGGCGTCTGTGTTGTAGGCAACCTTCAACCGCTCCGTGAGGTCCGTCGTGATCGGCACCTCCTCATTACGCGGTCGCAAGACGGGCGCTGCCAAAATTGCAGCGTGTAGCGACGGATGTCGACTGAGAGCATCGGCAATATTCAATTTACCAGAAATGTACTCCCAGGTGCAGTCGAACCTAGCTAGGTATTCCATCCACCTAGCCTGACGGCGGTTCAACGTCGGAACGCTTTGCAAAACGTTAGGGGCTTGTGGTCAGTCTTTAAAGTAAATGGGCGTCCCTCGAGGTAACAGCGCCATTCCTTTAAAGCATGCAGCACTGCCAGAAGCTCCTGTTCCCCAGTGGTGTAGCGAATCTCCGCACCAGAAAACTTCTTACTCGTGAAGGCAATCGGTCGCCCTTCCTGTAACAATACAGCGCCGCTTCCAAATATTGAGGCATCAGACACTACCTCAACACGAAACGGCAACGAGTAATCAGGGAATGCAAGGGTGACATCTTCGGCAACGGTTCGCTTGAGCTCTTTGAATGCCCGCTGGCATTGCGACGTCCACGACTCGAGCGAAACGAAAACGCCTTTGCGAGTTAAGTTAGTAAGCGGGGCCGCAATGATGGAATATTTTTCAATGAACTTTCGGAAATAATTGGTCAAGCCAAGGAACTTACGCAGCTCCGTGAGGTTCTGAGGCGCGGGCCAATCGCGAACCACGGCGACCTTCCGCGGGTCCATCTTCACACCAGTGGCCGACACAATGTGGACTAAATATTCCACCTGAGGCTGCGCCCAAAAGCATTTGGCGCGTTTAGCAAACAATTGCTCCCGCCTCATAACGTCGAGCACGAGCCGAAGATGCTCCAAATGCTCCTCGCGCGTCTTAGAATATACCAAGATGTCATCCAGGTAGCAAACAACGAACCTGTCGATAAACGGCCTAAACATTCGGTCCATAACCGCCTGAAACGTCGCAGGGGCATTAGTCAAACCAAACAATAGGACCGTATACTCAAAGTGACCGAAGGGCGTCCGAAAAGCGGTTTTTGGGATATCAGAGGCAGCGATGTGAATCTGATTATAGCCCTGTTGCAAGTCAATCGAGGAAAAATAAGCCGATCCCTTCAGCTTATCCAACAGGTCGTCAACGCGTGGCAAAGGGTAGCGATTTTTCACCGTACTCACATTCAACCCCCGGTAATCGATGCACATGCGCAAGGTCCCATCCTTCTTACCGACAAACAAAATCGGTGCAGAATACGGGGATGTGCTGGGGCGTATCATACCCTTCATGAGCAAATCCGTCACCTGGCGCTTCACCTCGTCCAGTTCCAATGGACTCAACCTGTACATTGGCCGGGCCGTAGGCTGCGCTCCAGGCAAGAGAGGGATTGTGTGATCAACAGGACGCATAGGTGGTAGGCCAGGGATATCTTTAAAGACGTCCTCGTACTGCGACAGTAGGGCCTCAACCTCAGGATCCACAGAAATCTGCGCGGTGGTGGCACAACAGCCCACCCGCGGCCTCAAAAGCAGTCCGTGGACACCCTTCTGTAACAAACGGACGGCCTCCTTACGCCCGACTAGCTCTGGTTCGATTCGCGCGGCCATTGCTGTAGCAAAATTAACCATAGGCACCGCCTCAGCTTCACCCTCCTTTGGTGTGACATGTTCGAACGACAGGAAAGGTACCTTAATCGACAGAGTACCCTTGCACATATGCAGGGTTGCGGTCTCCATGTCGATGCGCGTGCGGTACTGCCGTAATGTCAAAGACCCCATTATGTATGGTGCAGTCTCTGCTAAGCCCTGCAGCACGTACGGCCGGGTCACAACACGCAAAGGGCCTATCGATAGGCTAAGGGTAATCCTGCCCACGATGGGATGCTTACCCCCGTCAGCAAGGGTAACCTGTGGACAATCAGACGACTCTGGGGTCAACCCCAGCGCATTCACCTCTGCGACAGAGATGAAGTCGTCGCTGGCACCGGTGTCAACAAGTGCCTTCAGAGTACGGCCATTCAAACCGATCTGAACCACTGGGACATGGTTATCTACGAGCGACTGCCCAGCAGATAACGTTAGTGCACTTAGGGCGGGTCCGTAACCTACGGCACCCTCATCAGGAGCTTCGTACCAAACGTCAACCGAGTAGGATGTGCCTGGCCACGGAGCCAGCATACCCTCCCGATCCACACCATTAAACAAAACGGTGCCCGGCTTGAACCGGTGGACACACCGCATACCCCTTAACGATGCCTCTGCCTTGCGCCGACAGAAAGCGGGGAGTAATACACATGCGGCGGTGCCTGGATATTGACGCCTACATCTCCTATAAATGGCCAACTGTTCCGACATCTCACGCAGAGACGAGGGGATGAACAAAACCACGTGGTTAGACAGATCGATAGACGACAGGGGACGGCGAGGTGTAAACAAATTACACAACGGATCGAAGCAGAGAAGTCCTGTGCGTCCGTCAAGCGTGATGCGTCGCGCAATGACTCGCTCAATGTGTCCAAGTACGCAAGGCAACAATGCCTTCACGGCTGGCCATAAGGATGACCACCGACCACGTGTGAGTTCAGAAATCCCGGGTGGTGCCCCCTCCACAGGAACCCGGGCAAGCCCCTATTTCGGCTGAGATACAAACGGCCGCAGTAACGGGCAATCCTTCATAGGATGACTCTCCGCGCACCGTAGACAAACATTGGCCGCTTTCCAACGTTCGAACTCGGAACAATTGCAATTCCATTTTGGCATAAACAAGTCATCCGTGCGAGTCCGCTTCGCATTGGGGTCAGAGCGCTGTGCGGCTGCCGATGACGGCGCACCACCACGCTTCCTGCTCTTAGCCAGGTCCGAGCTCGGACCTGCTCCTCCTGACCCGCGGACACCCAAGCTAGTGCCCCCGCGCACCTGGCGTTGCCGGTTGCTACGTCACGTTGCGGCAGTAGGCGTGGGGCGGGTCGCTCCGAGTTCCTGGTCGAGAGCTACGGCTTCCCCAAGCGGATCCTGCACTTGCACGGCATTTGCACGAGGGACAGACTTGACTTCTTCCTCACCGGCAAGGAGTCGTATCTCCGTACCCTTAGCAAAAGTGACCAAGGCATCATACGACTTGATCAGCACCCCAGCCAAGTCAGTAGCGCACCATTTAGCCAAAAGCTTCGTCAGGCCTCGCTTAAACCAAAAGACACGCTCGGTTTCGGTGAGATCAGCAATGGGGGTCACTAGTGCTTCGAAGCGTGACTGGTACGCAGGTACATTTTCACCCCGACGCATGTGGTAGCTACCGGCTGCCAAAACCTTACGAGCCTCCACATCGTGTGCTTGAACCTCAGTAGTGAACCATGCGAGCAAAGCAGCGATCATCTCGTCAAAAGTATAGTCGCCCCGGGCGGTGGTCCATTCACGATACCAGTCCTTCGCTGAGCCCTCGAGGGTGTTACCAACGAAGAGACACCTGATACCATCATTATCACCACCATGAACAGCCTGGAGATACTTTTTAGCGTCACGCACGTACGCACGAGTTGCATCGGCTATGCTATGTCCTGCTGCCTTTTCAGTTAGCGAGATATTGAGCCTAGGAACGGGAATTGACAATCTCATCACCTCAGGGATGTCATCATGCCCTCGAGCTTGAGGTAATGGCAGAACCCTTGGTCCAGCAGTGTTGTCCATATTGGTGTTAACTGCTGAATGCGGCACAATTAAGTGAGCAGGGGTCTGAAGGAAAAGGGGATCTTGAGTGGCTCGCGTGCCAACAGTCTCAAGACCCCTATCCGGAGCTCTAGCAGCCACAACAAAATCGGGTTGGCTAGCTAGGCTAGTGTGCGGCGCATCGTCATGTTCCACGGACATGGAGCACGAAACGATATCCTAGGTTTGCGTAATAGAAGCCGACTTCTATCGCAAAGGCAAGAGTACAAAACGATTCGGTGAGCCTACCAACAGTACTCTTGAGAAGATTCAGTAAACTCAGCAAGTACTTGCCCAGCTGAGTCCTGATCTCCGTAGTTTGGGCAATGAGAGTCGCCAACTGGTCCGGACGAAAGCCGGTCTCAGTCGCCGTGGCAAGCAATGCCGGTGCACTGAGATTACCTGCGACTCAGAGCGTACACTTACACAACAAGTGCAGCAATCTAAGTAAAAGCAATTAAACAATTACAAACCGGAAGCGGCGGCGTCCAAAACGGCGCGGCCTAGGTCTTCGGCAAAAGTATCTAGCGGTCCTCGTGGTACGGATTCCCACACATTGGCCCAGCCCTTGTGAGCGCTCTGAGCGTGTTATAGTCTCAAAAAAGTCATCATTCGTGTCCTTAGGCAATACAGATAATTATTAATATTATTTGTTTGGTTTGTCGCTGGAACTCGCCATAGAAAGAGCCTACTTCCGATTAGACAAAGAGAGACAGTTAGGCAACGAACCTGTCTCGATACCAATTTGTTGTACCTCTCCTTCGTGTTTGCTCATCAGTATCTGCGCGTCTGAAGGCTTGCGACACCCATGCGCAAGCACTTGCAAGTACAGCAAGGCAAGCGCGAGCAAACAGAGACAGCGGAAGACTTCAAACAAGAAGAGATATAACTTACAGTCTTACAGATCGAAGCGGTGCAATGGACGTAATCGCCGTCAGCGCCGGAAGCAAGCAATCATCACGCGGCGGTGAATAGCGAAGTTTAGGCTTAGCTCGGGCTAAGTAGAATAGCGTATAGCAATAATAATGTAGAACACACGAGTGTTCTCCGGTATCGAATATCTTGTCTTGCTTAGCCGTCCTCGCATCTGTTATACTCGTAGCATCGCGATGCCGTACGATTCACACTAGGAGGCCGATCCTAAGTGTGACAACCCTACTGCGTATAGGCGATGTCCATGTATAACAACGTATAAGCCTTTCCGGCATTCGCATGATGCAAGGGTCCGAATAACGATATTCGGTTGCAAGGCATGCATCACGACGAGTGCGGCGCTCTCAACGTGTGCTGTAATGAAGTAATATTATATCAAATAATATTACTTATCGTTCCATAGCACGAGCATAATGCGCACTTCAATGATTCGGTATTTCATGCATGCTAGGCGGATTTGCCATGATGCGATGTCGCGATGGATAATGATAACATGCCAAATGCATATATAAATGTATGCGAATACATCTATATCATGCAGGTTCATTCATATGCAATAATCATTCATGCGTTCATCAAGATAACACTTCGCCTTGCAGGGTCGCATCAACCTACACATCGGCGGGAAACGAACTATAGCGTAACATTGCTCACTTGCACAGGTTATGAGCCCCGATCGCTTGCGCGCGGCTGGCCGAATGGTCGCCGATTCAATTCCCGCTGGCTGTTGACCAGGGCTGAGGGAACCGGTATATTGCAGCCGGGGGGATGTTCGTGAGGACTTAGTGAGTGTCGCTCACGGGGGAGTGTTGAGAATGAGCAACACTCATATATGAAAGATTGTCAGATCAAGTAATATGGCCCGCGAGGGGCCGGGCGCTTTGCTGACTTCAACAGTGCATTACGGCGATGGGGTTGGCCGAGTAAGCATTCTAAGTTTGTTTGGGGCGAACTTGTTTGGCTTAAGTTTTTCAGTTTCAAGAACCGCCCTGGTTGGAATTATCTTCTTTCACTTGTTGCTAAGCATGTCTCGAGGGGGCGTGTTATGAAATGGTATATCAGTTGGATATAGCGATCCATACTAGCAACAATCCCGCTGTTGTAGCTATACTCGGCGGTAAGCTATCAACCCGCGATGGTACTGTTTGTAGTGCTATACTCCAGAACGAACTATTCGGACTTCTTTACTATCAGATGATATGTAACGTATACTTTCTCCTTATTACGTCAGGCTTCCTAATGTCTGATAGTCTACGTCTCAATAGTCATACGTCAGCGAGCGAGGTCATGATGTGCCTACGGGTACATACATGCATGCATGCATGCATGAGATTCTTCTCTTTGTCGCGCCGTACGTATGTATGTCGTCCGTCGTCATTAAATTACCTGTAACACAACAGCGTCTATCTACTTATCTATTTATCTACCAGGCTATCTATCTATCTGTAATTAACATATATGAACACGAAACACATATATTAACATATATGTCACGGAATGAAGATGCCCTCGTGAACAGGGGCCCCTGTGCTGAACCTAGCTAGCGGCAGCAGTTAACTACCGCTTTTCAAGGCCGCTGCATGCAGCGCAAAACATTTCCCATTATAGCAGGTCGATACTCTTACGTGCGTGCGTCCTTTTAAGCGACATGTATATGCGCATCAGGCTACCTAGCCGTTTTAGGGTTGGGTAGGTGGGTGGGGATATAACTCAGCAGTGACTCAGATGACTCTGCGTGCTTTGCGTAGGAAATTCGTTCTCTCTCTCCCTCTTTATATATACACATATAAATATTATATACATGTGTGTATGAATGAAGATTGATATCAGAATAATGTAGCACCATACATCCACGTCTGGACTTGTTCGTATAGATTATTGCCATCATCATGCATCTCGCTTGCTTGGTTGCAGCAGCATTATTTATTCCATAATTATAATGCATCCGTCACAAATCCAGATCCAGCGGTTCATCCGTACAAATTTATATATCATTGTCATGCACACGTGGGCAGTTGATGATTAATGTTTAACAAGTAGGTTACGTGTGTCATCGGGGACGTAATAATTAATCAGGTAAAAGGTGCATCAGAATGAGCGAGCGAGGGTTAGTTGGCGTACGTTCTCAGTTCTCATAGAACAAACAGGTAGCAAAACTCCATCCAGTTTCAATTATCTGTCTATCGACTATCTATCTACCTACCTATCAATCTATCTCTATGTATTTGTGAGGAGAGTTAGGAATCTATCTTCATTAATAAAGCTGTACAAATATTTCCGTGCTTGTTTATTAGGCAACTGGCCGAAGTGATAACAGGATATATTTAGACATTGATGAGATGGAATCAGCTCAGTTCAGCTCACTGTTGGAAAAGCCCGATGGCTGCCACAGCCAGAAGGGCAGCCCCACATTGAACTTCACACGCACGCCGATCAGATATGCAGTGGCGGCATTGACGCCAAGTTTCGTGAATGCATTCGCTGTAATGTTTAAGTGATTGAGTCCGGGGCAGATCAATGGTGGCGAGCCATCTTTGGCGGCCTTGAAGATGGGCACAGACATCAGTAACTCCTGCATGCATTGCATGTATGGATACACACATACACATACACATACACATACACATACACATACACATACACATACACATACACATACACATACACATACACATACACATACACATACACATACATAGTGAGAGGGGGAGCACGTGGCAGGACAGACAGACAAAGCCACGTGTTCCTCCCCTGCGCTGTGGCTCGGTCCGGTCAGGACCCCCGGTGCTCGTCTTTGAAGGGCGAGTCGCCCACAGTGTAACACCCAATACATACACATACACATACACATACACATACACATACACATACACATACACATACACATACACATACACATACACATACACATGCAGATACACTGGAGGGTTGGGTTGGGAGGTGGTGGAGGGTTAGGAGATGGTGGGCGGCCACATAGGTGGGTTCGGAGGGCGCCGAGGAGGTCGCGGCAGTACCGGAGGCGACGGGGGTCACCCTGTAGAGATTGGGACGCTGGAAGTTAGGTAGAGGCAAGCGGGATTACGTAGAGCGAAATAAGTCTTATATCAATGTCCGTGTCATGGATGCTTGTTTGCGTTTTAACCGCACAGACAGATATAGGTACGAACTGTGATCGTACATGGAGTGCTTTCAGGTGTTGTATCTCTATTGTGTCCGCCTAAGCAAAGGCCCAATCGGAAGATGACCGACCATACACGGTCCTTCCCTGATACTACCCGTAGACACCCCTGTATCTCTGCGTTAATATCCGCCAAACTGTGTAGGCGAAGATGTCCAGTTGTCTGATCATCCTGGATATTACCCTGAGGTACCCCAGGATATTACAGTTAATGAGAGTGTTACATTTCTTCCTCTGGGAGTTAATGGTTAGGAGGTAGGTGAAGAGCCCAAAGATGTGGTCGTGAGTGATCCAATCCAACCTAAGCCACATCCTGCCTGACTGGGTGCCTGGGGCCGCAAGAAAGTGGTTCTTTAATATAACATGAATGTTCTCATGCCTGATAGTATTTCAGATTTCTGATCAGCCGTCAAGTCGTGAGCCTTTGCATTAGGTTATCCTATATACAACACGCACCTACATTCACTTGTTAAATGCGCCACATATTAACAAGGCCTGAAATTATAAACATACTTGCGCCATTAGCACATGCACGCAGGATGGATGCAGGTGGGATGCATAGAATCAATCATGGATGGACGCATCATTAATAAATGCCGCAGGTATATGCACTCTTCAGATAGTTATATATTACCCATGCGTGTGCCGAACCACTCTGGATATCCACACGATCATGTGTGCCTTGCCTACATATTGGTATGGGTGTCAATCAGATGGAGACATGGAGTCATAAAGCCTAGCACTTGCCTGGAAATATCACCTAAGTTATGTAGGACTGCCGTACGTCGAGGTCTGTTCTGTTTTCGTATTGTAATTGTAATGTGACTTTATTTAGTTTCACATCTCCATAGGACCATAGCTCCTACATTGTTGCTCGCTCTCAATCCTCAATCCAATTATCTATTATCAATTATGCAACTATTACATGCAGGTTTACATCAATAAATGAAATTTTGGGCTACGTAGGTGATCTGGGGCATTCGAGTTTACATTGGCCTGGCCAGTTGGCCCTTACTTGATGGCGAAGCTCAGAGGCATGGGCGTGCTCGCGGACGCTCTCTGCAGTTGTAGATCTACTATGTTGAGCTTTCAGAGCTGTGTCGATTAAGGGTATTCAAAACGAATAAGGCGCGTCAATTGCCAAAACCTCGTGTCCGTACCTGATCGAACACAAAATATTTTAATTAATAATTCCCGGGTTTCTACGGGTCGCAATTATACTGCAAATTTCTAAGCACGACGACAAACGCAACACAAAAAATACGGAATATTTTCTGGTTCGTTTTAATATCTTTACTTTTCGTATTTAAAGTAGAGAAGTGTCCAAATAGTACAAGTCGACGGAATGATGGATGGCAACAGCAGGGACATGACAATAATACCACGTCGTCAGGGAGGATCATCACAGATGAAGTGTGAATCTGCCAAAACTATCTCCATAAAGCGATTCGTATTGATCAAACAAGTCTTGGTTAGATTGTTAGATAGCTGTTACCTGGCAAACGAGGGCACATAGCGCTCCTATCTGATGGACGAAAAACTCTATCTATAAACACACTGCGCATATCAAAATTTCGAGCATGAAATTGTGTTCTCTCAAGATAAGTTTTGATAGGCAAAACTTTGTGTCCAAGAATGTTCGGTTCTAGGCGTGCTTCCTGTCCACGATACGGAAGCCCCAAGGTCCAAACCCGTGATTGTCTTCCTTTATGTCTATTATAAACGCGACTTCTCTGTTTTCGTACATCACAATCTTGAAATCTTGGGTGCAGGTCGCTGCCATGTCAGATCGTGCCTCCATCAGCTCGAAAAAGCACCTATTGCGGCGAAAGACAAATCGCATCAGCACTATCGACTGAAAACATCACCGAGGATATAAAACCACAGAAATAAGTAATGTTCTCTAGAAGGCTGTCATGCCGAGTCGGGGCCGCGCAGCAGCGCGTTGGGTAACCTTAAGAACCGCAACGAAAGAGGACGGCCCTGCAAACACAACCAAGCATCTGATTGCTACGCAACATCGTCAAGGTCTCGCGCTTTTAGAGTTGGTCAAGGCCTTCCGACATACCTAACCGTGTCAGCAACGGTGCCTATAATTACAGCTCTTTCCGCACACAGAATGGTGCAATCCTGTAGCGATGGCCAAGGTTATTGTTTTAACACATCTGTCCCATGCTGGCGATCCTTGCGATGTCCTCCTCAGCCCGCAGCTCAGCCGGTGCTGCTTTGGCCACCTTTTCTCGTCGCCGGCGAAGAGAGCAAGCTTAATCTCTTATTGGAAATAAAGTTTCAAACCTCTTCATTTTCAACGCCGATGTCCGAGACCAGCTGCATCGGCGTCCTAGGGAGCAGACCTGAAAGTCTCACGGAGGCAATTCCAGCCTTGACCTCCTTCGTTTCCGATGACCGCCAGTTTGCATCGGCTGCTTCTTATCAGTTTCTGGAAGATGCGGTGCTATCGACAGCCGCAACAGAACGTGATATGACTAAGTCGGTCGTTTCTCGGGACGAACGGCTCAAAATCGCAAGTGCAGCACCAGCAGCAGCCATAGCAGCTAACAGAGCAACAGAGGCGGAGCTGCCTAACTCTTCTCCGTATCCTTATGAGGCATTGCCAACTGTCGGCGCGTCATTATCTGGCAGTAACGATGACGAAGGGGTGCAGCGGGTGCTAACACCGCTCAGTCCCTGCGAATCGGTGTCGCCGTTCGCCGGTGTGGCACTGCCGCCGGCGGGACCCAGCTCGCAGGAAGGACCTCGCTACAGCGACGCTAGCGACTTTTTAGCGCATGACGTCCAGCCACCGTTTGAGCCGCCGCCGCCACCGCAGCAGCAGCAGCAACAGCAGCTAATATGGCCGACCTATCAGAGACGAGCTCAAGAACAGCTTCCGAGACTGTGGCAGCGGGAGGTTTTCGAGCTGCACCCGCCATTTGCGATCATCGATGGTCAACAACAGCTGCCGACGCCGCCGACGCCGCCGACGCCGGGTCCGTGCAGCGCTAACAATGCTACCGGCACCGCACTTGGACAACACCATACAATTACCCAAGCCGAAGGCTGCGGAGCCCATGGAAGGCAGACATGGCAGAAACTGCTGGCTGGGTCCGGCGATGGAGTTGACAGCGGCAGCTTAATGCAAATATGCGCCAGTCCGTTTCTCAGTGCCGCGTATGCGCCCTGGCGACCCCCGACACCGCCAACCCCAGGCAAAGGCAAGGAGACCGTTGCCAGCGACACCAAATTCACAGAAGCGACCGTGGCGACGATGGCAACGGGGGCGGAAGGAGACCCGGCGGCGACTCCAGCGGGTCCGTCTGACGACCAAACGGTATCGTCGCAGGAAATACGGGGCGCACAATGGCCTGGCGTATGTTTGCCAGAGGCGGCGATTCCACAGACTGCGACCACGGAGGCGGAGCAGCCACCGCCGCTGCTGTCACCGCAGCCAGTTTTGCCCCGATCCTCCGCGTCGACGTCGGCGACCTTTTGGCACAGTCGACGAGATAACTGTATTCCCGTTTGCCCCATATCTCCTCGATCGTACTCTCTGAAGGGTGTGTTGCCGGCTCGCTCGGCAAGTGCGACGGACGTAATGGCGCTGGATCCTACACGATGCGGTACTTGGGAATGCACACCTACACCGGTGGCACCGTACGTGGCCGCGGCCGTGGCGACGACGGAGGGAGAGGCTGTCACGATGGAGGCAGAGGTTTTGGCGTCGAAGGAAGCGCAAAGACCTAAAGCGGATCTGTTGCGGCTCAGGTCCGTGGGAAAGTTCAGAAAGGCAACGTAGTGAAATACCCGACGGGGCGCTCCATTCGCAATGTAATTGAGCCCTCACCTGAAGCGGGATTGAGCATACGGTTAAGAGCCTGCTGCAAAACACATTAAACATGATAACATAACATTATAGAGAAATGCATATTTCCATGTTTCCATGTTTCTCTCCTTTTCATGTTTCTTGTGTCGTCCCAGCTCCAAGCAGGACACAGCAGGCGCGAATAACATATTGCATTTCTCGCGGTGCTCGCTATGTGTGGTTCTGTTCCGCGCCCCTTTAGATGCTCTGTCTTTCGCCATGTCTTTCCCTGTTAGTACTCTGGTGGAACTCTTTTGTCTGGTCGGACGGTGTTGCAGGTTGGTCGTGGAGCAGCGAGACCGTCACGCGATCGGGGGATGCCGGGTGGTCGTGAGCCAGGAGACGGTCCTGCCAGTCCCAGTGGGCGATGCATCTCTCACCTCTCAGCCCTCCGAATGTGGATCGGTTGCAGCTGCTGTAATCAGGTGCGGCTCGAACAAGGCCACCTATCTTGCTATATTGCTTGTGTATACTGTGTGTGCCGTAAGCTATTCTCTCCGAAAGGCAGCTCTCGGGTTCTCTTTTCGAAGCCCAAACGGAGTTTGAAGGTCGCTCCATTAGAGTGTGCAGCTGGTAAGGTGTAAGGGTTCAGGGTTTAAGGGTTTTAAAAGGTTCAGGGTTCAAGGTTTAAGGGTTTTAAAACCCTAGGTTAAGCTTAAGGCTGAGGATTCTTTACATTTGAACGAATCATGTGCCCCATTCCTTGCGCACTTAGCTGTATCTTTGTGCCTTGCTACATCTGGTCCTTACCTGGTGCGCCTTTCAATCGATGCATCCCGCTCTACCCGCCTAACCAGTATCAACGTTCCCGCCCTGGAGCTGCCCGGGGTACTGTACCTTCGGCTGATGCCTTGGGATGACGCCAGCAGGCCCGAGGCCGGGTCGTCTAAGCTGCCGTCGGTTCCACCGCCGCCGGGAGCGGATGTCACCGTGCCGCCAAAGTCCATGGAGGCCGACGGGTTGACGCAGCTGCCGGTGATGTCCGAGCAGCAGACGCTTGAATCTGCGTTGCTTAATGAGGCAACCAGGAGGAACATGACGCAGGCTGCATCGCTGGCCCCATTACTTAGTTTACCAGTGCTAGCGCTGCCGCCACACGTGGTTCCGGAGCTGGGGGTACTCTTCGTGGAATCCATTCAGGAAGGTCTACCTGGAGCACCGCCGCAGCGCCTACGGCAGCTGGAGGCCTTGTCGCCTGGCGGCGGCACCGCCAGTGACGGCGATGCCTCAGTTGACGCTGACGCCAGCATTGCGCTGCTGCACTGTGCGCAGCACCAGCAGTGCCAGCATCCGTACATTCACGGTGACGAGTATGGTGTGGACCGTGCTGCCGGGGACCGTGCGCTTCGGAGCGCAGCGTCCTCACCGACGCGGAACTCCACACCCTTGATGGGTATTGGAATGGAAATGCAAGCACTGCCGTCATTTCCGTACTGTACGGAACCAGTGGTGTGCGAGGTGGCGAATCAGCTGCGGACCTTATTGACATCGCAAGAGCTTCGGAACCGATGGCCTTTGCCGCGGGAGCTGGCGGCGGCGGCGGCGTGGGTCTTTCAGGAGCATTTTATGCCGCTCCTGAACGACTTGGCGGCGGTGCTTTCGTACGAGGACCCTGGCCTGAACAGGGGGGAAGCTGCTGCCGCTGCCGCCGCGGACGGGAGCGCAATGGATATCGTGGATACTTTTGGCCGGCTATTTGGATTTTTGGACTCCTTTGGAAACAAGGAACAACTCCTGTCCTTTTTGGCTTGCGAGGCCACCCAGGTGCTTCATGCATGCGTCTCGGTGGCAGAGGCACAGACAGCAGCGGCAACAGTTCCGTCGTTAGCGGCTCCGGATAAGGCCCACACTGGACATGCAGAGCTGCAGGCCGCGGCGGCGATGACGAAGGAAGGCGAGCTTTACGAAATAGGCGATGGCATCTCCCCAACATCGTCGCTGCCGCCTCCGTCCCCGCTGGCGCTCTCACCTTCTGCGCCTCCGTCAAGCACGCCTGTGGCTTTGGCGGATCTGACGGGGGCGGAAGCCCGGGACTCGCTTGTGTACGGCCTCGTTTCTGTCGGCGGTAGCCTGGGTGGCACCAGCATCAACAGCTGGTCCCAGTGGGAGGAGAGGGCCGGGCTGGCCGTCGACGCTTCGGTCCATCCGCCGATGGTCTCTCTGCGGCATCTGGTACGATCATTCAGTGAGGCCGTGCTGGCATCCGGTATTGGTGCAGTAGGATTGCTAGGATTAAACATTCCCAAATGGAGGCCAGCTGGCGGCGGCGGTGGTGACGGCGGCAGCGTTGACGGTGGCAGTGACGCCGCAACCTCAGCTGCCACCGACGGCGTTGCCGATCGGCCGAGGTTGCTGTGCGGTCCGTGGGACGTGGGGTCGCCTTCCTCTAGCGCCGCCGCGCACTCGCGTGGCTCTCCTCGCGGCCGCAGCAACAGCGTGGTAATGCTTCACGAGAATGCAGGCTCGGGCTTTTCTGAGTGCGACGATGCTGCCGCTGCGGCCGAGCCACTGGCGTTGACTGCCATCCCTCAATCTGGAAGAAGAGAGGCTCTGTCGCTGACGACTGTGGGCGACGTCGAAACCGGGTCTGGGGCGTACGTTGACAGCAGTAGGTTTCGTTTGACACCTGATGCAACGGGCGATTACGGCAATCAAGGTCGTCATATGTGCAATTACCTTCACGATGGCACTAGCAATGCGCGTCCCAACAACGACAGCAGCAGTAGCAGCAGCATCTGTGACGGAGGTTATGGGTTTGACTTTCAGCCGCTGCCGCCCCCAGCACCGATGCGCGCGCGTGGGCCGCCGCTGCCGCCTCCCGAGTACGACACGTTTGAGGCACAGTGGCAGGTGACGGAGGCGGAGTTTGGGCCAGAAGGTCAGGCGCGGGACGGGCCAGCATCCAGATTGGGCCCCATTAGGGCTTTACTGAGCCAGTGGTGACCCACGGGTCAGGCTAGGGTCAGACACGGGTCACGATAGTATACAACCTTCGGTGCGTGCTTGTTGGGTCATTTTCAATTCCGCAAAGATCCAGCTCGCGTCCGGTTCAAGTCCGACGTTTGTCGAGAGATGGCGGCTTCGCGCGTTGCCGTACGTGCTTGTACCTCGTAATGCACTTACATTCGCGTACCAGTTTTCAACGTTCGACACATCCCTGCGGTGCACACAGACATGTTGCGTGGCAAATGACTGTCCTAAACTGTAGTCTAGAACCGGAAATGAGAAAGGAGAAGGTTTAAGTTTCTTTGTTTATTTACCGAATAGTTACCAGCGCTTCATGCTGGTGCTGCGTACGGTTTCGGTGCTTGACGACGAACAGTTTCCGTCCCTCGACTCGCGCGTGCGCGCGCGCTTAATGGCATGCCTAAAATTTCAATGTGAATAACGCTCGATGTACAAAACAAATGAATAGAAGATATTGGGGGAAAAGGGTCACCACTGTAGCTTGTGGGCTTAAGCGGCTTCGGAGCTAGCTGCATCTTTCGCATACGTGCACGCCGCCCGCTAGCTACTACTTTTTGTGAGGTGACTTAGGCAGGAGTAGTGTTGTAGGATCTACAATATGTAGACGACGTCTGTCTAGATTTTGGTGGTGTTGAGCCTTGCGTAGGTGCCCCAAGAAGCAACACGGGCAACACGCTCCGTAGATTTAAAACGTGTGTACGACAAGCGTGGAGTTGTGTTTTGAGCCGATTATTGTGGGTGAGGTCTGGACGATGTCTGATGAAACTTCATCCTACGTCTACTTCTCGGTCAGGAGCCCACACGAGGAGCCCAAAGGGAAAAATGCCGGTATGTGGCAACCTTCAACGATGACGCGGTCCGTAGAGGTCGATATGACTCTGTGACCGGCGCAGATGCATGCTGTATGAATGCACGCACCTAACGAGCAGAGTGGCTTCTGAAACCCAGAGCTAGAAATGTACACGTTCTTTTTTGCTGGATGCAGCTGAGGTTAATACCATAACGCCATGATGTTGCAAAGTGCTTGACCATCAGGAATCATGCGCAATTATGCACGGCGCATAACATCACGCACTGGCAACCACCACTTTTTAAAAGTCGCATCATTGCGATAGGTCAGGACCGCGAACTTGACGGTCAGCGTCCGGATCCAGTTTTGGATTTGTTGTGCGTACGTCTTTTCAATTTTCTGTCGGTTTCTAGCCTAAGGTTTTCACACAAAATATGGTAAAAAGGTATTACAGTTATTTGTGTGTTATCTTAGGGTTTTGGCCGGCTCTAAGTGTAGAACGGCATATAGCGCCGGCGTAACTGCGTCCACAGCAACAGCAAAGGTAAAATTAGTTGTCATGGTCGTGAGGACGGGGACCCGGGCAGCCTTAGATGGGCTCGGGAGGGCTGGTCCGAGCAACCGTTGCCTGTCTCTACACAGAGTACGACACATAAGATGGTGGATTGAGAGCTTTCTTTCCTATGAGAAGGTATGTGTCTCTTCTGACATTTAGGCAAAATGTTTGTGGGTGTGTCATGGCACGAAGATACCCCAAAGGAGGGGGCTTGCCGTTTGTACATTTGGCATCTTAATATATACGCAGAGAGATATCCCACGAGGATCGCATGGAAAGGATCCATATAAGCGGTGGACTCTCCAGCATTTTCGTATTTTGGATTTTCGGGATTGCCCGTGTCTTAACATATCCGCTTTAGAAATTGAAACATGGAAGTTAAAGGTGTGCAGATGGCCGTTTATCCCGCATGGCGAAATAGTTCTCCGTTACATACCGATGTTCGCTTCAATAGGGCATACATATGCTTGCCAAATGTCAGGCTAATCCGTTTCTGGTGGAGGCGACACCCGCCACATTGTGCGCGATGTAAGGCGTCTCTATGAGCATCCAGATTCGTCCCCCATGAGTGTGCAGCACATGACCTGATATGACCTAATATTGGTGGCCCACTGAAGAGGTGAGGGAGATATTTTCCATGGCCGACTTGCTCATCGGCTTGGTTGCCTTTAAGTCCTGTTCATAATGGCGGAGATGACATGCATGTTGTTTTGAGATCTCGTTTGAAAACCATGCATATCCTGGTTCTGCACCGCCAGATATGTCAGGGTATCCAAGAGAGCCAAAGCCTTCAACACTGATTAGCCAGGATTGGCGTTCAGTTCCTGATTTCGGCCCCTCTCAAGTTGTGTATCGCGCCGCCGTCCCACGCACGCGTCCCTTCCGCCACTATTAACATTCGACCTGCATATAGTCGCAAGAAGATGTACATGCCGCCGGACGGTGGTCAACTAAATCACAAGCAGGCCGACACTTCCTGCACGTGAACCACTTTAATCGTTGAAGCTCCACGACAACGAACTGTAGCTCGCGCCAGCGTCTAAATTACAACTAATTACAACCAAGTACATAAACACGCGCGCTCTAAAGCCTCGTGTGTCACAGCGGGCAAGGTGGTCTCTTATGCCCCTATGCCCCCCTGAGTGTTAACATTGACTGAACGAATCCAAGAGCACTATGAAGAACCCGAACAGTGGCGAAGGAGTTATGCCCGGGAGCCAATCAGCTCCTGCACCTTCGCTAGGCAGGGTTTCGTTAGGAAGGTGGACGTTGCATTCGTGACTTCCTGCAGCTGCTGCAGCTGTATGGCATCCAGAGTGCTGCCGTACTTAGACAGCACACTCAGCAACAGGCGACACAATGGCACGCTGCGGTTCATGGGGTATTGCTTTTGCTGCTGTCGGTGTTGGATGCCGCGGACTGCGGAGTATATGCCTTGGCACAGCAGAGCTAGGGTGTCCTGCAGAGTAGGGCGGGGGGGGGGGGAGGCGAACGACCAGGTCGATCCCCACTCAGCACCTCGAGAGGCGGCCTTTCGGCCGACGACTACCACCACGAGGGGTCCTTTGATTGAAGGGCGCGAAATGACGGAATGGAAATAATATCACCTGGCCAAATATCTTCGTTTCGTATGAAGTTTGTAACGTTTGGTCCAATACCATTAACTCTGTGTGCCTGGGTGCGGGTGTAACCACGTGCCTCGTGATGAAGGTAGCGCAGATAGACCCGGTTCACCCTTCGTTAAGTTCCATGTAGGCTATGGGTGTATCAGTCTAAGAGGACATATATGTCCACCCAAGCTCCTTAGCGATGCTCCTGCAGCAGCCCTCACCGGGTCCAGCCCTCCCTGGACGGCATCCAGCAGCCCCTGCACCACCGCCAGATGGGAGTCCCGCCAGTCTGCACCCGCTGAGCCCGCAGCACGTAACACAAGCGCCTGCGTATTTGTATGCTTGCGTTGAGAAGGGTAGCCAGTGGACTTTGGCAGTTGTGTTATATTGCGTTGCATTGCGGTATGTTATTTATTGTATTACATATAAACTATACTATAATGTACTAGGATTGCTAGATACTAATTAGAAAACGAAGTGAAATAGGATACAAATAGAAAAAAGTAAAATTATATGCTACAATGTAGCATAATAAGTACACGAGGATGCAACGCCTAGCCCATTATCCGCTCTCTGCCTTTGGTCGGGCTGCAGCAGTCTCAAGCTATTGCCTGCAAACAGTCACTTGGCATATGGAGCATGGTGGACCACCTCCAGATACCACTCTGACCTACATTGAACGCTTAGCGGCTCGCCTTCTCGATCGGCAACAGGGCCCAGAAGACCAGGGCCAGCGCTTCACTGGAGTACCTAGCAGACTCTTGGTGGGACACCCATCAACTGGTGGTTTTGGCCTACTGCCCCTCAGGCAACACATTCGGGCAAGACAAGCCATGTGGGCAGTGCGATTCATCCGAGGGGCCCTGATGGCCAAAAGTGAGAGAGAGAGGGTAACGCTTTTGGACACGGCGATGAATACGGTTGCTGAAGAAGAGGAGGAGCCTGTTACTAGTGGTAATGTTCGAAGCCTCCACCCCTGGATCCGGACCCTGGCCATCTACCTGGAGATCACCCATCCGGCCTTTAAACCTTGGGCCCTTACCACTGCCCAGGCAACTGGGCCCTGGCTGGGTGGAGAGACCTTGTCTGAGGAGATCAGCCGAATTGTAGGGGCCTTAGGGCACCTCCCACCACTAGAAGATGTCAGCAACCCACCTTTAGCCCCTGGAGACTGGTGCTGGGCGGCTGCTCTCTGGGGAAATCCTTTGCTGCCCAACAATTCGGACAATGGGGGAAGTATCAATGGTAACAACCACCGCCCAGGCCTGGAAACCCGTCACCCACTGATGGCTTCATGAAGAAAACTGCTCACAGTTGGGGACCTGGTAAGGGTGTACGACATGCTGGAGCATGACCAAATACCCCTCCCTCAGTACATGACCTGGCTAGACTGGACCCAACAGTTTCTAGACCCCTCAGCTAGTCCCACCCAACTGCGAGACAAGGAGTCTACCCGTATGGCTCTCTCGGCTCTATGCAACGATATCAGCCCGGCATGGATAGCAGCAGCACGGGAGGTAGTCAACCGCTTACAACCCCAACAGCGGGACAGGGTGGAGGACAGAATGCAGCAGCAGATGCCAGCACCACCAGACCGCACCACAGTCATGGCCATGATCGTCAGGCGTTTGGGCTGGAGATTGCCAGGGGACTCGGGTATAGTGCCTCTCTACAACCTCACGGTAAGCCAAGCTACTCAGCTGCAAGGGGTTTCAACAGCGGAGGAGCGATTGGAGCTGTTGACAGCTTTTGTGCAGGAGGCGCAAGGGATGCCAACAGACGGACCAACTCCTCCCTGTCCTGTCACTGACCTCCAGCGCTTTCAGGCAACCCTAGACAGGCTGTGGACAGCACTTCAGTGGGAAAATAAAAACAAAGAGACGCTGTGGCGTTTGGCGGTCGATGGGATACCTATGCCTGGCAACACACATCTTTCCAGGGTGCCCATCAAACCATGTGGGTGTGGCAGCTATGGAGCTGATACTGATCAACCTTGCTCCCCACGCCTGCACCACTTCTGGGAGTGCCCTATAGCCAAGGCGGTGCGAGAACAGATCGACAGACATCTGCCATTGCCGACATCAGCCACCATTGAAGGGGGCATGACCAGGCAACAGCTATGGCTTGTCCAAGCACCTCCCGGTTGCGAGCAGGCCCCTTGGGATGTGATAGCTTTGGCAGCCTTATCTTCTATGGAATATGGCAGGCACTGTCTCCGGGCGGCAACCAGGGAACACAGGCCACAGGGGCCTTCTACCCACGGACGGCAGCAGCAACAACAGACCCACACAGCAGAGCAGGGACCCCGTCAACGGGCTATTACTGACTTCTTCAACCGTTCAGGGGGGTTCCCTCAAGAGGAAGAGGAAGATGCCAACACCCATCCAATCCTCTCTACGACACAGCCAGCAATGGACACTCCAACACAAACAGCAGCCTCACCCCTGGACCGTGCACGGGCCCGTACAGTTGCAGACTTTTGGGCACGTTTGCATTCTTTTGCAGCGTTGGGAATACCTCACTATGGCTGGGATCAAGTGGGACCACAACATCCCATCCTAGCCATAGTTGGCACGCAAATGCGGTGTGCAGATCCGGTTGACATCACCGACCATGGAGCAGCAAGAACAGAGCAGGGACTTTAAGGCAGGAGTTTTGAGGAGGAGGTTCTGTGGGAGGAAAGGGGGAGAGTGAGGGAGGTAGAGACAAGGAGAGGGCGGTCTAGTTCTTGAGGAGGGGAAGGGAGAGGGTGGAGGGTTTCGTGGCTAGAGGTTCCTGTGTCCAGGCTTCGGGTCCTTAGGGTTTTAGGGGGGGTCAGCGAGAGAGGTCTTTCCTTTTTGTGCAGTGCAGGTGTCTGCGGGGTCAGCTTTGGGTGGGGCCGGAAGGCTTTCTAGGGGGGCGCCAGTTCGGCTTGTCATCCCCCCCTCCGCCTCTTGTTGGGTTCTTCCGGCTTGGCTGTGTAAGGGTGTGCTTTCCTGCTGGTGTTTCTCCTCTGAGGGGATCTGTGTGTGTCTGTCAGGCTCCTGTCAGGTCAGTTTCGGGTTAGAGGAGAGGTTTCCACGTCCTTTGAGCAGCTAGGTGTCCCCCGTTTTCTGTTGGGCCTTTTTGTGTTTTCTTGGTGGCCCTGAGTGCTCTGTGAGTGGCCAGGCGAGAGCCTGTGAAGGCTCGCTGGCCCTAGTGAGAGGGGGAGCACGTGGCAGGACAGACAGACAAAGCCACGTGTTCCTCCCCTGCGCTGTGGCTCGGTCCGGTCAGGACCCCCGGTGCTCGTCTTTGGAGGGCGAGTCGCCCACAGTGTAACACCCATAATAAGTGTAATGTTTTATATAATGTTACAATATTATAATATACAACAAGAACATATGTTTATAGCATGATACAAATATATAATATACAACATATGTTTATAAGATGGTAAATCCGTAAAGTAAGCTATATTTAAGTGTATAGACTCATGACGGAGCACAGGAATGGGCCCATGCCCATCCGTAATCCGTAATCCATGGCCCCATCTTCCCATCTTACATTCACATCCTTGCTACTGAGACCCTTTTTCTCTGTCCCGGTTCACCCCGGAGAGCGCCCCTGACGCGGAACCTCATGTCACCTGCAATGGCCAGGGCAGTGGGTGCGGGCCCGCTGTGACCGTCTTCACCAGCAGCTGGGCCTGACCGGCCGTGAGATCGGGCCTCTGAACCGCCGGAATCAGGACGCTCTCGGTTAGGGATCGCGGGTGGGGCCCAGCTGGGGAGCACGAACGGGGTGCGGCGGTTGCGAGTTATGGTTATGGAATATCAGATGGCGCGAGTGGGAGTATGAATGGTATGAGGGACTTGCAGTCCTCGGCGGCAGTCTTTATGCAGCGACCCAAGCTGTGTTACTTCCCCAACGACCAACCCAAGATATTGGGTGATTGGACTGTCAAAAAATTGTACCATAATTGTAGATGAGTCATTTATAAAAAAAATAGTATGATGCCCTCTCTTCATTCATTGCTTAAATGGAAGGCTTCTCAATACCTGCCGCCGTCATTGCCTCCTGTAGCGCGCGCGGCATTACTCGTTCCACCGCCACAACCGCCGGCAGCATTGCCGTTCCCAGCAGCAGCCGAGCGGCGGCGCCGCTTAGCCGAGGTGTCGCAAGCTGCCGTACGATGTGCAGGACTGCATCCGCAGGAAGGGCTGTTGGCGTTGTCGTCGCCTCGGTGTTGGCGGCGCTGCTGCTGCCGATAACTCCGCTCCCCCACAGCCCTGCGGCTTGCTCCAGGCGGGCCTCTAGGCGCCGCCAGGTTTCCGGTCGCACGTCCAGGCCGCCACCGCATCCGCTGCTGACAGCATCCTGAGACGCCAATTGACATCGGAATTCAAGACACAAGATTTACGGCGTCCACGTCCTCCTAAACGTTTATATTGTTAGTACATGTCAGATCCGAAAAAAGCTAGACTTTAAAATCAAGGAAATATCATCAATAATACCCAGGCGGGGGGGGAAGAGGATTATGTGAGAAATGATGAGAGAGGATTATGTGAGAAATGGAACTACCGATGCCAAGGACAGAGTAAGAGACAACAGCAACAACAAACTGCCAAAACGACTTCTAGAGGCATCTAGTAGGGTAAGGTTTCACCGAAGATTGCTGATTTAATCATGATTTCAATAAGCAAATAAACGGGGCTGCACCCTTTGCCACCTCAATGTCCTGCATTTCACCAGCGCGTCGCTCACTGGACAAACACGAAAAATATAACCACCTAGCAGAACCAACTGCCACGACCACCATCGCCATCACCGCCGCCGCCGCCGCCGCTGCAGCGCACCTGAAAATCTTGGAGGATCTCCGCTCGAGTTGCCACAGTTCCCACCGGACCGTGCGGCTCCCGACAACCTCCAATGTCACCTGCAGTGCCCTCAGCCGCGGCTGGCCTCGGCGGCGGCGATGTAGCCTTCGCGGGCACCTCCGCAGAATCCACTCGACGCCGTTTGCCAGGCGGTAAGGCAATATGCGTGGCTGCCGTGAACTGACGTCCTGTTGCCTTCCCCCGGGTCATAAGGCCCCGTTGCATAATCCTGAAGTTGTCGTACCCACCGTTCATTATGCATTATGGTCACACAGCTGCACACAGCGCCTCTCAGGTTGCATATACGCCCCTCTCCTTTCACCTTTTATTTCCCCTCTTCCTAGCTTTCCGCCAGCCGGCCCTCACTTTTTCAATTGCACTTTCGAAGCCCCACCCTTCTCGCAGTACCCACACTCACGGTGCCCTGTCCTCCAGCTCGCTGGTCTCCGCCCTCTTATCCACGTCTTCACCCTTTTCAAGAACACCTGAGGTTTCCGCTACAGCTGGCAGCACGACCACATTCATGTCTGTTTCTGGATCTCGATTTGGATCAGAAGCTTCTGGTGGATGGGGGGAATCTGGCAGGTAGCTCCATTCGCTGCTCGGCAGATCCAGATCTGAGATCCACCACCATCTTGCCTCATCCGCAATGCCGACCTCGCCATTGCCGCCGCCGCTCCAATCGGCGTTGGCCTTGGCTGCGGCGTCGCCATCATCGTTAGCTCCGCCCCAATCCCCTATGCTGCCCAAACCCACATGCCCAGGAGGTCCACTGGCACCAGCTCCGAAACCTGGACGGTGTGAAAGTTGCTGCTCAGGTCTCCCCTTAGACTCAACGGTGTTTCCAGACGTCGCAGTGGCATCCGCGTGGGGCAGCGCCACGGCTGTTCCTGTCGCTGCTGTTGGTGCTGCTGGTGCTGCTCCTGTAACTGCTGCTGTTAGTGCTGCTAGTCCTGAGATGGGTCTTTGCGGCTGCGGCTGCAGCGCTACAAATGAGCGACTGTAGTGCATCCTCGATGCATTTAGCGCCGCACGGATCCAAGCCGCCACGCGGTCCGGGACCTCCTGCTCTGTTGTGTGTCGGACTCCACTACCGTACCTGTGATGCTGTACTTTTACGGAAGCGGTGCCATGTGCGATCGATGGCGTGCAGACGGCGGGGATGGCGGCGGCACCAGAGACCAGCTCTCGTGCCAGCACCGCTCGCAGCTGTCGTAGCAGACGTTGTCGGTGCTCGTCAAGACTGTCGTACAGTTTGGGACAGCGCGAAAGCGCCTCCAGGAATTGCCGAAGCCGGGGCTGTAGCGGCAAAGGGAAGCTGAGCGCTCTTGGTGCGAGGTACAATCCCCGTTTCCTTTCCGACCAGGCCCCCATATTTCCAACTTCGTATCGAGCCCCATATGGTAAAAATAAGCCTTCCCGAGGTCTGGAATTGTGTTCAATTGGCGCTAAGCCGTAAAGTCTGGTTGGGCGAGTGTTGTCCGGCGCCGCAGTAATGTACGGCTCGGCGAGCCAGTCGAGTAGCGATGGGAGGATTTCATGGATCCAGCCAGGACCACGCTGTGAAGCTTGCAGGGAGAGGAAGGCAAGTGCAGCCGGGACGCCTTGCCCTGGGTCTGACAGGCGACGGAGAAGGGGGACCGCTGGCGGATGCAAGTACATAAGAAGATGTGATGAGTCTGGGCATGTTCGGATTTCAGTATTTACCACATTTTCACCATTTGACTCTCAATTGAAGAATCTGTACCGTTTTGTTTGGATCTGCTTGTCGCGTACCTATAGGCGGGCTATGAACAACGCGCAAGAAAGTTGTCTTCTCTTGTGGTAGTTGGTGAAAGGGTTCATCCGCCATGTTTAAGACACCCAGCTAGCATCAGCTTAAAAGCCGGTATTGAGCTTAAATGATATGATGAGTCGTTCCCCTCGTTTCGCCTCGTGTGTTCAGATTTGAACCATGTCCGGCTCAGGTCTCCGGCATAGGTCACCGACAAAATATTATATGCTCTTAAGATTATCTAACGTTTCCATTGAAGTGGACATGAATTTTGCTTAATCGTGATCTGCCGATAAATATTGCAGCTTATGTTAAGTGAAACCAGGCTACAATGAGCATATGCGAAAGACATTCCAAAGCGATAGGTTTCATATATACGATGAAAATAGTAAACTGTTCTGATGACGCGCGCAGCATGCTGTGCTGCGATAGGAAGCGCCGCAAGGCAAGGCACGCCATAGATTAAGAATGATGCAGCCAAGTTTACAGAAATCCAGTGTGTGGAGTCGTTATCGCCCGGGTCAGTCAGGATATGAGATACCGTGCCAAAGAGTGAGACAGGGGGACGAGAGAGAGTGACGGCCGAAGGCCCGAACGATGTTGCATAACATAGTGCATAACACCGAATGAAAGATCGGCTTCGCCAGGGCAGATGTAGATTTGCGAAAGTATATAACATAAACCCTGGCCCTAGCATGTTACATTGCATCCGGCGGTCACTGGTATCCCTACCATAGCCCCAATTATGTGGGCACGCCGGGGGAGGGTGCACGCTCACATTCCGCACGCCGATGGCTTCGTGCAAGTACTCTACGAAAGGAAGAATGAGATCCCCCTGAAATCAGTTTTACAAGTGCAGGCAGCTGGGCGGATATAACCTACCGTGCAGTGTGTATGTGTGCCCCAGTGGGGCGGGGCACCTGGTGTGCCCTACGCATGCATGTCATCATTCGCGCGAGGACTGGGCAGGGATTCGTACCACATTGTGGGGTGCCTTTAAAGCCTGACGAATTGCCAAGCCCAGCTTCGGCTAAGCGTTTCATCAGATAAGACGAGTTTGAGCTGCGTGCAAGCTTGTGCAGGGCTTCAAGGCCTGAGTGGGCGCCTCCCAGGTCAACTCCATTGGTGCAAAATGGTGCTATAATATCATCCACAAACACATATTATTGCAACTGATCGTTGATGCGCTACTGTTCCAAGATAAACCGTAGGTAGCGATCGTGGTCGCATGTTATGGGCGGCATGACGGCATATAACGTAAATATCTTCTGTCGTTGCCAATAATTCCTTGGCGCGCAGTTTGAACGGATATGCACAACAGCTTTGCCGAAAAACCATCATGCAAATTTGCTCAGCTGCATTCCACACAGAAGGATTTCCGTCGCCCAACTTCCGTAATCTTCTTGACTAGTTCCAGCATCTCTGTTTACTATGCTTGCTGATCCAATGCCCTTCTTGCATACCACTTTCGCAGTGAGATGCAAGGGATTAACATATACAATCTACAAGAAAGTCCATCATCATTGATAGCATGAAAGGGAACGCTCATTTCACAGCATCAAATGAGAACCTCGCCAAGGCATAATTTCCAATCATGCATAATCAACTCACTTGTAATTTTGAACTGTCTACAGTTTAGGAATGAAAATTTAACAACAATTATTATACATCCGCATGGTAGGTTCGCTTATGTGCCGTATATTGCAATACGGCATGTCATCCCAAATTTTGCTGCATCGACTTAGGACTTGTTGTATCATTGGATTTCTTCTAACTACTGTTTCAGTTAGATCTCGCACGATGAGGCGTGCAGCGCGGTTGCTGCGGGGCGTTGGACAGGCCACCCGGAGCCGGTCCTCCGATGTCCAAGAGGCAGTGAAGCTTTTCGACATTAACAACGCACGCTTTATTGGCACTTGTGTACCCAGTGTACTTGGTATGTGTGACACATCGCGCACGTGAAGGATGTGTTGGTGCCACTCACCCGGCTGAAGATCCTCCAGTCCAGTCTTCCCTTTTAGATTCGTTCAATCTAAACATCTTTGCATTTGCTCATCTCCTGGTCTATTATAGGTGCCCTGAGCCATGCAAGCGCGGTCGTGCCGAGCAGCTTTGCTGCAAGTGGTGTGCGGTTAATCTCGGTCGACGCGCTCCTGCCGAGCGACGAGTGAGTTCTCAATGTACTTGTTGCACTCTAGTGGACGTACGTATCACAAGACTTCGTTCCACTAATCAGAGAGTCGGTATGCGAATCGTCTGACGTGGATATGCGTCGTCCACTTCCCCGTGGGTAAATTGCAGCTTCAAGCCTCGTCACAACAGCGGCAGCCCGGCGGAGATTGATACAATGGTTGCGGCGACTGGCTTCTCGTCGCTCGATGCCTTAATTGACGCGACGGTGCCAAAGGCCATCGTCAGAAAGGACGGGATGGATCTGGGCAAGTATCACGAGGGCATGACGGAGAGCCAGTTCCTTTCATACTTCAAGTAAGTTCCCTGACACATATTTGCCTCCCTTGATCCTTGTACGGGCGGGATGGGACTGGCGTTCATGTAACTTAAATGTGTATTTTATAGCACGTTTACATCATCCACCATCAATCTACAATGTTGAGATCCTCCCATGGGGGCAGTGCGTCGTGGGTACTTTGATTTGGGTCATTGTTGTATTGGCATTAGGAGAAACATGAACAGACCCTGGGCCCTTATCAGCTGCCACGATGCGCACGATATTGTTGGGCAAATGTACCCTAGTTGTAACCACATTTCTCCAGGCGAATGATGAGAGACACAATCACTCCTATGGTCGCCCTGCATAGAATCCACACGGTTTCAACAACGCCTTCTTCCGGTACTAACCTTTGACACTACACCATGCACGAAAACTACGGTTCCCTGGCTTAGAGAGCGGCAAGCTAACCAGGTTTCTAGACGTTGATTTCTTTGGCATGCATGTATAGCACCTGTCGCCTCAGCCTGGGGTTAATGGTGATTAGTGCCTTTCTGGATCATGCGCCTGGAAACCAGCCACCAAACGCTTTGTGATGCAGCCGCCGTGGGGGGAGGGTCCGTTGCGACGACTGAGCAAGTCACACTTTGCGTTGCGCTTGCGAATCGGTCAGTTTTAGGACATGCCATGGTGGGCATATGCACGTTGAAGAAAGAGCGTTGAGCCTCTTACCCCTTCTTTCAATGTCGGGGAGCCATTCTTGGAAGGAGACGATTTTGGCGTGTCGGGACGGTAGTGTTAACATTCAATCGCCGCCGCCATGAACCCGCCTGAGTTCAGGGCAATGGTTGGACAGGCTGACAAACAGACATCCATCTTTGGGGGCCTATCGTATAACATATGTATTGTATCTTAGCAGCCGCATTGGCGTGGGGATGTCTTCCATGTCGTGAGGCGTTCCATGTCCCCCATGCTCTCCAGGCGCGGCGGTTGGCACTACCAAAATTAGTTTCTTTTCCTTCCGCCTTCGAATCCCACGTCTCCTCCCGAGACAAATGCCCTCAGATGTACACAACGTGTTTGTAACGTTTTTCCCCATGCCTTCTACACAGAAGTAAAGAGTGTTAAATACCATTGATCTAGTCACGAGCTGAAACTTCGTTTACTCACATCTACCCGCCGTTAGACACTCGCCAAATCCTATCTCCGGGTTCCCTTTGCCCTCTTCCCGATCTCAGGGCGATGGCCAGCAAGAACAAGATGTACAAAAGCTTCTTGGGCATGGGCTACTACGACGTGCACGTGCCTCCCGTCATTCTACGAAATGTCCTGGAGAACCCTGGCTGGTACACGCAGTACACGCCGTACCAGGCGGAGATCGCTCAGGGCAGGTGCGTGTCGTGATTCGGCGACATGTATCCGTGACGTGCGGGAAAAGGATTGGCTCTGAGGGCTGGGCTCAGGGCTCTGGAGCTGCGAAGCCCGGGACTGAGGGGTCTACCCAACTGGTACAAAAACGGCCCTTACCCGTATGTGATGTCCCCGTGAGAGCCGCTGTCGTTATTGTTGTTGCTGCTGCTACTGCTGCTGGTCTGGCGGTGGCGAAGAGTAGGATGTCAAAGATGTCATTTATCGGGTGGGTTTTCTGCTCATCACAACTTGCAGCGCAATTGCTTGAAGCGAAGGGCTTAGCTGCGAAGATCCTCTGATGCACGCAGCACCTTCACACCTATACAAGTTGTTAAGCGTGGTTGTTTAATTATTTTCTGTTTTGTAAAGTCACACAGTATTTCCTGTGTGTAAAAGCGAAAGTCGCAGCGCAGCAGCGTTTAGGAAACATTTTGTGCATATAAAAAGCTGCCTCCAATCAACGAACAGGAGGAACGGGGTGATCCGCCATTACCTCCACCGTCATGCCACGAACCCTCACCTTCGCCTTTTGGGCTCACTTTGCACTTCTTGGTGTCGACTCTTAAAATATGCGCACATATTGTCACGGTCCTCATCGCCTTCCAAAACCAAAATATCTCTGTATTGCACCGCTGAGTCGTTCGAACCCAACCGAACCGGGCCGTACTGCAGCATCCTAACCACCCCTTTTCACAGCGGAAAAGCTCCATATGAATCTCATGAAAAGGACCTCCGCGCCTGTATTCCAGGCTGGAATCCTTGCTCAACTTCCAGACTCTGGTGTGCGACCTGACCGGTATGGCCATCAGCAACGCCTCGCTGCTGGATGAGGCGACCGCCGCGGCAGAAGCCATGACCATGTGCTCGGCGGTGGCCCGTGGCAAGAAGCCGAAGTTCCTCGTGTCGGTAAGTGCGTGTGCTTTAGCTTTCCTTTGCGCTCTCTACCCGTCGTCCGTTTGTGTACCACGCACATTCTGTCATGTCCTGATCCATTTAATCACTACCCACTCGGACTAGGTCTAGTTTAGTACCGTCTGATCTTGTGGTTTTGAACTGCTGCGGGACCATTTTGTACTGCTGCTGATGGGATCATTCTGGTCACGTACCCATTGTCACCCTGTCCTTAGCTAGTTCTAAGCACCTGTCGATGGTACCGCCACTACACACACACACCTGTGTCTCCCCGCCATGCGCCCCGCAGAGCAAGTGTCACCCGCAGACTATCGCGGTTTGTAAGACCCGGGCGGAGGGTCTGGGTCTGGAAGCGGTGGTAGTGGATGAGGACAAGTTCGTGTATGGAAAGGATGTCTGCGGTGTGCTGGTGCAGTATCCCGCCACGGATGGCACCGTGTCGGACTACAAGGTGTGTGTCTGTCCACCTGTCTGTTGGTCGGTCAATCCGTATCCTGTACTTTGGATGCATTTCAGCAGAGTGGAAAGAGGTTCATTTCATCCTGCAGAGGGATTACGGCTATCGATGATGTGCTGTTCCAACCATAGCTAATGAGCCGCCGTGAAACGCGACATTTCAATAGAAGTATCGACATTAGTCGATCGAAGTAACGAATTAGCTTTTTAATCGCCCACTTCATTCGCCCTCTTCTCCCACTCTGTAGTCCTTGGTGGCTGCGGCGCATGCCGCCAACGTGAAGGTCTGCGTGTCCACGGACCTTCTGGCCCTTACCCTGCTTACTCCCCCGGGTGAGTGGGGCGCGGACATCGTGGTGGGATCCGCCCAGCGCTTCGGAGTGCCCATGGGCTACGGGGGACCCCACGCAGCTTTCCTGGCTTGCCACGACGAGTTCAAGCGGCTCATGCCCGGCCGTATCATCGGGCTGTCCATCGATGCACAGGTATGTCTCGCCGTGAACATCTTCTTTCCATGCAGGTGGCTTTCTGCGCCGTGGGTACTTCCTGATGAGTGTGACACAGCCGCGTACGTTATTTGTGATATTAATCACAGGACTTGCCATAGTCGCAATGGTGCGAGTCTGTTTGCTTTGTCCGTTGCCACGCAGGGCAAGCCGGCTCTTCGCATGGCGATGCAGACCCGTGAGCAGCACATTCGCCGCGACAAGGCAACCTCCAACATTTGCACGGCGCAGGTATGTGAGGAGAGCATGCGAAAGTAATAACCGGGCTTGGAGGAATCAGTAAGCTGGGGTATGTCTATGTACATGTGCGGAAAGCTGACGCATGTGCATGTACAGGGGCTGGTTTGGAAAGATTGGGGGCTCCACAAGCGGGGGGGAAGTCTTAGCGGGGTGGATTCATGAAGGAGATCGGCTTTCCTCTCGCCGCGTCGCCAGAGACCTGACAAGCCTTTGCAGTCTCGTTTTGGTATTAGCACATGCTGCTTCCGAAAAGCGCGGTTCTTATCTTATAACAAGTTAATTTACAAGGATAGAAACAACATCAACGTTTGTGATTGTCGGGATTATGCTACAAGGCAGCCAACCATGGCACGGTGAATTGGGTTCATGGAAATAGGAGGAGTCCTGATACTGAAGCATTTCCAGGCAACCTTCCCACCCTCTTCTCCATGGCCCCAAATAGTCATCGCCGTCCCTCAAACCTTCCTGCCGAATGATCTTTACCCGCATCAGGCCCTTCTGGCCAACATGGCAGCTCTGTACGCCGTGTACCACGGTCCCGAAGGCCTCAAGACGATCGCCCGCCGTGTGAACGGCCTCGCTTCCGTCTTGGCGGCTGGTGCAGCCAAGCTCGGTCACGGAGTGCCCTCAGCGCCCTTCTTCGACACCGTTACCGTGACTGTGAAGGACGGCAACGCGGACAAGTACGTGAAGCTTGCGTTGAATGAGAAGGTGCGGTTTGAGTGGCCGGGTGAGGTCGAGGGGTGCTCGATGCAGCCAAACAGGGTTGGACCGAAAGGGGGCCATATCCCACGGAACGAGGAGGGCCCTTATCTTGTATGGCAGCTTTGTAGGACCTAAAGAATGAAGTGAATAGTATGTATATCATAGTTATGGCCGCGGATGAGAATCTTAGGCTTTTGGGGATGGCATGTGCATGGCTGAGGAGGCGGTGACGACACTTAGACGCCAGACATGACGGTGATATCGGTAACTTTCGTGGTGGCTTGTAACTATATTGTACTATACTAAAACTATAACTTCTGAGCCTCTTGAAAGTCACACTTTTCAACTTGCTACGTGATTTCAATCCATCGATAAATAATAATTCACACTTCTCTGTTGTTCACTCGGGTGAGGTCGTTAACGGCCGGGATACACGGTAAAACCATGCGCTGGTGAAGTTCCGTGCACGAGATGCTGATCTACACTGACCCATGGGTGGCCCTCTGCAGATAAACATCCGCAAGATTTCCACCAACGCCGTCAGCATTGCATTCGATGAGACCAGCAGTCTGGCAGATGTGGATGCGCTGCTCCGGGTGTTGAACTGTGGCCGCGATGCGCCCTTCGGTGCGGCGGCGTTGGCGCCTGCAGTCGAGGGCGGCGTGGGGCCCTTCGCGCGTCGCTCGGCCTTCCTGCAACAACCCATTTTCAACACCTACCACAATGAGCACGATATGCTGCGGTGAGGCGGGAAGTCACAGCGGTCTGACTCCGTGCTCCGTACCTTCGTCGCCATATGTGTTTTGGACATCCGTTCAATCTTTAGCAACGGTCCTCAGATACACCACCTGGGCAACTGGACATCGAAAGGCGTTTTGTCCGAACGAGTTTGCATTCGCGTTTGGCCTGCTACTTCGCATAGCTCTTCAGTTCAGTCTGCTAAATGATATCTATCGTCTGATGCATTTCTTGTACTTGACCTTGATTCTTAAATATTTCTCACACCCCCGCCATAACCCCAAAAACCTTCCCATGTTTTCGTCCTTATCGGTTAAATGCAGGTACCTGAAGCGGCTGGAGAATAAGGACCTCAGTCTGGCGCACAGCATGATCCCGCTGGGCTCATGCACCATGAAGCTCAACGCCACTACCGAGATGATGCCGGTCACCTGGCCCGAGCTGGCCAACCTGCATCCCTACTGCCCACCGGACCAGGCGGAGGGATACAGCGAGATGTTCCGGGACCTCGCCGCGCAGCTGTGCTCCATCACAGGATTTGACGCGGTGTCGCTGCAGCCCAACAGCGGCGCCAGCGGAGAGTACGCGGGCCTTATGGCCATCCGTGCCTACCACCTGTAAGTGTTTTGGGTTTTGCCAGCGTAGTGGATCTGGATCCGTACTGTTGCTGGATCTCCCGATTATTAAATACATCCCTTATGATTTCTCTCTCTTCACACACGTGTTCGTGAAGGGGGGAAAGGGACAAACGCATCATAGCGCCGATACTGGTTGTGCGTGTTAATTGGACATCGTTGGCGATGAGCATAACCACCTGAACTGCAACCGAACGAGTATTGTAGGTGTTTATGTGTATGGGATAGGAGGGGGGCTTTGCTTCACCCGTGGCCACTACCTGGATGTTCCTAACCCTGTATTTCGTGGCACCCTATCCGTTCACCCATGTTCACTTCCCAGAAATTAGTGATTTTCCCGGGTTCAGCACCCTGTGTATGTATCTTTACGGTTCTAATCTTACGGTCATGGATAGGGATAAGTCGGTATATTACTTGCCGCTGGTGAATAACATGTCATCCTGTTGTGGTAGTGTATGTGAGACAAAGAGAGAGACACCCTTCGTGAGTGTTCGTCCTCTTACCTTTCTCCATGCCCTTTTGTCTGTTCGCAGCGCTCGTGGTGACGCGCACCGCAACATCTGCATCATCCCCGTCTCGGCGCACGGCACCAACCCTGCGTCCGCCGTCATGGCCGGTATGAAGATTGTCACCGTGTCCACCGACGCTCACGGCAACGTGAACATTGCCGAGCTGAAACAGAAGGCGGAGCAGCACAGCAAGAACTTGGCAGCGCTCATGATCACGTACCCGAGCACGCACGGCGTGTACGAGGAGGGCGTGGACGAGATTTGCCGTATTATCCACCAGCACGGCGGCCAAGTGTACATGGACGGAGCCAACATGAACGCACAGGTATATCTGTGTGCCTGATTCCCCGCCTGTCTTACCACTGTGTATCTCGTACTGCTGTTGTGCCATGTCACTATGTGAATAAGGTTTAATGGGGGACCTGAAACGCCCCGTAGGGCTGTGACGACAGTCAGTTTCCAGATGTGTAACGTATATGATTACATATACCACACCATGTTGGTTAATAAACTATAACTGCTGAGCCCAACTGTTGCCGGCGTGCATTGCGCAATCCTAACAATAAGAGCAGCAGCACGTTGCCGGGTGGGGGATTGGACTTGGGTAGGCTCCACTGGATAATGGGTCCGTTGGCGCCATGACTGCATGGGGCTGCTGCTGCTGTTGTTAATGCGTGTATCTGATGGTGCTTGCATGTGCGTTTCGATGTTTCTAGGACGGAAAGATGAGGAGGCGGTGACGAAAACATGAAGCCGAACAGGACCGATGTTCCGGGCCTGCATGGTGGTCAAAAAACTATAACTACTGAGCCTCTGGGAGCTCTGGAATCCTCTTACTGGTTTCCGAAGTAGCCTCATTCCACACGTTTCCTTTATCTCCCCTTAAGTTCCCCATAATTAACACTGATCGATGAAAATTCTCCCCAGTCAAAGCCATAATTGCTATTTCCGCTCACGTCTCGATTGGATTCTCACTCCTCTTTCCCCATGGCGCATGTGACTTCAGGTGGGCCTTACGGCTCCGGGCATCATCGGTGCCGACGTTTGCCATCTCAACTTGCACAAGACCTTTTGCATTCCTCACGGCGGCGGCGGTCCGGGTATGGGCCCCATCGGCGTCAAGGCACACCTGGCACCCTACCTTCCGACTCACCCTGTGGTGCCAACTGGTGCTCTGCCGACACGGCCCTCAGACCCGCAGCCGTTCGGCACTATGGCGGCGGCTCCCTTCGGCTCGTCCCTCATCCTGCCCATCTCCTACGCCTACATCTCCATGATGGGATCCGAGGGCCTCAAGACGGTGAGTAAAGGGGCAAATACTGCGACTGTGAACACCGCACAGCGCACACGATCGATGTATGCATGATGCCTCCTATGGGTGAAGCAACGCCTCCTATGATGTGGGGCAGTGCGACGCGGCGGCGGTAAAGCCTGTGACGTTGATGGAGGGGAGGACTTATTATTTGATGCAGATAATGAAGGCCATCGGGTTGAGAGATATGCTCCATGGATATTTATGTAGGGCTATATTATGTTCTGCCTTGCCCTTGGCAATGCTAGCGATTGCTTCAGCGTGGTTGCTTCTTTTTCCATGCAGCTTCCTTCAGTGTGTGCGTGTGTACCTTATTGGCCTCATGTGTCGCCAACTAAATATTTGTCATTCCATGTCTCCTCCCCTTCCGCGAAGCCTATGTTAAGTCCCTTCATCTTTTTTCCCGATCCCTCTTTTTGCACAATCGCGTTCCACCTGCACCGCAACTCCTTGTCCCTCAACCCTCGTCCCTGTTCACCCAGGCTTCCAAGTTGGCCATTCTCAAGGCCAATTACATGGCCAAGCGCCTGGCGAGTTATTATCCTGTGCTGTTCACCGGGCCCAACGGCACATGTGCGCACGAGTTCATCCTTGACTTGCGACCGCTCAAGTAAGAACGGGGGATGGAAACGCGGCACACGATGCTGTCCTCAACCCGTATGTGTTTTGCAAGGGTGATCGCTTTAGACCATTCCAGACTTTTGCACCATTGCCCTATTGCGCATCCGCATGGAGCAATGGCGTACACGTCTTAGAAAGTTTGCTCTCCGCCCGCACCAACGCTTTCATACGAAATTTGCATGTCCACATTTAGCTTTCGGAGTTGGGGAATCCCGCTGTAAGCAACTCTTGCTGCCATCCGCCATGCAAACCGTACCTCTTATTCCCTCGATTTATGATTCATATCCATTATTGCAGTCGTTTCATGATGACCCACTGACCCTGGCAACCTCCCTATTGTCTCGATCGGTGGTTTCTGACTCAGGGAAACTGCCGGCATTGAGGCGGAGGATGTGGCGAAACGGTTGATGGACTACGGTTTCCACGCCCCCACTATGTCCTGGCCCGTGCCGGGCACTCTCATGATAGAGCCCACGGAGTCGGAGTCCAAGGATGAGCTGGACCGCTTCTGTGAAGCAATGATCTCCATCCGGGAGGTGAGGTGTTCAACCCGCATCTGACGGCGGCCTCAAGCTGTTGGGTTGGGGACCGTCAAGGAAGAGCCGAATCGAAAGACTTAATTCCAAATTCCAAGGGGTCCGTGGGCTTGCCATGCCAGCGTCAGATATTTATTATTGTGGGTTTGTGCGTGTGTGTGGGGGGGGGAAGGGGAGGCTTCATTGCTCTTTCGTTCAGTGCCCGCAACTCAAGGGGAACGGCTGTCCATCATCCGGCGTCGCCTGTCCTGCCCCTCCTATCTAATGCTCTCTTTTCCGCCATGATGTCCTCACCACCACCACTGTCAGATTCGTCCAATAAATCCATCATTTGCGTGCAATTAAATATTTTTCGGCCGCTGTGCGAGTTGGCCTCCAGCTCGAGAAGCTCAATCCTTTGCGGGGCCTGGCTAGGAGAGGCTCAGAACCTCTTTCCTACTACACTTGTTGGGGCGCTTTCCAAATCCCTATTTAGGCTAAATCCTTATTCGTACCTTGGCACCTGACCTTTGAAACCGTTTGTCCTACCGAGCAGGAGATCCGTGAGATCGAGCAGGGTAAAGCAGACAAGGAGAATAACATCCTCAAGCATGCGCCACACGCACCCTCGGTGGTGCTGGCGGACAAGTGGGAGCGCCCCTATACGCGCGAGCGCGCTGCATTCCCTGCGCCATGGGTACGCCAAGCAAAGTTCTGGCCCACCGTTAGCCGCGTTGACAACGTCTACGGAGACCGCAACCTCATTACGCGATGGGCTACTGTGGAATCTGCGGAGCCGGTCGCAGCCACGGCATAATAGTGTGACTATGAAGAAGAGGAAGAGGTGGACCTAGAAGGAACGGGGAAAAAGCTGGGAGGATGTGCGTTTAAGGACGCATCCATGCGGGCGGATGACTGTTCAGTTGTCAATTCCCTGAGGGAGGCTGGACGCTCTTGTTGTCGGGTCAATCGCGGTGGAAGTGGCAGTGCTGGTTGTGCTGCTGGTGGTGGAAGGTAGCCATGGGTACATGGTGTGTGGTTGTGGCCTCGAGCCATCGTATCTGTAAGCGCGCACGCGCCTCTCCACCTGCACCGCTCTATACAGCAGCTGAAAGCGGGAGTAGGTTTTGGAGCGGAACTCAATGTCTCGCGGATACAATGTGCCCGCCTTGCATTTCGCGCTGTGAGTGAAGGAGGAGCCCTCTGGAACTTATGCTGAGTCGCATTTGCCCTGTTTTTCTGTTTTGTCTTGAGGGGGTAGTGACTCGAGGGGCATTTGAGTTCCTGTTTGTCTGTGTGTTTTGTGTCTTAGCCTGTGGGTTCGCCTTTGCTTACGGCAAAACGCAGACACCGATATACAGGCATACGCGTGTGCGAATGTGTGCTCGCCGTCGCCGTTTTTCTCTCCTCTGTCAACAGCAGGGCGCACAAGTAGAGGTGGGGCGCAGCAGTGGGGTTGCTACGGCAAAACTGCTTCAAGGTGCCTACGGAGAAGCCATCTCTGTCCCCATACCATGTACCATTTATCAGGTCACGTGCAGTCGCGCACGGCGGGATAATATATGGGAGGGGCTTACGTGGAATAAAGGCTGGTCGTGTGGCGTGAGGTAAAGGCTAGGATGCGCTCTCAGGGAAGGAGGTTCCGTTGGAGGCAGTATATAGAACGCTGTAGAGTGTCAGGTTTGGTGTGTATTGTGTTAGGATCCCACTCCGTAACCCATGTTGGGCTTTGAAAATTGGTTCTGGGGGAGGGAGAGCCCGAGCTTGGCCGCTGCCATGACAATGACACTGGTTCATTACCGGCACGAGCGGAACATGCCACATATGCATATGTTCATTTTGTCTTGCAGTCGGCTTAATAATTGCGTGGCTGCAATGCGTACAAAGCATAAGGTGAAGACAAGATAGGATATACTTCAGACGTAAACTCAATATGCATAGGCTTCATGAACAGTTCTCATGAAGCCAGCGGATGTCGCTGGAGCAGGGTTTGGATTATTGCCTCCGCTATTATTTTTGGGCCAATCCAACCATCGTCATGCCAGTCATATACGAATGTGGTCGGTAGTTCCTATGCCCTGCCTTTATGAGTCGACTCACATACATAAATGTGTACCGCTTTTTGACAGCGGCAAAACCGTACAACCATTCTGGAGGGGGGTGGGCTTGGGAGCAAGTGCGAGCCCTGGGACCGGTTACTGGTGCAGCCGTTTAAGGAGACAAAAATGACGAAAATGAAGCGGCAGAAATAAAGATATTATCACCAATTAACAGCACGGCACAGATTTACATACATAGGAAGGATTTGGTTTCATACACATATCCGGGCGCAGGCCATGCCAGCAATGACCATGCTCAAGCATGCTCATAATAATTACACTCGCCGCTGATCTCCATTCTGAAGCTTATTACGGCATGCAAATTGCATAAAGTTTCAGTACATTGAATACAAAGTGTTGAAGTAGGAACAGTTCCTAGGCCTGAGCATGTCCTTATAGTGATGTTGTACATCAGTCATGCTCAAACGCTCTTCAAATCTAAAAAGAATCAATAATAAAATTGAATATATCTTTGCATTGCATCACAATGGTTGGCACGAACCGCGCGTCAGAAAGGATTCCAGGAAAGCCTGAGGATATCACGGTACGGATGTAGTACGTGAGGAGAAACTCAGTCAAATAAGTTTTGGGGCGGGGCCTCAGCACGAAGCGCCTCAGCTCAGGGTCCCTGCCTGTGTGTATGTGTGTGTTTTATAAAGACCAAACATGTTTTCTTGGCATATCTGAAAAGAAATAATTATTGCCTTATACATTCTATACTTCATGGCTCGTTTGTAGCGAACAATCATCGGGGGCCGGGGGACGGGGTGTATGGCATTGTGGTGCACTGTCCACGCTGTGTATGCAGTTTACATCTGTGTGCGCACACACCTGCTATCACCTCCATACCTAAACTGTATCCAAGGTATCCTAAGGTACAGATATTACGATCCTGCTTTTTTTCCAGTTCCATGGAAGGTGACACCAACTCTTGTAAAATTCATGCCTGGCCCTTCCAGCCCAGGACGGCAGTCTCAGATCACTTGTATAAATCTTGAGGTGCAAATGGGGTAAACGGGTAAATCTATCTTTTGACTCTAATTGCTTCCAACTTGTTATCACCCTGCCCGTCTTCCCCCCCCCCTCCGGAGAGTCCCATTGTCATTCCCCAGGGGGACTGCTCTCTGCCAATCACCCAGAGCCCCCTGATAGAGTCCCTCGTTCTTTAGTAAGGACGAATCCAGGCATGTACTTACCCTGGGCACCGCAGCTGTATGCAATTGTGGAAGTAGTTTCTCTCTATATACATTATATATTATGTTCTCGCTCGGTATCTTACACTTCATTATCGATTCCGCACACTTCATGCATACGATCGAACGAAGCTTCTGACATATTGACCTGCAAACACATTGACCTGCAGACACGTTGATGACCTGCAAGCACGCGTTAGTACACCGACATTCCTTATATACTCCTACTGGCCCGTAGAGAAATCCCATGATATCACCCTAGTGGTGGCTGGAGTTAGGAGTTTTGCGGCGGGAGGTGGGTGCTTAGTCACCGCTATCACCATCACCGTCCATAGTGCTGTGGAAGCGAGAAAGAATATCAAGTACTTATAAATCACTGACGCACATACTCTTATATATACATACAGAGAGAGAGAAAGAGACAGACAGAGAGAGAGAGAGAGAGAGAGAGAGAGACACACACACACACACACACACAAACAATTGTACAGCGTTTCCGTACTCTTGTCCAAGAACTTGAGTTCTCTAGAAGTCTACGCATACATACATATCACTTGTTGCTTGATCTTTAAGAGTATTCCTTTCAGAATGGTGTGACATGCATCCTGATGATGTAGGTCGTGTTACGGATCAGGCATCTGCGGATGGCTGGCTCATCCATGCGCAAATGAAGGTAGTGGGTCCCACGCACAGCATCCATCCATCCCTTGCTGCATGCGAGCAATGACCATTCGTTACACACCCCGATAGATGATGCAGAGATCGTTCCTTGCTTGTCAGCATCGACACTTGCTTATCCTGAACCCGTAACTTGTATGCAGTAATTCTGTAAATATCAAAAAAATATAAGTTACCACGCTCTAAGTATATATATATATACATATACATATATATATGTATATATATACTTAGAGCGTGGTAACTTATATTTTTATATATATTTATATACATATACATATATATGTATCTCCATACACCTCCCCAGAGAAATATGCTTCCATGATGACCATACCTGTGTTGTTTGATCATGCTCTTAAATAAGAGGTGGTGAGCGAGTTAGCGTCAGGATTAGACACCCGAAACATGCATTATCGTAACACTTCAACCTGCATATGCATGCATGGAGCGACAGCAGCGGCGGCGAAACCATCATACCCTGTCACATGCCTAGCCTTTTCCTCGGCACACACACACACACACGCACACACACACACACACGTCATGTGCATATGCAAGCAAGGTTATGATTACATCGCCCGCATATATACTTCCATACGACATATATCTGTTGCTTGCACGACCAGCCGTAATAAGCCGTAATAAAACATTTCATACATTATTACATCAATTCCATGCTTGTACGTACATCCCTTGTACGTAGAATACTGTTGTTCGTTCATGAATGCATGCGGATCGCAATCTACCGGCTCTTAGACAGGTGCCGTAGCAACATGAAAATAAAAATGTAAACCAAAGCAATCGAGCTGCTGCTATAAATTTCAGTAAGCGGTGGGTGGGCAGTAAGCTAGCAGGGTGGGCAATTACGTGCGCAGATTGCGCTTGTTTCACGACGGCGTGCAATGAACAATCGAAGAAAGTAGGTATCTAGCGCATTATATACCTTCATCGTCCGGTACGTATGAAATGCCATGAACTACTGCCATTACTTTGCAGTGCTTCATTCCGCGCACTATTACAAACATACAAGCAAGATAGAACCCAGCAGAGAACTATTGCACCATCTATCGCTGCATACGAGCACCGAATGAACACACTGCAACCTGGCAGGTAGATATACATGACAGGAAGGCACAGCGGCTGGTAGCCTACCCATACAGTTTCTACTCCATGCTGCACTGCTGGTGGTCCAGCATAACTATCCAGTTCTACAGCTTTACCCCGATCACTGCTGTGCCGCAATTGGCATGACGAGGCTGAGAAGAAGTGTGCCGCGCACGCACTTATACCAACCAATAATCAATTACGCACGAACGTACCCTAACCTCCGGCAGCAGTCAGCAAGGAGTCACATCACGGTGCATGGCCCTCCGGATCGTGTTCGCGTATCTTCCGCAGTAACTCCTTGGCTTAGTTTGCACCTCTGCTGCTGCTCGCCGTCCTGGGTATGTATGCATGTATATACTAGCCAGCAGGCGTGCGGCTGTATCGCCACTACTATATCTAACCGGCTGGCACGTCTACCTGCACCGATGCATGTATGTATGTACGTGATCGCGGATGAAAGCACGCAATGACCGAAACGTACGCACATACATACGTAGGCTCTTGGGAGAGACCGACCCACGCAAGGGTCGGTCTGTCCATGCACCGCACGCCTCCATCTGGTGGCTGGCTGATATGGTCATTGGACGTGAGTATATATGGCCCGTCAGGCTAGGTAGAGCTAGAGAGAATCTTGAGTCGGCATTTATCTATGCAGGTAAAATGCATTTCAGTTGAAGAATGAAGTTGCCACGCAGTTGTCAGTTGCTATCTAGTACGTAGTTCATTTGTCTGATGAAGCGAAGTCCGGACGTATGTAAGTATTAAAATAATGATGCACGGTAGGTGGGGCAGCAGTATTCCTTGATTCCCTTGTTGAAGAAGCTCAGGTAGCTGTTGGGCGGAAGTCACGCACGTGGGAATGGTGCCGATAATTAGGAGCAATAATTTAAGCTGGTTGGGCAGTATTGAAACGGCGGTGCATAGGCCAGCCATGGATGGATCGGATCAGTCAGCAATGGAACGTACGTGTTGGATTGCGCCACACAGGGGTGGACACAGTGTCGTATAAATCATGCCCTAAGCAAACGGGTCGCGAATAGTCAGGGATAGACCATCAAGAATCCTAATTACTATTTATATCATGATAATACACATACACGCAGAGTGCGTGCATGCAGATGGACAAAACCCCACAAATAATAAAACATATCGATATCGAGCACGCAGTTTAGTTCGCATTCTGCCTAGCTACGAAAATATTGTGCGGATAATTACTGCTTGCTTGCCATTCGCCACCCAAGTCACCAAGGTTTCGGTTAGTATTGTGTCAGAGCAAAATACCCGTACATATGTCATGCATCGCTGGTTCGTCAGTAGCAGCCTTTATTTGCTTCGCACAGGATATATACATACACACACACACATAAATAAATAAATAAATAAATAAATAAATAAATAAATAAATAAATAAATAAATAAATAAATAAATAAATAAATAAATAAATAAATAAATAAATAAATAAATAAATAAATAAATAAATAAATAAATAAATAAATAAATAAACAAATAAACAAATAAACAAATAAATAAATAAATAAATAAATAAATAAATAAATAAATAAATAAATAAATAAATAAATAAATAAATAAATAAATAAATAAATAAATAAATATATAAATATATATATATGTGTGTGTGTGTGTGTGTGTGTGCATATAAATATGTACACAACTATGTACATTTATTCACTGGCAGCGCCTCAGTACCCTAATATTCGATGCAAATATATATATCAAACGGTTCGAGACGTGTAATGAAGAGTGAGATGCACTCATTATATCTGCACTGTGCAGCAATAGTGCACTGGTGAATGCTTCGGCGCCTGCCATTGGTATAAACCCGCTACCTCACGGTTCAGTCATCTACTCGAAATATCTTGCAAATCGTTTGACAGGGTACAGCGCTTCGCTGCTGAACTCGCTCGCTCATCGTTCGTTCGGGCCTTCAGCCCTCACTTGCTCGTTCAGCAACAGGGCACCGTACCCTATTTCATATGTATATACACATATACACACATATTTACACATATACATATGTTGTAGTATACATTTACATATATATATATACACACATATACACATATATACATAAATGTATAAATATATACACATATATACATATACACACATATACACATAAATACACATATATATACATATATATTGTTGGTATATAAAGAAGATTATTGCGAGGGGTAATAAAATCCGTCAATCCAATACACTCACCACTCGCCCTCTGCTCCCAGGCACAGGTCAGGAAGGGTATAGGGCTTCTTGACACCCACACAGACAAAACTGTTGTTAGCGGCCTCGGCTGGCCAGTTGACGGAAACTGGGGGACAGCAGGATGGAAAAGACAGGCGGCCGGCAAGAAACGCAGGGTGAAGGGGATGGAGCATGATGAAGCTGTTCATATTTTTTCACAAAAAACAATTAACACGGCACAAAAGCCTGATAAAGGATTGTATACGCGTTCAAGCAGACCGCCGGACAGGCTTGGCGTCAATGACGTAATCTATTAACGCAGCCAGCAGGGGTGACCTATCACCCCTGAACAAACGCTTCTGAACGGAACACTGCTCGCTGCGTGGGGAGGATGGACAAATAAACTAATCAAAATCGGCTTGGTTCCTTCTATGTGTATGTGTGCTCCGTCCGACTCCTTTTATATTTCAGGTGTTGCACTATTGTGAGCGACTTGCCCTGAAAGGACAAGCACCATGGGCCCTGGCCGGGCCGAACCACAAAGCGCATGCAGAGGGACAGACGGCTAAATCTATCTATCTGTCGGTCAGTCGGTCGGTCGGTCTGTAGTATTCCGGGCGTATACATATCTATGCACGGCTCATATTCGGGATGATGGACAACATAGCAGTAGTGATACGTGATCTGGTGACATCTATTTTCACGATCGAGGGGTTAGTCGGATATTACTACATATATACATATTTGTGCATGTATGTCTAATATTATGAAGAAATACAAAATATATACACCTAATATTATACCATTATTCCGCCGCCATACGAACCTTTCATGGAGTTGGTCCCAGGAGCCCCCCAGCTGGGAGAGAGCTTCTTCGCTGTGCCGTTGAGGGGCCTGAGGGTGAAGCCCTTGACCACGGACCTCAAGGTCTCATCTGCAAGTAGTATGTATGAATTGAAGATCGGGGAGCCATTAGTAATAACGCACGCGCTTATCATTAATAGTAAATGTATTGGACGGATAGACGTAACACAGATAGACTAGCCTGCCTGGATATATAGACTCTTGCTATCAAGCTGGATAGCTAAGCATGCATGCATTATAATCCATGCATCATCACGCAGCAGTGTAAATACGATATAGCAATTTGCACTAATGATTATTTATGCTCATCCGTAGTGATGCCAAGCTAAGCCGTTCATCACGTTACGTTAACGTTGTTGTCAATCAGGCATACGTGGTACATTTGATGGAGTCATCACACATATACATAATACATATATATGTATATATATATGCATTTCAATTATACATATACATATCCTCCAGGCGCGCCGTGCGTAACTAGGTTTATCCCGCCCCTAATAACGGCTTTTATTCGCGACTTACTTGCGTACCACTCAATCTTAGCGAGGGGTTGTTCGGGCTTATAGCAGGTGCTCTATACATGTGGCAATCGAGGGAAGGATTAATGGAGGGCGGCGATGTAAGATACGTACGTAAACACATAATAAATCAGGCACACAGCAGGTATGTAGGCCAGGCAGGAACGCACTATAGTATTATTACATATACTCATGGCAACTGGCGGACATACTGGCGGAGAGATAGATAGATAGATAGATAGATAGATAGATAGATAGATAGATAGATAGATAGATAGATAGATAGATAGATAGATAGATAGATAGATAGATAGATAGATAGATAGATAGATAGATAGATAGATAGATAGATAGATAGATAGATAGATAGATAGATAGATAGATAGATAGATAGATAGATAGATAGATAGATAGATAGATAGATAGATAGATAGATAGATAGATAGATAGATAGATAGATAGATAGATAGATAGATAGATAGATAGATAGATAGATAGATAGATAGATAGATAGATAGATAGATAGATAGATAGATAGATAGATAGATAGATAGATAGATAGATAGATAGATAGATAGATAGATAGATAGATAGATAGATAGATAGATAGATAGATAGATAGATAGATAGATAGATAGATAGATAGATAGATAGATAGATAGATAGATAGATAGATAGATAGATAGATAGATAGATAGATAGATAGATAGATAGATAGATAGATAGATAGATAGATAGATAGATAGATAGATAGATAGATAGATAGATAGATAGATAGATAGATAGATAGATAGATAGATAGATAGATAGATAGATAGATAGATAGATAGATGGATAGATGGAAAGAGAGAAAGAGAGAAAGAGAGAGAGAGAGAAAGAGAGAGAGAGAGAAAGAGAGATGGGTATTCCATGCCTGTCCATGGGCTCAAGAAACCTGTTATCCAGATGGCTCGCTCGATCACTACTTTTCTAATAGGCGTATTTACTCGAGGATCAGTCCAGGTATTTTTAGTTACATATGCCAGACATTTACTGAGTGAAATGGAAGTCCAGCATGAAACTAAGTTAGGAGTGCCCGTGCGTCCGCCTTGACACGCACGGGTAGGTATTCCTGACACGCACGGGTAGGTGTTCCTGACACGCACCGCCAATATGCTAGTAATTACATGAACGTACATGCTTGCTTGCGTACCACTCGCACCCGAGCCACCGCCACTGGCCGTTCGGATTCCTTACCGGCACAACCTTGTCTTCTGCCAAGGCGCCAATCATGAAGCAGTAGTCGGTTACTGAAGGTCCGAAGGATGAGTCACTTTGTGCGAAGTATTTGGGAAAAGCATAGAAGGGATTCGTACCCTGGGCCGTGTTACACCTGGAGCGATACAGTTGGATGGGGCAGATGGCAATTCTTGGAGGGCAACATGTCAACCCTCATGCTCACAATGACAGGGTGCCCATTTTTAATATATGTCTTCCCTTTCTATATACATATACATATACATATACATATACACATATATATAGGGAGGATCTTAAACGGGGTTGCGGATCTCTCTCTCTCTCTCTTCCTGATCATGTATATATACATGATGGAATGCCATTCTTAATTTGTATTGTTTGGATATCATTCTCAGTGATGTTTTCCTGCCTCCCAACCCGCTGCGCTGACGGAGAAGCGGCTGCGATGCCCACCTGCCGCTAGGCTGCATGAGGAGCTGTTGGATATCGCCCGCAAGCAAGTAATAAAGGTGATGATATGATACGCAGCGGGCGCATGCATATTATACTCACGTGCAGTTGGGAAAGGGTTTGAACGGCACATTGCAGGTGATGGACTTTGAGGCTTCCAAGCAGCTTCCGCTAGCAGCAAGAATCACCGTATAGCCGTCCAGCTTCGGACTGCAAATGTCGCCCTCGGTCACCAAATCGATGAATTCGGGAAGCAAAGCATCCGTCAGCTGGGTCATCAAATCTTCCAAGGCCTGCTTGTCAATGCTGTTGAATGTCCCGCATGTCTTGATCTCGAGATCGGAGCACAACGTTGCGTTCGGAGCAAAAGGTGTAAATATGGGTTCCAGGCCAATGGTGGACAGGGCTTTGTTAAGCGATTTAGAGATGGACGTCTGGATGCTGGCGCAACCGGAGCTTGTGAAGCGGGTTTGCTGGATGTTGGTGGCGGGAGGCACCAGCGTAGCCGTGACGCACAACGGGCACTTTTCGTAGCCCGGGACAATCGGACCGCCACTACTCGGCGGTGGCAAAGGAGGTGGAGATGGCCGTGGAGGAGGAGGCAACGGTGGAGCTGGTGAAGGAGGAGGAGGCGGAGGCGGAGGGGGAGGGGGAGGGGGAGGTGGTGGCGGAGGCGAGGGTGGAAGAGGCACCGGCGGCGGCGGTGGTGGCGAAGGTGAAGGCGGTGGCGGTGGCGGTGGCGGTGGCGGAGGCGGTGGCGGTTGAGCCTGCACGACTGGCGTGACGGGGCAGCAGTCGCAGGCGGCGTCGAACGTCGCAGCCGTACAGGTTCCGGCAGGGAAGCCCGGCGACGAGCACAGTTGCTCCAGGGTGGTGCAGCCCTGGCGGCCCCGGTTGGGCTTGAGGGTGATGCACAGCTGCGCGCCCTGAGCTGTCAACGGGTCCAGCCCCAGCTGGGTGATGCGGAGAACGGCGCTACCGGGGAGGCCGTACGGGGGCTTATCGAAGGCCGCGCCGACCCGTGTGGGCACTCCGTTGAGAGTGGCGGTCACGGAAGAGCCGGCCACCAGGCAGCTGCTGGACACGTTGAACTGTACGGGCAAATGAGGAGGGAGAGAAGGGAAGAAAGGGGAGATGGAATGGGACGCGAAATGGCCGAACGCGAGGTTGGGGGATGTGTAGGACCATCGGGGGGTGCGTTCATAATGCAATCAGCATCGACCACTACGTGGGAAGATGGTAACCCGAACCCGATTATAAAACATGGCAATAATTGATAACGCAATGTTTATAGTTTTGATGCCATCAGCAGAAAAGATATGTGTTTCCTTGGCCGATTCATTCTTATCCACTAAAATCGCCCAAACTATAAGGGTGATTCCGCCTCCTAGAACCGTTTCAGTTATACGACCTATCTGATTGTGGCTATACAAGATTCGCAAGCGCTCGCTTGAAGTCACCAAGTGACAAAAACTCACCTCAATTTTGTGCAGCAATGCGGTGCAGCAGGCACCCGAGCAGGACTTCGCGTCCTGATGGACCTCGATTTTGAAGCAGTACTGGCTGCCTCCCAGAGGTACCCAAACAGGCGCCAAACGATATGCGCCATTGGATGTGTTGCATGAGCGGTAGGGGAAGTTGGGAATGGTGCCCGTCTGGTCGCGGTTCTCGGAAGACTCGTCGTCCGGCGACACAGCGCTATCGGCGTCGATGCCGCTGACGGTCCTGAAATCAACCAATCGCAATCAAGTGATGATGACAGAAATGCGTAATTGGTTTGAGGAACTGAAATCCGTCTACGCATTTGCCTATCGCCAGCCGGTGGAAAATTTCTGCGATCTAAGTTACCAGTATCGGTAACAAACAACCCAGCTTGGGTCTTGTGACGCTTATCATGGACAACGCAAAAGGATTAACGACACCATATCATCATTCGCACCAGTAATAATCTTGGCAATCCAACTCACCGCCCAAGCGCCACCACTGCCACGAGAAGCAAAGATAAGCGCAAGAGCTTGGAAATTTCCATATTGCACTATGAGTTCTAATTTGGATTCGCCTTTAACCTAACCTCCGCTCTTTTGTACTCTGGGTAGACCCTACGAATTAGCCCAATGGCGGGCGCTCGCCCGCAGCTGCACGCACGGGTAAGCACGGCTTCAAAGGTTCCTTTCAGCTTCTGGATATCCATCCTCGCTCTGATTCCCTGAGCATAATTTAAATTATTTGATATTCTGAGTGCATTATACAGAAGCTGGGTTAATATTAATGCATATTCGCAAGCTTTCGTGAGCCGGTCGTATCTTCTTTTTCCTTATGCCAATGTTGTCTTGCGTTATAGTATCAAGAACAAAACCTTATTTTATATTTCGTATTTGAGTACGGATTCAGTAATACTAGCAGAAGAGTACCACGGATATTCTCATTTCGCTGCGATTGCCGTCGAGGTAGCGACTGGGCAGCAACATCAGCGAATAAAATCGCATTTTCACTTAACCAACGCATAAACCTTGTAAATATTGTAGACCTCATGAAGTGCTCTTTAATTGTGTATCTAGTTTTAGAGTTCCAACCTCCCAAGGAAATACATCGATCCTGAGTGAGCGAGCAAATAAACATCGCTTTATGCGCTCTTATGATATAATTTCATATATTTTAGTATGAGCTGTAGGACGCTGTAGGAACAGGTTAACCCACCCCAACCCATCGAAAGTGCATATTTGCAAGCCTGGAAAGCCTCTTGTAATAATCTCACCCCTATAATCTAAATTATATCGGTCGATAATACAGGGTGTGAAGGCAGGATTTTCGCATGCCCCGCCGGTTCGGAAACAGTCCGAAACAGCTGAGAGGGGTATCCTAACATACCGCGGTCGTGCATTCAGGCGCGGCCTCACCCAAAATCAGAGCAACCTTGCCGCCTTCATGCTGAATCGTGTATCTATACCCAATAACTCTTATAAACCGAATAAACAATTTGGATACGGATAAACAGGTCGTAATGAAATATCGACGCCCACCACGCGCCGGTCCCTGTCGAACATTACCTTAATGTCATATACACCTCATAAATGTACCCAGAGAAGGCAAGAGGCAGAGCGTCATGAAATGAGTCGCTAGTGGGAGTTAATGGAATCTACGTAATAATACTCCGTACATAGTGTGACGTGCACGTCCGCCCACACGGCCGGCTGACGAGGGTTGTCGACCCCCTGTCGACCGGACTAATCGGAAGCTGGTGTTGCAGGAGCCCGACCCGCTCGATCAGACCGCCTGATAACAAGCTATTTGCAAAGTGTAAACAAAAGGAAGCGGACCTTTAATGATGTAATGAAGCGAATGCCATCGTTATCGCTACTGCTACAGCTTCTGTTACTGATGATGATGTTGATGATGGTAGTGGTGATGGTGATCGTGATGATAGTGATATGGTATCGCATCTCTGTAAGAGTTCATGCCGCTGTCCGCGGTGCTGAATCGACCCCGTACGCGTGTTCTCCGATATTTATGTTGAGTCCCAACTGAGATTGAAGACGACACTAAGTCTCTTACCAGGAGTCCCTTAGGGGATAGCAGTGCCTCATCCGTCCGTACTTCGCCGCCATCATTACACGTGATGTGGCAACAGATGAGCAATTGTCTGTCAAATCATGTACTCATGTACGATTTTGTACGGAGCTATGATTCGGTATATGTACATATATATACACATATATGCCACGTAATATCTTACGCCTTATGCAAGGAACGGATGCGGTGATCCCAGCTTCTGAATTATTCAACTTTAGAGGAAATGTAGTCAGTATTCTCAGGGGCATTCGCCGGCGATGCTGGTGTGCCGGCACAGACTTCATGATCTTGCCACATTGTTTCATACATACAATAAATTTATCTCATCCGCAATTTACCTCATTCACAATCCACGCTAACGTTTCCGAAAATCCCTACGAAGGTCTTCCATTCATGTCAACGCAGGCCTTCAGGCCCTGTTACGATTTTTGTAGTCCCTAGCATCATATGCTCATGGACGCTGGTCTTGTTGTCCGCCTAAACTAACTTGTTATAATCTTTGTTTTTCAGAGGTTGATTTTTTGCTTTTAGCGGACTTTCGTTGCCAATTCGTCCCACATTGCTGTACTGTTTAGGTTTACGTAGACTGCTGTTCGAACGCTACCAACCGCTTTACGTATGCAGATGTACGGATACATACCTTAAGCACCCAGCGACGTATTGATGCTACAGGTTTCGTAGCTAAGCAAATAGCGGTTTTCAGCAGACCGAACCAGGTCTACCTACCCTGAAGATAGAATGGGCCCTAACTTGTAAAAAAACGTAATATTTGGTGAAGTATGACACAACATTCAGCCAATGGTAATTACAAATAGCAATGTCAGTCCAGTTTCCAAACGTGCACACGCAATTGTCTTAATGATAACGGGAACGGGAAGGTGCACTAGTTCCTGCGATTTGTTGCGTTCCCGTCCAGACTTAGTTTCAATGGCTGCTTTGCAACACAACACTTCCCCTTCGCCACTAAGTCAAATCGATGCTACATAACTCTTCTACGCTACAGAGTCAACGTCCAGTTACCAATTTCTACTACCTCCTATGATGCATTATTCACGACGGGACCCCATGTCATACGCATGGGGATTTTGGCAGGACCGAAGGTCCGTCAGTCAGTCACTCGATAACGAAAATCAATCTGAACCTATTTGAAAGCAATTGGAAGGTTCTTTGCCTAGATGTGGGGCGCGGCCGCACATGCCAAAACCTGCCGGAGATATGTACTCACATGCACAAGGAAAGAATCCAGGACTGCTATATTCGCATGTTCACATGTCATCCAACTATCAAAGAACAGCTTAAGACTGGCCGTAAGCTTGTATCCAACGGACCAACTCTAGCCCAAGGATGACGCCCCCTCTCAACCCCTCATGAGAAGACCATACGTGTGTGTGGGGGGGGGGGAGGTCGATGAGAAGACTGAGCAATACAGCTCCCTGTACACATAGGACTGTCCCAGCTCCAGCACGAGGCGCTTGTCCCAGTGGATTTGTCGTAGAACCAGCTGTTATCCTGGCTCCGGGATCGGGTCGGGGTCACCACGAATGCTGTCGCACTGTCGCGCCGCAACCAGCGGAGCAGCGCTGGATATAACACTCCATCACGTCCCAAAGACAATAACGTTGAAAAGGAACTTTGCGCCACCCACGGGTGTGTGTGGGGAAACCCACGGGGGCCGCCCAGGGGCGCTTCCAGGTGCATCTCCAGATTACGGCCCCGCGCGGAAGATGGGGCAGCAGTAATCGCTGTTGTCCCTGTTGAACAGACTGGCGTAGCTGCGCGGGCGGAAGGGGGTTGGGAAGGTCGGTGATGTGTGCGTGTGTGAGAGAGATAGAGGGCTGGGTGTGCGGGGTGGGTGCGTAGGCAGGGGCATGCACAGTGACAACATCAGGAAGGCGCCTGTGCGCGATCTGTTCGGTGCACATGGGAACAGATATTGTTAGCCCGCCGGCATGGTGCGTGGCGGCATGCATGGAGGGTTGTTACCAGCAGCGACGGCGCCGCAGCCGGTGCCCAAGTACTATTCCAAGAAATGGCGATAGCACGTCAAAGCTGCGTCACATAGCTGTTTCTCCCTGGCGTTATATACCCCGCTTTATGCCTACCATTGGCCTGGCGCCCCCTTGCACAAATTTGCCATGGTGTAGGGCTTCTGCACCGCCACACAAACCAGACCGCCCTTGGCCTCCAGATCCGTCCAGTTGAGGGTGACTGGAGGACGACGTGACGAGCGACGAATCAGTTTGGAAATTCAATTGTGTGTGTGGAAAGGGGGGGGACAGAGGGAACACGGCGTCAACCATCAGTACCGAGTTACATATTTGGTTGGAGGAACTAACGTGACCTAGTTACACGATGCGATGCGATGTGACGCTATTTAAAGGCGGGCATGCAGGCTACACCTATATACCGTGGTAGGAGTCATGGTCTGGGTACGTTGGCCAGGAGGGATTCCAGCGGCCTATCCGATCCCAGCCGGGTGTTGGAACACACGTGGCACCCCCATGTCTCGTCCCAGTTCAATTCGTACGGCAATCACCACGCACCTTTCATTGTCGAGGTCCCAAGCGCTCCCCAGCTGGGGAAGACCTTCTTACTGGCGCCGCCGGCTGGGGTAATGGTGTAGCCCTTCACCACGGACCGCATGGCGTCATCTGCGAGGGAGAAGGAGAAGTGGTTTGCTGGTCTCAGCGGCGTTTTTATCGAATGCTGTGGTTGATTATACTTTCAGGGTGTTATAACTGTAACAAAAGCTACGGACTGGGTAGAGAGCCCCGCTTAAGCTCCGTCAAGCTGCCTGGGGAAAGGCTGGCCGTCGTGGCCAATGTGTGATGGGTTAGCGTATTCATGTTATGTAGCGACACCGACATGGCTGTTTGGACACCACTTAACACACACACACATATACACATCTCCACAGACAAGCGCGCACCGGCATTGTTGCTTACCAGTGTACCACTCAATCTTGGCAAGCTTGTCGTTAGCCGTGTAGCAGGTGCTCTGCGGGAGAAGGGCAAGGGAGATGGATGTCCAGAGAAGGTTCTGATCAGCGCTGAAAGGTGACCCTAAGGAACCGACCACACGCACGGCTGCACGTCAGGCGGATGCAACTGTTCAGATGGCATCTACGAGATTAGTAATGGCTGGCTCGTAATACAGCAAGTCCATGAAAGTCGCGGGGCGTAATGCATGGCAACATCATTTGCCAAGCTGCTGCGGTTGGTTCCATTTAGCGGTTTCAAATCATGAACCCCAAACTACGTCCAAGGCAACTACGTGTAGCGCGGTTGCCGTATAAGAACCCGTTTTCGGGTCCTTTCACCATCGCCACGCACTACACTGGCCCTTTCCTCACCGGCACGATGTTGGCTGTCGGCAAGGTATTGATGCCAAAGCAGTACTCTGTGACGGAGGATCCGAAGAATGGACTGGAGCGGGAGTAGTAGCTCGGCGAGACAAGGAAGGGAAGGACACCTTGGGTCGTATTGCACCTGGACATGCAGGAAGAAGAATGTGCGACGGGTCACACAATCAATCGCAACAACAAGAGATTTCTATCCATTACGTAATGGGCTCCGGTACCCGGTGCAAAGAGCTCGACTTCGAAAACAGAGGCGCAAAAACATTTAGATAAAGAGGGAAACAGGTAGATATCCAGACAAATACAAACGCGAATATAACCAGGTGGAGGTAGAGGTGGAGGTACGTATGGCTATATACACTCACGTGCAGTTGGGGAAGGGTTGAGGTGGCAAGAAGCAGCTGGCGGACTGAGAAACATCCAGGCAGCTGTTGCCGTCCGTTGTGATCTCCACCGAGTAGCCCTCAAGCCGCGGGTTGCAGACACTGCCACCGGCCGCTACCTCGATGAAAGAGGGCAGCAGACCCGAAACCTCACTAAAGAGGCTCTCCAGCGTGCTGACTTCCAAGCCGTTGAAGAGGCCACATGTCAGGACCGTGTCATTAAAGCAGTTCGTGCTATTCGGGGAAAATGGCGCAAAGACGGGGCTGATGCTTGAGACGTTCAATGCAGCGTTCATGGCATCGGCGATATTCTGCTGGATGGTGGCGCAGGTGGCAGCATCAAAGCGGTAGGGCCGGACGTCGTTGGCAGGAGGCACCAGCTTGGCAGCGACACATACTTCGCAATAGCGGTACATGGGTACGACAGGTGGAGGTGGCGATGGAGGCGGGGGCGGAGGTGGCGATGGAGGCGGAGGCGGAGGTGGCGATGGTGGCGGAGGCGGAGGTGGCGATGGTGGCGGTGGTGGAGGTGGCGACGGCGGTGGAGGCGGAGGAGGCGGAGGTGGTGGTGGTGGAGGCGGCGGCGGGCGAGCCTGAATGACTTGGGTGACGGGGCAGCAGTCGCAGGCGACGTCGAACGTCGCGACCGTACAGGTTCCGGCAGGGAAGCCCGGTGACGAGCACAGTTGCTCCAGGGTGGTACAGCCCTGGCGGGCCCGGTTGGGCTTGAGGGTGATGCACAGCTGCGCGCCCTGAGCTGTCACCGGGTCCAGCCCCAGCTGGGTGATCTTCAGGGCAGTGCTACCGACGGGACCGAGAGGAGGCTTATCGAGGGACGGGCCGACCCGTGTGGGCACTCCGTTGAGAGTGGCGGTCACGGAAGAGCCGGCCACCAGGCAGCTGCTGGACACATTGAACTGTACGGGTAGAAATATGGAATTAGCAGAGGGGACTACACGAAAATTGGAAATAAAAAGCATACAGAATTCACTTAAATGTCCAATTTTTTTTCGTTTGCTTGTGCGCAACTGCAGCTTATTGGCATGATATGGTATGACGGACACCGGATATTACTATCAGAACATCTTATCGTGACTCACTTCAATTTTGTGCAGTCCGGAGGTGCAGCAGGCACCCGAGCAGGACTGCGCGTCCTGGTTGACCCGAATAGTGAAGCAGTACTTGCCGCCGCCCAGAGGTACCCAAACAGGCGCCAAACGATATGCGCCATTAGATGTGTTACAGGAGCGGTATGGAAACAGAGAAATGGTACCGGTCTGGATTCCCTGAGCGACGTATTCCTCATAGTATTCCTCCGGATCCGCATTGGAGACCCTGGAAGCATTAGAATACAGAAATGTGAAGATATTTTAAATTACAAACGGGACATTCTTATGGTAGATCAGACCTTTATCATGACTAGGAAAGGCTACGAATTGTAGCAAAAATTACATTCCTACACAAAGTGTCATGTATGCTACAAAGTAAATTAGGGACAACATCATTATCCATTAAAATTTGCTTGGTGCACAACCTTCGGCAAGTATAGTCAGTTGGTAGCACCGTACTCACCATCCAACCGCCAGCGCTGTCGCAAACAGTAGGGCGATATAGGCAGTCCGCGCCATGGTGCAAGTGGATACCCTAATCGGTATACAGAAAGGCTCATATCGCTGCGCTTATGTATCCAAATCCTGCGTACGTCACATGGCCGAACGGCGGGCGCCGTTGCCGGTCTGAACTGGTTAGATTCCTCCGGGGTCCCATCGGCGTTGGCAGCGGCCACAACATCCCTGCGTTGCATCAGGTCATCGGGTCACTACACCAATCTGATTGCCAAGCCTTATGAAGAAAAGGGATGCGAGGGCGATAAGACGACTTCGAGAGCCCGTCTTTCAATTGTCGGGTGACACCGCTTGTGCTACAGAAATTTACATAATCTCAAACGGCGGATGTTGCGCCATCCACTGGCGTATTTCGTCACGCACTGAGAAGTGATTTGCTTATTGCTGAGTAAAATCATCCTTCATGTCTGTAGCATTTACTCCGAAAAGCACCTACCGCCGGTAATTGCCAAAGCCGGACACGGTAATCGTATTCTCGCGGATGGGAGGTAAGGCGCCCAATATGCCGGCGAGAGTATGTCTTACCATGCAATTAATAACGGACCATAGTACCTTTCCTTGCAACATTACTTCGATGTCAATCGCCGCTGTGCTGGAAGCAGCGCAGCAGCAGTGCTAAAGGTATGTGCACAACAGGGATAGCTGATCCCATACTTCCATCCTCTCTTCGCCGAAGATACATACATACACACATACATACATATTTATATATATTATGTGTGTGTATGAACGTAACATGAGATAATTTTGGATTAAAGGCTAAATCTCATATCCTCATTTCGCTCCTGCCAACTTGTCCCTCGACGGATGCAATGCCGCCGATCCATATCCCGATCTTCCCCAAACATTAAGATGCTGTACCTCGTCAGGAAATGACACCCCGCCCAGGGGATGAATAATTTCTTACCGCATCAGGATAAAATATTATAACATCGCGTTTTGCACGGGCCGATGTATATGTTGGATCAATAATGAGAAGGCTCGAGAGTAAACGACAGATCAGAAGTCTGGATCACTATAATGCATGATGGACCACGGTGCAACACAGTTATTCTGGAGCTCCAGGTTCTACCCCAACCGAGAGCGGGCCAAAGACCATATAGTTAAGGGCAGGGTGCCCCCATGTCGATGGACGGTGACGACCCCAATTAAAGTGACCCGCAGGCTGACCAGTAGTGGAGTTGACGCCTTAGTTGATTCGGCAGATTCCGCTGGATGCTGGTGGTGGGTGCTGAACCTGGGAAAACCACTGATTTCGGAGAAGTCGGCATGGGAGACTGGATGAGGGTGCCCCGAAACACCGGGGAAGGTAGGGACTGCCAGGTTAGTGGCCACGGGTGATGTACCCCCCTATCCTACACAAAAGTTATTACCCCTCTTCATGGAGCTTCCCCACACTCTGTCAGTCAAGTATCTGACATAGGCTGAAAAAACATGGCGAACCCTCATCGCATGATGGGGTGGCCACCGCCACCTTCGAGAGGGAGAGCATGAACGCCTTAACGAGCGACACACTTCCACGCTGCAAAAGGGATTACTTGAATCTGTGAAATTTGAGTCTTGCGAATACAATATTTAGTACCGAGATCTTGAGCCAAGGACACAAGACACAATCCTTACAGTGTTAAAGTCAATAACAGTAAAGCATCGCTCCATTTAGTTAGCTTGGGAACCGGCTAGCCGGCGGTCGTAAAGGCCTTGCGCGCCCAAGCATACTCATACCAACTGCGGCCAGCTAGTCGGTTAAGCCCTTACTTGGGTACATTTTTCATTCGTTCTTATATGGGCACGTGATGAGTGATTAAAAGGTAGCGTTGATCCATTTTGTCTATCTCGTCCCATGCCGTGCTGAGGTCCTGCAACAGACCCAGCCCAGCACGGCTATACATCAGGGTCGACAGTACTCCGCCAGCCTAACTCCTCATTCATTATCCAACTACTAATTTTATTTTTATCTTTTTTATAGTTCTTATGTCTATAGTGCTTTGAGGTCCCGGTCCTGACACTTCGCAACGAAAGGTACTCACAAGATCTGTCATGAAAAAAAACCATCCGATAAAATAATCAATTCTAAAATTACATGATATTAAACGGTGACGAGGCGAAGTAGTTCTGCGTCAACCTGAAAGCCGGAACAGTAGTGGAGGCACCTAATAACATAGTCATTGCCCAGGGATGTGATTATGACAACTTTAGGCCATTGTATTGGGATGGGGACTCTACGGACGCAAGTTCAGATGCTGATCGATGACTTCAGAGCAGTTAATCATCAACAGCTCGTATCCGAGCCCAGGCCTGGATCGAAATTAAGTCTGCCACATATGGGTTGGGGAGGCTTCCTGTGTCACATTGTGGAGTCCGGGGGAGTCGTCTTCTGTGCATGCAGTAGTACTGGTGTCCTTCGGCAGCTTGCGGAGAGCAGAGCCCCAATAACGTGTCTCGCCTTTCTCGGAATGGGGGGCGGCCCGGCAAACGTGATAACTTGGGAGTAGCCCATCTGTGTGCATATGCTTAATAGCCATCTTCCTCGTTTTCGTGTACCTAATACTTATATTAGCCATGAACATCCCACGTTATCCACCTGCATGCGCAACTTCATTCTGCTGACCGAGCTCAGCATCTCCTGCATGCTGCGCGTCGCAGCCATATATCGCGTCGCACACAGAAATGCTGAACAAAGAAAGGCGTGCTCGCCATGCATACATCAGCGGCCGCGTTGTATGTGCGGGTCCCATCCCCCATGCATACGCACCCTCATTATTGCTCTGCATGGGTGGCCCCAAGCTCCAAGCGAAGCCCCACGCAAGGCAGGATATATAGAGAGAGGCGCCCGGATGTAAAGTTGTTTACTGCGGTCTCCTTGTTCGAATATTTTACAAATATATATACTGAATACTCATCATTCACGGAGGTCCCGCAGGCCGAACAAATAAATGTATGTGTCTGCTGCGTGCGTGTATGAGACACGCACTCACGGATCTTCAGCCCCAAGGCAATCCAATCCAATGAACGACATACAGCAAATTCCCAAGAGACCATTGTATGTACAGCCTGGGTATCTCATCGCCAACCGAACAGAGGCCTGCTTTTCGCCCTAGCTACGTGCATATACCATCCACAAAGCAACGAACATTGCAAACACTAATCGACACGCGCATGCTTCCGACCGTCCATGCCCCGGCGGTATATGGGTGCATGGCGCTGACGTGCTTCGTTGGGCATCATATCACATCACATTGTTGTCAGCGTACGTAACGCATGTGCGATGCGCGTTCGCACGTATGCACATTTACGTATATCGATACCAAAGCATCTAAGCTACCCCCGATATGGGTGTTAGTTTATCTGCCTGAAGAGCAGCATTTGAGATAGAGCAGCCACCCACTGTCAAGATGTAACATGGCTCTAGATAGTGGCCGCCGTACCCGAACATATGCACCATATACACGCAGCAGCGTATTTCGCCTTGAGCAATCGATGGCATGCGTGTACAGCACACCACATACATCAGGGCGTCATCAACCATCGGTCGTATGTATGCGATGCGATGCGCATGATTCTTATCATGCAACCCGAGTGATCACTGATGACTGGCCCAGCTACGCATACACAATTTGCATTTGTTATGACCTGCACGCAGCAGCCTACATACTTCGCACGATATGCCTGCCATCCTATCAGTCATGCAAACAAGCAAGGCTATCTAATAACATCGATTCTGCTGACACGCAGGCACGTGCACCCGATGCATGCATGGACTTACTACGTAAATAAAGGCCTAGCTATCTACGCTAGCTAACCACGTCAATGACTTATTAGATCATATATTCATTTGAATACATGCATACTCACGTAAGCATCTGGCAATAATGGAATAAGCGAAGTACGTAATGCCTTGTGCGGGACTCCATCCGTCACGCAGTACATACAGCAGCAACGACGCGAGGCAGCGTCATGTTGCTGGAACCGCAAGGTGACATGAATCCCAATACGTACGTCTGCCAACGCTCATATATATGCCAACGTACATGCGTAAAACAAAAATGGCGCATTATTATTCAGCTCCATTCTGGCCGACGACCGGCTCCATGCTCCCCCGCCCCCTCGTTTACGGGCCCGAGCGGAAGGTGGGACAGCAGTAATCGTTGTTGTTGTTGTCGTCCCTGTTAAAAATGCTGACGTAGCTGCTCGGATGGACAGAGTGTGCGTATGTGTGCACGGGAGGGGCGGAACGAGGCATGGGTTCGGTCGTTGGAGGGAAGGCAACGGGCGACGACGGGTTGTTGGACACAACATACATGATTGGCAACATATAGATAAATATTATAAATTGCAATTTTTAGTTATGTACATATATATACAATTTAACAACATATATACAGCCTAAGCAGGAAACAAGGCCATAAACTGAGTCTTATTGGTCCGCCGACAGCATTTATATGTAAGATATGTAGGAGATGAACTATACCATCATCCAGTAACCTAGATAAGGTTCCCATATAAGTATGTGTGTGTGTGTGTGTGTGTCAGTGATAACAATCCATTCGTTCAAATGCCCCAACCTTGCTGTTGCTTACCACTGATTAGAGGGCGGATCCATGCACACATTATCCATAGTGTAGGGCTGACGAATCGCTACACACACCAAGCCGCCGTTGGCTTGTTCGTTTGTCCAGTTCAGGGAGACTGGGGGATGGATGAATGTGAACGAAGGGTGTTGAACACAATTGAAAAAGGGAAGGGCAACAGGAACTAATAAGGATTATGTAAGCTACAGTTGCTGTTATTACCACGCATGGCTTTCTTATTTATTCGCTCCACGCAAAGCAATCAAGCGAAGGTCCATCTACCCAGATCTATCGCTCGGTACCCCTATTGCTCATCTTGCAGCAGGTATGCATGCATGCTAGTTGAACTCCGTTATATTGTGATATACCTTGAATGCATACACAATCTGCACATAAATGAATGCTGTACTGCATACGTGCTGATACGCATGTATAAATATATTTGGCTCGTTCGTTCACAACTGCTTATAGATGCTTCCTAGGTAGAAGCCCTACATACATACCGATCCGTCAGCAGTGCGTGCGTGGCCTATGTATGTAAGTAGCCAGTGAGTGCAGTGCGAATTGAAGTTATTACGTTTCCTTACCCTTCAGGGTGTTGGCTCCGACCGCACCCCAACTGGGGGAGACCTTCTTGACTGGGCCAACAGCGGGGTACAAGACGAAGCCTTTAACGTATGACCTTACGTTGTCATCTGCAAAGAGAAAAGCAAGGGGATAGATGCCGAATTATTGCTTTGTTAGTTATCCATCAACACAATCGTATATATAATATGACATGTATGGTAATGATTCATTACAAGAATCTTGTTGGATATATTTATTCGTAACTTCGTGACTAACTAGGCCTGCTCTATTTTACTGTACGCGAGGTAAGACAGAGATAGAAGACTTCATATATATAAAGGATCTATCTATCTAGATGTCGTTAACTCGCTCACGAGCCCTGAATATTTTTTCTGAATGAGACAGCATGCAGGTAGGGCATGACAAATAAATGCATGCAACAATAAATACGCGCACGCACGCTCTCTCTCTCCCTCTCCCTCTCTCTCTCTCTTATAAGCCGATTTTAGTCACTGAAGTGTTAAATATTTGCTCGGATTATCAACTAGTTCTTGTATAAGATTCTTGTATAAGATTCCAATTTAGGGAATCCACCCTACAGTAGGCCCTGACTCCGTTGCTATCATCTCAGCTCTAAGTTTTGCTTTTCTCAACGATTCACCGGCAACAGTTGATATTTCGTCTGGTACTCTAGAAAATTCCGCCCCTCTGGTATAGGGTACCACACAAAAGGTACAGAATTTGTCACAACCTTCTTGGATTGAGACAAAAGCACTTGCTGGAGGCATTACCAAAATAGTTACGACAATAAAGCGTGTTACGGCTCGTCAAACATTCAGATTATTACATATATATATGTGTGTGTGTGTGTGTGTCTGTGTATGTTGCGAATATTTAGTGCGATCATTTGCGACGCCGAGATGCATGGCTGCTTTTATTACATAAACCTGGCCCCCCATGCACACACTACTACTGCTGGCACGCATGCACTGATAACTGCTTACCTGCGTACCACTCGAGCTTAGCTATCGTATCGTTTTCCTGGTAACAGGTGCTCTGCATGTAGATGGAAGCAAGGAGGGCGAGAGAACCGTTAGCAAGGATGCGTGAGGGCATGTACATACGTAGCTAGCGTTACTCCCTGACAGGTCATTATTGGCTATCGTTTGCAATAAATAAACTTATAACGCATCATGGTTGCGCCATCAACAAGTTAAGGTGGTAATAATCTGCAAGCATGCAAGCACAAACCAGGTAGAGTCGTTGGTTCCTTGGTTCTATCTTTCTATTGGCAGCAGGGAGGCCGGGCCCGAGCGATGTATGATGTATCCAGATGGTTATAGTCTGATGATGCGTCCGTGAGGCGCTAATGTCTTAACACCTTATTACTGTCACGTAGCATAGCGGCTACGTATGGGGTACGGTGCTGGATGGGTGCCATGAACATGATCACGCGAAAGCGGCAGCAAGGTCCCAGAGGATATATAGCTAGCTAGGGTGAAAGGCAGGGCGGAAATGCTAGCTAGCTAGCTAGATGATGAAGTGAGAAGTTTACTGTGACTTCTTATACAGGGATTTGCGATGTTACTACTGCTGCTGGACGCTGATGTTCAGGCAGCTAGCTAGCTGAATCATAAGGTCAGGTGAATCAAAAGGTCAGGTGAATCATAAGGTCAGGTGAATCATAAGGTCAGGTGAAGCATAACGCCCTGTCTGCCCTGCTGCTTGCTTGGGTGATGGCGGACATACAACACTCCGACAGTTATTGCTCACCTTGACAATCGGAACCGTCGGCGGCAATGCCGCGATTGTAAAGCAGTACTCGTCAGATAACGTGAAGTTGCTGCTATTTTTGACTTGGCTGTAAGTCGCCGCGACCGTGAAGGGCAAGACGCCTTTTGTGATATTGCATCTGTACGAGCAATAGAGCGATAGGCAAGCAATAAAGGCAGCGTGCGAACAAGCAAGGAAATTAGGCTAGTCTTGGTTATGTACTCGGAAGGGCGAGTCCATATAAATTTCCACAGCGGAACGTTCGGATCGCATCATACCCTTATCATCATCTTCCGTCGTCAGTCACCCGTTCGCTCATGCGGTCACAGGCGGTGCATAAGGCAAGGGGGCGTTGTACGCACCGGGCTACATTCAGACAATCCATTGGGTTCCTACATGAGACTCCACAGCCGTTTTCCACGAACGTACACAGACAGGCAGGTATATACACTCACGTGCAGTTGGGGAAGGGCGTTTGTGGCAAGAAGCAGCTGGCGGACTGAGAAACATCCAGGCAGCTGTTGCCGTCCGTTGTGATCTCCACCGAGTAGCCCTCAAGCCGCGGGTTGCAGACACTGCCACCGGCCGCTACCTCGATGAAAGAGGACAGCAGACCCGAAACCTCAATAAAGAGGCTCTCCAGCGTGCTGACTTCCAAGCCGTTGAAGAGGCCACATGTCAGGACCGTGTCATTAAAGCAGTTCGTGCTATTCGGGGAAAATGGCGCAAAGACGGGGCTGATGCTTGAGACGTTCAATGCAGCGTTCATGGCATCGGCGATATTCTGCTGGATGGTGGCGCAGGTGGCAGCATCGAAGCGGTAGGGCCGGACGTCGTTGGCAGGAGGCACCAGCTTGGCAGCGACACATAGTTCGCAATAGCGGTACATGGGTACGACAGGTGGGGGCGGTGGTGGTTGGGCCTGCACGACTTGCGTGACGGGGCAGCAGTCGCAGGCGACGTCGAACGTCGCAGCCGTACAGGTTCCGGCAGGGAAGCCCGGCGACGAGCACAGTTGCTCCAGGGTGGTGCAGCCCTGGCGGGCCCGGTTGGGCTTGAGGGTGATGCACAGCTGCGCGCCCTGAGCCGTCACCGGGTCCAGCCCCAGCTGGGTGATGCGGAGAACGGCGCTACCGGGGAGGCCGTACGGGGGCTTATCGAAGACCGCGCCGACCCGTGTGGGCACTCCGTTGAGAGTGGCGGTCACGGAAGAGCCGGCCACCAGGCAGCTGATTGACACGTTGAACTGTACGGGTAGGAATATGGAGTTAGCAAAGAGATAGGCCAGTTCGTCAAGGTTAGGGTCCTTCCCTGAAAAGGATTTAGAGCCCTTATTGCTATGACAAGTGTAACAGCGGCACTTTCATGTCCTTCCCGAATTTTGCCGATATTCTTTCATAACCAATGTTGTGTTGATTTTTAAAGTTGATTTTTAAATAGGACTTTTGTGTTTAAATTATGATTTCAAATCTACAATCGCTGGGCCAGTTCCGGGCCTTCCGAGCATAAAGCATTCCGTGAAGTGCGAGCGACATCCATCGTGCAACATCCATAATGGTATCATAATTGAAGCAAATAAAGAAAAAGAACGCCTTCATACCTCAATTTTGTGCAGTCCGGAGGTGCAGCAGGGACCTGAGCAGGACTGCGCGTCCTGGTTGACCTGGATAGTGAAGCAGTACTGGTTGCCGCCCAGAGGTGCCCAAATCGGCGCCAAACGATATGCGCCATTGGATGTGTTGCAGGAGCGGTAGGGGAAGTTGGGAATGATGCCCGTCTGGATTCCCTGCCCTTCCGTGTCATCGTATTGCGCATTGGCGACCCTGAAATCATGTGATTATGTATAAATTATAACGATATTTTCCAGAAAATACTTGCACTAGGTCATTCTGATGGTGGTTAAGTTTCTTACCTCCCCCGTCCTACGAGATATTGAACTAGCAATCATCCAAATTTAATAAATAATAATATATGTTAAATCTTATTAATTAAATTTATGTTTAATCGCGACAACATGTAGAGTCAGATAATTGTCAGTTGATGGTACGTACCAGCCAATCGCCAGCGCTGCCACAACAAGCAGGGGGAAATATAATTTGCAGGACATGATAAACTCAGCAATCTCCCGTACCATGCAGATCAATAACTTGTGCAAGCCTTTTGTACCCAACCGGGTCGTACGGCAATAGGGTACGCCATACGGCCGTGCGGCGGGCGCCGATAACGATGAGGTTCCGGGGCAATCCCTTCGATATGGCAGCATCCCCGGGCAACCCTAACGTAAACCACTGGTACCTCCCCAGGGAGAGCATTAATGATATATTATAATATTTGGGATGCTATCTCAGAAAGATGACTTTCCGTCCCGCCACGTTTCGGTTTGCAAGTGACACTACATACTCTGACATCAGATGGATGTTGCATCGTCCGCCATAGATTTCTTCGCCTTCTACTCGCTCGCCCGCGTGTTTTTAGATCATGCTTCTGTCTGTAGCGCGCAGCAGTGCAGTTCCATCCATTTGCTGTAATGCATGTCGGGAACATTTAAATTACCCGTTATATTTCATGATGATCAGGATAATGTCCTGTCCAGCAATGTTGGCGGCCATTTCTCTGCCGGAACTTTGGCACTATCCGCGTGCGCTTTCTTGGCAGGAATGCGGAAGTTAACGTTGGATAATTGATGCTTAGTCAATTAACTGCAGCTGCATGCTGCAGCAATGCTGGACACCAACAGCTTCACTTTATTTCGATTTATTTATTTACTTCGCTTGCACACCCTTCCTCCTGCTACATAAGATATATAATCCTTCCAGCAGTGATTTTTGCTTCACGTTAAATTTTGCAGGACGATATATAGCATGGATGGCTGGGCGTACAAATGGTGCGTGTTGCTGTTGTATGTTCATTTCCCTTCCCACTCCCTTCCCTTCTGCTACGTTCTTGACCGCTCTTGGCCTGCGGGCAGAAACCTTGCTTTCTGGAGGTACGTTTCTAAATTTTTTTCATCAACGGCGATAAGTATACTTGCGCAGATAGCGTAGACATGTTTATATACATAGTGATAGAAAGAAGGGCACCTTCTGGGTTTTCGTCTTCCTTACCGAATTATACATAAGCATACGATACTTAGGCCACCGACGTGCGTCGTCATGCGTGCACACATTTGCTTTCTCGCCAGAGATGGACTTGGTTGACATTTACACGCTCTCCAAACACTCACTACAGTTTCACAAGTAGGTAAGGACACGCAAGCTGTTTTGCCCCAGCAAGCTCGGCGAAGGGCAATGTCGCACGTGAAGTGTCCACATTTTGCCCTGCAATGGAGTTCGTTTTAATAATTCTTATTACACTCGGAGTTCTATTTTTGCGGTAAGGAGCGGGAAGGCAAGGAAGCATCACGGCACTCCCGTACTTGGATGTCGACGCAGGACTACTTCCTGAATGATACCGTTGCCGGGGACGAAAAGTTAGTACCATAAGACGGCATAAGGAGATATCTGAATTGACATGGCGGCCCGACCACACAGCTAGGGGCAGTCATCACGCACGGAACTGGGCTCCGTAAAGGGAACATCATAAAACGATAATTAACGGGTCGGGAAGCAAGCAATCGACGCTTTTTTGATGTTATCCACTGCAGTATCGTCGACGAAATTGCATGAGTCCATTTTTATTTATCTATTTATATTTATGGGCTTGAGACGGCAATAATTGCGCGCATGCCCGTGCGATACATACCAACCAGTGACACGTTAGCACCAGCTCCATCAGCAGCTTCACCAGCAGCTTACCAGCAGCTTCACCTTGTGCGTGCTTTCGAAATCGTGTTCCGCGTCCCAGCCGTTGCCTGGTAATCGGCCTTGTACTCAATATAAATTTATTATGTCTTAATCTCCGGAATGTTTTACAACTTCATGAACCTCGGAAATAAAAGTCGTTAGCCTTTCTTACTTTACGTGTTTTTGCCTTGACACATTAAGTTACGTTAAGATACTGGGCGCCGTCGACATCCCGCCAAGTTCGCCACAATACCTTCCTTTGGCCACCTTCGTTTTTGTGATTGCTTGTTAATATCATCGCCGTATGTTACCACCGCTCATCCCAACGAATAAGAGGTACCTCCGTACGTACTTTACATCCTCCTGCAGTCCGGCGCACTGCGGAGAACGAGTTGGACGACGGCGCGACGTGAACCGTATGTTCCGATGCGATTGACTTTAAGTCTGCCAACCCTGAATGCAAAAGTAAAATATTAAACCGTATACAGCCGTGTATAGACGATATATACGGCTTGCCTTCCGGCTGCCCAATCATTTGGATTGCTTCTTTGCCTAGTAAGCAGTAACAGTGTTCTCGTTACGTTCGGCATTCTGCCCTATCTATCCTGCCTTTATTTTAGAGCTTTGTCGCCTGCATTTGGTTGGCATTATTTCATCAGGTACATGCAGGTTTACCGGGTCATCACGTATGCAAGTAAGGAGAGAATGAAGACAAGTGGAGCAGGCGACGACAAGTAGTCCCAACCCCTCTCGCGACTCTTGAGGTGCGACGTTGCCTTTTTCGTCCAGCCAGCTAGGCCCTGTTGTCACCTTGTTTGTTACTCCAGTGCTGCCAGTGCTCGAGTGCTGCGAACGACCGGGAATGGAAACCCCAGGATCGGCGTGCTGCCGAAGGAAGCAGCAAGAGCGAAGCTGAGAACGGACGTGGCACTGCTGCATGCAAGGGAGCAAACACTGCGCGAGTGAAAAAACGCGAAACCTTAATTGAGCGCAAAAAAGAAGCAAGCAAGCCCTACAACTGTTGTGCTACGGTTCATTTCCCGCCGACGCGTAGGTCGACGCGATCCTACGAGGCGAAGTGCTTTTGTGATGAACGCATTACATATGAATGAATCTGCATGATATAAATGTATTCGCATACATTTATATATGCATCTGGCATGTTGTCATTATCCATCGCGACATCGCATCATGGCAAATCCGCCTAGCATGCATGATTAACCGAAGCATTGAAGTGCGCATTATGCTCGTGCTACAAAACGATAAGTAATATTATCTGATATAATATTACTTCATTTAAGCACACGTTGAGAGCGCCGCACTCGTCGCGATACATGCCCTGCAACCGGATATCGTTATCCGGACCCTTGCATCATGCGAATGCCGGAAAGGCTTATACGTTGTTATGCGTAGACATCGCCTAGACGCAGTAGGGTTGTCACATCTAGGATCGGCCTCCTAATGTGAATCGTACGGCATTGCGATGCTGCGAGTATAACAGATGCGAGGACGGCTAAGCTAGACAAGACATTCGATACCGGAGAACACTTGTGTGTTCTACATTACTATTACTATACGATATTCTACTTAGCCCGAGCTAAGCCTGAACTTCGCTAATCACCGCCGCGTGATGATTGCTTGCTTCCGGCGCTGACGGCGATTTCGTCCATTGCATCATTCCGATCTGTAAGACCGTAAGTTATATCTCTCTTCGTCTTGAAGTCTTCCGCTGTCTCTGTTTGCTCTCGCTTGCCTTGCTGTACTTGCAAGTGCTCGCGCATCGGTGTCGATAGTCTCCAGACGTGCAGATACTTATGAGCAAACGCGAACGAGAGGTACAACAATTTGGTATCGAGACAGGTTCGTTGCCTAACTGTCTCTCTTTGTCTAATCGGAAGTAGGTTCTTTCTATGGCGAGTTCCAGCGACGAACCACGAGGACCGCTAGATACTTTTGCCGAAGACCTAGGCCGCGCCGTTTTGGACGCCGCCGCTTCCGGTTTGTAATTGTTTAATTGCTTTTGCTTAGATTGCTGCACTTGTTGTGTAAGTGTACGCTCTGAGTCGCAGGTAATCTCAGTGCACCGGCATTGCTTGCCGCGGCGACTGAGACCGGCTTTCGTCCGGACCAGTTGGCGACTCTCATCGCCCAAACTACGGAGATCAGGACTCAGCTGGGCAAGTACTTGCTGAGTTTACTGAATCTTCTCAAGAGTACTGTCGGTAGGCTCACCGAATTGTTTTGTACTCTTGCCTTTGCGATAGAAGTCGGCTTCTATTACGCAAAACTAGGGTATCGTTTCGTGCTCCATGTCCGCGGAACACGACGATACGCCGCACACTAGCCTAGCTAGCCAACCCGATTTCGTTGTAGCTGCTAGAGCGCCGGATAGAGGTCTTGAGACTGTTGGCGCGCGAGCCACTCAAGAGCCCCTTTTCCTTCAGACCCCTGCTCACTTAATTGTGCCGCATTCAGTAGTGAACACGAATATGGACAACACTGCTGGACCAAGGGTTCTGCCATTACCTCAAGCTCGAGGGCATGATGACATCCCTGAGGTGATGAGATTGTCGATTACCGTTCCTAGGCTCAATATTTCGCTGACCGACAAGACACCAGTGTTGTGCTACGGTTCATTTCCCGTCGACGCGTAGGTCGACGCGATCCTATGAGTCGAAGTGCTTTTGTGATGAACGCATTACATATGAATGAATCTGCATGATATAAATGTATTCGCATACATTTATATATGCATCTGGCATGTTGTCATTATCCATCGCGACATCGCACCATGGCAAATCCGCCTAGCATGCATGAATAACCGAAGCATTGAAGTGCGCATTATGCTCGTGCTACAAAACGATAAGTAATATTATCTGATATAATATTACTTCATTTAAGCACACGTTGAGAGCGCCGCACTCGTCGCGATACATGCCCCGCAACCGGATATCGTTATCCGGACCCTTGCATCATGCGAATGCCGGAAAGGCTTATACGTTGTTATGCGTAGACATCGCCTAGACGCAGTAGGATTGTCACATCTAGGATCGGCCTCCTAATGTGAATCGTACGGCATTGCGATGCTGCGAGTATAACAGATGCGAGGACGGCTAAGCTAGACAAGACATTCGATACCGGAGAACACTCGTGTGTTCTACATTACTATTACTATACGATATTCTACTTAGCCCGAGCTAAAGCCTGAACTTCGCTAATCACCGCCGCGTGATGATTGCTTGCTTCCGGCGCTGACGGCGATTTCTTCCATTGCATCATTCCGACCTGTAAGACCGTAAGTTATATCTCTCTTCGTCTTGAAGTCTTCCGCTGTCTCTGTTTGCTCTCGCTTGCCTTGCTGTACTTGCAAGTGCTCGCGCATCGGTGTCGATAGTCTCCAGACGTGCAGATACTCATGAGCAAACGCGAACGAGAGGTACAACAATTTGGTATCGAGACAGGTTCGTTGCCTAACTGTCTCTCTTTGTCTAATCGGAAGTAGGTTCTTTCTATGGCGAGTTCCAGCGACGAACCACGAGGACCGCTAGATACTTTTGCCGAAGACTTAGGCCGCGCCGTTTTGGACGCCGCCGCTTCCGGTTTGTAATTGTTTAATTGCTTTTGCTTAGATTACTGCACTTGTTGTGTAAGTGTACGCTCTGAGTCGCAGGTAATCTCAGTGCACCGGCATTGCTTGCCGCGGCGACTGAGACCGGCGTTCGTCCGGACCAGTTGGCGACTCTCATTGCCCAAACTACGGAGATCAGGACTCAGCTGGGCAATTACTTGCTGAGTTTGCTGAATCTTCTCAAGAGTACTGTCGGTAGGCTCACCGAATCGCTTTGTACTCTTGCCTTTGCGATAGAAGTCGGCTTCTATTACGCAAAACTAGGGTATCGTTTCGTGCTCCATGTCCGCGGAACACGACGATACGCCGCACACTAGCCTAGCTAGCCAACCCGATTTCGTTGTAGCTGCTAGAGCGCCGGGTAGAGGTCTTGAGACTGTTGGCGCGCGAGCCACTCAAGAGCCCCTATTTCTTCAGACCCCTGCTCACTTAATTGTGCCGCATTCAGCAGTGAACACAAATATGGACAACACTGCTGGACCAAGGGTTCTGCCATTACCTCAAGCTCGAGGGCATGATGACATCCCTGAGGTGATGAGATTGTCGATTCCCGTTCCTAGGCTCAATATTTCGCTGACCGACAAGACACCAGGGCATAACATAGCCGATGCAACTCGTGCGTACGTGCGTGACGCTAAAAAGTACCTCCAAGCTGTTCATGGTGGCGACAATGACGGTATCAGGTGTCTCTTCGTTGGTAACACCCTCGAGGGCGCAGCGAAGGACTGGTATCGCAATTGGACCAACGCCCGGGGCAGCTATACTTTTGACGAGTTAGTCGTCGCTTTGCTCGCACGATTCGCTACTGAGGTTCAAGCACGCGATGTGGAAGCTCGTAACGTTTTGGCAGCGGGTAGCTACCACATGCGTCGGGATGAAAATGTACCTGCGTACCAGTCACGCTTTGAAGCACTAGTGACTCCCATTGCTGACCTCACCGAATCTGAGCGTGTCTTTTGGTTTAGGCGAGGCCTAACGAAACTTTTGGCTAAATGGTGCGCCACTGACTTGGTTGGAGCGCAGATCAAGTCGTATGACGCGTTGGTCGCTTTTGCTAAGGGCGCGGAGATACGACTTCTTGCCGGCGAGGAAGAAGTCAAGTCTGCCCCTCGTGCAAATGCCGTGCAAGTGCAGGATCCGCTTGGGGAAGCTGTGGCTCTCGACCAGGACCTCGGCGCGACCCGCCCCACGCCTACTGCCGCGACGCGACGCAGCAACGGGCAACGCAAGGCGCGCGGGGGCGCTAGCTCGGGTGTCCGTGGTACAGGAGGAGCAGGTCCGAGCTCGGACCCAGCTAGGAACAGGAAGCGTGGTGGTGCGCCGTCGTCGGCAGCCGCACAGCGTTCCGACCCCAACGCGAAGCGTACTCGTACGGACGACACATTTATGCCAAAATGGAATTGCAATCGTTCCGAATTCGAGCGTCGGAAATTGGCCAATGTTTGTCTACGGTGTGCGGAGAATCATTCCACGAAGGATTGCCCTCTAATGCCGCCGTTTGTACCTCAGCCGAAATAGGGGCTTGCCTGGGTTCCTGCGGAGGGGGCACCACCTGGGATTTCTGAACTAACGCGTGGTCGGTGGTCATCCTTACGGCCAGCCGTTAAGGCATTGTTGCCTTGTGTACTTGGACACATCGAGCGAGTCATTGCGCGACGCATCACGCTTGACGGACGCACGGGACTTCTCTGCTTCGACCCGTTGTGTAATTTGTTTACACCTCGCCGTCCCCTGTCGTCTATCGATCTGTCTAACCACGTGGTTTTGTTCATCCCCTCGTCTCTGCGTGAGATGTCGGAACAGTTGGCCATATACAGGAGATGTAGGCGTCAATATCCAGGCACTGCCGCATGTGTATTACTCCCTGCTTTCTGTCGGCGCAAGGCAGAGGCATTGTTAAGGGGTATGCGGCATGTCCACCGGTTCGAGCCGGGCACCGTTTTGTTTAATGGTGTGGATTGGGAGGGTACGCTGGCTCCGTGGCCATGCCTATCCTACTCGGTTGACGTTTGGTACGAAGCTCCTGATGGGGGTGCCGTTGGTTACGGACCCGCCTTAAGTGCACTGACGTTGTCTGCTGGGCAGTCGCTCGTAGATAACCGTGTCCCTGTGGTTCAGATCGGTTTGAATGGCCGTACTCTGAAGGCACTTGTTGACACCGGTGCCAGCGACGACTTCATCTCTGTCGCAGAGGTGAATGCGCTGGGGTTGTCCCCAGAGTCGTCTGATTGTCCACAGGTTACCCTTGCTGACGGGGGTAAGCATCCCATCGTGGGCAGGATTACCCTTAGCCTATCGTTAGGCCCTTTGCGTGTTGTGACCCGGCCGTACGTGCTGCAGGGCTTAGCAGAGACTGCACCGTACATAATGGGGTCGTCGACATTACGACAGTACCGCGCGCGCATCGACATGGAGACCGCAACCCTGCATATGTGCAAGGGTACTCTGTCGATTAAGGTACCTTTCCTGTCGTTCGAACATGTCACACCAAAGGGGGGCGAAACTGAGGCGGTGCCTATGGTTAATTTCGCTGTGACCGCAATGGCCGCGCGAATCGAACCAGAGCTAGTCGGGCGTAAGGAGGCCGTCCGTTTGTTACGGAAGGGTGCCCACGGACTGCTTTTAAGGCCGCGGGTGAGCTGTTGTGTCACCACCGCGCAGATTTCTGCGGATCCTGAGGTTGAGGCCCTACTGTCGCAGTATGAGGACGTCTTTAAAGATATCCCTGGGCTACCACCTATGCGTCCTGTTGATCACACAATCCCTCTCATGCCTGGAGCGCAGCCTACGGCCCGGCCAATGTACAGGTTGAGTCCATTGGAGCTGGACGAGGTAAAGCGCCAGGTGACGGATTTACTCGCGAAGGGTATGATACGCCCCAGCACATCCCCGTATTCTGCACCGATTTTGTTTGTCGGTAAGAAGGATGGAACCTTGCGCATGTGCATTGATTACCGGGGGTTAAATGCGAATACGGTGAAAAATCGCTACCCTTTGCCACGCGTTGACGACCTGTTGGATAAGCTGAAGGGCTCGGCTTATTTTTCCTCAATTGACTTACAACAGGGCTACAATCAGATTCGCATCGCTGCCTCTGATATCCCGAAAACCGCTTTTCGGACGCCCTTCGGTCACTTTGAGTATACGGTCCTATCGTTTGGTTTGACTAATGCCCCTGCGACGTTTCAGGCGGTTATGGACCGAATGTTTAGGCCGTTTATCGACAGGTTCGTTGTTTGCTACCTGGATGACATCTTGGTATATTCTAAGACGCGCGAGGAGCACTTGGAGCACCTGCGGCTCGTGCTCGACGTTATGAGGCGGGAGCAATTGTTTGCTAAACGCGCCAAATGCTTTTGGGCGCAGCCTCAGGTGGAATATTTGGGCCACATTGTGTCGGCCACCGGTGTGAAGATGGACCCGCGGAAGGTCGCCGTGGTTCGCGATTGGCCCGCGCCTCAGAACCTCACGGAGCTGCGTAAGTTCCTTGGCTTGACCAATTATTTCCGAAAGTTCATTGAAAAATATTCCATCATTGCGGCCCCGCTTACTAACTTAACTCGCAAAGGCGTTTTCGTTTCGCTCGAGTCGTGGACGTCGCAATGCCAGCGGGCATTCGAAGAGCTCAAACGAATTATTGCCGAAGATGTCACCCTTGCATTCCCTGATTACTCGTTGCCATTTCGCGTTGAGGTAGTGTCTGATGCCTCAATATTTGGAAGCGGCGCTGTATTGTTACAGGAAGGGCGACCGATCGCCTTCACGAGTAAGAAATTTTCTGGTGCGGAGATTCGCTACACCACCGGGGAACAGGAGCTTCTGGCCGTGCTGCATGCTTTAAAGGAATGGCGCTGTTACCTCGAGGGACGCCCGTTTACTTTAAAGACTGACCACAAGCCCCTAACGTTTTTGCAAAGCGTTCCGACGTTGAACCGCCGTCAAGCTAGGTGGATGGAATATCTAGCTAGGTTCAACTGCACCTGGGAGTATATTTCTGGTAAATTGAATATTGCCGATGCTCTCAGTCGACATCCGTCGCTACACGCTGCAATTTTGGCAGCGCCCGTCGTGCGGCCGCGTAGCGAGGAGGTTCCGATCGCGACGGACCTCGCGGAGCGGTTGAAGGTTGCCTACAACGTAGACGCCTGGTTCGCGGACCCGGCTAATGTAGAAAACCTTCGCAAGCAGAATGGCCTTTGGCTACGGACGGAGGGTGCAGCTACGCAAATCGTCGTTCCGAACGACGACGCGCTACGCTACGACATCCTTGCGCGGTTCCACGAGGACCCGTTAGCAGGACACCCTGGTAGCAAGCGATTGATCGACTTGGTGCAACGTTCCTTTTGGTGGCCTCGTTTGGCTAAGGATGCGGCGAACTTCGTCCAGACATGCAGTCTGTGCCAGCGCAATAAGGCTTTGTCCGGTAAGGGCCATGGGTTGTTGCAACCGTTGCCTGTCCCGGATGCGCCTTGGGAAAGTGTTTCCATGGACTTCGTAGTCGCGCTGCCCAAAACTGAGGGGGGATACGATGCGGTGTTCGTAATGGTCGATCGTCTGACTAAGATGGTCCACCTAGCACCATGCACATCATCCTGCACGGCTGAGCAAACCGCACGTTTGTTTTTCGATAATGTGGTTCGGTTACACGGGGTTCCCAAAAATGTGATCTCGGACCGCGGTGGACAGTTCACGTCTAAGTTTTGGGAAGCGCTCTGCAAACTAGTTGGCATGCGCGTCAACCTGAGCACAGCGTATCACCCGCAGACTGATGGTCAAACCGAACGCACAAACCGCACGTTGGGTGATATGTTGCGCAATTATGCTGGTCGCACACCACTTGTTTGGGATACATATTTGACTGCGGCAGAATTCGCGCTTAACAACGCTGTTAACCGCTCTACAGGCAAAAGTCCGTTCTTTCTTAACTACGGATTTCATCCCGCGCTACCCGTGTGGCGTGAGTTGGAAGTGAACGTGCCTGCTGCTAAACTTTTTGCCAAGTCTTTTATGTCCCGAATCACAGACGCGAAGTCGTGTTTGGACGCGGCGCAGCAACGAACGACGGAATACTACAACAAATCCAAGCAGGATGTGACGTTTTCGGAGGGGCAACTCGTGTTGCTAAGCACCAAGAACTTGCGTTCCTTGGCCGACGGATCCCGAAAACTCTTACCCCGCTGGATTGGTCCGTATCCTGTCGTGCGCATGGTTGGGAATGTGGCTGTGGAGCTTGCATTGCCCGCTGATATGACCATTCACCCCACGTTTCACGTATCGCTTGTTCGTCCGTATCGTGGTACGGAACCCGTCCCTGAGCCTGCTAACGCCCCCGCAGCGATCGAACCAGTTCCTGAGACCTGGATCGCTGGTAAACAGAAGTTTTACGATGTGGAGCGGGTGTTAGATTATCGCGCGCGTCGTGTGGGCCGACACCGACGTAAGCGAACAGTACACGAGTACTTGGTTAAGTGGACAGGGTATACCGACGAGCACAACTCATGGGAACCGGCACGCAACTTCTCACAGGACATGAAACCTCTGCTCGAAGAAGCCCGTAAACGTGTCACACAAGCCCAATGACCCCTGCAGTCGATGCTGTATGATGCAGCGAGGACGCTGCATACGGGAGGGGGGATAATTGTTGTGCTACGGTTCATTTCCCGTCGACGCGTAGGTCGACGCGATCCTATGAGTCGAAGTGCTTTTGTGATGAACGCATTACATATGAATGAATCTGCATGATATAAATGTATTCGCATACATTTATATATGCATCTGGCATGTTGTCATTATCCATCGCGACATCGCACCATGGCAAATCCGCCTAGCATGCATGAATAACCGAAGCATTGAAGTGCGCATTATGCTCGTGCTACAAAACGATAAGTAATATTATCTGATATAATATTACTTCATTTAAGCACACGTTGAGAGCGCCGCACTCGTCGCGATACATGCCCCGCAACCGGATATCGTTATCCGGACCCTTGCATCATGCGAATGCCGGAAAGGCTTATACGTTGTTATGCGTAGACATCGCCTAGACGCAGTAGGATTGTCACATCTAGGATCGGCCTCCTAATGTGAATCGTACGGCATTGCGATGCTGCGAGTATAACAGATGCGAGGACGGCTAAGCTAGACAAGACATTCGATACCGGAGAACACTCGTGTGTTCTACATTACTATTACTATACGATATTCTACTTAGCCCGAGCTAAAGCCTGAACTTCGCTAATCACCGCCGCGTGATGATTGCTTGCTTCCGGCGCTGACGGCGATTTCTTCCATTGCATCATTCCGACCTGTAAGACCGTAAGTTATATCTCTCTTCGTCTTGAAGTCTTCCGCTGTCTCTGTTTGCTCTCGCTTGCCTTGCTGTACTTGCAAGTGCTCGCGCATCGGTGTCGATAGTCTCCAGACGTGCAGATACTCATGAGCAAACGCGAACGAGAGGTACAACAACCAGGGCATAGCATAGCCGATGCAACTCGTGCGTACGTGCGTGACGCTAAAAAGTACCTCCAAGCTGTTCATGGTGGCGATAATGACGGTATCAGGTGTCTCTTCGTTGGTAACACCCTCGAGGGCGCAGCGAAGGACTGGTATCGCAATTGGACCAACGCCCGGGGCAGCTATACTTTTGACGAGTTGGTCGCCGCTTTGCTCGCACGATTCGCTACTGAGGTTCAAGCACGCGATGTGGAAGCTCGTAACATTTTGGCAGCCGGTAGCTACCACATGCGTCGGGATGAAAATGTACCTGCGTACCAGTCACGCTTCGAAGCACTTGTGACTCCCATTGCTGACCTCACCGAATCTGAGCGTGTCTTTTGGTTTAGGCGAGGCCTAACGAAACTTTTGGCTAAATGGTGCGCCACTGACTTGGTTGGAGCGCAGATCAAGTCGTATGACGCGTTAGTCGCTTTTGCTAAGGGCGCGGAGATACGACTTCTTGCCGGCGAGGAAGAAGTCAAGTCTGCCCCTCGTGCAAATGCCGTGCAAGTGCAGGATCCGCTTGGGGAAGCTGTAGCTCTCGACCAGGACCTCGGCGCGACCCGCCCCACGCCTACTGCCGCGACGCGACGCAGCAACGGGCAACGCAAGGCGCGCGGGGGCGCTAGCTCGGGTGTCCGTGGTACAGGAGGAGCAGGTCCGAGCTCGGACCCAGCTAGGAACAGGAAGCGTGGTGGTGCGCCGTCGTCGGCAGCCGCACAGCGTTCCGACCCCAACGCGAAGCGTACTCGTACGGACGACACATTTATGCCAAAATGGAATTGCAATCGTTCCAAATTCGAGCGTCGAAAATTGGCCAACGTTTGTCTACGGTGTGCGGAGAACCATTCCACGAAGGATTGCCCTCTAATGCCGCCGTTTGTACCTCAGCCGAAATAGGGGCTTGCCCGGGTTCCTGTGGAGGGGGCACCACCTGGGATTTCTGAACTAACGCGTGGTCGGTGGTCATCCTTACGGCCAGCCGTTAAGGCATTGTTGCCTTGTGTACTTGGACACATCGAGCGAGTCATTGCGCGACGCATCACGCTTGACGGACGCACGGGACTTCTCTGCTTCGACCCGTTGTGTAATTTGTTTACACCTCACCGTCCCCTGTCGTCTATCGATCTGTCCAACCACGTGGTTTTGTTCATCCCCTCGTCTCTGCGTGAGATGTCGGAACAGTTGGCCATATACAGGAGGTGTAGGCGTCAATATCCAGGCACTGCCGCATGTGTTTTACTCCCCGCTTTCTGTCGGCGCAAGGCAGAGGCATCGTTAAGGGGTATGCGGCATGTCCACCGGTTCGAGCCGGGCACCGTTTTGTTTAATGGTGTGGATCGGGAGGGTACGTTGGCTCCGTGGCCACACCTATCCTACTCGGTTGACGTTTGGTACGAAGCTCCTGATGGGGGTGCCGTTGGTTACGGACCCGCCTTAAGTGCACTGACGTTGTCTGCTGGGCAGTTGCTCGTAGATAACCGTGTCCCTGTGGTTCAGATCGGTTTGAATGGCCGTACTCTGAAGGCACTTGTTGACACCGGTGCCAGCGACGACTTCATCTCTGTCGCAGAGGTGAATGCGCTGGGGTTGTCCCCAGAGTCGTCTGATTGTCCACAGGTTACCCTTGCTGACGGGGGTAAGCATCCCATCGTGGGCAGGATTACCCTTAGCCTATCGTTAGGCCCTTTGCGTGTTGTGACCCGGCCGTACGTGCTGCAGGGCTTAGCAGAGACTGCACCGTACATAATGGGGTCGTCGACATTACGACAGTACCGCGTGCGCATCGACATGGAGACCGCAACCCTGCATATGTGCAAGGGTACTCTGTCGATTAAGGTACCTTTCCTGTCGTTCGAATATGTCACACCAAAGGAGGGCGAAACTGAGGCGGTGCCTATGGTTAATTTCGCCGTGACCGCAATGGCCGCGCGAATCGAACCAGAGCTAGTCGGGCATAAGGAGGCCGTCCGTTTGTTACGGAAGGGTGCCCACGGACTGCTTTTAAGGCCGCGGGTGAGCTGTTGTGTCACCACCGCGCAGATTTCTGCGGATCCTGAGGTTGAGGCCCTACTGTCGCAGTATGAGGACGTCTTTAAAGATATCCCTGGCCTACCACCTATGCGTCCTGTTGATCACACAATCCCTCTCATGCCTGGAGCGCAGCCTACGGCCCGGCCAATGTACAGGTTGAGTCCATTGGAACTGGACGAGGTGAAGCGCCAGGTGACGGATTTGCTCGCGAAGGGTATGATACGCCCCAGCACATCCCCGTATTCTGCACCGATTTTATTTGTCGGTAAGAAGGATGGGACCTTGCGCATGTGCATTGATTACAGGGGGTTAAATGCGAATACGGTGAAAAATCGCTACCCTTTGCCACGCGTTGACGACCTGTTGGATAAGCTGAAGGGCTCGGCTTATTTTTCCTCAATTGACTTACAACAGGGCTACAATCAGATTCGCATCGCTGCCTCTGATATCCCGAAAACCGCTTTTCGGACGCCCTTCGGTCACTTTGAGTATACGGTCCTATCATTTGGTTTGACTAATGCCCCTGCGACGTTTCAGGCGGTTATGGACCGAATGTTTAGGCCGTTTATCGACAGGTTCGTTGTTTGCTACCTGGATGACATCTTGGTATATTCTAAGACGCGCGAGGAGCACTTGGAGCATTTGCGGCTCGTGCTCGACGTTATGAGGCGGGAGCAATTGTTTGCTAAGCGCGCCAAATGCTTTTGGGCGCAGCCTCAGGTGGAATATTTGGGCCACATTGTGTCGGCCACCGGTGTGAAGATGGACCCGCGGAAGGTCGCCGTGGTTCACGATTGGCCCGCGCCTCAGAACCTCACGGAGCTGCGTAAGTTCCTTGGCTTGACCAATTATTTCCGAAAGTTCATTGAAAAATATTCCATCATTGCGGCCCCGCTTACTAACTTAACTCGCAAAGGCGTTTTCGTTTCGCTCGAGTCGTGGACGTCGCAATGCCAGCGGGTGTTGTACCTCTCGTTCGCGTTTGCTCATAAGTATCTGCACGTCTGAAGACTATCGACACCGATGCGCGAGCACTTGCAAGTACAGCAAGGCAAGCGAGAGCAAACAGAGACAGCGGAAGACTTCAAGACGAAGAGAGATATAACTTACGGTCTTACAGATCGGAATGATGCAATGGACGAAATCGCCGTCAGCGCCGGAAGCAAGCAATCATCACGCGGCGGTGATTAGCGAAGTTCAGGCTTAGCTCGGGCTAAGTAGAATATCGTATAGCAATAGTAATGTAGAACACACAAGTGTTCTCCGGTATCGAATGTCTTGTCTCGCTTAGCCGTCCTCGCATCTGTTATACTCGCAGCATCGCAGTGCCGTACGATTCACATTAGGAGGCCGATCCTAGATGTGACAACCCTACTGCGTCTAGGCGATGTCTACGCATAATAACGTATAAGCCTTTCCGGCATTCGCATGATGCAAGGGTCCGGATAACGATATCCGGTTGCAGGGCATGCATCGCGACGAGTGCGGCGCTCTCAACGTGTGCTGTAATGAAGTAATATTATATCAGATAATATTACTTATTGTTTCGTAGCACGAGCATAATGCGCACTTCCATGCTTCGGGCTTTCATGCATGCTAGGCGGATTTGCCATGATGCGATGTCGCGATGGATAATGACAACATGCCAACTGCATATATAAATGTACACGAATACATTTATATCATGCAGATTCATTCATATGCAATGCGTTCATCACAAAAGCACTTCGCCTCGTAGGATCGCGTCGACCTACACGTCGGCGGGAAATGAACCGTAGCACAACAATTATCCCCCCTCCCGTATGCAGCGTCCTCGCTGCATCATACAGCATCGACTGCAGGGGTCATTGGGTTTGCGTGGCACGTTTGCGGGCTTCTTCGAGCAGGGGTTTCATGTCCTGTGAGAAGTTGCGTGCCGGTTCCCATGAGTTGTGCTCGTCGGTATACCCTGTCCACTTAACCAAGTACTCGTGTACTGTTCGCTTACGTCGGTGTCGGCCCACACGACGCGCGCGATAATCTAACACCCGCTCCACATCGTAAAACTTCTGTTTACCAGCGATCCAGGTCTCGGGAACTGGTTCGATCGCTGCGGGGGCGTTAGCAGGCTCAGGGACGGGTTCCGTACTACGATACGGACGAACAAGCGATACGTGAAACGTGGGGTGAATGGTCATATCAGTGGGCAATGCAAGCTCCACAGCCACATTCCCAACCATGCGCACGACAGGATACGGACCAATCCAGCGGGGTAAGAGTTTTCGGGATCCGTCGGCCAAGGAACGCAAGTTCTTGGTGCTTAGCAACACGAGTTGCCCTTCCGAAAACGTCACATCCTGCTTAGATTTGTTATAGTATTCCGTCGTTCGTTGCTGCGCCGCGTCCAAACACGACTTCGCGTCTGTGATTCGGGACATAAACGACTTGGCAAAAAGTTTAGCAGCAGGCACGTTCACTTCCAACTCACGCCACACGGGTAGCGCGGGATGAAACCCGTAGTTAAGAAAGAACGGACTTTTGCCTGTAGAGCGGTTAACAGCGTTGTTAAGCGCGAATTCTGCCGCAGTCAAATATGTATCCCAAACAAGTGGTGTGCGACTAGCATAATTGCGCAACATATCACCCAACGTGCGGTTTGTGCGTTCGGTTTGACCATCAGTCTGCGGGTGATACGCTGTGCTCAGGTTGACGCGCATGCCAACTAGTTTGCAGAGCGCTTCCCAAAACTTAGACGTGAACTGTCCACCGCGGTCCGAGATCACATTTTTGGGAACCCCGTGTAACCGAACCACATTATCGAAAAACAAACGTGCGGTTTGCTCAGACGTGCAGGATGATGTACATGGTGCTAGGTGGACCATCTTAGTCAGACGATCGACCATTACGAACACCGCATCGTATCCCCCCTCAGTTTTGGGCAGCGCGACTACGAAGTCCATGGAAACACTTTCCCAAGGCGCATCCGGGACAGGCAACGGTTGCAACAACCCATGGCCCTTACCGGACAAAGCCTTATTGCGCTGGCACAGACTGCATGTCTGGACGAAGTTCGCCGCATCCTTAGCCAAACGAGGCCACCAAAAGGAACGTTGCACCAAGTCGATCAATCGCTTGCTACCAGGGTGTCCTGCTAACGGGTCCTCGTGGAACCGCGCAAGGATGTCGTAGCGTAGCGCGTCGTCGTTCGGAACGACGATTTGTGTAGCTGCACCCTCCGTCCGTAGCCAAAGGCCATTCTGCTTGCGAAGGTTTTCTACATTAGCCGGGTCCGCAAACCAGGCGTCTGCGCTGTAGGCAACCTTCAACCGCTCCGCGAGGTCCGTCGCGATCGGAACCTCCTCACTACGCGGCCGCACGACGGGCGCTGCCAAAATTGCAGCGTGTAGCGACGGATGTCGACTGAGAGCATCGGCAATATTCAATTTACCAGAAATATACTCCCAGGTGCAGTTGAACCTAGCTAGATATTCCATCCACCTAGCTTGACGGCGGTTCAACGTCGGAACGCTTTGCAAAAACGTTAGGGGCTTGTGGTCAGTCTTTAAAGTAAACGGGCGTCCCTCGAGGTAACAGCGCCATTCCTTTAAAGCATGCAGCACGGCCAGAAGCTCCTGTTCCCCGGTGGTGTAGCAAATCTCCGCACCAGAAAACTTCTTACTCGTGAAGGCGATCGGTCGCCCTTCCTGTAACAATACAGCGCCGCTTCCAAATATTGAGGCATCAGACACTACCTCAACACGAAATGGCAACGAGTAATCAGGGAAAGCAAGGGTGACATCTTCGGCAACGATTCGTTTGAGCTCTTCGAATGCCCGCTGGCATTGCGACGTCCACGACTCGAGCGAAACGAAAACGCCTTTGCGAGTTAAGTTAGTAAGCGGGGCCGCAATGATGGAATATTTTTCAATGAACTTTCGGAAATAATTGGTCAAGCCAAGGAACTTACGCAGCTCCGTGAGGTTCTGAGGCGCGGGCCAATCGTGAACCACGGCGACCTTCCGCGGGTCCATCTTCACACCGGTGGCCGACACAATGTGGCCCAAATATTCCACCTGAGGCTGCGCCCAAAAGCATTTGGCGCGTTTAGCAAACAATTGCTCCCGCCTCATAACGTCGAGCACGAGCCGAAGATGCTCCAAGTGCTCCTCGCGCGTCTTAGAATATACCAAGATGTCATCCAGGTAGCAAACAACGAACCTGTCGATAAACGGCCTAAACATTCGGTCCATAACCGCCTGAAACGTCGCAGGGGCATTAGTCAAACCAAACGATAGGACCGTATACTCAAAGTGACCGAAGGGCGTCCGAAAAGCGGTTTTCGGGATATCAGAGGCAGCGATGCGAATCTGATTGTAGCCCTGTTGTAAGTCAATTGAGGAAAAATAAGCCGAGCCCTTCAGCTTATCCAACAGGTCGTCAACGCGTGGCAAAGGGTAGCGATTTTTCACCGTATTCGCATTTAATCCCCGGTAATCGATGCACATGCGCAAGGTCCCATCCTTCTTACCGACAAACAAAATCGGTGCAGAATACGGGGATGTGCTGGGGCGTATCATACCCTTCGCGAGCAAATCCGTCACCTGGCGCTTCACCTCGTCCAGCTCCAATGGACTCAACCTGTACATTGGCCGGGCCGTAGGCTGCGCTCCAGGCATGAGAGGGATTGTGTGATCAACAGGACGCATAGGTGGTAGGCCAGGGATATCTTTAAAGACGTCCTCATACTGCGACAGTAGGGCCTCAACCTCAGGATCCGCAGAAATCTGCGCGGTGGTGACACAACAGCTCACCCGCGGCCTTAAAAGCAGTCCGTGGGCACCCTTCCGTAACAAACGGACGGCCTCCTTACGCCCGACTAGCTCTGGTTCGATTCGCGCGGCCATTGCGGTCACAGCGAAATTAACCATAGGCACCGCCTCAGTTTCGCCCTCCTTTGGTGTGACATGTTCGAACGACAGGAAAGGTACCTTAATCGACAGAGTACCCTTGCACATATGCAGGGTTGCGGTCTCCATGTCGATGCGCGCGCGGTACTGTCGTAATGTCGACGACCCCATTATGTACGGTGCAGTCTCTGCTAAGCCCTGCAGCACGTACGGCCGGGTCACAACACGCAAAGGGCCTATCGATAGGCTAAGGGTAATCCTGCCCACGATGGGATGCTTACCCCCGTCAGCAAGGGTAACCTGTGGACAATCAGACGACTCTGGGGACAACCCCAGCGCATTCACCTCTGCGACAGAGATGAAGTCGTCGCTGGCACCGGTGTCAACAAGTGCCTTCAGAGTACGGCCATTCAAACCGATCTGAACCACAGGGACACGGTTATCTACGAGCGACTGCCCAGCAGACAACGTCCGTGCACTTAGGGCGGGTCCGTAACCAACGGCACCCCCGTCAGGAGCTTCGTACCAAACGTCAACCGAGTAGGATGTGCTTGGCCACGGAGCCAGCATACCCTCCCGATCCACACCATTAAACAAAACGGTGCCCGGTACGAACCGGTGGACATGCCGCATACCCCTTAGCGATGCCTCTGCCTTGCGCCGACAGAAAGCGGGGAGTAAAACACATGCGGCAGTGCCTGGATATTGACGCCTACATCTCCTGTATATGGCCAACTGTTCCGACATCTCACGCAGAGACGAGGGGATGAACAAAACCACGTGGTTGGACAGATCGATAGACGACAGGGGACGGCGAGGTGTAAACAAATTACACAACGGATCGAAGCAGAGAAGTCCCGTGCGTCCGTCAAGCGTGATGCGTCACGCAATGACTCGCTCGATGTGTCCAAGTACACAAGGCAACAATGCCTTAACGGCTGGCCGTAAGGATGACCACCGACCACGCGTTAGTTCAGAAAACCCAGGTAGAGCCCCCTCCGCAGGAACCCGGGCAAGCCCCTATTTCGGCTGAGGTACAAACGGCGGCATTAGAGGGCAATCCTTCGTAGAATGGCTCTCCGCACACCGTAGACAAACGTTGGCCAATTTTCGACGCTCGAATTCGGAACGATTGCAATTCCATTTTGGCATAAATGTGTTGTCCGTACGAGTACGCTTCGCGTTGGGGTCGGAACGCTGTGCGGCTGCCGACGACGGCGCACCACCACGCTTCCTGTTCCTAGCTGGGTCCGAGCTCGGACCTGCTCCTCCTGTACCACGGACACCCGAGCTAGCGCCCCCGCGCGCCTTGCGTTGCCCGTTGCTGCGTCGCGTCGCGGCAGTAGGCGTGGGGCGGGTCACTCCGAGTTCCTGGTCGAGAGCCACAGCTTCCCCAAGCGGATCCTGCACTTGCACGGCATTTGCACGAGGGGCAGACTTGACTTCTTCCTCGCCGGCAAGAAGTCGTATCTCCGCGCCCTTAGCAAAAGCGACCAACGCGTCATACGACTTGATCTGCGCTCCAACCAAGTCAGTGGCGCACCATTTAGCCAAAAGTTTCGTTAGGCCTCGCCTAAACCAAAAGACACGCTCAGATTCGGTGAGGTCAGCAATGGGAGTCACAAGTGCTTCGAAGCGTGACTGGTACGCAGGTACATTTTCATCCCGACGCATGTGGTAGCTACCGGCTGCCAAAACGTTACGAGCTTCCACATCGCGTGCTTGAACCTCAGTAGCGAATCGTGCGAGCAAAGCGGCGACCAACTCGTCAAAAGTATAGCTGCCTCGGGCGTTGGTCCAATTGCGATACCAGTCCTTCGCTGCGCCCTCGAGGGTGTTACCAACGAAGAGACACCTGATACCGTCATTATCGCCACCATGAACAGCTTGGAGGTACTTTTTAGCGTCACGCACGTACGCACGAGTTGCATCGGCTATGCTATGCCCTGGTGTCTTGTCGGTCAGCGAAATATTGAGCCTAGGAACGGGAATTGACAATCTCATCACCTCAGGGATATCATCATGCCCTCGAGCTTGAGGTAATGGCAGAACCCTTTGTCCAGCAGTGTTGTCCATATTCGTGTTCACTGCTGAATGCGGCACAATTAAGTGAGCAGGGGTCTGAAGGAAAAGGGGCTCTTGAGTGGCTCACACGCCAACAGTCTCAAGGCCGCTATCCGGTGCTCTAGCAGCCACAACAAAATCGGGTTGGCTAGCTAGGCTAGTGTGCGGCGTATCATCGTGTTCCGCGGACATGAAGCACGAAACGATACCCTAGGTTTGCGTAATAGAAGCCGACTTCTATCGCAAAGGCAAGAGTACAAAGCGATTCGGTGAGCCTACCGACAGTACTCTTGAGAAGATTCAGCAAACTCAGCAAGTAATTGCCCAGCTGAGTCCTGATCTCCGTGGTTTGGGCAATGAGAGTCGCCAACTGGTCCGGACGAACGCCGGTCTCAGTCGCCGCGGCAAGCAATGCCGGTGCACTGAGATTACCTGCGACTCAGAGCGTACACTTACACAACAAGTGCAGCAATCTAAGCAAAAGCAATTAAACAATTACAAACCGGAAGCGGCGGCGTCCAAAACGGCGCGGCCTAAGTCTTCGGCAAAAGTATCTAGCGGTCCTCGTGGTTCGACGCTGGAACTCGCCATAGAAAGAACCTACTTCCGATTAGACAGAGAGAGACAGTTAGGCAACGAACCTGTCTCGATACCAAATTGTTGTACCTCTCGTTCGCGTTTGCTCATAAGTATCTGCACGTCTGAAGACTATCGACACCGATGCGCGAGCACTTGCAAGTACAGCAAGGCAAGCGAGAGCAAACAGAGACAGCGGAAGACTTCAAGACGAAGAGAGATATAACTTACGGTCTTACAGATCGGAATGATGCAATGGACGAAATCGCCGTCAGCGCCGGAAGCAAGCAATCATCACGCGGCGGTGATTAGCGAAGTTCAGGCTTAGCTCGGGCTAAGTAGAATATCGTATAGCAATAGTAATGTAGAACACACAAGTGTTCTCCGGTATCGAATGTCTTTTATAGCTTAGCCGTCCTCGCATCTGTTATACTCGCAGCATCGCAGTGCCGTACGATTCACATTAGGAGGCCGATCCTAGATGTGACAACCCTACTGCGTCTAGGCGATGTCTACGCATAATAACGTATAAGCCTTTCCGGCATTCGCATGATGCAAGGGTCCGGATAACGATATCCGGTTGCAGGGCATGCATCGCGACGAGTGCGGCGCTCTCAACGTGTGCTGTAATGAAGTAATATTATATCAGATAATATTACTTATTGTTTCGTAGCACGAGCATAATGCGCACTTCCATGCTTCGGGCTTTCATGCATGCTAGGCGGATTTGCCATGATGCGATGTCGCGATGGATAATGACAACATGCCAACTGCATATATAAATGTACACGAATACATTTATATCATGCAGATTCATTCATATGCAATGCGTTCATCACAAAAGCACTTCGCCTCGTAGGATCGCGTCGACCTACACGTCGGCGGGAAATGAACCGTAGCACAACAGCGGGCATTCGAAGAGCTCAAACGAATCGTTGCCGAAGATGTCACCCTTGCATTCCCTGATTACTCGTTGCCATTTCGTGTTGAGGTAGTGTCTGATGCCTCAATATTTGGAAGCGGCGCTGTATTGTTACAGGAAGGGCGACCGATCGCCTTCACGAGTAAGAAGTTTTCTGGTGCGGAGATTCGCTACACCACCGGGGAACAGGAGCTTCTGGCCGTGCTGCATGCTTTAAAGGAATGGCGCTGTTACCTCGAGGGACGCCCGTTTACTTTAAAGACTGACCACAAGCCCCTAACGTTTTTGCAAAGCGTTCCGACGTTGAACCGCGGTTGAAGGTTGCCTACAACGCAGACGCCTGGTTCGCGGACCCGGCTAATGTAGAAAACCTTCGCAAGCAGAATGGCCTTTGGCTACGGACGGAGGGTGCAGCTACGCAAATCGTCGTTCCGAACGACGACGCGCTACGCTACGACATCCTTGCGCGGTTCCACGAGGACCCGTTAGCAGGACACCCTGGTAGCAAGCGATTGATCGACTTGGTGCAACGTTCCTTTTGGTGGCCTCGTTTGGCTAAGGATGCGGCGAACTTCGTCCAGACATGCAGTCTGTGCCAGCGCAATAAGGCTTTGTCCGGTAAGGGCCATGGGTTGTTGCAACCGTTGCCTGTCCCGGATGCGCCTTGGGAAAGTGTTTCCATGGACTTCGTAGTCGCGCTGCCCAAAACTGAGGGGGGATACGATGCGGTGTTCGTAATGGTCGATCGTCTGACTAAGATGGTTCACCTAGCACCATGCACATCATCCTGCACGGCTGAGCAAACCGCACGTTTGTTTTTCGATAATGTGGTTCGGTTACACGGGGTTCCCAAAAATGTGATCTCGGACCGCGGTGGACAGTTCACGTCTAAGTTTTGGGAAGCGCTCTGCAAACTAGTTGGCATGCGCGTCAACCTGAGCACGGCGTATCACCCGCAGACTGATGGTCAAACCGAACGCACAAACCGCACGTTGGGTGATATGTTGCGCAATTATGCTGGTCGCACACCACTCGTCTGGGATACGTATTTGACTGCGGCAGAATTCGCGCTTAACAACGCTGTTAACCGCTCTACAGGCAAAAGTCCGTTCTTTCTTAACTACGGATTTCATCCCGCGCTACCCGTGTGGCGTGAGTTGGAAGTGAACGTGCCTGCTGCTAAACTTTTTGCCAAGTCTTTTATGTCCCGAATCACAGACGCGAAGTCGTGTTTGGACGCGGCGCAGCAACGAACGACGGAATACTACAACAAATCCAAGCAGGATGTGACGTTTTCGGAGGGGCAACTCGTGTTGCTAAGCACCAAGAACTTGCGTTCCTTGGCCGACGGATCCCGAAAACTCTTACCCCGCTGGATTGGTCCGTACCCTGTCGTGCGCATGGTTGGGAGTGTGGCTGTGCAGCTTGCATTGCCCGCTGATATGACCATTCACCCCACGTTTCACGTATCGCTTGTTCGTCCGTATCGTAGTACGGAACTCGTCCCTGAGCCTGCTAACGCCCCCGCAGCGATCGAACCAGTTCCCGAGACCTGGATCGCTGGTAAACAGAAGTTTTACGATGTGGAGCGGGTGTTAGATTATCGCGCGCGTCGTGTGGGCCGACACCGACGTAAGCGAACAGTACACGAGTACTTGGTCAAGTGGACAGGGTATACCAGCGAGCACAACTCATGGGAACCGGCACGCAACTTCTCACAGGACATGAAACCCCTGCTCGAAGAAGCCCGCAAACGTGCCCAATGACCCCTGCAGTTGATGCTGCATGATGCAGCGAGGACGCTGCATACGGGAGGGGGGATAATTGTTGTGCTACGGTTCATTTCCCGCCGACGCGTAGGTCGACGCGATCCTACGAGGCGAAGTGCTTTTGTGATGAACGCATTACATATGAATGAATCTGCATGATATAAATGTATTCGCATACATTTATATATGCATCTGGCATGTTGTCATTATCCATCGCGACATCGCATCATGGCAAATCCGCCTAGCATGCATGAATAACCGAAGCATTGAAGTGCGCATTATGCTCGTGCTACAAAACGATAAGTAATATTATCTGATATAATATTACTTCATTACAGCACACGTTGAGAGCGCCGCACTCGTCGCGATACATGCCCTGCAACCGGATATCGTTATCCGGACCCTTGCATCATGCGAATGCCGGAAAGGCTTATACGTTGTTATGCGTAGACATCGCCTAGACGCAGTAGGGTTGTCACATCTAGGATCGGCCTCCTAATGTGAATCGTACGGCATTGCGATGCTGCGAGTATAACAGATGCGAGGACGGCTAAGCTATAAAAGACATTCGATACCGGAGAACACTTGTGTGTTCTACATTACTATTACTATACGATATTCTACTTAGCCCGAGCTAAGCCTGAACTTCGCTAATCACCGCCGCGTGATGATTGCTTGCTTCCGGCGCTGACGGCGATTTCGTCCATTGCATCATTCCGATCTGTAAGACCGTAAGTTATATCTCTCTTCGTCTTGAAGTCTTCCGCTGTCTCTGTTTGCTCTCGCTTGCCTTGCTGTACTTGCAAGTGCTCGCGCATCGGTGTCGATAGTCTCCAGACGTGCAGATACTTATGAGCAAACGCGAACGAGAGGTACAACAACAACTGCCAGGCAACCTCCCCAACGTCATCAAAGTCCTGCCTCCAAGAATTACGGAACGCCGAGTACTCTATAACTTTCTATTAAGTTATAGAAATGTTTTGGAGACCGCCACCCAAACCGTCTATAATAAAAGCGTGGAAGACCTGACGAGCCCTTAACCCCGCTTACTTCCCGGAACGAACACCAGCTCCAGGCAAACGCCGTGGGGACAATTGGGAACAGGGGCGCCACATACATGCGAAAACACCCACCATTGCCCGGGACGTGGAAAAAGAAAAATCCAAAGACGCGAAACAAATCCACCCAGATGTCGGGTTTACCCAGAGACGCCAAGCAACGACCACCGTGAAGTGCCTCCCTCTCCCTCTGCCGACCCAGCACCACAAACTTGAAACAACCTAGCCATTTTTGCCACCCATCGCAAACTTCCAGCCCGGCCATCTAAAGCTCCAAGGCACGTCTTGGCCGAAGTCCGGGTCCGCCTTGGCCAGACTAGGCGGGCGAAGGAGAAGGCGGGGACGAGCCAGGAGGTCCGGCTCAAAGAGGGGAAATTGGTCACTCACGGCGAAGTGAGGACTCTCACACGTGAAGGCAGAATGTCTGAATTGGACAGAACTCGAAGCTCGAAGCTCAGGGCAGCTGTCATAGCACGCACCATCCGCCAATCAAGTCCCTACAATCGCTACGCTCCTTCGGGACTTATCGTCAGTTTGTTTTCCTGTATGCCCCCTGCAGGATAAAGTCAGTCGGATCGTTCTCAAGTGGTTTGTTGTTGTTCGTTACCCGCCCACCGGCTGGCGGCAGGTGGTGTCTGTTGCACCTTTGCTGTTGAAGCCTGCGCGTTGCTTTGCTTGGTGCTAACTGTCTGCTTACTTGGTCACTCCCTCGCTCAGTTCAGTTCCTTGTTTTCGTTTTCAGTTTCGCAGTTATGGTCTTGTTTCTTGGTTGGTGCTGCGTCTCCAGCCACATCACTGCGTGATCACGCTTTGCGCTGCCTGTCTGTACCCTTTGGCACTAGTAGTCCGTTTGGTGCTTTCGTGAATATGGCTCTGAAGCCCTGCTTGCCTCGGCAGCTGTTCCAGTTCCTACCCCTGTGCATAGAGCACCTCCTGACCTTCATTGCAGCAATTAGCCAGCCAGCATTAACAGACACACAAATAGAGATATATCATTTTTATTGTACTGAAGGCGCCTCAGTAATTTGATAACTGATGCAAATATATCGCGTAAATATTAAACGGTGTGAGAAGTGCAATGAGTGAGATTTCTGAACGACGAGCCTTGCACCTTCACGTACTTGCATCGTGCCGCAAAGAACGTTAACTATATTACCACTGTGAAGCAATATTTATTTGACATGTTACCTCGGCGCCTGCCATTGGAATGAACCCGTTACCGACCTGGTCCGTCGTCCACTCAAAATATCCCGCAATTCGTTCGATAGGGTACGACCCTCTGCTGCTGAACGCACGAGAAAGAGGTGTGCGGGGGTGGAAGGTTGGAAGGTCCTCACTAGCCTCTCTCTCGCTCGTTCAGTAGCGTGGGGCCGCTCGCTCCCGGCCTGTCGAACGAATTGCGAGATAACTCTCGTATCCTGACTGCCCTGTTATTATAAGCCATACAATTATACATATGCGTATTCAAACGCCTACCAAGCAGCAGGCAGAGAACCCAAACATATTGATTTCTTGTCCTCAGTATATGCGTTGCAATCATAATCAAATAATAACGCTACAAGCCCTGGGAACGATGCTCCACTTCTGGCTCTCAAACCGAGCCCTATGCCACCCCGCTAATCGGTTTGGCAAATGAGTTCCAAAACTTCCGACCCAGCAACTGCAGCCTGCGACAACCAAAGATTTCTAGGGGACAAGGGGGAGATGCTCATTGCAAAGTTGTTTCAAGTTGCATTAGTGGCTGGCCGTGACACGTTCCACTTATAGCCACCAGGAGTGGAGGCAGATAAACTTGATACTGTGTCACAACACGGCGAATTGCCATATATCGGGTGACAACTCACTCCTTAAGTAAACACAAACTACGACTTACCGTACTATTCGTACTATGAAACTGCCATTTTCATTCTGAGAAACCTACGCATACATAGATAGGCACACTCAAGGTACGTATGTACTTTTCCTTTGCCGTCCAGCACTGAAAACTGCCCTTTACATATTACCCTTGGACGCGCTCCCAGATAGCTACCAGATATACGTTGACCTGATGGGTTGATCTGAACTCAACTAACAGACGCCCAAGATTCCGTGCCGAGTTTTCATCCACGCAGCGATGGATGGTTCACCTGCAAATACACCGATCAAGCCAATCAGGCCATGTCGTCTATGCCATTACTTAAGGGCCATAAAACAAACGAACACTGCGTTTTTTCCTCCCAAACAAAAAAAAGGGTTCCCCTGCCTCTTAGGGACTTTCTTTATATATGTTGTTATATGCGTTGCTTACTCCCTTCCGAGGGTATGTACGGCCCTTTGAAACTGCTGGACGATCAATCAAGAAAATGAGCAAGTGAGGGCCTTGCCGTACGTACGTACGATACCCTGCCTGCCGAACGAATAGACACACAAATTTCCAAGAGCATGCAGGTTTATACCGAGTTTATTCCCCTGCTATATGTGAGTTGCCGAGGAATCACAGGATATGCAGGTATAGCAATTAATAACGGACAGTACTGCACGTACATTGCAGGTATCTTAGTACCTAGCTACGTACGGCAAACATCCTTGTGATAAAAATGTACGGCCCCGTTGTCCATCCATCAAACTTGCTTCGTCTCATCCTTTTCACTTCTGAAGTACTTCTCACACCGTTCTATATTATCAGTTATCTGCATCGGATATATATGGAAGGCAGGACTTGGGCTTCCATCCGTCGTACGTGTGTTATCTTGCCGGGGTCGGTGTCTACGGATACTCCACTCGGTAAGAACTTATCTCTAATCGAGAAAGGCGCAGAGAGCTGTTACGGCCGCGGAGGCACAGCGGTTAGTTGGTTCGTAAATAAGATGGTTGGTGGGTTGGTGGGTTGGTTGACAGATGGATAGTGAGTCAGCAGTTATCATGTTGCGTCAGGTTGGGGGCCGTTTCCTCGGAGGAAACATGTGCGTCATGGCCCCCTCGCAAAGCGCCGTACAAATGTCATTTACTTTCGCACTGCACGCGCCCGCACTGCATGCATGCATACGTGCGTGGTTGCTCGTCCCGCCGCGCAGTGAAGGGTACGACCGGGAGTGAGTTCTGGGACCGGCCGACATTTATGATATTAAACAGCTGACTTCCGATGCAGACCAACCAGCAGTTGTTGTGTCTGGTGCACATCTCCCGATTGGCCTTTGATGCATGTAGCTGGGGGGCAGGCATGACACAGGTACAGCAGGCATGACACAGGTACTGCCTTAGATGGCCCTGAGTGTTAATAGGATGGCATCATTGCGCATCAGCAGTCGCAAAAATAATTCAGACTGCCAATGGCTCATTTCTTTACGAGAATCATGTCGGTTAAGTATCTGCTGCGGGGGCTCAGTGAGAGTATGAGCAGCAGGTAAAGCCTGTCGCCTCAGTAGTCATGTACTTGTCCGTCCTCACTAGCTAGTTGTTAGAGCGTCTAGCTCTAGAATTCGTAGGAAAAAGTTGACTGACGTAACACAGTCTCAGGACGGTTACGACCCGTCAAGCATATCAGTCTTAGAATTCTATCCCTTCCTTGCTTCCTCCCAAGGGCATTAAATGCTCTTGTTGCCTAGGAGGCTGAAACGACTTCTGTACGGGTTCGGTGTCTCCTCGCTTCAGAGGTCACCCTCAAAAGCTAAGAGTCTTTCTAGCATCCAAGCGCTTCACCACTACGCCTGGTCGTTTCACGTTATAGCCCTTGTTTAGACCATTTTTATTTAACATCGCGAACACGAAATAAACTTCCGTTTATTTCTATTTATTTCGTCTTAGATGCTACAACACTAGTAGAGTACTGCTGACAGTGAGGGCCTGTCAACGATTAATTGCAAGCCCATTGTCCACAAAGGGGCCATGTGGTGTGGGGTGGCTTGATACCCACCTAAGGGCAGCTAGCGAACCCCAGCGGCACAAACAATTATGGGGTTTGCGTGCCCAACGAATGGAGTAAAATAAACCCCCGGCAGAGTACCCTCCGGGGTTCCCAGCCTACGCCCCAACCTAAGGGGCGGTGTAGCTATATTTAAAATAAAAATAAAATACCAATACTAATACTAATACTAATACTATTCCTACTTATACTAATATTAATACTAATACTAATACTAATGATACTAATGATACAAATACCAATTCTAATAATTATAACTATAATTATAAAAAAGTACGTGGGGTATGTACACTAGTCCGATGATCAAGCTCCCAGATGCATGCGATGACTGAGGCTGATGTGTGCACACTCGTTCTGCCTCGCTCGGCACTATACGTACGGGTACGGTTTGCAAGTTAAGGCCGTGCGTGTCACACATATCGGCACATGACGGAGGAATGAACATTATTCCTACAGGAATATAATTCTGTACCATTTTGCTTATTCATGCACGCATGCATGGGTGCCCCAGCGAAGTGCATGCATGGATGGATATTATTGTTTGTTCGTTACAGGTAGGTACATCCCGTACCCACGCACTTATATACATCATCAGCATGCATGGCCAGCGAGCGTGTGAGCAGGCTTGGGCACGGATGTATCAGGATGCATGCCCGACGTGCGTCCTCCTATCTATCCAAATAGGCCCCTTCGGGAGCGCAGCGACCGGCCAGCTAATGACCACCGATCGTTCATTCAGAAGCATTTCTGCTGCTGCCTTATTATTGCTCGCTGGGTGAGATCTGGTGATTGTTTATCACAAACTTAACAGCGCTATCATATATGCAACATGGTTTGTCGCGCGGCGGTAGGTTTAATCAATAATGATGACGCAGTTCCCTGCCCAACACCCACGCACGCCGTGGATAGCCGGCTAGCTCCATCCATCCCCCTCACCGGACATACGGATTAAATATAATGGCGCCAAGCACGCACGCACGCACGCATTTGAGGAGGCGTTTGGCTTTGTTTCATCCCTGGACAGCAACGTACATCATCTAAATCAGATAGATAGTTACTGCTGCTGACATATGATGATCCATGTCCTTCCCATTGCTTTCAACCACGCACTATTAAAAGAAAGAACGTGTCCGTGTGATGATGATGATGATGATGGTGGTGATGATGATGATGATGGTGGTGGTGGTGGTGGTGGTGGTGGTGGTGATGAGGGCGGGTCCCGACGTGCGACCACAAACGCACATCAAATACACACGCACGCACAGGTGCTGATTGATTGATTGTTGCATAACATTCGCCAATAACAATAATACCAAATACACATACCTGCACGCACGCAAATGAACATACCCCCAAATTCTATCTGCTGCTGCAAGTAGGCCACCCGCCTAGCTACTTCCTAAGTAGATCCTGCCTACCATGCACCTACCGAGCGATCAACAACGCACGGTGATGAACTTCATTAAGCTACAACCGGCAGCTAATCAATCGACGCAGATAAGCTTTTTAGACAGTCCATGCCGCCAGCTCGCTCGCTTGCGTACTCGATCGATTGATTGATGTATATCACACACATACAATGAGTGATAAAAATACCCTGAAAAACTGAATTCTCGTCTTCATAATAGCCGTGGAACAAATAAAACCCTAGGTACCGAATTTGTATGTTGTCGGTCTGCTCCCGCGCTCGCTCATCAAGACGACGTACGTATATAGGAGCCGCCGCCGCACAAGTCCTACCCGGTACCCGCTGTTGTATGCATGTAAATGATAATGGCTAACCAATAATAGCAATCGCGTGGACATGATTCGTTCTGCAGGCTATTTAGCTGGCGAGCTGCTGGATAGCGTGTACATATGCATGTGGACATACATACACGCTATCAACAAATATGCACGCACGCTTTCCGTCCAGACATCGATCGCTGGCTCTGATCGAAATCAGCACCAATCAAAACATACAGGCAATCAAACTGCATAAACCACAACCTTCGTCGAACCGTATCGTATCGTGCCAGCATCATCATGCACCAATCGATCGATCCGTTGTCATCTCCCGCCTAGGTCTGGCTGGATGGCTGCAGGATGCATGGACGACATCCAAATACCTCGCTGGCTCGATCACTCTGATGAGCTAGCACGCACGCACGCGAGCACGCAATCAAGCAGGATAGGTAAGGCAGAGATGTATCCCACCTACTGACGACCCAATAATGTCCAGACGACTTCACATGATCCGTTCACCTAATAATCCTGGAACTATTTCTGCAACTAAATATCATACCATCCCAGCCCACGACTGCTGACAAATAAAGGAGTAGTCCATCCGTCATCCATCAGCAGTAAGGTTGTCATCGTACAGCCTGATGGCGTGTTTGCACGCGCGCTGGGCCTCTTTACTTAATCCCTACGTTATCTTAAACATCCATGTGTCATGTCATTTTTGAGTGCAATTAGCAATAATGGCCTGTTCAGGTACGAAGCGACAGCCACCCATCCAGGTAGCTATCCGCAAATCATCATCCACTACAGTACCCACGCACTATACTACTCGAAGCAACAAGCCAGGTAGCATAGCATTCAGGCCAATGAATAAGCCTCCGATTGATTGCTTGGCCGATTGATGGCTCTTGTATGTTGATGAGCAGTAGCGAGGCAAGTCGTCGTTTGCTTAGGCCTTAGGGTTGCAACGATGAACGGAAGGTTGGACAGCAGTTATCCTTGCTCTCCCTGTTGAAGAGGCTTATATAGCTGCGGGGCGAAACGAAACACAAGCAAGCGAGCGGGAGGTGGAGACCCTTCTATAGGAAAATTATGTGTGACGGCGGTACGGCACATGATAATCAAGATTTTCACTACTATACTCTGCACAGACAGGATACAAGATAGAGCTCGCTATGGGATATCTGATCATAGTATAACCTCGAACTTCTAAATAAAAGAATTTGTGATGAACTACGGACATGATAAGAGTTGTTGACCAGGCGCCGCAGCCGCACTTTCGGAGGTCAACGCGGCGCATTGCAGCAGGAGGCCTGAAATGCCTGTACTTTGCATTCCTAAAGCTACGAAAAAATTAATGAGATCTTCAGTATTCGCTGACCAAAGATTTTTCTTCGTGCCGCAAATCCAGGTTCGCGACTATTTGCGACTGTGTGCAAGATACTCAGCCCGAACCAGATGAAACTTAACAAGGAAGAAACAGTACATCGCGGCTATCTGTCTATTTAAGGAAGTGGTCAAATCAAGAGTGTTGTGCACGGTCGTCAGGTCGCGCGCCATGACAAGTCATTAACGGCAAAAAAACCCAGAATCATTTTGCATGCCTAAAACTGAGATGCTTAGCGGAATCTTTGGTTATGTAGGCCATCATACCAGCCAGTAAGCTCCCTACGTTCCATATGATGCTTCCATATCCTGGTGGCAGGCTTATGGATTCCATACTAAAATAACATGGAGGAGGCCACAGTATGGAAAAGAAAGATGAATTTTATGGAACCCGGACCCCCCTGTTTTCCCAGAGTGTCGTGATGACACGGCCGCCCGCAAGCGCAGCTGGCAGGTGGCTGGCAAGGAGGAATAATGGCGGGCTGTTTTATTACTTCATACTCGTCGAAGTTTTGCTTGCATGTATCGGTCAGGATGTGGCTTGCTGTGATACGGGGCCTTGGTTGCGTCCATATATATATATACATATATATATATATGTATGTAAACATATGTAAACATATATATGTACTCTAGTTTGTATATGTACTCTGTATATATATGTGTGTGTATATATATATATACATATATATATTCTATCTTACGTACCACTGGCCATTAAAGCACAAGTCGGACATCTTATACGGCTTCTGAAGCGCCACACAGACTACGCCACCGTTAGCTTGGGCGACTGTCCAGTTGATAGAAGCTGCGTGACGGGTTGCAAGCAAGCACGGGAGGACATACACGGGCTCGGTCGATGAATATGCGAAACAGTAGATGGCAGGGTGTATTAGGTATTACACCGTGGGTGACTTGCCCTGAAGGTACATATATTTGTATGTACTGGGTGTATGTATTGGGTGTTACACTGTGGGCGACTCGCCCTCCAAAGGCAAGCACCGGGCGTCCTGACCGGACCGAGCCACAGCGCGGGGGAGGAACACGTGGCTTTGTCTGTCTGTCCTGCCACGTGCTCCCCCTCTCACTTGGGCCAGCGAACCCTCAGAGGCTCTCGCCTGGCCACTATGTATGTATTATGGGTGTTACACTGTGGGCGACTCGCCCTCCAAAGACGAGCACCGGGGGTCCTGACCGGACCGAGCCACAGCGCAGGGGAGGAACACGTGGCTTTGTCTGTCTGTCCTGCCACGTGCTCCCCCTCTCACTAGGGCCAGCGAGCCCTCACAGGCTCTCGCCTGGCCACTCGCAGAGCACTCAGGGCCCGCACTCAGAGCACTCAGGGAACTAGACCGCCCTCTCCTTGTCTCTACCTCCCTGACTCTCTCCCTCTTTCCTCCCACAGAACCTCCTCCTCAAAACTCCTGTCTTAAAGCCCCTGCTCTGTTCTTGCTGCTCCATGGCCGGTGATGTATGTATGTATGTATGTGTATGTGTTGTAGCTGGCCCTTAATAAGAAAGCATGCAAGCAAATAAAGGTATCTATCTATCGCGAGTTCATTTACAACGGATAGATAGATCATAATGAATCTCGTCTGTATATTTCATCATTATTTTCATGATGCTGGCTATATATCTACGTACGGGTTTGTTATATGGATTACCTTTCAGTGAGGAGGCATCTGTCGACCCCCAGCTGGGAGAGGATTTTTTGCTGGGACCACCGGCGGGGGTAATGACGTAGCCCTTGACCACGGACCGCAAGGTAATATCTAAGGCGCACGGTAATTAAAGGCCACGATTCGGTAACGAACCAGCACGTGCGTGTATCGCAATAATGTGATGAATATAACGCAAGAAGTGTATCTACTTCACACTTCATTATCATGATAAAGCCACAAATGATAAATTTTCATATGAGAGGGCCCAGCCAACGTATCCTGCGTGCTGGCGTATATATCCTGCTAACATGCTTGATTTATTGGTTAAGGGTGAAACGAACAAAGGAAATGTGCTGCGAGGACACCTCAGAACTTACTTGCATACCACTCAAGTTTAGAGAGGAGGTCTCCAGTCTTGTAGCAGGTGCTCTACCGGAGGGAACCAGGCAAGCACGTACAGAGACGAATAAAGAGCGAGGAAGGAGCAAACGGGCAGGCGGATGGAATGGCTCATTGCAATTGCAGTAGTCGTACAATACGGCACACATTAAATACACACACAGATATAGAAAGATTGATCGATAGATAGATAGGTAGATAGATAGACAGATAGAGAGATAAACAGATAGATAGACAGATAGACAGATAGATAGATAGATAGACATGCTAAGATAGCACACTGTTATAAAATAAGACACGCACACTTAAATGGCAGTGGTGCGGGCGTACAGGGGAGGCATTGCAACCCCTCAGTTCCCCACCCCCTTACTTGACACAAGCCAGGCTACGGCCGGCGTACTACTATTATTATTCAAGTACAATATATATTATGCTAAAATATCAGCCATCCAGCATATATATATGGAAAGCAAAGGCGTTTCTGCAGCGACACATACATACATACATGCGCTGTGGCTCTGTCCGGTCAGGACCCCCGGTGCTCGTAAAAACGGCAAAGTAACATCTTTAGAATTTTCTGAAACATGTAAAGGAGTTTTATCCTGAGATAAAGGTGCTGGCGGTACCACATCTTGAGTAGGAGGTACTGGAGGTGGAGGGGGTAATGCTGGATCTTCCAGTTTTGGAGTTCGTCTTTGGAGGGCGAGTCGCCCACAGTGTAACACCCATAATACATATTGCAATCTATCAGTATTACCTATCCTGGCTGCAACACGAATTAATCCAATGGATCGGTCGCTCTACCTGCAATAACTAGTATGGGAGTCCCAAACGTGACCCAATCAATACTGCTGCATGCTAAACCGTCCACTCTCTTCCATCCATGCAGCAGGCGAAACAAATCTTAAGCTGGGATAACACGATGATGCATGAGGTTATACTTATGTATATAAACGTATCTAGATATACTAGATAAACGTTCATGTATATACGTATATTTACATTCACGTAGCTAGATTCATGGGCAGGAATGACCGGTAGGTAATGAATGGACAGCGCGTGAACTGTGCGGATCCAATCCCATGGAGGAAGCAATCGAAACAAGGATGATGGTTAGAAGGTGCTATAACTAACCGCGTATTAACAGAAGCAAATGCGGGTTCGGTCGTTCGGTCAGGTGCATTCCGGTTTAAAAACCGGCACATTCACTGTTGCTTGAGGTCCAGGGTAACGGACAGCTGCTGACCATGCAACACTCACAGACACTCACGCATGCACGCACGCACAGGCAAACACTCTTCCACGCACACATACACAAACATTTATGTATGAGGGGCATATTTTGATACTCCAACCCTACAAGCCATGTAATAGCTTCCTCACCGGCACGATGTTGGCTGTCGGCAAGGTACTGATGTTAAAGCAGTACTCTGTGACGGAGGATCCGAAGAATGGACTGGCGCGGGAGTAGTAGCTCGGCGAGACAAGGAAGGGAAGGACACCTTGGGTCGTATTGCACCTGGACATGCAGGAAGAAGAATGTGCGACGGGTCACACAATCAATCGCAACAACAAGAGATTTCTATCCATTACGTAATGGGCTCCGGTACCCGGTGCAAAGAGCTCGACTTCGAAAACAGAGGCGCAAAAACATTTAGATAAAGAGGGAAACAGGTAGATATCCAGACAAATACAAACGCGAATATAACCATGCAGGGAGGAAAATGGGCGATGGATCGATCGGCCCATCGAGTTTGTTTTGCATGGTTCAGAATAATGGTTTCTCATTATTATTATGGTAACATCGCCATTAGGAAGCGTGTGTTATTTGGAGCCCCGGGGATAAACTTAACACCATTGGGCACGTGTAACCATTGTTGGGGCCGCTAGTGTTCACTGGGTTGTTTGATTTCGCAGATTCTCTTGCTCTCTGCGGCGGCCCCTATCCATGTGCCAGCCCCGTTTGGACCACTTGCTAGCCTTTAGGTGGGTTTCTATGGCCCCCCGCACCTCATGTCCCCCATTAGGGGCCATGGGTTCGCACTTCCTGGGCGGAGCATATCTTAACCACTGTAGTATCCTGGGGTATCTACGGGCAGTGTCAAAGGATCCTGGACCTTAGATGGTCATCCTTCCGATCGGGCCTTTGTTGGCCGACACAACAGAGATACAACAACCACTGACGAGTCCCACCAGTGATGGCGGGACATGGACACGTACTGTCCCTGCTGCTCATATTCTCACTGGGCGCCAAAATATCCCTAACCACCCCGGTTCTCGTTAAGAAACAAATCGATAGCAGTTCTAATTGAACTTTTGACCGCTGATAAGCAATCATGGCACCCTAACTCTCAGATCTATCTTAGGTAATGCTTTCACTACATGGAACGGTCGTACCAACTAAGCTGATTATCAATGACAAACCAGCGACGAAGATAAAATGCAACGCTGTCGTACGCCGTAAAGGTAACGTAGGTGTACCGCACATCCAGCTCTACCCAATTGCGTCAAAAGCCTGGTCGCTATTAACTGTCCCTGAGGGTTCGGTGCACGTGTCGCCACTTACGTGCAGTTGGGGAAGGGTGTGGGTGGCAAGAAGCAGTTGATGGACTTCGAGACGTCCAGGCAGCTATTGCCGTCCGTTGTGATTTCCACCGTGTATCCCTGCAGCTTAGGTCTGCAGATGTCTCCAAGGGTTGCGATTGAAAGAAAGACATCTAAATACGTATTTTGCACCGTTTCGTTGAGTTTCTTCAGCAAGTCGTCGTCCGTGCCATTGAAGATGCCGCAAACCGCAACGCGGTCGGGATAGCAGAGTGTCGAATTCGGAGCGAAGAGCGAGAGGATGGGAAGTGAGGAGGCGTTCACAACAGGGTTAATTATATCGGAGATGCCCTTCTGGATGAAGGCGCAGTCCGCAGCACTATACCGATAGGGCTGGAGGTCGATGGCAGGGGGCTCCAGCTTGGCAGAGATGCACAATTCGCATTTACGGTAGCCTGGTGTGATTGACGGAGATGGAGGCGGTGGTGGAGGCGGCGGGGGTGACGGAGGCGGGGGCGGAGGAGGGGGGGGTGGCGGAGGTGGTGGTGGTGGCGGTCGGGCCTGAATGACTTGGGTGACGGGGCAGCAGTCGCAGGCGACGTCGAACGTCGCGGCCGTACAGGTTCCGGCAGGAAAGCCCGGCGACGAGCACAGTTGCTCCAGGGTGGTGCAGCCCTGGCGGCCCCGGTTGGGCTTGAGGGTGATGCACAGCTGCGCGCCCTGAGCTGTCATCGGGTCCAGCCCCAGCTGGGTGATGCGGAGAACGGCGCTACCAGGGAGGCCGTACAGGGGCTTATCGAAGGCCGCGCCGACCCGTGTGGGCATTCCGTTGAGAGTGGCGGTCACGGAAGAGCCGGCCACCAGGCAGCTGCTGGACACGTTGAACTGCGTGTTTGTGTACGAGGCGGGCGGTCTGGTGAGATATGGATTTCTGTAAGACAAACGTTGATGTGAAAATGCACACAAGGCAACTGGTTTAAGTCATGTGAGGTAGGTTTGGAGGGTATGTTTAGCTCTCAGAGCATACGAAGAGGTGACGCCGGGCAGCTTGCCGCAGACGCGGTATGCGCAGCCATAATGTCTCTAGGGTGTACATCGTGATGGGCGTTAATATTATTTCATTAAAACATTTAACGCATCGTGTTAGCACTTGATTAACGAAGAATAATTCGGCAGGTGTTGATGCAGCTGCTGAGAATATGTACGGTCCAGAATCGGTCAATGTCTATGTCAGTGGCGTGCGTGCATACATTTGTGATTGCACGGGATCTGAATACGGACAAAAGCTCACGCACCTCAATTTTGTGCAGCGATGCGGTGCAGCAGGCACCCGAGCAGGACTTCGCGTCCTGGCGGACCTCGATTTTGAAGCAGTACTGGCTGATTCCCAGAGGTACCCAAACAGGCGCCAAACGATATGCGCCATTGGATGTGTTGCATGAGCGGTAGGGGAAGTTGGGAATGGTGCCCGTCTGGTCGCGGTTCCCGGAAAACTCGTCGTCTCCGAAGTCCTGCGCGCTGGCAACCCTGAAAGCATACAGTCCGTAAGAAAGATAAAATGTAAAAAGATAACAATTTTAACTAAAAGCGATCTTGGTTGATGAAGCCTCATATGCGAGCATGTGTCGAGTAGGGTAGGAGTAGTAGTCAGATTGTGAAGGTAGCAAGGAGCTCACAAATGGCATAAGCAGGTCGTTACCAAAACAAAATTCTCTAGTCTATTGTATTTTAGCTCCTGGACGAAGGAGCATTCTAGAAGCACTTACCATCCGACCGCCAGGGCTGTGGCCACTAATAGGGCCAAGTAAGGCATTCTCGTCATTTTTATGAAATACCAGCTCTATTCCTAATATTTCTCAGAATAAACTTTATACTATCACTGAGCCATCCTTTTGTACTCGAGCTGGAAGTACATCGAATGGACGAGAGGCGGGCGCGGTAGATCCCTAGAGGTTTCGAAGCTCGGCGGAACAACACAAAGAACCTTAAACCTGTCTTCGTTACCATCATATATTAAAAATATATCATTGTAAAAGATATTTTGGAACTCAAGAGAATCGGCAACTTTTGGGGTTTTCCCTGGTAAATCCAACATGATCCGATACTGGCACACGACCGATATCGCACGGATTAATAAATGCCATACCGTGAGAATTTTTCATTTGCCAAGTAGCCATGATCTGGGAAGATTGCGCTGAGGCTTCCGGCCGGCCTTTTCCTACCGAAACGTTTTCGGCGCACTCCCGATATTAAATTCCGGGTGCATGACGAAATATCCCACCTGCCGTACAGATGAACCCATGGTACACAGCTCCTATGTTACACCCAAATAAATTTCTTTTGTTTTCCATTTGTCTCATTGACGAGGGCGGCTGGTTACAAACGATTAAGTGAAGTTGTCCGCTTTGCGCGCCCGAAACGTTATAATGTTGGGTCGTGTATAGGCCTGAATATCTAACCTTTTCCTTGCATGCAATTTGAAATTTCCTCTTGTGAACTTCACAAGCTCCAATTGCGTTCATAGTCACGGCACGAAAGCGCAGAATCTGTTATGACGCCCGCTACAGAACGCATGATTGTGTTCAAAGTTCAAGATTGCAGGGGCTAATCCTGTGTCGCTGTGCCTCATACTCATGTCAGCGGCAAGTGAGCTTCTGGTACATAAACTATACTAAACCTGCCATATTTCATTTGTAGTGCTTTTGGGATGGTTTGTCGAAAACGGAGTGGAAGTCGAAAGGGCCTATCGCAATTGTTAATTCAGGACATTCTGCGTAAAACCCTGAAGCCCAGATATTTGACGGGCCCAGATATTTCATACTGTAGCAAGGACATTTTAGTGAAAATTCTTCGCCTCATACGGTGGGTCCATATTTGAAAATTCAAAAGTGGAGTAACGGAAGTTTGCCGTATTATACTGTATGCAAAAAATCGCCACCCCTCTTTGATCAATGGTAGGACTCAGCCCAGTATAACTTGGACAACTTTACATTTCTGTGCCTTTTCCCCATTTGTTTTACCATACTTCCCTAATCTGCCGTTCTCTCCAAGTGATTCAACATGATCGGGGGCAAGCGTTTATGCTCATCTATTTGGCACATCTTGAAATTTATACTACTTGAACTAGCGGTCATTTGAGCCTGTGGCCTGAATCGTCTGGGCCTTACGACTACTGAAGTTTTAACATCGATCAATATCAAATGCTAAATCACGAATTTAGGGCGTATGTCCTTTACAAGGCTTTCAACCGAGAGAGGAAACACCACCAACGCGCGGTGCTGCAAAGGAATTACGCTCCCTAGATTTGTGATATAGTAAGCCCATTCATGGTAGGTACCTCACGCACTTGCACTTACAAAGGGAAGATTATAATCAGGTACAGGTTCTTACCCTATGCGAGCTAGCTATATGCTTGCTGCAAAGCGGACGAAGGTATCCGATAGGCTAGGCTAACTACCATGGCGAGAGCTCGTGAAGAGGGGGATGGGATGCCGACTGAACATCCTTGACGGTCATTAGCTACAGCAATGAGCTGGCCCACCAGGCGCACGGACACTATCAGCAGACGGCACACCGAGCTTTCACATTTCTGCTGCTACCCTGCCTCGTTGTCTCTCGAATATATATACCCGCCTAGTTGCTACGTACGGATATACATACGTCACAAGTATCTGCTACTGCTTCGCGTTGCATTTGTTGCTTGCCCATACAACGATGTCCACAGCTGCACTTCGATGTGCTGTGATAGACCACGCATGAATGCGTGCATGTATGTGGCCCATTACCAAAACATTATAATTGAAACATGTTTCCATCCCGGCTGGCACCTTTGCACATACTTATTGCCCCTACCTGCTGCAGACCGTATTTAATTAATATTTTCAAATTGACGACGATCCCCCATCCCGTCGTCCATCGCCAGTCAGCCCTATCTAGCGTCCAGCCAGCCCTAGCTGGGGCGGAGCACGCATAGACCAGATGGGGGGCACGTACATGACGAAAGCGATGGCTGGATGGAGAAATGAATGCCCCGAACAAAGTATGTGTCCCTCTACCAAGCCTGCGTGCTGCCGATCCGCATAGCTAGATTGGGGGTAATTCCGTAGAAGATAACACTCGTCATCGAAGAAAAGTTGAAAACGTCTGGATGTTATTCACATAGACTCCCCTTTCCTATGCTCCGCATGCTAACTCTCTCCGCATCCCTCGTGCACGAACCAAGGCCTCCCGGCATGTCCGCGAACACAATTAGTTCGCCACCACAAATTGTACAACAAAAACTAGCTAGCATTAATGTATTGTTACTATTCAACTTCCGGCCCTCACGCATCTGAAATCGGTTTGGGACTTACCCGAACTGAATTCGCAAATCCCGCGCGCTTCCGGGCGACCAACTGCCGCGCCCACCATCTATCCATTCATCCCGCACTAATGCACCTGCTGTTATATGGTAGTCCACAGAGGTACTAGCACCTTACATCGCTGCGTTAGGTTCACTGACGTGTTTTCGGCGTGCGTTTCTCACTATTTTGTGAAGCATGTTTATGCGTCGTCCTTCAGCGGCTTTCATATGTTTATGACCGCCTAAATAGCGTACTTGCCATATTGTAGGCTTCCAATGAATCACCAGAGGCGCTATGTGTATAGAGAGCTAGCTAGGCGTTAGTTGAAGCTCGAGCGAGGTGCTGGCTCTTCATTGCAATAAGCACTACGAACAACTGGAGGTTGCATGAGGATTGACGGGGAGATCTCGCCCGTCCGAACGAAGGTATGTAGGTAAATTGTATTTATTTCAGGATTGGAAAAAAGAATTGACTTACATTTTTGCGGATATATCTATCAGGATGGATGGCGGGAAGCTGTATACTTTACACTCCTTGATTGGCAAGTTAGACAGATAGACGGATAGGGCTTTTTATCAATACAGTATGCAAGTGCGTCTGGAAACCCTAAAACCCTAAAGGCTCCAATAATATGTAAGCAGATTGCCCGAACTATAGAGCTAACAAGTAATAAGAACACAACAAACAGCAAGCTGTAAGGCTACCGTACATGATCTAGCTTAGAGGCTATACTTGCTTCGCTCATGCTGCATCTAAGCTGCAATATCAGTATGTGGTTGGACATGTCCTCAACAAAGCCACCGTACATGATCGGCATCGTTATTCCCGCTAAAACGTTGCGATGTGCGCACGTATAGATGTGGCTAGCTGGTCCTCTATATATTGTTCGGCACTCATCCTTTTCACGCAGTTATCAGGGTGGGCTGGACTCCATGCGGAGTCGATCCAATATATATGCAATTGGCTCCATGCCCCCTCCCACACACACCCGGCCACCTATTGCAAGGTAAGAACTATGAGTGTGGTAATGCGTGGTATAAGCTTATACACACCACTGCGCTGCTGCATACGTAATTCCACGTACAGGGAGATGGGGGAAATAAATGGCAAGGACCATGTACGACACGTACAGCTTTGCGGTAATCTCTTGCATTTTCCTTGTACATACTTATTCCAGCAGTATATATTGAGCAACGATTAAGCAATGCACTGGCGCCGACCCCATATCACCCGTTAATATTGCGCGGCCCTAGAGCCACTGCACGAACTCAGGCGGTTTATAATTTATTTTGTATGTATTGTAAAAACATAGATTGTCATTGTTATCGTCGTTGTTATCATCATCATATAATAAAAACAATACAACATAATAATATATCATTATGTTCTACTATATGGTTACGCCGCCCCGTAGGCTGGCGTATGTTAAATATAGGGAACTCTGCTGGCGGTTGATTATACACATCAGGCATGCGGACTCCATTTTGAGGCCTAGGGTTCACTGGTTTGTTTGGTTTTGCACATTCTCTTGTTATCTGCGGCCCTAAACCCGTGCCAGCGCTGCATAGACGCGTTCAGGCCGAACCACGCTTCCTGCTCGGCCCCGTTCGGGGCTGTGAATGCGCATACAATTGTCGGCACTTGTTGTTCCTTCATAACTTGTAGCTGCTTGTGTGGTAGTTGAGAGCCGCAAAGGCCTCTCGAGATGCTGAGAAGGTGCCGCTCGCTATAGTGGCTGAGTAGTACCTGAGTAAAGGGTACGTGCCTATGCAATGACTTTCTTATCAGGCGGTAGTCCTCACTACCGCCAGCTCGGGAGATACAACAGACACGACCTAAGGCAGCTTTGCAGCCCATCTCTCGCTCACTGAGGCCGCCGCCGCAGCTGATCCCTTACCACCCTGCTGGTCCCCCAACCAAAACAAAGAAGATACTGCCATCTCTCCGGAACGAATTAACGATCGTTGTAAGTAATGTCAGAATTTGGGATTCCTATTCAGGGCCAACATAAGGGGTCAAAATGTTTCATACTACAATATAGATACATGCTTCCAGGAGGCCTACGAAGCCCCAGTTCCGTACGTGCATGCATTTCCGGTGGCTTTAGGCCTGCGGAACACATGGAAGGCAGCAACATCTCGCCTTCCACATAAAAATATCACACGGTCTCTATGTGCGATAATGATGATGATGATGATGATTGGCATACCGCATGTACCACCCAGACACACATATAGGCACGAGGGTCGTTTGCTTGTACTTATTACTCCCAAGCTGGGCTTAAGTAAACCAGCAGGGTTTCAGTGATCCATGTCACCCCTTAATTATTTACCCTAGATGCATCCATCATCCCTAAATGATCTGACCGACTTTGCGATTGCCCTACCTACCAATCAAAATACAAGCCGACCTCCGACCTCCGATGCATTTACAATTGAACGAGGCAAGCACTATAGGATTGTTCAGTTCTACATATTCCTCCCTGACTTCTTACGATGAGCGCATGCCCGCCCCCTATATGAATGTATGTATAAGGAAACTAGGCCTTCGATATCTTGTAAATTGGGTGATAGATAGATGAAGCACGGGGCGGGGTCGGTCATGCATCCATCCAGGATGGTGTTCACTCCATGGCATGTGCGGCAGACACCTGGTGTTTATTTGTCGGTCTATATATCCTCAACTAGCACGCGTCACCTTAAAAGCCCCCATGCTCCAATGAACCAACATTCTTCCACAGCCCCCCGGCCTGCGAGGCCCTCCGTCTGGGCTGCTGGATATATAGCCGGTAGCGTCAAATATATTATCGGCAAGCGACTTGTTGCCTGCATAATATGCCCTTGCAGATCGGCGTGTGCGGAAGACGACCGCCTAACTGGCAATATACCATGCTTTCACTGAGCCGCCGTGCGGAAGATGGGGCAGCAGTAGTCCTGGTTGTCCCTGTTGAAAGTGCTTGCGTAACTGCGCAAACCCATGAACGTCAGCAAATAAGGATAATATGAGAGCTGGCATGTGTTTATTTAGATAAATCGTCAGTGGGGAGTGGGGCCAGGAAATGAAGCGACTGACCAATTTACGTACATATGTACGTATAGCTATACGATACGGCCAGCGTACTATTACTATTACTATTACTATTACAATTGTAAGTATAATAATAATTATTATTATTGTTATTTTATTATATATTTATTATAATTATAAAAAATAAAAAAATTATATAATTATTAATAATTATATAATAATAACAATTATTACTATTATTATTATAATAGTAATAATAATTATTGTTGTTGTTGTTGTTGTTTGAGCAATAATAATTCCCTTCACTCACCGTGGACGAGTTTCGTACGATGTTGATAATAATAATACGAATGACAATAGTTATCATGGAATTTCGTCAAATAACAGATGACAGGCATGTTTTCATTAGCAAATATCTTGCTTCAGCAGCAGGAAGGTTGGTGTAGGTGTCGTATATGTACGGCACACACCAACACGATATAAAGGTGCAGAAGCACCTTCTCAGCATCTCGAGAAGCCTTTGCGGCTCTCAACTACGACAGACGTTAAGGTATCCTATTTGTACATATTTACCATCGCCCAGCGAGCCAGGGGAGAAACTCTGGCCCCCTTCTACAGCAGCACACGTACACGCACACACACAGGGGAGTAACTAACGTGGCGGCTCACGCATGGTCGATAGGTATCACATGGCCATCGCGGCATGGCATACATAAATGCAGGTGGGCTGCCATGATGCCTAGCTTGCATATCCGTACGATGATGACGCAACAACTACATCCCCGACGGTGAACACACAGTCCCACGTACGCAATCTATCGCATACGTTCATTTGCTTACCACTGGTTCCCACTAGCTCCCAGACATATGCTCTGCATCGTGTAGGGCTTCTGGACCGCCACACACACCAGACCGCCGTTGGCCTGTACGTTTGTCCAGTTCAGGCCGACTGCATGCATGCGCGGGGATAACAGGAAAAGGCAGACTTATGATTGCTTCTGTAGTATCATGATAATGCTTAGAGTGTCTAATCCTGACGTTAACTCGCGAGCTCTTCCTTAGAGCATGATACAACAGCTTCATTATTGTGACGCACGGCCACATGTAGGAATGAAAGGTGCAATTTGCATTACCTAGCTACCTACCTACGTAATGTCAGATACGTACAGCAGGTTTATGACAGCCAGCGTAGATCGATAATATGCCCTAATAGGCACAGATACCAAAGTATCATGCTGACGATAATAATAATTAAGATTTCTTGTGAATAGGTTTGTGGAAGACCCAGACACGCTCGAGGCGTTCGCTTTTTAAATATGGACATGGCACGACAGTTGCATATGTACGTACGTACCTTTCAGTGTCAAGCTTCCAGGAGCTCCCCAGCTGGGAGAGACCTTCTTGCTGGCGCCGCCGGCGGGGGTAATTGTGTAGCCCTTGACCACGGACCGCATGGCGTCATCTGCACACAGTGGACCATATATGTATAAATATATATATGTATATATGTATACATAGCGCGGGCATAGTAATATACATGTGCCCCAAATGGTTGCTTCCTTTCCAATCAACCGATGCACAAATGAGTCCTATGTATATAACATCAATTTTATTTGCTCATTACCACTCATCATGCGTGACCGCTGTGCCTCATATACATGATTTTCCTCTCACAACCTGCATAGCCGGCATTTTATATGCTTTCTATCATGCTTGAAGACCGAATGAAAGGGGAAACTCCGGTGCACGCACTTGATAGACCACCAACCAACGTATCGCCGAGCGTATGTACGGACACAGGTACTTACTTGCGTACCACTCGATCTTCACGAGAGGGTCATTCAGTGTATAGCAAGTGCTCTGTGGAAAGGGATCGAGAAAATAGGATGTGAATGCGGTGCGCAGGATGGACAGCAAAATGCATGCCAATCGCTCTGGTTGAAGTGACCAGCGACAACCTGAATATCAGGCCGTCTGTGACTAACAGCGATCAAGATGAAATTTCGGGAGGCTCTGGTCAAGACATACCCATTCCTTAGTTCATTCGCCCCGCACCAGGGCAGAGCATCCAATCCATTTATCATATAGTAATTTGTGCTTAAGTAAAAGATGATGTCTAGCACCAGAAGTGATCCCAGGATGGCAAGAACCATGCACCTGTACACATATGTATTCTCTAAGTCTCCAACCCTTGAGCTTCCTCACCGGCACGATGTTGGCTGTCGGCAAGGTATTGATGCCAAAGCAGTACTCGGTGACGGAGGATCCGAAGAATGGACTGGAGCGGGAGTAGTAGCTCGGCGAGACAAGGAAGGGAAGGACACCTTGGGTCGTATTGCACCTGGACATGCAGGAAGAAGAATGTGCGACGGGTCACACAATCAATCGCAACAACAAGAGATTTCTATCCATTACGTAATGGGCTCCGGTACCCGGTGCAAAGAGCTCGACTTCGAAAACAGAGGCGCAAAAACATTTAGATAAAGAGGGAAACAGGTAGATATCCAGACAAATACAAACGCGAATATAACCATGCAGGGAGGAAAATGGGCGATGGATCGATCGGCCCATCGAGTTTGTTTTGCATGGTTCAGAATAATGGTTTCTCATTATTATTATGGTAACATCGCCATTAGGAAGCGTGTGTTATTTGGAGCCCCGGGGATAAACTTAACACCATTGGGCACGTGTAACCATTGTTGGGGCCGCTAGTGTTCACTGGGTTGTTTGATTTCGCAGATTCTCTTGCTCTCTGCGGCGGCCCCTATCCATGTGCCAGCCCCGTTTGGACCACTTGCTAGCCTTTAGGTGGGTTTCTATGGCCCCCCGCACCTCATGTCCCCCATTAGGGGCCATGGGTTCGCACTTCCTGGGCGGAGCATATCTTAACCACTGTAGTATCCTGGGGTATCTACGGGCAGTGTCAAAGGATCCTGGACCTTAGATGGTCATCCTTCCGATCGGGCCTTTGTTGGCCGACACAACAGAGATACAACAACCACTGACGAGTCCCACCAGTGATGGCGGGACATGGACACGTACTGTCCCTGCTGCTCATATTCTCACTGGGCGCCAAAATATCCCTAACCACCCCGGTTCTCGTTAAGAAACAAATCGATAGCAGTTCTAATTGAACTTTTGACCGCTGATAAGCAATCATGGCACCCTAACTCTCAGATCTATCTTAGGTAATGCTTTCACTACATGGAACGGTCGTACCAACTAAGCTGATTATCAATGACAAACCAGCGACGAAGATAAAATGCAACGCTGTCGTACGCCGTAAGGTAACGTAGGTGTACCGCACATCCAGCTCTACCCAATTGCGTCAAAAGCCTGGTCGCTATTAATTGTCCTTGAGGGTTCGGTGCAAGTGTCGCCACTCACGTGCAGTTGGGGAAGGGTGTGGGTGGCAAGAAGCAGCTGATGGACTTCGAGACGTCCAGGCAGCTATTGCCGTCCGTTGTGATTACCACCTTGTATCCCTGCAGCTTAGGTCTGCAGATGTCTCCAAGGGTTGCGATTGAAAGAAAGACATCTAAATACGTATTTTGCACCGTTTCGTTGAGTTTCTTCAGCAAGTCGTCGTCCGTGCCATTGAAGATGCCGCAAACCGCAACGCGGTCGGGATAGCAGAGTGTCGAATTCGGAGCGAAGAGCGAGAGGATGGGAAGTGAGGAGGCGTTCACAACAGGGTTAATTATATCGGAGATGCCCTTCTGGATGAAGGCGCAGTCCGCAGCACTATACCGATAGGGCTGGAGGTCGATGGCAGGGGGCTCCAGCTTGGCAGAGATGCACAATTCGCATTTACGGTAGCCTGGTGTGATTGACGGAGATGGAGGCGGTGGTGGAGGCGGCGGGGGTGACGGAGGCGGGGGCGGAGGAGGGGGGGGTGGCGGAGGTGGTGGTGGTGGCGGTCGGGCCTGAATGACTTGGGTGACGGGGCAGCAGTCGCAGGCGGCGTCGAACGTCGCGGCCGTACAGGTTCCGGCAGGAAAGCCCGGCGACGAGCACAGTTGCTCCAGGGTGGTGCAGCCCTGGCGGCCCCGGTTGGGCTTGAGGGTGATGCACAGCTGCGCGCCCTGAGCTGTCATCGGGTCCAGCCCCAGCTGGGTGATGCGGAGAACGGCGCTACCGGGGAGGCCGTACAGGGGCTTATCGAAGGCCGCGCCGACCCGTGTGGGCACTCCGTTGAGAGTGGCGGTCACGGAAGAGCCGGCCACCAGGCAGCTGCTGGACACGTTGAACTGTACGGGTAGGTAAGAGTTATGAGGGCAGTGGGGAGATTCGATTTAAGATTTCGTGGGCTTCCTCGTGCCGCTCGCATCGGTCTGTGGACTTGTATTTACCAAGATTAGAGCTGTCACGTCAATCCCTAATCCTACCCTATCATACCTAATCGTACCCAAATACACTTTGCTCTGTGTATGGAAATAACGCGTACAAAGGTCCGAGGACCCACGTAAGGCCCACCTTCTCTTATTCACTGTCTATTGTATATGAGCCTCCTGTCAGCCAGTCAGCTAGCATAGGTGAGCGACGTCGCGGTCGCTACACGTCGAGCACACGTACGGCACATAACACAGTGCTCATCTTCCTCGGAATGATAACAGTGATTAATGAAAGGAAGATAACCAGCCTCGCCTGTAATGAAAACCGCGGCCTGTTTAGGCATCGACCCCGCCCGCCAATACGCACCTCCCAATAGACGCCTGGTCCTAATCCAATAGGCGCCCATTCCAACAAGGAACGGGCACAACTATAAGTTTATCATTTACTCAATACTGCTACAACCAATAAGGGATGAGAAACATGTAAAGCATGCCAAGGAAGCTTGCCACCGTTTTCACGCGTAACGTTACTGTCACGCCTACTCTCGCCTTGCATCGCGAAACCGAGTTATCGTTGTGCGACTCATCCGCGCGCCGCTGCTTCACTCCAAAACATTCATCGTCCAAAAAATCACCTCAATTTTGTGCAGCAATGCGGTGCAGCAGGCACCCGAGCAGGACTGCGCATCCTGGCGGACCTCGATTTTGAAGCAGTACTGGCTGCCTCCCAGAGGTACCCAAACCGGTGCCAAACGATATGCGCCATTGGATGTGTTGCATGAGCGGTAGGGGAAGTTGGGAATGGTGCCCGTCTGGTCGCGGTTCTCGGAAAATTCGTCGTCTCCGGCCGAAGCATTGGGCGCCCTGTAAGCAAACAAGCCGTCACGTTGTGAAACTAATAAATATTGTTTATTAAATTGTCATGTGAGGATGATACAGAGATATACAGGTAGCTATAGGTCATCGTGAATTTTTGCGGCGAACAAGTTCGCACCATCCAAAGACCAGCGCAGCCACAAGAAACAGGGAAAGATAAGACATCCCTGCTTAGACGAAAAATTATGTTAGTATTTTTGTAGAAAGTTGGTAAAAATTCTACTATTTATATGCCAGCTTCACGCACGGTACGCCAAAGAGCGGGCGACATCGGGCCCATTGGGTTTCGAACGGCCCGTGCGGAAGCCCATGCCGTGGCACCCCATGGCTGCTACAGGTATAGATGTTCAAACTTTATCTATCATTACCTAATAATTTAAACTTATTATGCAGATGAACCGATGTAAAACGTCGGTCGTTTGGATTTTGCGATAGGTATCAGTTGTGATGGATCCTAAAAAGGATGCACTTGTCTCCGCGAGGTAATAATGCTACGTATCTATAGCTTCTTCTGATGAACCATCTAATGATAGGAAGCTAAATAATTAAACAGGAACATATCCTTCTAGTGAGAGTCGCGCAAAGACAGATTGATCGTCGTTAGTTGCTGCAGCGATATTAGTTGCCTGGCCCTGAGAAGGTACCGCGCGCCGTGACACGAGTGTTTTATCTGTTACTGGTTATGTCTTATATTCTGGATAGGTTTGATGCGCATGCATGATGAACATAAGTGTCAGCAGGCACCCCACTGCAACCCCTAGTCGATCGTGTATGACGTCTGATTATACATCTGAAAGAATCTAGCTAGGATTATATATATATAGGATTATGTATAGGATTGCGCGCGAGCTGACCGAGAAAAGAGTTTATCATTGTACCGGTCGTTGATCCGCTAGCTAGATTCTTCCAGACACTGTGGACAAGTGCTGAGCCCAACAAATGCATGTTCATTAAAGTCGATTGTGGTGAATGGATGATAAAAGGAATAAAAGCGGGATTCCATTACTATTTGCTCTATCAGATGGTGCATCACATGGTATTGCCCTCTCCTTATTACAGATGTGCGACTTGTCAGGCATGATAAATGGTCCCCGCATTAAATCCCGCCTTCCGCACGAATGTGATGTGATGCGCATTACTTCCGATTGCCGTCTGCCCTTAGGTGAATGCCCGGGCTAGCGCTGCGTCAGGGTTACGAGCCACCGTCGTCAAAGTAAAGAAAAATGGACCGTAGTGCCGCCCGGAAAAAGTACATTCCTCATGCGTCCAGTGCAAGGCAGGCGCAAGCTGCCTTGTCTACAGGTTGCCTGGAGCGCTCAAGGACGCTCACTGCAGGGCGGGGACAATAGAAACCGGGGAACTCGCACCCCGGCATCGACATACAACGCTTGCACGCGCACGTGTGTATCGACACACGGGATGGTAGGTACATCCGAGATTGCCTGCCTTCACGATCGGGGTTGTCAACTACTACTTGAGGATAGGAATGAGCGTGAAACTTCAAAACTCTATATGGACCAGATTCTGAGTGCATGCAACATGCGATGCATGAATACGATGTAAGCACTTCATTTGGAGGCGCCTTGAGCGCGTAGTTAGCTGGTCCATGCATGGTGAACCTCCATCTCAGCTTATCCATCCGTCCCTACCTTTAGCTAGCTGGATATGGTGCATGCATGCCCATCCAAGAAGATTGGGAGGATGATGAAGGGGGGGGTTGTTGTACCTACCAGTACGTCGGCTTATCAGCTAGACCTCTGTGTTCCCTTTCCTGCCTGTGTCTCGTGCAGTGTCCGGCGATGTGCCCCTTGACTCAATTCCATTATTTTTTATATAGGGAATCCGATGCCAGGTGTAGTAGTCGTACATGTACGGCATACACTATACCAACACGATGTAAAGGTGCAGAAGCACCTTCTCAACATCTCGAAAGGCCCTTGCGGCTCTCAACTAACACACCAGGTGTAACAACATAACATGTTAGTCAAAGCACCTTCCTTGCTAAGCAAGTAGCTAATATATATATATAATATATATATATATATATATATATATATATATATATATATATATATATATTATACATATATATAACCCTAAACCCATATATATATATAATATCCTATGTTTAGGCACGACTGTTATGGCACGACTAAAATGCCCCTGGAGTTCCAGGTTGTACCCCGACCGAGAGCGGGCCATAGATCCTAACGTTAAGGGCAGGGTGCCCCCATGTCGATGGACGGTGACGACCCCAATTTAAGTGACCCGCGAGCTGACCAGTAGCGGAGTTGACGCCTTAGTTGATTCGTCAGATTCCGCTGGATGCTGGTGGTGGGTGCTGAACCTGGGAAAACCACTGATTTCGGAGAAGTCGGCATGGGAGACTGGATGAGGGTGCCCCGAAACACCGGGGAAGGTAGGGACTGCCAGGTTAGTGGCCACGGATCAAGACCGCATTATTTGCGTGTGTATAGTATTATAATAGCATTTGCTTGCAAGCACCATCAAGCAACGCCTCCTGTGCCTAATAGTTTCGGTTTAAATGCGCTGTCCATCGCCATTTCGGGCATGGCTACAATCCAAGGCCGATGGCCCTTAGTATACTTGAACATAGTCATATTGGTGAGTGGAGTGGGCTATTATGGCTTGGTAGGTGTTTCATCTTGCCTGGAGAGGCCGAAATGGCCACGCATGAATCAGAAACGGATATATACAGCGAGTTTGTGTGGTACCGTGGGATATGTACATGTAGTATTTGTGAGGTGGCAAGAACTTCTTGAATGGGGATGTTATCCCCATTGAATGGGGATGTTATCATCACTAGATAGACATCAAGTAGATAAAGATACGTGTACATGTACGTACATGTGCATACATGGAGTACAGCTGCGTGCTTCAACGGAATGCTTGCATCAGCTAGCGTACGTGGATAGCTAGAAAAAAGTAAATTAATCATACGCACGCTCGAACATGTATGTGTATTTATGTATGTGCGAAGCGCTCTTCCGTCCATTTGTTTGCTTGGCGCAACGACGGTAGCAGGTAGCAGTGTTATCGCACGATGTATCGTTTGGGATTTATAGCGATCCGTTCTAGCAAGGATTGCGTTATTGGAGCGGTACACTAGCGAGGTATTTCGGGTCGGAAGGCAATTCCTGCATGTGCGTGCATCTACCTTTCTGGTGATTATCTGGGATAGCTATTCATATTATTCCATATATTTGCATGCTATTATTTATTGACCTGGGCTCACTTAAATTACCAACAGCTGCTATCTACGAACCCGCGCTCGTCCAATGTGTAGTGCTATATGAGCGACTATTTGAGACAACTCCGGACCGACCTATTAAGCCTTCTTTGGACTATCGAATACTATGTGACAAATACTTTCTGGTGATAAACGTCAGGCTTCCTTATGTCCGGTAGTCGACGTCTTAACAAGCAGGCATGCACGTAACACAAATAAATCAAGCAAGTCGTCAGCAATGTTTCCTAATATAAAGGATCATTGGTTAAAGGTAGCACCCACCATGGGTCCAGAATTGCGTGCGTACATGTTTGCGGGTATTTAACGGTCATCAGATAGTTCGGGGCTGCACGCATATCTAGGTATATATGTATGTGCAAGCAAGCAATCAAGACTAATGATTGACCAGGAGCTTGACCGTGCATCTACACGAACGGCGGAGCTACGTTGATGCACGCATCTACGAAGGGTGTAACATATTCCGCTGTCTACCAGATTTACAAATGGCAGACACCCGCCACCCTGCCTGGAACACTATACCGCATATTGTTGAGAGTGAGCAACACTCATATACGTAAGAAAGTCAGATCGTTTAATACAGCCCATGGAGGGGCCGGGCGCTTTGCTGACTTTAACACATATGCATGCAATAATATTAACGAGTCGAACGAGCGAGTGTATGTGCATGTATATATGTCCAGCTACGTACATCCATCCAATCTATCCAGCCAATCACACGTGGGTCGGATCAATGGTGGGTGATGACTGCCTATCTAGAGCAAATAAAGCAATCAATTGATCAAGTGCATACATGCTACTTTTATTATTGCCAGGTTGCTGGGGCCGGGCATCAATCTATCGTTATGATATCGAATAATGGCTAAATAATAAAGCGAGTGAACACTTTTAAGAATGCATACGAACGGGTACGTAGTAGCTATTATATAACTCCTGTTATTATATATATAACTCCTATTGACAAGCAATGTCGGAACTATAACGAACGCACAATTCGCATGTATGTGGCTAATTCACGAGAAGGCATACAAGGGCAGAAGCAAGCAAGCTACAAACATTAGCTGGGCTAGATGCATGCATGCACGCATGCCGCCGCGTACTCCACATACATCCACGCGCGCATGCACACACATGAACAAGCAAGTTGACGAATATTGCTCGGTGCAAACGACGACCTCAAGGCCATCTTGCCTCATTGTTTACGTATGTGTTGCTCAACTAACGGCGTCTACATGCATATAATCCGTCCTCAAGCCCTCTCTGCATAGGATACGCTGATAAGGGCACAAGTGTGCGTTCATTCCGTTGATGGACAGCATCTATCAAGCGTTCATTCCGTTGGCGGAAAGCATCTATCAGTAAGTATAAGACGTGGGGCCGCCAAGGAAGCAGAGTATATATGATACAAGGCCACCAGCCACCTCGCTCTCGATTACAGTAGTGGTAGTGGCGCCGTAGGGAAGAGTGGACAACAATATCCTGCTCCTGCATTGCTTTCAATGTCCCGATTGAAAATGCTCGCATAGCTGTACGTGAATGAAGTGGAAGTAAGGGAAATGAGGGAAATGCAGGGGTTAATAATGGCCTGCCAAGCTCGCTAGTTGGACTCTATCGATGGTGCGTGGCCAATAAAGCGTGCGTATACTGCCAAGTACAGGCTGGACTAACTAGCTCTGACAGGCCAGTCAGACCCAATTAGGCTTAATCAGATAGGCTTTATCAGACGTAATTCGTTAGCCCTTCATTAGCCCAGCCAGTAGTTGGCATGTATACAGATAGTGTAGCATATGAAGGGCAGTTGCTTGCATATGACTGCCCTCCGTGGTGCCCTCCGTCCCAAGTAAATAGATACGCGCGTACATACATAGGTTATCAGATATGACAGATACATAGATGATGACCCAGGCAGGCGCAGGCGCCGGAGATACAGCACGTAGTCCGGTCAGAAGACAACTGACCAGCGGTCCAAATCAGGGTAGTCTGTATGTTTGTTACCAGCAGCCTTATATATGTTCATTTAGTTATTACGACGACGGAACGCTGCGGCTATGTCGGTAGATGTGGTACCTATTAAATACCACCAATGTGTACGGACGGCATGCGAAGCTAGGAATGCTAATAATAAGCGAACAGAAATAATTATAGTAATGATAATGATCATACGTACCACTGGCCACCTAGGCACAACTGGTTCATTGTGTAAGGCTTCTGAAGCGCCACACAGACTACGCCACCGTTGGCTTGTGCAGGCGTCCAATTTAGGCTTACTGGACATAGAAGTCGATGAGGGGAGGCACGATCAGCGGCGACGCGGGGCAACAGCATAACAAGGTTAAGTTGGTGTCGGCTTCCGTGAAGCCGGAAAATTTAGGGGCCCCAAAACATATCTGTACCGTGTACTCTGATTGCTTAGGCATCGGTTTAGAGACTGTAAGGTTTTACTGGCACGCGTGCGCTCACTTGAATGTAAGAAATAAACTACCCGAATAGAAGGTGTTTGATTTTTTACGTCGTACTGTTTACAGTTCTGTTCTTATAAGAGCCAGGATTCAGGATTTAGAAAGCCTTGGATAAAATGTTAAGCTATTTCAGGTAAATATAAAGGGTTGCTTTATCACATGTTCTGTATTGTTGTATCTCTGTTGTGTCGGCCAACAAAGGCCCGATTGGAAGGATGACCATCTAAGGTCCAGGATCCTTTGACACTGCCCGTAGATACCCCAGGATACTACATGTATCTTGTTCTTGTCATACGGCGGGAAGATGGTCGCCAAAGGGAATGCTCGGTTTAACAAACGCCGTTGAACACTGCACTTATTGGAATCAAATGTGGCCGGCAAGAGAAGCATTAATATCACCTTGACTTCGCCAAATCTGTTTGTACTTATACGACTTTTGTTTGTTATAGACGAAATGCCGTGAACATAGAATATATAACAAGGCTATAAATATTGATTTTCAAAACGGTGGAAATCATGTTTGGTTGTTACAGACACAGACACTTCCCACCTGGGAGCCGGCCCACAATTATATAGGTCGATGCATACATGTCGATAGCGGAACGAGATATAGCTGAACTCATGCATTCATGCATTCGTTCTCCATTGATCCTTTCATTGTAGTTATTATGTAGATACGGTACGTACAAAACCATCAACCTAGCTCATTATGATACGTACATAGGACTAGTGATTATTATAAAGGCACCAGGTAATGACTTGCCTAAAATAATAGTATGTAGCATGGATGCAGACTGAGGTGTATAAATGTATACACGCACGTAATATAATAGGCAAGCTACATGCATAGCACGCAATAATGCTGATGTGCCAATTCAAAACTAACGAAGCAGTTCAATAAAATAATGTGGAACTCTTTGACTGGCTGCATCATACGTACGCAATAATCATGCATCCGAGTAAGCAGTAGCAGTAGTACCGATGTAAGGTCTCCATTATTAAATAAAAAATGAATACTCAGCGATGTTCAAGTGAACATATGTTGGATATTGATTAAATTCATTCCTTTAACAAACAAGATGAATCATGATTACCTTTCAGTGTATTGAATCCCGTGGCACCCCAGCTTGAGGCGACGACCCGGCTGGTCTGGCCACCAGCGGGGATCACAGTAAAGCCCTTGACCAAGGACCTCAAGGTGTCATCTGCCATATTATTGTAAATGATGACCATTAATAAGCCATGATTGCACATGCATCTGCATCGATCTATATATCGATATATATATATATGTGTGTGTGTGTGTGTGTGTGTGTGTGTGTGTGTGTACATACATACACATTTATTCCACTGGCGGCGCCTCAGTACCCTAAATTTCGATGCAAGTATATCGCATATCAAACGTTGTGAAACGTGGAATGAGTGAAGAGTGTGATGCACTTAGTATATCTGCACTGTGCAGCAATATTGCACTAGGACTTCGGCTCCTGCCATTGGAATAAACCCGCTATCTCAGTCATCTACGCGAAATATCCTGCAAATTGTTCAACAGGATACGGCGCTCTGCTGCTGAACTTGCTTGCTCGTCGTTCGTCCCTCACTCACTCCTCGTCCCTCCCCACATCAAAGGGTATCAGTTTATTAGCCTGTGTACTCACTTGCGTACCACTCGATTTTATTGAGCACGGCGTTACCCTTGTAGCATGTGCTCTGGGGAAGGTTAAGATAGCACATAGACGTTTGTAGAATGAAATGGGGAAAGTATTTAAGAAACGGCCATGCCGCTCTATCTAGTAGTAGTTGCAAACAACAGTGATACATCGAGCTGGATGTGGTTTAGATAGTATAAAGTGACCTTCAAAGACAAAGACACTAGGCCATGCCAGACCTTATATGGCTTTATATGTGACTGTATACTTCTCCCCGCTAGCGTTCAGAATTCGCATGCAGAACACCATAATCAATTGGTTAATAATGCAGGGGACGAGGAGAATGTGATAATGGTAGTATTAACAGTAATTTAAATTTATTTCTTTTAAAATACCAATGACTTATTCAATTTTGCAGAGCAACCAAAATTTACGGGGTAGACAAGTTTTCAATACTTGCAAGGGTCGTGCGAGGTTTCGGAGGGCCTCCACTAAACTTCGTCCCCGATGCGACTTCCAAGCCAAATTAGCACAATCTAAATCCTCTTAAAGATTTCTATATCTTACATCAATTATATTAATGCTTTCCAATTTAACAATTTTTTGGAAATGTACGATCGACTGTAACTTGCGCGCAGGAACTGTGCGAAAAGGTAGGTCGGCTGAATTTAGTGGTCCAAGCGAGCCTGGTCAGCATAAATTCAGAAAATAATTTTATAAAACCCTCGCGTTGCGTGATGAAGCATGATTCGTCATCGAGCATCCATCATTAACGAGTTGATGGCGCGCGGGCCGGGTAGCATGACCTCCTCACCGGCACGATCTCGCTAGCCGGAAGTGAGTTGATGGTAAAGCAGTACTCGGTGATGGAATTTGGAAACTTCGTGGTGTTTTGTGGATAATAGGTGGGTGAAACAGTGAAGGGCAATACACCCTGGGTCGTGTTGCACCTGCGTGCGGTTAGTTAAAGGGGCGGCAGGCAGCGGGGGCAGAGCGAGGTAGGTGGATGTTTGAAAGTGTCGCAGCAGCTAGCCAGACGACAAGAATAATACTAAACGTGGGAAGGCCGGCGTCGTCGCTGGAAACAAAGGCCGCGTTCTGCGTGTATATGTGGCAGATAGAACTAAACGACAATCCATAACTGAAGTGCATATACATATGCATGCATCGCGATGGACACGACGTGATGAATACAGCAACAACGGATTCCTACGTTTTATACATTATACCAGCTCATGATATACATTGGCGTTGCGCAAAGGAAGTAACGGAACCAACTAATCGGATACTGCGTGCCTCCAACCACCGCAGTGCTGTATACTAGTAACGTGCATGCATACTACTAGAACGCATGCATCTATCTGCTCGTATGTGGTACATACGTATCTGCTCGTATGTGGTACATACGCATGAGGCGGCGTCCCTCTAAGTAGACGCAGCAGGGCAGCTACGCTCCGCACAGGTTAGTGGCTGGTGGGGCGCTGGTGATGCGGAATGCCGCCACACACCCGGCCTGTAACGTTTCCTAACTCACGTGCAGTTGGGGAAGGGCGGTGGGGGTACTTTACAACTTCTGGAATTCGTGAGGTTCAGACACGCCTCATCGAAAGTATGGATTGTCACGTTATATCCCTCTAAACCAGGCCGACAGATTTCGCCACCAGATGCCATGGCCATAAAGGTGAGAAGCAGGCTTTCGATGGTGTTGGTGATGTTCTGCTCAATCAGCCCAGAGTAGGTGCCGTTAAAGCGGCCGCATACTTGGATCTCGAGTGAACTGCACAACGTGGTGTTCGGTGCATACGGCGAATACACGGTTATGTTCGCGGCGTTCAATGCAGCGTTCATGGCATCGGCGATATTCTGCTGGATGGTGGCGCAGGTGGCAGCATCGAAGCGGTAGGGCCGGACGTCGTTGGCAGGAGGCTGCAATACGACAGAAATGCATGGCTCGCAATTAGTAAAGAAGATTGTAGGACTAGGAGGAGGAGGCGGTGATGGAGGAGGTGGCGGCGGTGGGGGAGGCGGCGGAGGCGGTGGGGGAGGTGGCGGCGGTGGGGGAGGCGGCGGAGGCGGTGGGGGAGGCGGCGGAGGCGGTTTGGCCTGCACGACGGTTGAGCTGGGGCAGCAGTCGCAGGCGGCGTCGAACGTCGCGGCCGTACAGGTTCCGGCAGGAAAGCCCGGCGACAAGCACAGTTGCTCCAGGGTGGTGCAGCCCTGGCGGGCCCGGTTGGGCTTGAGGGTGATGCACAGCTGCGCGCCCTGAGCTGTCACCGGGTCCAGCCCCAGCTGGGTGATGCGGAGAACGGCGCTACCAGGGAGGCCGTACGGGGGCTTATCGAAGACCGCGCCGACCCGTGTGGGCACTCCGTTGAGAGTGGCGGTCACGGAAGAGCCGGCCACCAGGCAGCTGCTGGACACGTTGAACTGTACGGGTAGGTAGAAACGGGAACCATTTTGGTTTGAAAAGTTTAAGATGGGTCCGACGAGTAAGGTATTTATTTCCCCAATTATAACCCAGCTTTTCCCAATATTCAATCTTTATATGCGGCTTTCCATGAATGGGGTAATTTATAATACATAAAAACTGTATGATTATTGAAGTATCAGGTTATTTCATTCGCACAAAGAAAATGCGACTTGTACGGAAATAGCCACGTAACGACGTGGTGAGGTGCATACGTATGACATAAGCGATTGAATCACATACGTGGACCTTCATCAGTGTATTTAGGATTGATAGTACCGTGACGCCGAGGTTGCGTCAGGATGTGTGGCTACCTATGGATCCCAACGATTCAAACGAAGTCTCTATATGGTTGGGTGACGTTGGATGTATTATGGGTGATGATGGCGGATGAATGAAATAAGTGAGTTCCTATCTGGTTAATTTATACAACATTCCATTCCTTTTAACTTGCGTTATGTAATGTTATGTAATATGTATATCCGGAGGGGCCATATACCAAGGTTGCAACTCCTGATTGTTTTGCATTTTCTGAGGTTATATGTGATGCACAAAAAATCGACATAGTTACCTTTTTGCTCACTTGCTCTAATTGAAACGGGAAAAGTTCACTCACCTCAATTTTGTGCAGCAATGCGGTGCAGCAGGCACCCGAGCAGGACTGCGCGTCCTGGCGGACCTCGATTTTGAAGCAGTACTGGCTGATTCCCAGAGGTACCCAAACAGGCGCCAAACGATATGCGCCATTGGATGTGTTGCATGAGCGGTAGGGGAAGTTGGGAATGGTGCCCGTCTGGTCGCGGTTCTCGGAAAACTCATCGTCCGCAGGAAGCGCACTTCCAATAACGACCCTGATTCATTCCAAGGAAAAGATGGAAACAACGAAAGACATATGTAAACAGGCAGGTGTTTCTCACAATCTAGGTTTGGTATGGTACACAGGGTTCTCATTACGTTGCTACCGCGCACCCAGTTGCATGCATGCATGCGGATCCATCCGACAATGATAATCCTCGCGCCAGAACATCTACTTGCCATCCCACCGCCAGCGCCGCCGCCATGAATACAGGCAAATAACTCGGTTTCCTCGACATAATTGAAGCACCTTGTATCGTTAACAAATCTAAATAATCTCTATTCCCTGCCCTAAAAGGCAACTCATCTTCCGTACATCCGTACACCAAGCTGCCCCGCCGTGCTTGTCTAATAAGGTGGGCGCGTGCCGGCACCCGTATCCACCCGTTCGGTTTCCAACCGTCTCAGTTTTCAGAAGCAACGACGGTTACTTTTTTGCAACTTCAGAACCTACCTTTTCCAGTATGTAGCATTTTCCGCCACTTTACGAACCAACTAACATTGGTATGCTTACAATGATCTTAAATTGTTTAGATGTCGTCGCCATGCATGCACGGCAATTTTTTTGCATATTAGTAAACGCATGGGAAACAGCTCTTAAAAATCTATGTATTGGATGTGTGCATGGTAGTTCTAGCACGAATTTGTGCGCGCATATATCTGGTTATGCGCACTGATGAAAGTAAAGGTAAGAAATAAGATCATCCACGACCTCTATCTCATCTTGGTGGGGCGTTCGAATTGTCCACGCACCTGCGTACCAGCAGCAACCGCCCCAGACCGTAGCTACTGGGCATCGCTCGGGCGAGTGCGTAAGCATGTGCATACTGCTGCTGCTGCGTGCATGGTCCTCCAGTGCCGAACACTTAATCGACAGAATTACATAAACATATACGCAACCTAACATCATCCTGTCAAATGTATACTTATCTGCTAGAGGCGACCTTTCTTTCTGTATATATCCGACCAGCCATGCATCTGCCGATCGAGATCAAGCCTGAAGCTGTAGTAATGGATGCTTGATATAGATAGACAGGGCGAGAGCAGTGATGTCATCCCTTATATGTAGGGCGGATATATATACCCAGATTGTCCCACCAGCAGCAGGGCGCTGCTGGTCCTTGATTGATGCTCTGCCTGGAGCAAGTGTATGATGCATGGCCAATCTATCCAAATGCACTTTCGTTCTCTGCGTACTTGTGCGATATGCCACATACATACATGCTCATCGAGTACGATACATACAAAGGCCGGCCTCGCTCGGTGCTGTTTTGAGAGGGGCCCAGGACGCGGCATGCATCCAACAGCTTACTTCCTTGTTTTGTACTACAATGCTGTTTTACAACCTACCGCTATTGTATCGCTTTACTAACCTTGCTTGGGTACGTAGGTGCATGGATGCATGATGGCGTCTGCCGCACGCAATGCGCGCTGCGTGTTGCGTGCCTGCTGTTGGTTCCCGCCTGCACGCCCTGCACGTTGTTGGTTGTTTTAGCGAGATGTAGTATCTATGTTGATAATGTTCCTTTAGATTCCTAATCTGCATTGAATTTCGAGGCCGCCCTTTGCTATCATGGGGCATGGTACAACAAAAAGCACATGCATGCATGCATGGCTGCTGACGTCATATACACGCGCACAAGACTCCGTCCTCTAGTTGTTATACAGTGATGCACACTTCAGGCCTGTCTATCTACCGCAGTAATGTAATGCAGGGAAAATAGCGCTTGATGCTGGGCAGGCAGGCAGGGTGCGAATAATCCCCGGTTTGTTGCGATTAGTTCGATGGTGATTGTTGGCTGCTGCTGCTGGCCACCGCTCGCTTGTCGGTCTTCATCAAACCATCTGCTAAGCGAAAACCACGAAACCAGTAAACTGCAAAAAAGAAAAAACGGTAAGAAACGGTAAATCGCGAAACCGAAAACTGCGAGCCGCCTCCTGACATACAATGGTTGATCAAGGTGAATTATCGTCAGGCTGGGAAATCTTGCTTCTATTGTCTCTTCGTTGAGGGCGGGTTTAGCAGAGAACGAAGAGGCACGAAGTATACGTGTGTATTAATTGTTTGGGCATCCGATGCCTAGATACCGGTAACAATGGCAGGGGCACAAAGTGATGAGACACACATAATTATTACGGGTACGCCGCTCCTTATGCTGGCGTATGTCATAGGGAGCCATGCTGGAGGGTTTTTTCCACGCATTGGCAGGCGTACCCAATCATTCTGAGGCCGCTTCTTGTAGTGTAGTAGTTGAGAGCCGCAAAGGCCTCATGAGATGTTGATATGGTGTTTCTGCACTTTATTTTGTGCTGGTGTATTTTTCGTACACATACGAAAAAGTGTATCTTGAGGTGTCTATGGGTAGTATTCAGGATGGACCGTGTGTGGTCATCTTCCGATCGGGACTTTGTTTAGGTGGATAGATGTAACAGTGTTTTTATGTACAACACTTATAGGGTGTCCCTGGAGTGCCCCTGGAGTTCCAGGTTCTACCCCGACCGAGAGCGGGCCAAAGACCCTAAAGTTAAGGGCAGGGTGCCCCCATGTCGATGGACGGTGATGACCCCAATTAAAGTGACCCGCGAGCTGACCATTAGCGGAGTTGACGCCTTAGTTGATTCGGCAGATTCCGCTGGATGCTGGTGGTGGGTGCTGAACCTGGGAAAACCACTGATTTCGGAGAAGTCGGCATGGGAGACTGGATGAGGGTGCCCCGAAACACCGGGGAAGGTAGGGACTGCCAGGTTAGTGGCCACGGGTGATGTACCCCCCTATCCTACACACTTATAGGGGTCACTGGGTGGTTTGGTTTTGCAGACTCTCTTGCTATATGCGGCACCTATACATATGCCAGTCCTGATTGTAACACAGGGTGCAGTAGCGCGTGATGCCGAGGTGCGACATCCCAGTTACATTCCGCCCCGCCCTAAAGTGAAGGTCCTTGGGCGCCAACACTGTCACCCATCAGGCGGTTTGCACCTGTAACGGAAGAACACATACCCCGACATCACGCTCTTGCACCCTGTGTTACAGTGGTGCGAATACCGATGGAATTCATGTGTATACAAGCGCGTTTGCATCACCAACCTGTATGAGATAGTCAGCGTTCGACCCCAAAATCATGAGTCTGACTTAGCAGATTGCACCACTGTAACTCCAGATGCAATAACGTGAAATGCCAGAATGTGAGCTCCCCAAGTACACGTTTGGGACCATGCCACCTGGCACTCAGATAGGTATCAACCCTACCCACACCACAAAGCAAGGCCCCCTTTAGAGCACATGGGTTCGCACTGTACCGGCAGTAATTAAAATTGTTGCTGTCTAACCTGCCAGTGGGGTTAGGCGTGGGCATGACTGAAGAGCTAGACTGTAGTAGTTTAGAGCCGCTGTAGCAGTCATCTTAACGATGCTAAGATTCTTATGTGGAAGCGTCGACTTGGTTTAGTGAGGGTTCACCAATATGACAATGTAGCAAATCGGTACATCTAATAGAGTGTTGTATCTCTGTGTCAATATCCGCCAAACTGTTTAGGCCCGATTCGATGATGTCCAGTTTCCTGAAGATCCTGGATATTAGCCTTAGATACCCCAGGATACTACATAGAGTCTGGTGGTAGCGGAATCTTGAACTCCGAACAATCATTTTTGTAACACCTTAGTGTCTGGCCAAAGCACTCCACTAGGGTGACTTTGATATCGGCTAACCTACCAAGGTGTACGGCAATCTTCTTATGTGTATCACGACTTTTTTTAGGTATGATGCTTATCGCATGATTACCTACTAATTTTTGTAGGCTGGTGGTATGTAGTTTACTACAAAGCCGCAAAGGAGCCTCGAGATGCTGAGAAGGTGCTTCTACACCCTTATATCGTGCTGACAGGGTGCTTCTGCACCTTAATATTGTGCTGGTGTGTGCCGTACATGTACGACTACTACAGAAGCGTTTCTCGTGTGAGTACGACTACTACAAAGACTATCCTATCTACCAGCTGCTCTCTATGGTCGCCCCAAGTCCTTTAATATCTGGAATGTCATTAAAAACTAACCAATTTGTAGTTACAACCGATTATACGATTTGGAAACCTAACTCTCGGAGCCACGTGCTCCCAAGATGAACCCAGTCGTTTTTTGGCTTCATTAGACATACCCCTTTTTCTCTCTGCTCTGTTAGCATTACCTGCTGAGCTGCATGACGACGTACCCACTACGCTTCTACAATACTTACAGGTGTGTATGTGTACTTATATATGTATATAGGTATAAATAATTAATGTATATGTATATGTCCCAGTAGCTTAGAAACCAAATACTAATTATCAATGGTGAACTGCATCCTTGCTGACATACATACATCGTGTTCAGGCACGACTGTTATGGCACGACTAATATGCCCCTGGAGTTCCAGGTTCTACCCCGACCGAGAGTGGGCCAAAGACCCTAAAGTTAAGGGCAGGGTGCCCCCATGTCGATGGACGGTGACGACCCCAATATAAGTGACCCGCGAGCTGACCATTAGCGGAGTTGACGCCTTAGTTGATTCGGCAGATTCCGCTGGATGCTGGTGGTGGGTGCTGAACCTGGAAAAACAACTGAATTCGGAGAAGTCGGATGGGAGACTGGATGAGGGTGCCCCGAAACACCGGGGAAGGTAGGGACTGCCAGGTTAGTGGCCACGGGTGATGTACCCCCCTATCCTACACACATATACATACGTTCAGGACTTGGCTGGGCGGGCGGCGGGGGAAGCGACCCTGATCAAGCGACCCTGAACAAGCGACCCGAGAGGCATACCCATGCATGACCAAGCCAAATAGTAGTGAGGCTGACAACACCCACTACTACTCAACCGATCTATAACAATTCCTTCATGCCTTATTACGGAGCACATCAATAATGTATGTATTGGCAGCTCGTGGATATTGTCGGCATTGGCAACACACCAATGCCGACTGCAGACTTCTGGAAATATTTTTCGGATATTGTAGTATCCTGGAATATCTAAGGCTAATATCCAGGATGATCAGGAAACTGGACATCTTCCGATCAGGCCTAAACAGTTTGGCGGATTTGAACACAAAGATACAACAGATATATACACCTATTCGTCCGCACGATGAGGTACGTACGTGCGTGTGCATATATAGCTCCAATTCTGCAGAGCCATGCGTGCCTGCTTGCATGTGTGCGCATGCACTTCTGGACAACGTATATACGTACTTGCGCACATATATTGCTGAACAAATTCATCATTGGTTCGCCGCCGCCACCACGACTAACCCAACTGTATTATATTATCCAAAAATGGATCAAGTATGAGAACTAACTGACGTCCGTCCAAAACAGAACCATAATGACAGCTTGCTGCAGCTCGATAGATCGTACACAGTATACTCCCTGGAATCATAAACAATAGCCAGGAAATTAAGTGATGAAGGAGAAACAAATAAACGGTGTAGCAGTAATCAGCAGGAGTGCGTTTGTAGCTATCCCCAAAGCTACAATAATTGCCAACAGCCAGCTGCGTGCCGCCAGCCTCATCCTCTGCACGCATACATACATGCATGCACCTTCATTCCAGCCACGCATGATGTATATCATAACCTCCATAATCTCGGTTGGTGCTCGTCTTAGCACAAAGCAAACACATCGGAAAAATAGTCTTGTCAGCAGTCACCAGAACATGCAGCTATTCGCGCACGCACTTCACTCGCTCGTGGTCTGTAGGTCTTACGTAACGCACAGCATAGCATGCAGCCCTGCTTGCTGCCTGCCAGCTTCCCAGTTAGTACATCCATCCGAACGAAATGGCAGTAATGATGCCTAATAAATCCCTATTTGTATGTGGGTACGGATGTACATGATTAACCTTGCTCCGTTGTGCATTCTTCATTACGCAGGCAGGCATCACGTGCTATTGCACCCCCGGTTAAACATGTTGCACCTTCTATGTGCGCATAATGATATTTAGTAGGAATTAGACCTCCATATGGTTGATGGGAACGGTCTGCCAATCATCGCTGAAGTTTGGAGCAGCAGGTGGTCATCTATATGTGTATCACGCAGGTCGCCCAGACACAACGTCCGTTCAAGTGCTGCTACTGCCGCCTGGTAATCAATCGATGATGTGAGCATACATGCGTGTACGGTTCCTCATGCCGACATCAGCCACCCTCATATCGATGTTGTGGAGAAAAAAGGACAACAGTAATCCTCGCTGTTTGTGTTGAACAAGCTGATGAAACTGCGCGTGTTGGGTAGGGTACGTGGATGAAGGACAATGTGCTATGTAAGAGGAGCGAGAAAGGTTGCTAAGGTTGCAAGGACGGCGACGACGCAAGAACCTAATTCAGTGCGCGTGGCCGTGCATGATAAAGGTGTCCCTTTGGGTCCATTTGCGATAGGAGTGCACTCATCCTTGCTCTCCTTATGTTGTCTGTGTGTATATGTAGGTGTGTGGGGATGGGTGCCAAACTACGCGCATTATAGAATCCTGCGATGCTGCAGACTAGGCCGAAAACACAGGCAGGGAGAGAGTACTTAGTACCTAGGTGTCTATGTAAACTGGGAACCCAGGAACCCAGAGCTTAGGGATCAGCCCTGACGATCCCAGCTTTCAGACCATCTTATCGAAAGCACATTGATTGCATGTCCAACGGCCCATGCGCCGGCCCTGGCTCTTACCACTGGCCAGATGCTCCCAGGCACAGGTCATCCAATGTGTAGGGCTCCTGAATCGCCACACAGACTACACCACCGCTGGCCTCTTTCTCCATCCAGTTGAGGGTGACTGATGAGGGAGGAATACATGACACGGAAGGCAAATGAAGTACATTGGATGATAAGAATGAATAGATAGATAGATAGATAGATAGATAGATAGATAGATAGATAGATAGATAGATAGATAGATAGATAGATAGATAGATAGATAGATAGATAGATAGATAGATAGATAGATAGATAGATAGATAGATAGATAGATAGATAGATAGATAGATAGATAGATAGATAGATAGATAGATAGATAGATAGATAGATAGATAGATAGATAGATAGATAGATAGATAGATAGATAGATAGATAGATAGATAGATAGATAGATAGATAGATAGATAGATAGATAGATAGATAGATAGATAGATAGATAGATAGATAGATAGATAGATAGATAGATAGATAGATAGATAGATAGGTAGATAGATAGATAGGTAGGTAGGTAGGTAGGTAGGTCATGCATGTATATGTGCATATATGGAGGGAGCAGCATGCAACTGTACATCTGTGGTATCAAGACGATGGTTATATCACGCGAGTCCCTTTCCTTCAGTAAAGGACAGGATATGAAATCCATAGCGTGATGAGGCAGCGAAGGGATAGATATGTAGTTATTTATGTGGCATGAGTGTGAAAGAAATAATGCCCACCATTGCAAACAATTGCCCGATCAAATGTGTCCCTGGATCGACCCTTGCTCAGGGGTTTTCACCTTTCAAGGTATTGGTACCCTGGGGGCCCCAATTTGCAGAGACCTTCTTGCTCGTGCCGCCGGCAGGAGTGGCAGAGAATCCCTTAACAACTGACCGCAAGGTCTCATCTGCAGCAGTAGTAATGGGACGATAAATGTATACATAATAGGTTAAGTGTGCATACCTGTTACCAGCGGATAACGACTTGCCCGTGCGCCTGCAAAGCAAGTGCATCACAGCCAAATAAATGATAATGCACATGCTGTCACATACACACTCCAACAGATTTCCCTCAGCAGTGCACACGACGGACCTACCTACCTATGCAGGATAGCTTGGCTGCCTACCTCACTCCCCATTCCTGATGCCCCCTACAACATACAACTCCATCATAAAAGCTCCGGAGCCACCCCGTTCATGCTTCTCCAATCACGAATAACCCCTCCGCCGCACCACCACCCTCCATGCAGGCATCTACCAGGAGCCGACTCCCCCAATTATTGATGCATTCGCTCCACACACCTCCCTCCGTCGCCAATTTCTACCACCACAGCCACTCGCTCCACCAACGTACATACTGGCTAGCCATCAGCTACGCAGGATATCAATCGAAAAAGCCAAGATGATGATACCAAGCAAGTACGTACAGAGCCACCGCATGCAAATCAGCATCAACGTTACATACGTTTATAACCTTCAGAATGACCGACCTCGCTCGGTCACCTCTTTACTGATCACGTGTCACACCCTCCCTATCCCTGCAAGAGTTGAGTCCTCTCGAGATGCTGGGAAGGTGTTTCTGTAACTTAATATCGTGGAAGCCAGTGCCGTAGGTGTACGACTACTATACTCACAGCCTACCCATCCCCTCGAAAAACCTTCGCCGCGCACCACGCTATGTTGTTTGCATTGCCTCGCGTCCCTAAGCAAATAAGGGCCTGCTGGTCGTTCGTTAATGACAACCAGGTTAGGAATCTTAATCATTGTTATCATGCATAGATGATATTACAGCAGTTCGGCGGCCTCTCAGAAGCTGAGAAGGTGTTTCGTTCCGCACCTTTACATATATCCTGGAAGCGTGTGCGACTACTACATCCGCCATCTTGCCCGCTTGCTTGTCACGCCGGATTACGGCACTGACGCCACACTAAGTGTCACTTGGCTATGGGGTGGATCTAAGGCCTTAATAGGGTCTTGGAAACTGCACTTTGAGCTAGCTGTTCGTCCGACGGCTGGGGGAAGTGTTGCCTGCTGGCTCAAGCTTGGTTCCTTGGCGCTGTAAGCAGTCCGACAGGGTTGCTTGAATGACCCTCACGTGTTACAAACTATAAGAAAAAGATATGTAAAGGTGGTCGTGTACGCTCGAGAAGTACTAAACGCTTCTAGAGCCAAGTGACAAAGATCACTAAAATATGAGTTCGGCTCAAGCGCCATACAACCCGTCATGGGGCGGCAAACCACATCAGTCTCAACCGACACAAATTAACTGATTCTAACGGAAAAAGATGACGATTTAGATATTATTAAGATAATCACGGGCTAACCGGCGAGCTGTTCAGCTCCGCCTCTCATCCTCTAACGAATTGGTGCCGTACAGCCTCATCGACATAAAAGGGCTCTTTCGGGCACAATCGTTACCCACCAACTGACCCGCGGACTGAATCCCCGCTCGAGCCTACAGCCTACACATATAATTTAATTATGCTAGGTTATTATATTGTAAATTAGCCATTAATCTTACGCACCCGCACGATAGCACGAGCACGGGCACCTTTCATGTCTGGTAACGCAATCGGTCGTGACACGCTGTCGTATTATAACTGTTCGCCGACAACACCCCGGAAACCTCGTGTCACATGTCCCCATCCATCGTACCAGTCTTAAGATGGATCGGTGCATAAGCAAAAGCGAAAACATACACGTTCTCGGCCTCTAGATGACAGGTTGCAGATCGTAGTTGTGTGCTAATTAAAATGTCTTTATATAAAAAAGATGCTGATGTTGTGTCTCTGTTGTGTGGGCCAACAAAGGCCCGATCGGAAGGATGACCGTATGAGGTCCAAGTTCCTTTGACACTGCCCCTAGATACCCCAGGATACTACAGCTGAACGGATGATTTTTTGACTGTACATTATTGTTCTTATGTGGTACGTAGTTGAGTGATGAAAAGGCCTAGTTCTCAAGATGCTAGGTAGGCAGGTGTTTCTTGTACCCAATAAGCCCGTCAGCATGTGCGCACCTGCTCGAGCCCAGGCGGCAGCTTGGCTTCATCACCCACGGCGCACACATCTATCATGTCCCAGCCACCACCATAGCATGCATCATAGCTGTTACGAGTCTTCCAAGCAGTATGTACTTCTTATGCAAGGTTATAGTAGTACTGCTGCTATTATATCTAGTGGGCTATATGAACCGAAGTTAATGTATCACCTATTTTTCTGGATAGCGCTGAAATAGGACTAGGCGACCCAAATCAACACCGATGGGCCTCAATGATATCCGGTTATACGCGGAATACGAAAGTGGCCATGCGTGGCCAGATGTAAGTATATATAACGGCACCAGCGGCGTTCCTATCATGCCGTACTTGACTGCTACAACAGCTTTGCGGCAGACCTTCCGTATCGTACGGGTAGCAATCAGGACAGCTGCGATTACATCACCGACTATTCTTGCAGATTTCTTATAAGGTTTATTTGCGTAAAAACCGGACTCGTACATCGAGTACAAAATCCGGCGATGAACTGGTTTTAGACCATCTCTAACATTTGGAATAGAATGGGGGTTACATGCTTGCTCCCGTTATATGGCTCCATCTGAGTTAATAAAGATTTTGATCCAATTTCTGTTCGAGAAAATGTTTCAAATCTACAAATCGGTGCATCTGCAAAAAGAGTACTCCGCCGGGCCCAATGCAGGGTGGATGAAAATGTGGGAAAAACTGCGTATCATGACATAAACATATTCCACAACATAGACTGCATCGCAAAGTATGACTTGGGGCTCGTTTTATTCATATTGAGTTTCTGAGAGATGCTGGCGACGCACGACGCGCAAGTCCAGCTGGAGCTGTTTGCAATGCAGTCGGAGGAATGTTTATTGACAAGAACTAAAATAATATTTTGTTATACAAATTATGAAATATGAAACGTTTACATCGGGTTACCCAGTTTTCCACTTTTACACACTGATTGGGCCCGGGCCCACTTTATTGTTGACACAAATTTTTGTGTATAAGAATAAACTTATAAAATATTTTGTAACGTATAAGCCAAAATAAATTTAACCATCTTTAATGAAGACCTATCGGGGGAACGAGCATTGCCGCTGTCCTGAGTGCCACCCCCTCAAAAAAGTTTCCATCCCTAAATCCTTCATATTTTAAATATATACATTGTTAAAATAATATATAATCTTACTTTCAGATTAACCTAACAAAGTTTGGAAAGATACGACAGTAACTGGCGCCCTAGGTGCCGTACAAAAAGGTTGGAATGGGATCCGAATGGGAATGGAGGGATCTGAACAAACCATCTGGGAATATGTTCAAAACATACTTCTGAGCCCCCCTGTACTTAACATTTGTATGTAGCAACCTATTCCCTTTCCGACTGCTCTATCAGATAGCCAATCCGGAAGAGAATATATCATGGCACATACAAGCAGTGAGGTCTCCACAAAGACAACACATGATATGTGCAATCATGCTTTTCGCTGCTCCATTCGTGAGCTCTCACTCTTTGACCAATAGGTGGCAATGATTGCAGTACTGAAAGAGACTATGATCCGGTCAACTTCGCCGCATGTCACACTCGTAATTTGCTGTCCTCTTCGCGCATGCAAATCTGTCTTCTACATTGTTATGCTTAACTGTAGCATTATCTGGGGCCTTGCGTGTCTGACGACTGGTACAATAAGCAAAATATACGAACATAGCAAGCAAGCGCTTTTTACTATTTTCACGATTTATCTGCGCATTATCTGGCCAATTAAGATGACGAGACTGCGGTCGGGACCGTACGGATTCCGGCCCTAGGTTCGCCTGCCCTCGCTCACCTTACACCAAGCTTGATTTTATTATCTGTCTTGCTACTAGCAGGTGTTTCTTACTACCAACCTTCGTTGGTCAGTGTTTGCGTTTATATGGCTTCATCCTACAACAAACAACATACATGGATACGTGTGAAATGTGACTCGCGCGTACTCGCACGAATAGTCTCACGTGGTTTTTGTGGTTTCCCTCAGCGATTCCTTCAGACGCCAGCTTTAGTCTGACACTTTATCTATAAACTAGTGCAACAAGGTGCACGTGATGGTAGTTGTACAAACAAGCCACGCAAAACGGACAGCGCGAGCCGTGCACCGGTGGATGAATGGATGTATGCATCCATCGGTAGCTGGACGCACACGCATGCACGAGCAACAAACTTACTTGCATACCACTCAACCTTGGCAAGGGGGTCATTAGCCGCGTAACAGGTGCTCTGCGGGAGGAGGTCAAGCGAGAAATAGTTATGAAGGAGGTGGCCGCTATCCTATATTTCATTCGAAAGGCGCGTGCATGGATGCTAATTACGTATGCTAGGGCGAGCATACAAATTGTATCTGTCTGGTGTTGCCGTACTTGGCATGATAGCAGGCCGCCCAGTAGTTCGATAATGCTGTACGCTCAGCACCAACTTCATTACGGCAAGTATGCCCCCTCGCAAATGGCATACTACTGCCTCAACTATATATGTAGTAGTTGAGTATCAAAAAGGCCTCCGCTGGATATGTAAGTGCACTGCACTGCACCTTATATCCTGGGTGTGTACGCCGTACATTGTATGACTACGACATATAGTGTTCGCGCCCAGGCGCGAAATCAAAGTGCGGCGCGTGCAAATGACTTAAGCAAGGGCCTCGCATCCCCCCCTTCAGTTACAGTAATGATACAATAATTATTCAGGAAACGCATCCCGGCGGCCATTCCATGCTAAACTCATCACCGGCACGATTCGGGCCCGCGGCACGGTGTCAATGGTAAAGCAGTACTCGATGACTTGCTGGCCGAAGAACACGCTTGTTTGTGGGTAATAGGTGGGTGAAACAGTGAAGGGCAATACACCCTGAGTTGTGTTGCACCTGCGTGTGGTTAGTTAGAGCGGCGGCATGGCCCACGTCCCATGGATGAGTACTAGGTCACAGAGGTCACAGAGGTCACAGAGGTCATAGTAATAATCTTAACGAGCGAGATAGATAGATGCGGTCCATCTGTGCTGAGTGATTACCAAACAAGTGCTGCAATCTTTGCAGGACACTTTCCACTTTTCACTGTATTTTTATTTTTCAATTTGTAATTATGGCTGGGAGCGGGGAAGCTAGCATTCGTGTATCAGCTGACCTAGCTAGCTACACCCACCTGCCTCCACCTGCCCCATAGGTGCAAACACACACAAGCAAACATGCATTTATCTGCACTCACGTGCAGTTGGGGAAGGGCGCCTTGGGCTGCTGGGGCTGCCCGGGAGGGTCGCAGTAGGTGGACGTCGTCTGATCCACACAGCTGGGGGCTTCCGCATGAATCTCCACCCCATAATACTGCAGCTCCGGCCGACACACATCACCGCCGGTCACCAATACCGCAAGAGAAGGAATCACGCCCCGTATCGTGCTCTCCAGTTGCTGGTCTTCTACGAAAGATAGGTTGAATAGGCCACATGTAACAGCCAGATCTGCAAAGCACAGCGTGTCCTGCATTTTGAAGGGCCTATTATAAGAGATATTGGCTTTCGCCAAAGCATCGTTCATGATGTTGGAGATGTTCTGCTGGATAGATTTGCAGGTTTTGTTGTCGAATCGATAGGGCCGGATGTCGATGACCGGTGCCTCCAGTTTGGCAGAGACACACAAATTGCAACCGCGTAAGCTCAATTGCCCAAGAAAGGGAGGAGGCTTAGCGGTGGCGGAGAAGGAGGGGGGAGGGGGAGGGGGAGGAGGAGGGGGGGGGGGAGGCGGGGCAGGGGGAGGCGGGGGAGGCGGCGGGGGAGGCGGGGGAGGCGGTGGTGGAGGCGGAGCTGGGGGGGGCGGGGGAGGGGGAGGAGGAGGCGGGGGAGGCGGGGGAGGAGGAGGAGCAGGGGGAGGGGGGGGAGGTGGAGGGGGAGGCGGGGGAGGCGGTGGGGGAGGCGGAGCAGGGGGAGGCGGGGGAGGAGGGGGAGGAGGTGGGGGAGGCGGGGGTGGGGGTGGCGATGGCGGGGGAGGAGGTGGTGGTCGGGCCTGCGCGGCCTGCGAGATGGGGCAGCAGTCACACCCGGCATCGAACATGGCAGCCGTACAGGTTCCGGCAGGGAAGCCCGGCGACGAGCACAGTTGCTCCAGGGTGGTGCAGCCCTGGCGGGCCCGGTTGGGCTTGAGGGTGATGCACAGCTCCGCGCCCTGAGCCGTCACCGGGTCCAGCCCCAGCTGGGTGATGCGGAGAATACCGCTGCCGGGGAGGCCGTACGGGGGCTTATCGAAGACCGCTCCGACCCGTGTGGGCACTCCGTTGATGGTGGAGGTCACAGAAGCACCGGGCACCAGGCAGCTGCTGGACACGTTGAACTGGGGCGAGGCGGGCAGCCGGGGGAAGGTAGAAGCATAATAAAAGATACGAACATGTGCTCATAATGGTGAATATTCAGCTATCTAGGGGCACATTTATGCCCACATGCCGTGATACATTTTTGCATGGATCGGAGCTTTGTATGTGGGGTATTAAGGGGGAAAGTTCAGAGCTGAAGTCCAGAGCTTCCTTGTTTGCTTAGATAGCCTGTCGCTCGGGTCAAAAGCTCTGGATGGAAGACATTATCTAACCATTGCCGACCACAGCCCTATATGTAATGTCGGTTACAATATTTATAAAACATGCCTTCATTGGGTTCACTTTCATGCACATTTTCGTGAGGAAACGTGAGAACCAGGTAGAATGATAAATGCACGACGCATACACGTGCCATTATTTGGATGCTAAAAAGCGTCTATGCGGTTCAGGTCTAAACAAAGGACATGTAGGGCGGGACTTCAAGCTCAACTAGGGAAGTCGCGCTCGTTGTAAACATGCCGTGCCCTACGCTTGGCCCAATGGATGGATACAGGTCGAATCACCCTTAAGGTCGAGGCTCGAGCGTATACTCGTCATCCTGGTGTCAGGAAGTGAGCTACATATAGCGCCAAGTGAGCAGGTGTGGAGCCGAGTCGCATCACCCCCGTCCCAGTCCCCGTTCAGAGAATCCAACGAACAGATGCACATGTGTCCCTGGTAAAGGGGTCTCTGCATGTGTTGTAACACAGGGTGCAGTAGCGCGTGATGCCGAGGTGCGACATCCCAGTTACATTCCTCCCCGCCCTAAAGCGAAAGTCCTCGGGCGCCAACACTGTCATCCCATAAGGCCGTTTGCGCCTTGCATCCGGCATTGTGAACGCTGGATGGATTGACGCTCCAAACACATATAGCCAACTAGGGATTTCATCATAAGCTGACTAGAGCATGTCCTGTCAGTTTCGCATCATTCAGTACATATATTTTGGAATTTTCCTTTACAATAATGATCAACGTGAGAACGGAGTGAAGGCAACCTTCTCCTTGTCGTTAACCGGGCTGCTCAAATAGTAGTTAATTGACTGCAACTCGACCTTTTTAATTATATACAAAAAGAAATAAATTCAAAATGATTAATAATGCGATCCTTCATTGTGCCAACCTCCATTTGTATGGTGACTTTTAAATCGGTCGCTTTAGGACGGCCATGATGTAAGATTTTAGTTGTAGAAATTGAGCCTGAATTTGAGTTGTTATATTCAACGGCACATAAACCGGGAATAACGTTTTGCCGTATTTTTATTAATAATTCAATGGACGCCATCCTACCTGAGTCGCTTATAATGTTTGCACGACGATTAGACTCTCTCCGCGCGCCTCATCACAGCAACAACAGCTTGATTTTCCTTTGATTCTTTTACGAACTCTTTTAATCCATCTCACCTCAATTTTGTGAAGTGTGGCGGTGCAACAGGACGACCAACAGGTGTCCGGGTCGTTCATGACCTCGATGTTGAAGCAGTACTTGGTGCCTCCCATAGGCCACCAAGCTGGCGCCAAACGATACGCGCCATTATTTGCGTCACAGGTCCGGAAGGGGAAGTCCGGAATGGCACCCGTCTGAACGCGGTTCGCTGAGTAACCAACATTCCCATAATCGCTCAACGAAGTTGTCAAGCTTGCATTGACGAGCCTGAGGGCAATAAGTGGCAAAATAAAATCATCGAGTTCATCTACAGGATGCAATAGTGTGGTTCTAGACCACTTTTGTGACGCACCATCCAACTATCAATGCGATCCCTATAAGCCTTGAAAAATGAAAAGGTTTATGAGTCATCGTTGAAAGCAGCTTTCCTAGACGTTATGAGTTCGGTCACTGAGATTCCTATTACGCCGAAGCTATAAATAATTCCAAAGGGCCGAACGGTGGGCGCGGTGGGCGCCCGTTGGGTTCGTCTGGTGTTCCCGGGGGAACAGACAGATCGCTCCAGCAATATCCCCAAGTGAAGTCGAGCCAAGTCGTACAAAGTGAAAAGCATTTATAAAGTACCGGTACGTTCGTAAAAGTTTTTATCAGATGCTCTGATTTGGGTTAACAATTAGATTGCACATGCGTAGGAGGAGTCCGTTCCCTCTATCCTGGCTCCGAAGTTGTAACAAAACTAAACGGAATGCTTAGGGTGCCAGTCATATCGTTGGCCAGCTGCCGTATTCCAATGTCGTACATATGCTTCTACGCTTTTTTTCCGTTTATAACGGAGGGTGATGTGGTTAGGCTGCTACCGGACATAGTTGGTTCCAACGCTTTAGAATGTTTCACGTCAGGAAGAATGTTTCCTGAACTCAAGTAGGGAGAGCTCTGCCGTAAACCTTGAGAAACGGTTTCAGTTCCTTGGCAAATGGTACGACTACTGCGACTTTTTCGGTTCGCCGTCCCGGTTTGAGTCCGCCGGAGCTGGGCGAAGTGAAGTAGAACAGCAGGTTCATCAGGTCACGCTAATCGTCGATTGCGGTTTTGCTGAAAGGCTGCAATGCATGGCTAGTTACTTCGAGAAATCATTCCGAATTAACTTGTTGCCACAATGGCTGGACGGAGGACCACTTGGAATATGCATTAAGGGATACACTTGTTGCAGGTAGGTTCACGTCATTCTGCATGGCACTGCCTGCTTAATAGCTTTAATACCAAGGTGCTACATTTCCATTAGTTCTCAATCCCGAACGTCTACTTCCCGCACGCCAGTAGCCTGTTTATACCCTCAGACCGTACTGAGGCTCGAATCGTCTCCAGGATCGACCAAGGTCCGTTTGCGACTTATGTCTTGTCGGCATACCTTCAACGCCTATTTTCGCAACGTTTCGTAGACTGACGTAGAAGTTAAAACCTGGTGTTGACCTACGATCTACAACTATATCTTTGGTCAGGTATGACCTGTCCCTACATGTCGTACTTCATTACCTTCCTTCACTGTAAAATTTCCAGACTTCTACACCCAAGATTTTGACTTTCTTAAATCCTTGAGATCTACTTAACCTAATGTAACTCATGGGCTCCTCGGCGTCTTTGAATCGTACAAGCTTGGGGACGAGAATATGTCCTCGCTCAATTTAACTTCCGGTCCCCTTCTCCTGTGTGAAGTTTCTACCGGCTACGAATCTGGTCCACTTTGGCTGCACTAGGGTCTTTGGGAATGTGCGCGAGGACCATCTGCTGTAGCACTTGCCTCTTGTACGACGGAGGTGAAAAGAAACATGATGTAACCAGCATGCCCCCTGTTAATCGTATCGTATCTTTTGTCGTTCGTTACACAACATAGATTGCTATCCATACCGTACATCAAGGCTTTTGTGTGTGGTGCAGGACAGTCGTGATGTTCCTGCTTTCGTGTTATGCCCATAACGGCTCATAACAAGTTTTAGTGTTTAAAGTTATAGGGGTTCATGCTGCTGTGTCCGCGATCGCCCCGCCACTACCATTCACGCCAACGAATAAGGTTTTCGGGTTCTGATTAAAAAATACCATATGTTTGTTGGCGCTTCAATTCCTGATCAAGTGCTCGCTGCACGGCCCGCCGGCCCGCTGCCGCAACTGCCAGCAGACCCCGTCGCAATTTCTCGTTCCTTGATGCACCGCTCAATGTGCTCGCACAAGCCCCGGCCCTCTTACCAACCTCCGCTGCTGCCGTGCATGGAGCCCCATTTGTTCCCTCAATGGCGCGATGTTCAAGCTCGCCCAGCTGTTCCAACCTTCCCTGGAGCAATGTCTTGAGGACGTTGCGTGGATTGACGAGGTCTAAGCTAAAACCCGTCCTTCCCCCATGCTGCTCTTCTCCCTTGCCAGTGTAAGTGCAGTCCCTGGCACCATTTCCAGGCTGTTTGGATTCCGACCCTGATTCTGGAGCACGCCCATCTTCATGCGCGGTATCCCACAGGGCCGCTTTTAGCCACTGCAGTACCGCCCAGCGTTGCGCCACATGATCTTGCGTGCCACTCTGTTGATCTTCATACGGCTGTCTTACATGAATCTCCAATCGGGCCGGCAGGCCGTCCATGGCGCGCCGGGACAGACGTTCTGCAATCTGATGCTCCAGGGTGACCGCCATCTCCGTTAATGCTGTTCCTGCCAAAGGTTCCGATGTGGCAGTGCGCGCAACTGCCCTAGCGATGTCTGTAGCCGTGACTTCAAAAGTGTCACAATCGCGTGCAGGATCCGAGTCTGCCGTATTTGGAACGAAGCCATACTCCAGCAGCCATCTGTACGAAAAAAATCAAAACCTGTCTTATAGACACATTAAATTAGCAATTATTTGGCGGGCTTCACGTTGCAGGTATCGACATGTAAACTCATGGCAGCTGATCTGATCTATTATTGTATTATATTACATCTCGAGCACCTCTCGGGTAAGAAGCAGGTGCACGTGGTGCCATGCTGTGCGTTTCGGGGCCGGGCCCCAGCGCGAAGTGCCTCAGGGCGCGCCCTGCCCTGTAGGATTGCCCATGTCCGTGTGTTACCGGAGCAATCTTTGATTGCGGAGGGATACAAGGGGGCCTGTCTGTAACACTTTTTTCGAATTTCACCAAAAGACGTTGCATATACGCACATGAACCATACGTATGTTTAAATGCCTCGTGGAGCGTAGGAAATGAGAATGCAAAATTGAAAACGTTTATCCTGCTAACAGTTGCCTTGTTTGTAAAATGGACGCTCTTGACTTTGCACCTGAAACGTTATTTCAGGGCCGCGCATGTGATTGAAATATTTCCAGGAGTCAGGATCAGTCGAATCGGCCTGGTGGAAAAGTCCGAGCCAACAAAGCGCATCCTTGCACAGCCCCTGTCTTATCTATCTCAAACAAAAGTGCTCTTTTTCACAATGAAAATTTGTCGAACGGATTTACATGTTAGGTGAATCACCTCTGGGCATCATCGCATCATCTGTATGCGGGCCCTGAATCCACCCGACGTCCCCACCTTAACACTTGAGGTAATCCAACACAGCACAGCAGAGCACGTGTGGACACCCTGAGTGAGCCATGGTTCCTGGATCGTTTCATTGATACCGCTTATGTTCCCCGCCATCACCTACCGTTCCAGGCATGCGGGTCCCTCCTCGAGCTCCGCAGAGCTCACGTAGTCGAATAGAAGCGGCTGACCGGGGGAGAGAGGTCGCAGGGCCACCAACGCTGCAGCCAGACCGGTGCCAGATGCATCCGGCAGGAGCTGACGATAGATGATGTTGGAAGGGTGACAGGGGACGTGGAACATGGATAGTGGGTAATTGAGGGGGAGCCGGGGAGGAAGGGGGTCAGCCGGGGATAGGAGGGAAAGTTGGGGACATGAGCAGCGGAAGCAGGTAGGAGGGACGGAAAGGAGGGCCAACGAAGCACGCGGACACAACCCCGTACCTGGTATGCGACGTTAGCACCCCGCCCCTCGAACGCATGGTTGGCCATATCGAGGATTGGCAGCAGCATCCCGTACTCCTGCAGCCCGAGGCGACCCATGAGTCGGGTCGATCAGTATGGCACAATCCATTTCATGCAACCAAGCAAGTTCAACACAAGTTTTAGCCCTCTCCAGATCTTACTTGTACCCAGTCCAGCATGGAGTGCGGCAGCCGTAATGGCAATTGCCCGCCGGGTAGCGTGTCGCCGCCGTCTCCATGTCGCACATCTTCCGCAGCCAACGTCACGCTGCGCGTCTTCACCGCTGCATATGCCCAATGCCACAGCGGAAGCCAAAGATCGCGCCCACCACTACCCTCGGCAGCGCTGTCGCCTCTGCTGCGTGCGAGACGCAGCATTGCAGACCTCCCTCCCGGGAGTGCCATCAAAGCGGGGCGCGCTAGGTCATTGGCGAAGAGGGCCAACTGGGCGCGACGTTTAGCGACCAAACGACGGAGCGCGGGAAGCTCGGAAAGCAGGGATGCGACCCACGGGTCACTGCACCCACGGGCAACACAGAACCTGGTGCTCGATTTTGATGTCCATTTGCATTATGTCAAGATAAAATTATTTTATCAGAAATATAAATAAATATTCGTGCAGTTCATTTTTACACGGCATAGCCGTCATCTGTTGACGGGTGCACGATTCTAGTGCTGGTAAGTGGCTCCGTACAGTGGTGCCGTACGAGTACCTTATATGGACGGGTAGGCCTTCGTAACTCCTGGGCAGCAGGCACAGGTAGTCAGCCCACGGCGAGCGGTCTCCATGAACGGCAACCTCGTAAGACACGACGAGTGCGTCCAGAAACACATCCGCGCTTTCGAAGGAACGCCAGGCGCTTGTTGGCCCCGCCAGCACTTGTGCTGTAAAGAAAAAATGCCTCCTATGTGACAATGTCAATGTTAAAAATGTCACAAACTACAGGGAAGAACATCAGAAACAATTGAAATCACAAATTCAAAGTGCGCAATCAGCCGGTGGTAGGGGACCAGCAGACGATGGTGCGGGTCCCAACGGATGGTTGCGGGGGACGTCGGGCGTCGGGCATCGGGCGTCCCCGCGTCGAATGAAAATGCTACACAGTAAGGGAGAAACAAAAGATGGATATGACTCCTATGTCAGCTCTTTGTCTAACTTATGGATTTACGCCACGCCTTCAGCGTTGGACCTAGGGTGTTAAAGCGTTTTAGGGCCTTTTGTCGCCGATAAGCTGTGGCGCTGATAGCGCTGTGGAACATGCCGCAGCCCATCTTACATTTCGCCCGTCCTGCTGCCGCTACCTCTACTCTATCTCGGCCTTAACATTTTCCTCTACTTCTTGGACTTCAACGTACCCGCACGGAATGTGGCGGCTGATAAGCCCACCTTGAGAGGCACAGCCAGAACCACCTCCCCCGCTCCGATTGAGCAATTGGCCTGTGGGAAGCGGCAAGAACCCGGGCCCCAAACACGTAGCTGCGTTACTTACTAAACATCCCTAATCCCAGAGGCGCAATAATGAGATTTAGATCCGTACAGGGGCCGTAAAGGGGTCAGCAGAAGTCACGGCTGGATAGCTTAGGGAAGCGGCGGAGGAGACTGGGGTCGCGATATGCCATGTCAGATATGCTACAGTAGCAACAGTAGGTTTGCGCACATTGTCGTTGCTCCCAAGTCGACCAGGCCTCTCAAAAGTGGTGGGATAGGGGCAGAACACTGTTTGCGGGTCCTCGGATTGAGGGAAAAGTTTGAGATAAGGTCGCTACAAGGAGGGCTTAGGGCTGCTGCTGGTGAGGGGCAGCATAGTGCATGCACGTCTCGGTACTTTGGGCCATGCCAACAGTAATCTTTGGGTCTGTAGTGGGCATAAAGGCGAGCCCGGAGCAGCTAAGCAATGTAGCGATGCCCCCTCTGAAGGTGCGGAGGATACGTTGACCTTACATGCAGGCCACGTAAGCCATCACCGTCCACTCCGAGCTGGACCTTGGAAGCATCCCCGCCGCTGGCAGCTACCCAGCGAGCTAGCCGGTCAAAACGGGCATTAACTGCCATCTCCTCGCTGGATGGTGCTTCACGTCCCAGCATCGTCGCTGTACTGCTGACTACTCTGCTGTAATTCACGGCAGGCGAGCCAATATCATGGTTGGTGCTGCTGCTGCGGCCGCACCAGTGCAGCAGCCTTGACAATTCGTCTTCCGTGTAGAATGGACTTGTGACCTGACTTTGCTGGAGCTGCCAGACCCGTTGGTCGGCCCAGTCGAGATCTCGGCTGGCGATGGCGCCGCGGGAAGTGGCAGTTTGGGCAGCTTTCGAGTCATTTGCAGAGAGTGGGTGGTAGTGATGTAGGCTGGGGACGCTTGCGGAAGGGGAAACGCCTTCTAAGAGCCGCGCGAAGCTATGAAGCGCGGAGGTCGACAGGTTCAGCACTTTGGCGCCGATTGGATGGTTTGCCAGAGCAGCCAAGGACTATATTTTCCAGGAACATATGGGGCGGAATACATGGGGTAGAAATTTTCCATGATAAGGATTAAGAGAGGCATGACGGATTAGTGGTTTTCATGGTTCAGGTATGCAGGTAAGGAAGCTCTCATGGCTCAGACCACCGTACAAGTTCAAGTCAACATTCGGATCCACGGTACTTCATTCATGGTATTAATTTGATGTGTTTCTCACCCTTGGATCTGTGTATGGCATGACCAATGCGACTACAAGAGCTGCGACTCCTGCAGAGAATGCCACCAGACCCAACCTAACAAAAGTTGACATTGTATAATGGTTTATATCATTAAGTGTTACGGTATATACAATAGCTCCGATTCTATGCCAGACTTATGAGTACTTGGGGGTCAAGCCCTTTCGAGTCGGGCCGAGACTGTGAACATGTTAGTATTTATAAGATATTAAAGGAATTGTCTATTGCTACATATCAGTCAGTTTACATCATAATGGTAACATGTACACTCTATCCTTACTAAGCGACCCTTCATAAAGGACTTACCGGTATGTCGAAAGTCGCTCGGGGATGAACGGGTGATTAAGAAGTTCACTTATAATATAATGACACTCAAGGTAATAACTTGTGGCAATACCGGACAGCCCAGCCCTACTTTCGGTCAATAGTAAGTTTCATGGTCTCACCCTGTCTTTCTGCAAGCACGTATATCATCAATAGCTAGCCTTCAATGACCAAAGCACCCCCGCTATTTTTAACGGACGGATATCATCCCAATATCGTCCAATCAGAGGCGAGCAGCATGTCGGACCAGGTCAAACAATGATGACTAAATAGCCAGAGTAGCCAGAGGCTACGAGGGCAAATCCTCATCCTGTCTGGGAGATGTCACGTTTTGCGGTTTCAGAAGTATTCAGCTTTTTGCGTGTCACAGCCTGTGAGGCCGCAAATCCTTAAAAAGCTTGGAGGAATGGGGGGCCTCTGAAGTCAAATTAACTTGCTTTGGAAAGCACGCTATTGTCCAGTGTCGCTAAGCTGTTAGATAGGGAGACGGTCGATTAGATTGGCAGGGGCGTGCATGTAATTGCACGCGTGCAATTCCTGTTTGCAGCAGCCCACTATCTGAGGTGTGCTCTTGGAATTCAGCCAGCCAGTCACGACGTTACATCGTACGCACACCCAATCCCCGCACGACAAACGGGTGCCAACCTAAGCCAATTGCGCGTTATCCTCCGTCCTCCGTGGCGCTCTCACGAAGCCGAAAGGGTTTCCTGATCGCTCTTCTGCAGCCTCTTCACGATCGACAAGCATCACAGTAATATTGCTACTGCTCCATATAAGCGACATATCCGAGTACCAAAAAAATTCCAAGCATTAGGCCGCTTTCAGTGGTACCGCCAGCGAGCAACCCCCAGATCGCCACAGTTCATCGTCAGCACACACGCCAAGTGTTGGTTGTTTGCCTATCTGTCTGGGCCCCTTACATGATTGGGCGTCAGCAAAGGCGTCGACAGACCCAAAAGCGCCTTGTTCCTGCCCTTTCTAACCAAGGCAGCATCCTGTTTCATTGTGCGCCTCTCGACTATTCCGGAACAGTTCTGTATCCTGTATCCTGTGGAGCCGGTTGAACCCTGGCCAAAGCTTGGTCCCTCTTTCTTCGCATACGCGTGGTGCTGCGTTAGCCATACCCCAAAGAGCATATCCCCAAGACGTCCTCGTCCTCACCGGATCCGCGCTGAGGCCACCTGTAGCCCAAGTCGTTTCACCTCCCTCTAGTCTTTCCGCCCATCGTTACGGTGCTCGGAGTGCAGAACAGCAAATGCCTTGATTATCATCGCGCACATGCCATTCCCTCTCGATACCTCTTAAGAGAAAACGCCCTCAAGTGCCGCTCCTAACTTCATCCCTACGGCAGACCTGCAGCGCCAGTCTGTTAACGAGGCTGATAACAACGCTCGGACTGGCTCCTGCTATTATTCCTCAGCCCGGAGCACACATGCAAAGTCTTGACATGCATGGCGCTACTATTTCGCCAGCCTAATATCCTCTTCCATCTAGGTTTTCATCCCATCCTCATCGTCGCTAGACCCATCGTCCGCCTCACCTTCTCCGTCATCCTCGCTATCTTCCTCCCCATCCTCACTCTCCTCACCACTCATCGATTCCGCGGCCTCATCCCCGTTCATAGCGCCAAAGTCAAAATCCTCGTCATCGCTATCACCACCGTATGGATGCGGCGACTTGTTATTTAATCCTGGCGGCGGAACCTCCTCTCCGGACAGGCGCTCTTTCTTTAACCGCTTCTTCTGTGCTCGCACCAGATGCGGGTTGAACTGTCCCTCCTCGCCATACAGAGCGATGTTCTGCGTGCCACCTGCTGCGGCCTTGGTGGCCTCTCGGCGCTTCAGAGCTGCTGCCGCCGCGGCCAACATATCGTCTTCATCATCTTCCATACCTTCACGGGCCAAGTGAGTGGAAGTGCATGTGTTAGAACTCCTGACTACCCAATAGGCTCAACCGACAATTGGCACTTTTGCAAAAGAAGGTTACGCCGCAAATGTACCACAATTAGAAAACGATGTGAAAAATGCCCCAGTGCCACAGACGGGAGGGGACCACGTCCAACGACGCGCATGAGTCGAAGCTTTGAGTAATGACCTGGCCTCCGTTTCCACCCTGCCAAAATCCAGGGCCTCAAAACGTTTCCCTTATGCCAACTCCTCGAAATGACTAAGCACCATGCCACGCAACGATGCACTGCCCACACCTGAGGGGCCCGCCTCCTTGTCCTCCGCGACATCACCACCGTCGTCCTCCTCCATCGCGTCCAGGTCCGCCTTGGCTGTACCTATGGTGGACGCCTCAAAGAACGCAGGCGACGTGTCACCCTCCATAGAGGGCAGGTGCGCGATGACGGCGGAGCGCTCGCTGGCGAACACCTCATCCGCATTGAACTCAGCCGCGTAGGAGGCTACCACCTGCGCCTCCTCCAGACCCGTCTTGGGCCGCTCTGGGGGAGTGGTGTAGTAGGGGATTCGGCCGTTGTTCCAGTCTTGCAGGACGATGCGAGCCGACGCTTTTACATCAGGCGTGCCGCCGCGACGCAGCTTGCCACGGACGTGCGCAATATGGTGCAGAAACTCGTCCGGGCTGGAGAAGGTCTGCGCACGTATCAGGGCCATCCACCATGACACCGTCACAGCACCGGGTCAGTTACAAGCAGCTTCCATGGGAAGGCCAATTCGGCCGTATTTTGCAGTGCCGACAGCACCATATTGCGGCGGCGATGTCCAATCCAACAACAGGTGTGCACCCACTCCTCTAGTAATGAACAAGGAATCAATCGATACGATACGAAGCCCCGAAACCAGGGGACATGCTTGATATGTCGATATCGTGCCAGCCCTGGTAGTTGTGCTTCAGACTGTTTCCTTCAGAGGCCGCTTCAGACCACTGCTCCCTCCCTTGGGTACCCGTTCAGACCGTAGGACGATGAGAACTGGAAGGCTGAGGGTCGACGGAGACATTGAGTCCCTCACCGGAATCTTGTACAGAATGATGAGCTGCTTGGCGGGCACCCGCTTCAGAATCTCAGCTACGGGTGTCACCGGGTCTGCCAGCCTCTCAACCTGTACCGGGGGGGGGGGTGTTGGTCGGGCGACGCGCTCTGAGGTCAATATCGGAAACATAACCTTAATGAATGGATGAATGACAGATTTGACCGGAGCGGGTCACCCGTATGCCGTAGGAGGTGATCCATGCAACGCAGCAGCAAAACAAGAGCCTTCCGGGGTTGATTTTCACGGACGTGAGCCAATCAATTCCGGGTGCGCTCGTGGCAGTCATAGTTGCAGCAGCAATGGCACCAGTCTCGGATAAGGCCCGGTGCGGCCATCACTTTATCCGCAGTTGCAAAGGCTAACGTTGAAATCTTGCAATGAGCTCGTGTGCTGAAAAGCGAAGTGAACGCGTGGTAGAAATCTATGCCACACCTTGATCGCATTTCGCAGTGCGGCCGCCGCATCACTCTCAGCCGAGACGAGGACAACACCGGGACTGTCCAGCAGCTTGATGTGCTTGTCCAGAACCACCTCCTGCACCGCCTTGGTTACGCCTGGCATGTTGCCCACCTAACGCATGGGAATAAGATGAAATTTCCACATCAGCAGAAGGGACATTGCGTGGATTGAGAGTGCGAATGCAGTATGAGCATCAGAGTTTCCGCCAGCGTCTACCACATCTTTCAACAAAAATGACAATCGCCTTTTCAGTCTGTCCGCCTCTCCCCTTAACACCTGCGCCACTCGCGTCCGCTTCAAAGAGTTGATCAGTGACGATTTGCCCACGTTTGGCAGCCCCACTACGCCGACCGTGATGGCTGTCTTGATGCCAGCATTCCGCGTGTAGTTCTTCAGCAGCTGCAGCAGCGTGTCGGCGCCCAGGCAGGCGCTGCTCGCGAGCGGATTGGACCCGGTGTCGCCACTGCCACCACGCTTGCCACCACCTAGGCGCTTGCCGGGCAGGCGCTTTTGTGAAAGGCCGCGATCCTGCTGCTGAGTTGAGCATTTGAAGGCCACAGTGGGAAGCTCCTCCCGGAAGTACTTGAGCCACCGCTCGCCCACCTCCCGGGGCACCAGATCTGCAGGTGGAGCAGTTGGCGGACAAACAGGCGCAAGCAAATGGAGAAAAGGGCGCAGTGGATCTGGAATACGGATATCACCATCACGATCACGGACTTAAGGCCATTCCGCGCGGCCCCCAAAGCTAAGACAGTTGGGCACCGGACGGCAACACATGATGGTATATGGTGGCAGGATTGTTCAAAATATGTACAATGAGGCGTGACTTTGGGTGCAAAAGCGTGCGCGCACTATGCAACGGGCAACAAGTACAATCTGTCGAGATGATGTTTGGCCTATTGCGGGAGTGTGCGGGAGTGTCCCTCTCCACCGGTCTTCGTCCTCAGTTTCCTCGAGTAAACATGCGCGGTTGGGATGTCTCCCGGCAACCGCACAAATGACAATTACCTCGAGCCCCTTAACGGCCCCATCAAAAGGCAACAAGCCTTCAGGTTGTGCACGAATCGTCCTGACACGCAGTGTGATGCACATTCGGATCTGTCTGCTGCAGCGATGATGCTTACCCATTTTGTTAAGCAACAGAATGATCTTCTTGTTGGGGTTTGTCTGGCGGATGTATCGCTCAACGTCGGGGCAACGACACGCCAGCGGATCGCGAGCGTCCAGCACCTGGATGATGACGTCAGATGCCTCTACCACGCGGCGAAACTCCCGGTAGAAGGCCTTACGGGAATTGTCTATTGCAGAAATTATTTGGTGCGTTTTGGGGCATGAGGACAGCGACAGGCGGTGAAGGTAGTGAAGAAGGAAGGTAGGCAGGCAGGTTAGGCAATCAAGCATCTTAGGAAATGGCAAATGAGGCAAGCTGGTCAGGCCCTGTTCCTTGTTCACATTTGCCTCGTCTGTTATTGTACAGTGCTTGAATGCATGTGCGTGCGTGCTTGTGTTTGGGGGAGGCTATTATTAAGCATTTCCGGGACAAAAAGTTCCGCACTCAAAGTCGTTCGCAACTCGTCCGCCCCCATCTCCCTACACAGAAGACCGGCTCCCCACTCACGCGCCATCTGTACTTTAACAGGACCACCTCGCCAACAACTGCTCGCCTCGCCCCTCGCCAACCACAAACTCCTTTTTGTGCACCCGCCTCACCCCTCTATCAAATTTTACATCCCCAATGGCGCTGAGTATCTCATCCGCGTTCCATTTGATGCCCCAGCTGCTCGTAACACCACACTCCCCATCGGTACTTCCCGTTTTGTTCACGCGCGCATCTCCTAACTCACGTAAGCTGCCGCAGCTGCGAGGCCCTTTCTACCTAATGCCACCCATGAGCCTAACATGTTCTGGCCTTGTCATGGAAACGACGCAAACACCCTTCCCCGGCCCCTCCCAGCCCTACGCGCGCTGCTCCGTAGACCGACCTGCATCGCTCTTGAATTCCTCTGTTAGCCGTGCCCTCTTGCGCGACTCAAAGTCGGCCTGCTTGTTGGCAGCGGATGCTTGCAGCCGAGCCAGAGCCATCAGCTGACCGGGGTCACCACCGTCCGCATCCATGGCCGCCGTGTCCGCAGCCTGGTAAGAGATGGTGTCCGTCCCGGGTTAAAGTGCGTTATATGGAATGGGCGATGCAAAGGATACGGTGGCAAGGGTAAATGGTCTATTAAAACGTGGCATATGAGCAAGCGAAGGTAGCAAGTGACACGCCCACGGTGCTATCGGCGGGGCCCAGGAACAACGGCGTGCGAGCCACGTCACCGCACCGCACGAGTCTGACACCGCTAGCGGCCGCGACATGGCAGCACGCCGCTATTCGTGTATATAGGATAACAAATCAGTGTGCGGCACTTAAACATGAACAAGTTATGTCCTCGACCGGCAAACATGCCGCCGCCGCCGCCAGCCCCGAACTAGAGACGAAGCCGCCTGGTATAGCGAATTAATGACAATTATTTTCTACCTGGCGAGCCAGCTTTCGCTGTTCCTTTTTGAGCTTCTCATCCGCTATCGCCTTCGCCCGCAGAAAGGCAAATTCCTTCACCAGCTCCTCCTTGTATGGCCATTGAGATGGCAGGCCGGGGTCCTTCACAACCTTCTTCCTCTTGCTTCCGTTCTTGGCGGCCTTACGCTCCTCCTTGCGCTTCTTCCGTTGATGCTCTCGAACTTTACGAATTATTTTATACTTTTGTTTAAGCGTCATACGCTTAGATTTCGACTTTGTGGATTTCTTAGGCATTGATCTAGATGTATGCTAATACCTTCTCAAAATACCAAAAATGCTGACAGTGGATATTCAATTATTTACGCTGCCTATGGACTTACGAACTTTTAAGCTCGGACTTCTTATAAACTTGGGAGCTGTAAATGTTTAAGTGGCGCAGCAACCGTTGTCCTCAGCGACAATTGGACGAGGTCGTACTACTAGGCCTAAACTCATTTCATCGCCGACTGAAAAGTAAATTGTTTCTTAAGAAATTCTTGCAATTATCTCGCCAACAGGTTCAGGCATTACATTTTAGGAGCCCGCTAACCCGACCGCCCAGGCTTGCGCAACCATACGTTCGAACGTTTCCCGCCTCTCTCTCTCTCTGCATTACTCTGCTCACACTGGCGCTGCATTTTTCTGCTATCAATTCCCCTTACATTAGAGCCCGCTGCTGTGTTGCTGTGATATCCTTCCGGCGCGACATCGCAGCTGCAGCCATGTCCAGCAAGCGTAAAACCGATGCGGGAACCTCTTCACCCGATGATGGACCATCAGCGAAGAAAACCGCGACTGCCGCTATTTCTGGCACGCTGGTCAACCCTAAACGCGTGCGCGAGCTGAAACCCGGACCTGTCGGTAACGGCCCCGTCCTCCTCTGGTACGTGTTGTACTACTTCTACTACTACTAATCAGAGCACGCCCAGCGCATGAACCATCGATCAATTTGCACTCATTCCCCATGAACCCCGCCCTGAATCAACCTTCGCAGCCTTATACATTAGTTGCTCCAGGCTTTTCTTCTTGCGCAACCCTTCAAGGTGACTAACCGAGCATGGCTTATCAATTCAAGCCTCTACGTTTTTGCCTTTGCGTACCCCGTGCTGCAAATTCGTAGGATGTCTCGCGACCAGCGCATGAACGATAATTGGGCGCTGCTGCACGCAATTGAGGTAGCTCAGCAGCGCAAGCAGCAAGTTGCCGTTGCATTCAACTTGGTGAGACGGACAAGGGCCCTGGTGCGGGCACTTACCGTCTGCAGCACGGCTGCGAAAGGCACTATCGTGGGACTTAGGCAGCTGAGAACAAAAAGCCATGGCAGGGATGTGATCCTGACGCAATATCCTGGAATCTCGAACAGCAACCGCCTGAAGGGGCTGTGCTGAGGAACGAATCAATAGGCATAATGCTTCTTCTGGGAACGACCACGGCACCTTCCACTGCTGCCCGCTGGCTGTTGCAACCAACCCGTCGGTTTAGTAACGCTCGATAGCTCACACACCCGGGTATCTGCCATCTTCAGGTACCCGCCTTCCTGGGGGCGGGCGCACGCCAATTTGGGTTCATGCTCCGCGGCTTGCGAGAGATGCAGCCCAGGCTAGAGGCTAAGGGAATCGCCTTCTTCCTGCTCAAGGTACGGCTGTTAATTTGCTCCCGGGCCTCGCGTGCCGACCAAGCCTTGCCTTCTACCCCATGTCCACCTGCGCAACACAGGGCGATCCCTCGCAGACGTTGCCCGATTTGGCATCCCGGTTAGGGGCCGGTTTGATGGTGACGGACTACTCACCACTGCGGCTGGGGCGGCATTGGAGGGAGCAGGTGGGACAAGGGCAGGAATAAAAGCACATACATGGTGGACCCAGACATTTGAGATCCTGGTTGTCGGTTTAAGCAACTCCATCGCTCAGCCTTCACCACTCCTCCGCACATTTCATTTCAGCTCCGTCCTCGTATTCCTTGGTTAGAAAGCGGGATGCATTGCCCCCGCGGTCTCATTCCTTTCCTGTGATAATTACATGTGGCAGATGAACGCGGGTGCTCCTCCACCAGCTCTTTCCAGATACTTTACTAAACGTTCATATTTTCTTCTCCCCTCCCTCCGTCCCTCCCTCCCTCCTGCCTGAGCCTCCTAGGTATGTGCAGCCGTGTCAGTTCCAGTACACGAGGTGGACGCCCACAACGTGGTGCCTGTGTGGGTGGCCAGCGACAAGCGGGAAGTTGGGGCCCGTACACTGCGGCCCAAGATCCACAAGCACCTGCCCGAGTTCTTATGCGAATTTCCGGAGGTGTGTTATTCGTGTGTGGTTTGCTCGTTTTTATTGGCAACTGTTTGTGCAGCGTCATGCAACTGTGTTGTTGTTGTTGTTGTTGTTCATCAGCTCACAATGCTTCCGGCCTGCCTTCGGTCCGTAGGTGTCGCAGCTGGTTCCCTGGAGCCATGCCGTTAAGCCGGAGCCTGTGGACTGGGATGCGCTGCTGGAGGAGGTCCTGACCCGTGGGTCGGCCGTGCCGGAAGTGGACTGGTGTAAACCGGGTGCGCGGGCCGAAATGTGCGCAGATGAAGCCGAATGAACCCTTCGCTCGCAGCTCCTTGCCCAACAACCGTATCAACACAACTACTCAACGATCCATTGCCGTCGTCAAATACATATAAACAACGGGCATTGCCGTCTCCCATGGGCTCGTGTCAATGTCACAAATGTCCATGCATCCGATATCCCAGATGTCATCCTGACGGCCCAGGCACCTTCCCACCTGACCGATACAGGTGAAGACGCGGGCATTCAGGCACTGAAAGGCCCAGGCGGTTTCCTTAGCCCTTCCCGGCTTAGCCTGTACGATACCAAGCGCAACGACCCCGCCACACCGAAGGCGCTGTCCAACTTGTCACCCTACCTCCACTTCGGCCAGTTAGCACCCCAGCGGGCGGCCCTAGAGGCGGCAAAACACCGGGCAAAGTGAGATCGGAAAGCATAGGGGTTGTGGAGGGTGGGTAGAAAGCATTATCGGCCTGGTGCGGTCGGCGGGCATGAGGACTTGAAAAGCATTTGATAGGGACACGCAGGGGGTTGAGGATAAGATAGCAGACGTTGCCTTGGCCTGAAGAGGCTCGGCTTTTCGGGCGTATATGAAAGAAGAAGGCAGCGAAGAGAAAATCCAACGAAGGCATGGGAAGGTATCGTCGTCGTCTATTCGTCTTCTGGGGTGTGCGGCTTTCAAGAAGAGGGCGATCTAAACCTAGTAATCGTGATGACATCAGAGGGCGGTGTCCTAGAACGCGTTTGTTCCTAGAGGCTGCAACTTCCCTTCTCCATCTCCCACCTTCCCCCCCCCTTCAGCGACCAGACAATAGCTAGTGTGACCACATCAGCCATCGATGCACGGGTCACGCACCTAGGTTGTTTGACTTATTCAGGGGCGCCGCCAAAGTCACCGCCTCAGGAAAGGCCTCCAACAAGAAATACAGCAAACAAACAACAGTGGCTACGCACGGCGCAGGCATGTAACAGAAGGTGCATGGTCTGCGTTTGCGGACGAATATGCGCCTGCGTGCCGCAGGTTTAAAGCTGCAGTGGAGTCCTTCTTGGAGGAACTTGTGATCCGACGCGAGCTGTCAGATAACTTTTGCCACTACACGCCAAATTATGACTCTCTAGACTGCGCGGCGGAGTGGGCGCGGGAGTCGCTGGAGAAACACCGGGTGGATAAGCGGGAGCACCTCTACACTCGGTGGGTGGGAAACCAGGATTGCAGGAGGGAACCATCCCACATTCTCAGGGTTAGTTACGGCACCTCTACCACTCACGAAATTCAAAGGGCGCTGTGCACAGAGGAGACTTACCCTTGAGCCAGAAATGTACCCGTCAGTGGCCGGGGTGGTTGGTTGAATGCGCAGTCATCGGTCGGGTGGGGGATGGTTTTTGTGGGGGCCATGCTCGAAGTGGCCTGGTTTTCCCTCCATGCCACATATATGAAGTAAACAGGCGGCATGGAGGTAAAAAAGTGAGAAGGCAGACGGCACGTATTGAGAAGGTAAACACAGACAAAAGCGGATTGGAGGGAGATATTACACATCCAGTGGCAGTTGTGGAGCGGGGGTTCATGTCACCACCTACAAAAGCTATTTGGGCATACATTGTCATCAATCCAAAAAAGTAGTTCCAAACGTCAGCACAACATCAGGATTGCGGAGACGGCGCACACCACCAATATAATCCAAATCGTTTGAATTTAACGTCCGGAAAGCCTTCGGGACTACTTCGTGGATCCTCAGAGGGACTCTTTTCCGAAACAACAATCTTTCCAGCCTTCGCCCTCTGCCTTTCGCTCCGATTACTACAACGTTCCACGTACACAGGGGAAAAGGAGGAAAAGTGGGTGACCAGTTGACCATCTATCGCCTTCATCACGTTTACACACTTGTACAAATTAAATTTTGATTCCCATTCGCGCTCCCGGGGCATTTCCTTGGAATCTTGTTTTCTGCAGGGCCCAACTTGAGGCGGGGCGCACCCACGATGAGCTGTGGAACGCCTGCCAGCTCGAGATGGTGCATGTGGGGAAGATGCACGGCTACATGCGGATGTATTGGGCCAAGAAGATTCTGGAGTGGACGGGGGGCCCGGAGGAGGCCATCGAGGTGCGAGGAATCATAAGGCCTGTAGGGCCGACGATAAACAGATACACGCACACACACGGACACGCATACGTATATATGGGCCACAGGTGCGTGTTTTGAGTAGCAGCGGCGGAGCAAACAGGTCGATACAAACCTTTGATCACGAATAATAAGGATAAGGAAATTTAGACACACGTTTCTGAAAGAATTGCACTTGCGGGCGCGCGCGGCTTGGCCAGGTTCGCCAAGTTGCTTTCCTCAAACCAAATCCCAATCCCTAATTTCCATGCGTCGTTCACTTGCAGATTGCCATCTACCTAAATGACCGTTATGAACTTGATGGCCGCGATCCGTCCGGCTACGTGGGCGTGATGTGGAGCATGGCCGGTATCCACGATATGGTGCGACAATGATGGAGAGAGGATGGGGAGGAAATTGTTACTGGGCGGTACACAGGCTGTCACCCTCAAGATTAGGTGCTGACTACCGTGCTGACTAAGTGCTTGCACATTCATTATCTGGTTTCTTAAAATGGCCTGCTCGGTCCTCCTTCCCTTTTCACTTCGTTCGCCTCTCGATTTGCCTTAATTACCCAGCCAGCCTTGCAAGGAGGAGCTGCTTTATGGAACGTATTGAATTATGGTGATTTTCATGTTCTGTTTTGCGCCATCGCAAACTGCAGGGTTCCAATGCCCTATCGGTTTATCCCTCTCACAAAAATGCACATGTTTCGATGAATGTACGCCATCACCACCAATCCTACGTTTGTGCAACTTTCTATTCCATAGTCGCATGCATGCCACGGTCCCCTGCTGAACGTTTCTTCCCAGCCCATCGCTCCCCCCGATCTAGTGTCTACCCTTCCCTTCCTTTCCCTGCTTTCTCTCCGACTGCTAATCGATTCATCGATTGCCTAACCCTCCCCTCCCTTCTCCCCCTCCCTCCCTCCGTTTCCGTCTACAAGGGCTGGACAGAGCGGCCAATTTTCGGCAAGATTCGCTACATGAACTATAACGGCTGCAAGCGCAAGTTCGACATCAAGGCCTACTGCGCTTATGTGGACCGGCTAGTGAGCGAGGCCAAAGCAAAGCACCGTGCGAAGGGCAAATGATTGGGTACCAGCGGATCAGCACCGGATCTGCAGTACCAGCAACAGTGGCGTCAGCGGGACCGAGACAAGCGGTCGCGGATACGGCCACAACGGCCACGGCCACGACTTTACATGATAGGCCGAAACGACGCAGGTGTCTACTACAACACTTGATGGTGCGGATATGAACGCTGATGGCGGCAAGACCAAAGGGTGCAGCAACAACGGCAGCAGCGTTAGATAGATGGGTATTTGATTATCTAGCGCCTCGCTTTCCCGTGAGGATTATACCATGAGAGATGCGACAATAAGCAAGAGGGTTGTTGGCAGAATCTGCCAAAGAGTGGCTGGATGATACACGTTGTCCTGCCTCTGTGCTATCAATGTCTGCAGCCTCAGGCAGTGCGTGGAAACCGGGTTTTGTGGCGTCTTTGTTGATGAGCTGGAGGATGCTCGCAGTGTGTGACCTTGGTGTCATGTATATATGCGGTCACGCAGGCAGTGTCCCAGCACTCTCATTCAAGCGCAATGCATGAGCCGGTATTTTGGGGAAGATTGAAACGAATGGAACAACAGAGAGGACGTCCTATCGTAATACGCGCGTTATCATTTAGTGCTTTTTTATGCGAAATTTTGAGCTTGAGAATTTCTTGGGCATCCAGGAGCATGGATTAGCCCTGATTTGCCCGCATGAATGTCTTATTAGGCGGAAGACTGTGAGAATGACATGGGTGCTGCGAAAAGAACTCAGCGTCTGCTCCTGGGTCAGGACTCTGCGGAGCGAAGGTAGAGGGAGAGCTGATATCCTAGCGGGAACCGGAGCTGGGGATTCTGCGTGTGCACATAGGTGGCCCCTGCTGGTGCAGTTAGCTCAGGACTCTTGACGTCTCAGCGGAATCAATGGCTCCCTGGAGTGTTATCAGTACCCTTATCCTATAGTTTGCTATGCCATTCCCCACTTCACCTGCGGAATAGTTCTTGCGGTCAGCAATTGTCCAACAAATTCATGTATAATCACAAGATTCTTAGCTGCTGTGCATGCGAATCTGTGTAAGGAACGAACCCCAACGATGAGGAGCGCGTTCTGGGCTTGGGAAGGAGGTTTGTAACCTACCTACATGTTGTTGTCTCTCCCCCGCACTCGCGAAGCTAGGTCAAGCCCCAAGAACATGCTGATCCGTCAGGAGTCATGAGTGGCCAGCCAAGCCACCACAGCCATCCCAGCACGTCCTAGCTCATACTGTTGTACTTAATTATGGCGCACCTAGGAGTTGCATACAAACGGCATCCGATCCTTGCAAATCTACCAGCTAATACTTGTCATGTTTACTAGGACTAGGGTTATAAACAGGACGGATTATGCCCGGAGATTGCCTTAGTCCTATTCGCGTTGCAGACACGAATAATGCAACACGAATCATTTCAGTGGTTGCATTATCATCTCTTACATTGCAAGAAAGAAGAAATTTCAATATATGACCGCAATCTGCAAATTTTGTCCTGGTGCATCGTGCAGACATTCATTATATGCAAGTCCTACAATTTCTAAAGGTCTTTCTATGGTTAGTCCTAAAGTATCTATAAACGGTTGGGCTTTATAAGGACCGGATGCACCTTAATCCCGGAGAGCTAATTCGGTACCCGGTCGCAACCCAGGTACCAGTTTTTTAGCCTACTTTTTATTAAAACATCATAACAAAGCAATTATTACCGAACATCTTACATAATCTAATTGACATCCCTGGAAAAGCTCGTGCACGAGCGTACAGCGATGTCTGTACCCGCCTCTCTAGTTCGCCCAATCCGGGCCATTTTCGCTAATCTCTGCGATATTTCCGTATAACGGATTAAGCCCTAATCCATCAAAATTAATCCAAGCGTAAACACTCCCTCGGAGTCCTGCGGGGTTACTGAGGTAGGTAAGGATTGTAAAAGTTTTTTTATAGGAAAAACTAATGTAACATTTCAATTGGTGCTTTTGACACGAAAGTGCAGACGAACAATTACGAAAGTCGGAACAAAGGAAACCTAGAAGGCCCATGTAGGATGCCATGCAGGCTATAAATCTGGCATCGCCGCGCATAAACTACACTTGCAATACGGTAAAGGTATTACCGCTTGGTAATTTTTAGAACGCAGATGGCACGATCGTTGACGACCTATGCCGTCTATGTGGCTGTCCTGTTAGGGACGTGCCGGTGAGTGGAGCGTGAGCAAGAACATCTTTCACAAAGTTCTTAACACGTGGATTCTGGAAGTGTGTATATGCGCGTAGTCGTCCTTCCTGGCTATAGCTGTAGACTCTTCCTCTGACATTTTCCGATATCCATAACCTGCACCGCCTCTCTGAGCCTAGCCCCTGAGAGTCAAGTAAATTTGTTTGGATCGTGCATTGCTCATAAGTGTTTCGTTTCAAGCCATTCTGTGTCGGCGCTTGCTTGCAGGACGTTGAGCCTCGTCTATGGGCAAGCTGTTCTCAGCGTAGACTCTCGCCAGCAATCTGGAAAGTTTCCATTATTTCCCTACGTCAACTGCATTAAAGACGGCGGGGTGTATGGGCTGGCGCCAAGCGTGTCTGACCTTGGTGGCGGCAAGTACTGTTTCACCATCGTGGTCGACGACCAGAGGTGCACTGACCCTTGCTGCTCCTCAGACCTTTATAAAATTGAGGTGCGTCACTGATCGTTGGATATCTGATTTCGTTCTGCTTTTCAGGGCAGTTAGGCATGCAATTATCTTTCTCGGCCGTGATTTCGCATCGGACACTGTATATATGCACCAAAGAATTACAGAATGTGCATTTACGTTTCTTATACTATGGATGCTTCGGTAGGGATAATAGATAGCTGGTGGCTGTCGAACGCTATAATATCGATCACTGTACTGTTCTAAGCTCTTTCCATATGTATGGAAAGAGCTTATAAGATATGGCCTTCGCTGCATGGCATACTTCGTAGGTCAGTGTTCAGTTATCATCACAGCATGGGGAATGGGAATTGATGTGAAAAAGCCTGCGAGTAACTCGGCATTCATGTACCAAGCAATTAATTATTTTGCAAGGTTTGCAACGTTCAATCGCCTAAGGCATGAACGATACGCGTCTTACGTATACGCCCACCACCCGGATGCCACCTTCCGTTATCCCTCAGTTGAATGTGGCCAACAGCTGCCTGGTGAGCGGCGCATCCGTGAGCGCCACCCTCAACGGCGTGCCCCTAGTGCGCCCCAGTCCCTCCTTCGATGCTCCTGGCGACGGCCTGAGCGGCAGCGCCATCATCCGTATTCCCGGGGTTGCACTAAACAAGACGACAGCACAGGGTGCAGAGCTGTGCCTTACCCTCAAGACCAACAAGGCAGGACAGGGTTGCACCAAATTGGAGCAGCTGTGCGCATCGTCAACTGATTCCTGCACTGGTGCCTGCTCCGCGGCTTTCTTTGACACTGCTTGCAAGTGTTGCCCCGTATCCAAAACTACAGGCAACTGCCCACCACCGCCTTCCAAGCCTTCGGCGAACTGTACGGGTCTGGTATGCTTCACTGCAGAGCTGATACCTCCCGAAGTGGATGTTCGGCCCTATCGCTTTGATGCCTCCCTGTGTGATCGCGCCACGGATGCTCTCATCGCGGAGCTGGAGAAAACAGAACTTGGAACCCAAACACTTTCCTCATTCCTGTCCCTCGCGACTAGCGCAAGGTGCTCCGAAACGTTGTACAGTATTTGCGCTAACTTCACCACGGACTACCAAGAGCCCTTCGTCGAGAACATTACAACGGCCCTGGAGGCGGCGGCGACAGAAGTGGTTCCCTTCCTCCTGTCAGAAATTGCTGGCAGCACATGCAACCCGGAGCTGGACGGCTACACAGTGTGGGCCCGCACGTTCAGTGAGAAATGTGTGACTTTTGAAGACTACAAGAGCATCACCTGCTTCGCCTCTAATGGCAGGCCTCCTTGCCTGTAAGTCGATCGCCAAAGAGGTTAGGCTGAGCGTGAACTGCGTGAGAAAGGGCCGATCCAGGATGCCAGGGCTGTGGAAGCAAGGGGAGGTAACTTTGGGAGGTGGGAAAGGTGGTGGTACCGGCCCTGCTGGATGCGCACACAGAATGTACTTAGCGCCATTACCGATAGACTTCGCTGGCTAGTGCTGAGCTGCTGTACTGTTTCTGATGCAATTGTTTACACATTGACGTGCGCAGGTGCAATGCGACGCAGGGCATTCTGCCGTACGTGATTGCCGCGCGGTACTATGCCCAGCCAGGATCCCGACCTGATACGACAGAATACTGCTTTAACATATCCAAACTACCTAGGGACAAGGTGGTTCCGGTGAGGCTTAGACGGATGGGTTCGGATATCACGCATGGGACGGACTTTCTTCCTCAAATGTCTATAGTCAATATATAATCGTTAAGTCCCATGCACTAGGGCATCCCCTGGAATTAGTCAGTCAGCTATTATCCCTACTGCTCACCCGTGTTCTGTTTTGTCCTCCACAGAGCACTTGCGCAGATACCAGCTCTATCAACAAGCTTGAGTTTTATGCGAGTGAGTCGCCTGGCCAATCGCAATCCTTAGCCGACGTTCAAGCGGTCTGTCTGTGTCTCACCATTCACATGTCACCATTCGATGCATCATTTTTCAGTGATGTGAGGCGTGGGGCGCCGGGTTGAGTATTGCTTTGATCGCCATCTTGCGAGGTCAGCCTCAGATCCGTTCTGCCTTTGTTTTTGGTCTCTCATGAATGGCAGATCGGGATCTGCGTACCGCCATTCGTGGCTTCAACCTTTATCCCGCAACGGGTGGCACTGCCAGGATTTCCGATATTTGGGGCAGCCCATACAGCAACACACTGAAAGGTGCGGGCGGTGTCATTTTGCTTTCGTGTTCCGAGGCTGGCTGGGAGACCGATTGCTGGATGACGGGGATGATGCGTGCTGCCGTTGATTGAAAGCTTTGCTGACGTCTGTGTGTGTATGTGTCCATTTTGTACCGGCGGTGCATTAGGCGGTCATTGCACCAGCCCAAGTCGCGCTTGTTCCTCGCTCATTGCGTCTTGACTCCATTCTCTTCTCCACAGCCACTAACGTGAACTGGACGGCTGCACAAGCCAATGGCGGACGCATCTGTGCGGTGCTCCAAAATCCTGTCACGATGATGGACGTGTGCTTGGGAGCACCCGACGATAAGTGGTAAGTGAATAAAGGTACTGGGGTGCTCAGGGTTCGTGCCCCGTAAATTTCATTGAGGGTAATAGCCATTGTGCCATCCTAAGCGCTGTATGTAAGCGTTACAGGATGGTGGTAGCACTCCTCACCAGCGGCCCACTATCCTGGACAGCGCCCTGCTGCTGTCTTCTAGAGGGATGGTCTTATCCATTCGCCCCAATCGAAGGTATCTACAGTGTATTTGTTGGGTTCAGCGTTCATCAGAACCTAGCGGATTCACGGCGCAATCAACTATTTTAAGTCTGTTCCTGGTCAGCTAGCAAGCCACAATAATCACGTCCTACACCAGTCATCAACTGGCTGACCGTCCTTTCCATTCCCACCATTTGATCCTTTTCGTGTCTCCTTTCATCACAAGTGCATTCCGGTCGTCCTCCTGTCCCCCACCTAATATTGTTCACCCCGCAGCCTCGTGGCTATCTACAACGGCAATAGAGACTGCTGCCCGACATTTGCTGCCGGGTTTGCGCCGTAATACTCGTAATTAACCAAGTGCTCGAAAGTTGGTAGAAGCCGAAAGGGTTTTCGCAGTGATGTGTCGGTCATACTGCAGGCTGCTGCTGCTGCTGCTGCTGCTCTGAGATCTGAGTTTTGATACGTCAGTGTGTGGCGGTGGCTTGCTCCACATGTATCCCATCTTTTCTTCTTTGTCACGTCTCAGTACATGCAATTGTATATTGAACTCTACTAACTACGAAAAATTTGGTGTAGAAAGGCGCCGGTGGCTGCTTGGTTGCAAGGATGATGCAGTGCTATACTCTGCTTTTTTCAGGAGTCGACAAACGTGCCCCCAGGACCGAGTGCGCGTCATTTGTTGGTTCATGTTTTTAAGTCTCTGCGGTCTTCCTCCACTGTGTTATATTTGCAGCAGACTGTTGCAGTGCGAATTCTTAATACAGAGTGTTCATTTCAAAGTGGACCTAACTATCCGTTCTTTCTCTCATTCGTTTGATTTCCGTTCTTTTGATATTCGCGAGTGAAACATCTGGCACATGGGGAGACGTTCGCCGGTGGTGTCATTTCCATAATTGATGCATCAACCACGTCATATCATTACGTATGCAAAATGCATGCATCACATGCACCGCATCGTGCAAAGTTGATCGATATGCATGTGATGCTGGTATACATCGCACATGTTGAGATTTGTTAAGAGATGCAGTAAATTAATTAGTAAAGGCTGTAAGTGCAAGGTCGACATCGAGACTCACTGCCCCTATGTAGACCGAGTAATGGATGAGGACAAGGTCAAGCAGTGCGTGAAGATGACGCAGCGAGGATGGCGGTTTGAGTATCAGTGATTGCGTCAGTAGTGTCAGCACGGACCGAGACAAGCGGTCGCGGATACTGCCAAAGACTTTACATGATAGGCCGACATGACACAGGTGTCATCTACTACAGAACTTGATGGTGCGGATATGCCAGGAACGGTGGTGGCGTTGGGCTGCCGGAGAAGGACGTGGAAGTCTGGGTAGCAAATGAAACGTAGGCACGCGTCACGGGAGCTGACGGGGCGTCAGGTTAAGGCACCGCAAGGAAAGGCAGCAGAGTCGCGAGCCTAGAGCGGATGAACGCCACCGCGTAATGCAGCTGTATCGCATACTTGGCAGGTCGGTAATAACGGGTGATACTTACAAATGACAAGCTGATGGCGAAACAAGACCAAAGGGTGCAGTTGGGTCCTTCTAATAAGAGCAACTCGGCTAACCTCGCAGTAGCAAGTGCGTGGCTGCGGAGGGCGATGGACTTGGGGGGGTAGCATCTAGATGCAACTTTGCTACAGCCAGATAGGTGATGAAGGGCTACGGCCCTAGCTTGAGCGGTATGCCGTTCGTAAGGCAGGGTGGGTAGGTGGGCCAACGGCCAAGGGCCCTCACTCAGAAGATTGTATCAAGGGATCGAAAATATAATGTCTTACCCGCCCCTTGATTGCATTAATTTTTATTTGTCTTTTGTTTGCGTGTCTCTGGAACTCATTAAGCATGTCCGTGACTTTTCTCTAGGATAGATGTTGAGGTCATTGACCATCGATAACATTGCAAGTTGTTTACAACCTCCTCACAATTTCCGAACCGCAGTCTAAGCCATCATAAGGTGCAGATATGGGCGCCCCGCCCGTTTTCCGGGTTTTGCCTGGAAGCCAAAACCTCTTGTCCAGTTGGCTTGTACCTGCCGGTTTGTAGTTCTGCGAGAATGATTCAGCAAGGCCATAGCCGGCTAGATACCCGGATGGTTGTCAGCTTAGCTAACTCATCCCCCAAATTAGATTACGTCAATACAAGCTGAACGTTTTAATCGCCATGAAATGTCCGCCGTCATACATACCTGCCATGATGCATGTATGGTTGAATGTCTGTATGTTGAATGTCAATATCCATTTGTTGTGTTTTGGTAGTGACCTTAGCACGCACCTTATTAAGTAATATATCTTGCTACTGCACACGGAGTGGTTAAGGCAGGGTAGACCCAAGCATGGCAACTGTGACTATATCGATCACTGATAGATAGATATATAGGCTCACTCGACAACACCCATCTGATGAGAAGTAGTTATCTCACGGTCAGGCAGGATTAGATACACATTGTATCGGCATCCTTGAAGCCCGAATGAAAGAAAGCGGAACCCCCAATATTTGTACTGGTGATAGCTTAGATACAGCTTAGGCATTGAGGGGGTTACAGGCATGCGCGCACAAGCACACATGCACACACACAGTGGACAGAGTGCAGGGCACATGAGCTGCATTAGGTGATGCTGATTTTTTATCCCCAGATTCAACAATTTGCGTGCGTGGCGTGGCGTGGTGCTGCGCATCACGTCCCAATGTGTTGCCCTGAGTTGCGTCCCGTGTTAATGTCCCTGTAACAGAGGCGTCGCCTAGCTGGTACAGTCCCGCTTCCCGCGTCCATGCAGACGCAGACCGTGTTTGCGTTTGGTGCCACGCCACGCGTGCAATTTATTAAGATTCACTTGTTCGAAGTGAAGCAGCGCAGGTTAGATAATAACCATGGGCTATAACTATGTAAAATTGGTTCATCTAGGTTAAAGTATGAGCGGCAAAGGTTTGACTGAGGGCTGGGACATTTGAGGCACTGAAACTTTCGCTTTAGCTAGGCTGCGGGATTAACGAATGAATAAAGAGGTTTGCATAATTTATTTTAGCTTGACAGATTACACACACACACACACACACACACGGGCAATGCTACAGGGCAGGCCCCCTGAGGTGCTTCACGCTGGGGCCCCGCCCAAAAACGTTCATGCCATGAGTGAGACAGGGTATGGCCTTTCAGCATAGGATCCTGCCGAATGATCTGCGGGATATTTCGATTCGACTACTGGGCCGTGAGATATATTTATTCCAGTGGCAGGCGCCGAGGTACGAGTGCAATATTACTGCACAGTGCAAATATAGCTAACGGTCTGTACTACACCAGCTATGAGGCTCTGCCGAAGCCATGGGTACCTCTCCCTTTGGGGAGGTCCAAATGTACCAGGGCCGCCTCCCTTTGATTGGGGCGGTTTAGGAACTGCCCAAAAGGATTTAGCAGGGAAGCATAGTTGCCCCGACTGCATTGCACACCGCACACACACCGAATGAGTTCAGGAAGGTCTAGGAAGGAACCTCGGCATGGTGAACCGCTGACTAGGCAGGTGGATTGCATATACATTCATCCTGCACGCATGCACTGTGCAACCTCTCCATGGATCTCCCATCCAATCAACCACGCCCCGCCCTGCGACCAACGTATCAATAACCTAGACGATTGATGCCCCAGATCGAACCAGATGCAATGCATGGGAATGATCGGTGCAACCAAGCCAAATAAATGCTGCAACAGCGAAGATGCAAAATAAAATTGTAAAGACGAAAAATGATGAAACAGTAGCAGTAGCAGCAGCAATTGCTGCTTGTAGACGGGGGCAATCCAAAGCCGTCCGCGTTACCATAACATGTGTATTAAGAATGCATACATACTGGAGGGGTAGGTCCATCCCTGTTCGCTTAGGCAGATACAAAGTCTCGAAAGGCTATGTGCTAGTCACCTAGCCCCGTAATCGGTTATCCATGTCGCAAGAGCCAAAGAAAACCTACCAGCAGACAGGCGGATCAATCTGGTGGAAATGAGTTTGCGTGGAGATTATCGGGGAGATTATCTCTGCATACCCTTTATTACCATGACACCACAATTCATTATCATTTATTGTCATGTAATAACATATGTAAACATGCGCCAACTAGCTGCTGGCGTGCAAGTTATCCTTAGGCGGACGCACAAAGGTGATGGGTATCGCCGTATGCATCATCCGCCAGCCAGCCAACACATACATACAGCCGCCAGGAGGCACGCGGAGAGAAATGACGATCCGCCCCATATATGATGTAAAATTGTACTCCTTCATTGACACTCATTATGCTCCCGTGGAAGATGAGAGTTGGAACACCTCATCAAATTCATATAAACCGGAAACGATATGTACGTACACAAGTGCAGTTTATAATGAAGCAAGAGTGCACGCTCATGTGCCTCACACATACTGACACAACCAGCACATTTCCATGACAACACTCCTAAACTACATACATATATGTATAACCGTATCTGTTGTGCTATCCTCTCTTGCTGCGCGCGGCGGCGGTGGCCCGCCAACATACCCGGCCTATTTCTGCCACTTACGTTCTCATTTTGGTCAAATTGCTTGCTCACAGATATTTCCACCACGCCAGCGTACCATAGATGCATGCTGGTAACGCTGATGACCATTGAGTCCAATCCTTCTTAGATTATACAGATAAGGTTTCATCACTCGCATGACAGTACCCCAAAATGCCATCTGGCAGCGTGGCTGCATGCTTGCTTGACATATTCATGCTGTAGTATCCTGGGGTATCTACGCGGGTAGTAGTGTCCAGGATGGACCATGTATGGTCATCTTCCGATTAGGCCTTTGCTTAGGCGGACACAACAGAAATACACCTCATGCTCGGTAGTAGGCTGTTGATTTTGAATGGGTGGATATAACCTGCAGCGTACAACTATAAACCAAAATTCAAATATAATTTTTGAGATGATCTAAATAGCGGCGGCGTTAAACTGCACGATTCCTAGGGGATGGCGATGGACGCGGTGGCCCAGGCCGTGGGGGGGCGGAAGATCGTTTAGGTGGCTGTCGAGGGGAAGGGGGTTTGGGCGACGGTGGAGACATCAGGGTATGGGTTCTCGGTTGTGTCGAAGGTGGCAGGTCTGGCCTGACTGGGCCTGCAAGGCGAGACAAAGGTGCTGCTAGCTGAGTTGGCCAGATTGGTGAACGGCTTCGCGGATAGTTATCCTGTACAATGACGTTATCACAATCCGGGTCTTCGGCATCCGTCAGGAAATCACAGTCGTCGTCAATATCGTCATAACAATTGTTCTCAGTGCTAGCACGGCGGCGGCAAAGCGTCACCTTGGCGCCAGTGTCAGTTTGCCAGGAGTTGAATCGAACCACTATGCTGCTGAAGTTATCACGCCACGTTGCCCCAGCCTGGATCTCGCCAACTATCATAGTTGCGATGTACGACATGTTCTCTGTGCCATTGTAGGTGTGAATGGTTATGTAGGACTTGCCGTCGTTATACCACGCGTAGGGAAGGTCGTACATGTAGACATTCAGGCGAGCCGAAATGAAGAGGCGTTGGTTCGCTGGCATATCACTGGTCGAAATTACTACGAAGCTGGATACGGCGGATAACTGCGGGGGCACGAATATTTCTTTGGCGTTGCCATAAGGCAGCCCCTCATCGTTGAGCTGGAGGACTGATTTGCCCCAGCCGATCTGTGGTAGCAAGTGAGTGGGATAGATGGGAAATGAATGGAGATGGCGAGTCGAGGTGCGTAATGTATTTGCAGCCATTTGATACCGTCCAAGCCGCATGTGGAGACCTTAGAACCCGGCTCCTTCGTTTCGTTGAATCTAGATATCCCATCCTGGCTGCATCTAGGTATTGGAGGGGCCCTTACGGGGGCCCGACTTCTCTGCATGTGGATATGGACTGAACCACATCTAGGTGATTTATTTAGACCCCTTTTTGCCGCATCTAATTACATACTGTCCGGGCCGCATGAAATACTTGACACTAGAATTAAAATAATTCCATCGAACCCAGCCACGAAGCGCTGCTTTGTCAGCATACCCTGGATGGAATGAATGAGCTGGGACCTGTGCCCAGTGCTAACTAACGCGGTTGTTGTTTGTAGCGTTGAGAAGCAGCCTGCTAGCGTTCTATCCTGGACTGACCTGCCAGTTGTGCGGGGCATTGAAGCAGCGGATGCCCTGTCCTCCATAAGAGCCCATGGCACATGTCCAGTCGCATTGATCATGGGTGTAACATCCACCCGGGACATTGGCATGCGCCAGGCCGTACGCATGACCGAACTCATGAAGCACAGTCTCGTGGTCTCCAAAATTGGAGCCATCCCACCACATCAAGCCGGTACCCCAGGCATTAGCTGCTGTTGGAGTAAACCAAGTCCACTTGCCAGCTGTGGCTGCTCCGGAGAAACCACTGCAATCTGCAAGGGATACAGGGATAGAGCGCATGTGGACTTGGCTGGTCTACATATGAACACCAGCCAAGGCTTTTTACCAATATCAATATCAATATCATAATTATGATCATAAACATAAACATAAACATTATCATTATCATTACCATTTTCAGTATCAGTATCAGTATCTGTATCAGTATCATCATTATTATGATTATGATTATTATGAGTATTATTGTTGTTGTTATTATCATTATTATATTATATAGAAAAATATAATTCTTTTTATTTTTTTCTTATGTTACGGTTATGACGCCCGTTCGGCATGTGTCGGGCTTACTGCTGCACCCATCCACGCTTCTGAGCTCAAACAGGAAGAATAGCATATTATGTGTATGATTCCCCGTGGTGCACAGTAATAAGATTAAGCAACTTTATAGGATTATGTATGGGTGGGCTAACGAATGCTCCGAGGGGGATTGCTGGGGCGTGGCATGCCTAAGATAGATGCATGCATGCACACGTGGACTGGACCCTGCCTATCTATAAATCAGAGAAAATGAGCTTCCTTGTGTTTTGCAGTACTTTGACAGACCGACCGAACTTGGCCCTGGATACCTCTTTAGCATTACACCTACCAGGTATCCTGAATGCAAAATATGCTGGTAAGATGATAATTCGGTGGTGGTAGTCGTTGGCATTGATTCCATGGTTCGCAGCTGCCCAGGAGTCGAGCCAGACATGCCACTTATACAAGTTATCATTTGCAAAGCAGTGATTTGTGTTGAATGTGCTTCCAGTGCTGAAGGGATGGGGCTGTTTTAGGGTTCCATTACAGGGCACCTGAACGGGTCCCAGGATCTTGACGTTAGATGGGTAGATATTGACCTTGCCATAGCTACAGGTTCGGAAGTAGGTCGCAATGTCGCGGTTCCCCCACGTGTTATTTCCAACGTAGAACAAATCAACAATACTCTGATGGGAAGGAATGTCAAGAGGCGAAGAGAGTGAAGATCCATCTATTTATACTTAGACTTCAGGAAGTGCGGATATGACGCACGTGCACGTATATACGTGGACGGGACGACCGATCGTAAGACATGCATGTCCTGGCATGTAGTAGGCACACACTTCTTACGAAGGGGAGCTAACACATTTCTACGATACAAAGATGCAGGAGCACCATATCAGCATCTCGATAGGCCTTTGCGGCTTTCAACTACTACATGGCATTTAGATAGTGTGGGTGTGCACCACCTCACAAGCAATTTGTTTAAAAGGCATAGAAGTCGATGTCAAACATCAGCAATAGGTCGGATGATGAGTCGGTGTAAATAAAGAGGAATGGATAAATGAAAGGTGCACTCGACTGTTTGTAATAAAATAAAGGTCATCTACCTGGACACGTTGAGAAATCAGGAATAGATGGATGAGTGAACAATAACGGACTCAAAGCGAAGGACGCACCTCCGCAGTGGCAGCAGCTGGTTGGTTATAGCCGCAGAATGTAGTGATATAGATCAGGACCCGGGGCTCCAGCGGAGTGGTTATAGATTCACCCAGCAGAGCGCGCCGCTGGTGCTGCGGCCCTTGCTGATCCTCGTTCCTCATGGGGACGGAGCATGAATACATCACACCATCTTCAATTTTGTCGTACCTAACGGTTACCGGAATGCCTATTACAATGACATCCCGAGACACCCCGGCACAGAAGACCAGCCGGTAAATCTTGCCTTCCACCTCGTTGACGTAATAGACCTGGTCGAAATCTTGAGCTCCAGTCAATTCCAGTGATGAAATTGTGCCTGATGAGGCGCGTTAGGAGTTCATCATCATCATAAGGGTGAAGAGCCAGGTGTTGTATCCTTAATGCATTTCGGTAAATCATTAAGATATAATAACTATCTGTTTATTATTTAATAATATAATATAATTAATTATCATATTAACTGTTTCATGTTCCCATCTGGCATTCGATTTGTGGATTTGGTCTCTGCTGTCTACGACCAATACTAACCGACTTCCCGAAACATCCGAACCTGTCGGTTACTCCATAACCTGTATGGAGTTGGCCATTTAACGCCTGAATGGTAAATGGTGGAACACCTGGTTCCTGGTTCACTGATCCTCCGGTTGTAGTGATGACTTCTGAAGGTCACGCCCGGTTCGAGGCCTTATGGCCTCTCAAGTACGACCTGGTCGGCGGCTCTACTTAATCGGGCTCTGGCACAACAACCGGTATCTTTTGATACCACCCTTCGTGGGTACCATATACAACACCAGGTAGGCGTGTTCTGGATGTCATTACTATGATTACGCCGGCCGTAGCCTGGCGTGTATTACAGGGAGCCCCGGGGGGTTAACTTTACACCATTCGGCACGTGTGCCCCATCGTTGGGGTCGCTAGGGTTCACTGAGTTGTTTGATTTCGCAGAATCTCTCGCGCTCTGCGGCCCCTATCCATGTGCCAGCCCCGTTTGGACCACCTACTGGCCTTTAGGTGCGTTTCTAACCCACCCCGCATCTCATGATCCCCATTAGGGGCCATGGGTTCGCACTTCCTGGGCGGAGCATATCTTAACCACTGACGAGTCCCACCAATGATGGCGGGACATGGACACGTACTGTCCCTGCTGCTCATATTCTCACTGGGCGCCAAAATATTCCTAACCACCCCGGTTCTCGTTAAAAAACAAATCGATAGCAGTTCTAATTGAACTTGCGACCGCTGATAAGCAAGCATAGCACCCTAACTCTCAGGGCCATTTTAGGGGAAGGTAGGCAAGTTAATACATGCAACCGCCGTGTACGGGCAATTCCCTTGAAATAACTAATAATGGCTGGTGGGCATCATGTGATTGATAAATCAACATCTCTCCCCATGCATCATCATCAAGCAGGGATTCCTGGATGGGCTCGCTGCTCTATCTACTTAATGGATTGAAGTACTCATGGGTCATTAACATCCACTTTTGTGTGCACACCAAAAAATCGATTTTTCGATTACGCACCGCCGGTGGGTTGGCATTAGCTTTGACCTTAGTTAGAGCTGTGCTTGGTTGATATAATTGTGGACTTGCTTTATTATTTGTGGCTGAGTGGCTGGCCGGGTCAATCATCTGTCATGCATTTCATGTAATAACAACAAGCTCTATTAAGCGTTGTTAGTTGCCAATAATGCTCATTCAAATCCGTTTCGTATATACGCACCGGATTTGATATGCATATTAGCTGTTGAGTTATTATCCTATCAGCATAGATAAGATATATAGAAGTAGTGGGCGCGGATGGACCTTCGTCGGACAATGAGCCAGCCAGTCGCTCTAAGAAAAGACAAGTAAGCTCACCCGTCGAAAACCCAGCTTGGTTGAGCTGCACAGCTTCGCCGTTGCCACCGTGAAGCCGTATCAGTATGATGAGAAAGGCGGCCAGAACGGCGGAGGCAGTTTTAGCCGGAGATCCTGCTGCTGCTGCCCACGAAGCCATAGCTAGGTCCATCCACTACCGGTGCGCGCGTGTGCCTTTCGATAATGCGCGGCAAAATGAGAATCGGGGACTTATTGAAAGCTAGCTATCCATTAATGATGCCTGTTACCAGCACAGCGGCATACAATCAGTCAATCAAGAAACCAAGCAAGCATATATAATAAGATATGGACATTCGTATTTATCATCACTCCGACAGTCGACTGGACCGACGGTGCGGTACGAACATAGGTTCTTACAAACGATATAGTATAATATAATAGTATTTATAGAGTACTTAGATGCTACAGTTGGTTTGTGCCCTTTACTCACTCAGCAGCATCCGAATAAGCGGTATGTAGCTTCTTACTAGTCATCGCCTGCTCGCTTCCTACCCAATCAACCCCCTGCATAGTATTATCGACAGGAAATTATAACCAGGTGCAATGGTTAACACGGATAAGTGTGTGCGTGAGCGGTAAAACCATGAAAAATGGAACCCTTCAACTTCAGTCGGCTTCGGTTGGTTGGTTGTTCGATCCGCAAAAAAAGAGGTGGGCGTGCTTTCGTTGTCGTTGACTGCTAAAGTCTTACGGCAGCCCACCAAAGGATGCCCCAGCCAGGGATGGACGCCGGATAGAGCTGGTGGTGGTGCGTAATCTAGGGAGTAGTATAGCAACTAACGCATATTTTTATTTTACGCGAATGCTTGCTTCCACATTATTAGAAGAGTGACGTCGAGCCGGGCCTTGTATGTACGTATGTACCAAACATGTCAACCATGCATGGACTACGCATCTGCCAAGGATGTATCGAAGCTGGAGCTTTACGGCGGTTTTCTTTGCAACCTGAACTGCTGATGCAGCGGGCCTCACGGAGCCGCAATACTGACTGATCCAGGTGGGGAGCAACAAAAGACAGCACTTTGGATTTTCCAGCATTATTTTAGGAAAGACGACTGCTGTCGTCCGCCGTTCGTACATACGTGCGTATTGGTCTTACTTTCCCCATGCAGTCAATCAGCAGTGATGGGAATTTGCTTTTACGCAGATATCTGTTTGACGGCGACGTGTGCGAGGGAAGCCAGCGAATGAACAAACAAGCAACGACGAGCGGCACGTCGCCGAGCAAGTCGTCACACTTAAAAGGAGTTCTGCCGCCTGCCGCACACGTATCTTTATTCCTGAACAGCATGACTTATGAGTGTCTGCATCGCCCAGTCTTAATCATGTCGTTGGGTTGGATTTTCACAGAATGATACCCGATTAATTGTAAGGAAGATTCCTCCTCCTTGATTACAGATCCGAAATTGAATGTGCCTTATCGGTTATATCAGTTTGTCATCACACTGAACCCTCTGTTTCAACCTGTTTGAATGCTTATGATACCACATGCATGCCAGATGCCAGATGCGGATACACCATCCGCCAAGACCATTTGGCCCTGGATTGTAGATTATGGATTATGGATTATGATCAAACGTTGTGTTATCCGTGTTTTTTATTGATGTTTGGAAAGCTTGGATGAAGGCGAACAGCGTGTGATAGCTACAGCGAGAAGCGGCCGACATTATTGTAAAGGCCGCCCGCTCCGGCGCGGTCCTGAAACGCATGCGTATGGAATCATAATAATCCATATGTTATGAAATGTTGTATCAGTCGGGATCTATAGCGATCCATTCTAGCAACAATCGTGTAGTTGTAGCTATACCAGTACGCTATCGACCCGCGCTCGTCCAATCTGTAGTGCTATACGTGCGAGTATTTGTGCCAAATCCGGAGCGAACAATAAAGTCATCTTTTAACCATCGGACACTATGTTATAAATAATTTCTCGTAACAACGTCAGGCTTCCTAATGTCTACATCTCATCACCATAATATGTTTATATACATCAAATTCATTACACCCGATGTGCAGAGTATACAAACCTAAAACTACCGCAGGTGGCGGGAAACTGTACGGCCATACTGGCGAAGTAAGGAAGTGGCGCCACAAAGCCCGCCAAGCAACGTACGTGGAACTGACATCGCGAATGGAGTAATGTGGAATGAGGGAAAGCGAAACCCAACGCCCATTTTGCTCAGAATGTAATGGTGATGCGCGCGGCAATCATATATACGATGCATGTCCTTTGACTTTTGTTTAGGGCTACTGGACTAACCCACGCCTGAGTAACAAGTCCCAAAAAGATCTTTCGGGTGGTAACACACTTAAAAGAGCTGATGGGGGGGCCCAGCCAGTATGAAGCACCCTAGGGCATCTGTGGACCCCGTCCTGTTGGGTTGCCCATGCATGTCCGGGTGTGTATGTGTGTGTGTGTGTATCCAAACATGCCCGGCTAAAAATAAATCAATATTAATAGCCTTATTAATTGTTTATTGCAAGGCATCTCTTCTGTAGGTAACAAAAAAGCAGATGAGCACAAACAAGTTTGGTGGTCTGATCTGATGGAGGCAGGGCAAGGGACGTCCAGGTGCAGTGATATCAATGTTTCTCCAGCCGCATTCGTTTCCAAAACGTGCCGCATTTCACATTATTAAAATCTGAACTAACGGTGTTTGATAAATCAACCGTTCACTTTGACGGCCATCTTCCCGTATTACAATAACAAGGAAAAGAACAGGTGAGCCTCCTCACGCTGGTGAATCAAGCAAGGGCTAAGCCTGCCTGGAGGCAATCATAGAAAGGCATAACCACGGCTAAAGATCATTATCGGCCGCATACAGGGACCACACGCACACCATAAAGTACGGCGGGTACACTGGCAGATGGTACACCTGGGTACACCTGTAGTAGTTGAGTGCAGCAAAGGCTTCTTGAGATGCCGAGAAGGTGCTTCTTATAACACCTTAATTTGTGTGCGCCGTACATTACAGGACTTCTACAACACCGTTCAGGCAACATTAGTCGGGGCACACAATCTGGGCATATGGGTCAGGGACGTAAGTTAGGGTACGCTGGTGTACAACGGGGTAACCTGGTCAAGAAGATTAAAAAAATCAAGTGTGTTGGTAGGTATGTAACTGGAGAATCATTTCCAAACATTTGTAAGGCGTCACTGTGTCAGGCCTATGCCATGATTCGTGGACCCATACACAATCAATTGGTCAAAGTGAGGGTTGGTGAAGTGAGGAGATGGAGGTTACGCAGAGGGTCAGGTCGCTTGGGGTACGTGCAATCATTCTGGGGTGTTGTGCCTTGCACCCTAGAAGCAAGGACTGCACGTACCCCAAGCGACCTAACCCATGCAGTCCCGCAGAAAATCATTTAAGGAGGGTCCCCAACATTATGAGGGTCTGCAGCATTCGCAGTCGTTTCGGATTCTTTCGATAGCTTAAATTCGTTGACAGCTTGCTTGCACATGCACATACTACATATAGAATGCCGCTTTCACCCCATTGCATTTGTCTTAGTGTGGAATCCGGCAAATTGTGTCTTGTACTATATTGGTTAGTGGAAGAAGCCAAGAGACAATCGGCGGTTGGTTGGTTCCAAGTACAATCTTTCGTTTCCACCAGTTTTTTCCGTTTCTGAATGCATTGATTTTGAATACGATCAGAATTGAATACGATAAATATGTCTCTGGATGTCGCTGGATGCTGGTGGTGGGTGCTGAACCTGGGAAAACCACTGATTTCGGAGAAGTCGGCATGGGAGACTGGATGAGGGTGCCCCGAAACACCGGGGAAGGTAGGGACTGCCAGGTTAGTGGCCACGGGTGATGTACCCCCCTATCCTACACACACGATAAATATGTCTCTATGTGTTACTGGTTAAGCTCTTAATAAAGCGACCAGAACTAGGGCCTGGTCGCAGTGGCCCCGATGCAATTTTCCCTTCAGCACCAATATCTGCAAGCTGTTCGCGATTTTTAGTGGTACTTCAACCAAGCGAAACATGCAAATGAAGCACGGCCTCCGTGGCCTCGGAGCTAATTGCTGTCAGGCTTGATTTTTCAAGCAAGTAAGGGATGCTCGAACTTGTGCTTTGTTATCTAATTCCCGGGAAGAAACCAAATGAATATAAGCAAGTTTCACAGTCTCTATTGTCCGAGACTGCAGTCCGACCTTTGCCTCTCGCGCTTTCACATAGATAAGCCGATATATTAGCATGGCTCGTGGATCTAACGTAAGGCTGCACTGAATAAAAATTAAAAGACATTTAAAAGTCAACAAGTTGGGGCGGCTTGCAGCTGGCGCATGCATAGTAGTCCTTTGAAACTAATCACATACTGAAATAATAACACATAACCAAAGATAATCCTTGTCAGATTGAAACATCTCACAATAGTAAGTTACGTTCAAAGCAAAGATTTCACCACTATTCCTGGCCGAGCGTGTCCTAATAGGGTGAGCACAGGAACGCCGATTCGCATGCCAAACGCTTTCTATTAAGGTAGAATCATATGACATTCCAAGGCTAAATGTGAGCGCGCGCTCGTTTTTAGCCTTGTTTGGAGCGCGCGCACTCAGGGATGCTCACCTGGATAGAATGCATGGGCATCTGATCACCAAGCACGGGATTCGAAAAACATTTGGTATGGAAACGGCACTTCCGACTAATGCACTTCATTCACGCTGCACTCTGGCCACTGTGTGTGTAACAGAGGCCTCGCCTAGCTGGTAGGTGTAGCTGTATTGGCGAGCTCCGAGTAACTGTGCCGTAGGGCACGTGGTGCAAGGGTGACTCCTTGCTAGTTATATGATAGTTAGTTACTTTCAATGGGAGAGGAAATAGAAGTGTCTGAAACAATTATTCAGGCGCCTTAAATAGCGCTGCCTGGCTCGTAAGGGGGCCTTACGTCTATTCAAAACTGGCGCGCATTCTACAACTGACACTGTTGTACGAATGCTCGCATGCAAGTAGTTCCATGCGATTTGTTCAAGTTCTATGCGTCAGATCTTTTGTAATTAATCTGTTATTACGTAATTATGTTATTTGTCACAAAATTCCATAGTCCGATAACTCAGTTTCGCTCTATATGGCGCTTCTGCGCCGTTCCCACTGTTACAGTGTGTGCGCGGTGGTGTGTGTGACCACCTACCAAACATAATTAATCGCCCATCTAAAAATCAATATTTATAGCCTTAAAGTTTCTATATTTCGCTGCATCTTGTATGTAGCAAACAAAAATTGGATAGATAGGCATGAACATGTTAGGCATGTCAAAGTGATATGAACGCTTCTCCAGCTATATTTGACTCCAAAACGTGAGGCAGCGAGTGTTTTTATAAAAAAAATCTTTGCGGTTGATTGTGAAATGTTTGCTGGCTGTGGCACCGGTATTTATACCGCTTTGCATGCTCGCTTACGGCTGCCCGACCCATTTGCTTACTGCAACAGTTTGCGGCATTTCACATTGTTTAAACTCTGAGCAAGTGACAAGAGCAAGTGATAAAGCAAATCTGTGAAGCTGGAGTAATATACTTGAACCTTCATTATTCAACTCTAAGTTAGCATTCGTGTTACAGTGGTGCAAATTGCGAGGACTGACCTTTGATCCTCCGAACCTGGACAAGCGTACACAGGTTGATGCAAACACGACAGGATGCGCATGAATCCCATCTGCCCTATGGTGGATGCCCGGGCTGGTGCTGCATCAGGGTTATGGCGCGCTGTCTGAATAAAGGAAATATAGTATCCTGGGTATCTAAGGCTTACATCCAGGATAGTCAGAAAACTGGACATCTTCCGATCGGGCCTAAACAGTTTGGCGGATACTAACACAGAGATACAACAAAAAAGTGCTGAGCAGTTTGGGAGGGTCCCAGCTTATTCCCCCCTTTCCTTAGAGTGTCCCTGGGAGGGGGGCCAGACGTTTTGCTTGGAAGGCACTGGAGGTGGAGGAGGATGGTTTATCTTGCTTTTAAGGAGGTGGGGGTTTCTCTCTTCCCCTCTCCGTCTGGGAGCTGGTGTGGTTGTCTGAAGCTCTGATCCTTTAATGAGTAGCCAGGCTTGAGGCTCGTAAGGCCTGTGTGCCCTTGCTGGCTGAGCAAGGGCAGGTGTAGCAGCCCCTTTCAGTATGCTACTAGATTTGTGCGGAAGCGTAGCTTTTGTAGATTTAGAGATAGCTCGCAAGTAAGTTAGCGTCGCGAAATTGTACATCTATTGGGAATAATCGGTGACAGCGGAGTCTTGAACTCCGAACAATTAGTAGTGTGATACTAAAATGTCAGGCCTTAGCTCTTCACCAGGGTGACTTTAATATTGGCTCACCTAGCCAAGATGTACGGCAATCTTCTTTGCCAATCGCGAAGTTTACTCGTAGTTAGTTTTCGGTTAGGCATCATGCTTATTGCATGATTGCCTACCGCTTTATCTGGGCCTATTCTCTAAGGTAAATGTAGTTTCCTACATTCCCCCCCCTCTGAAGCGAAACGTCCCGTCTTGGATGAGGTTCCTTTCTCAGTGGGTCTCGGCCTTTTGGCTTTGAGTCTTCGCTCATATTCCTCGATGGCTTCCACCAGAGGATCTGATTCTTTCAGTGATGCCTCGGTTTCATATGTATTGTGAGTGGAATCATATCCTTCCCACTTGATAAGGTACTCTCGACGAGTTTTACCTCTGCCCCCACGGATTGAGACATCCCGATGATCTACAATGGCTTCAACCATGTAGAATGGTTCACCCTCAATAACAAGTGGTGAGGGTGGTTGTCGCTGAGCGTCCTCCTTGAATGGTTTCAGGAGTGACACATGAAAAACCGGGTGTAGGCGAGATTCAGCTGGTAAGCCAAGTTTTACCGCTGTTTCGCCAATATTAGCGACAACTGTATATGGGCCGATGAATTTTGGCATCAGCTTCTTAGTTCCAGGTTTTTTAAGGTTAATATTCTTGGTACTTAATAGCACTTTTTGCCCAACCTCATAACGCACGGGGCGCCGAGAAGAGTCAGCATCCTGTTTTTGTCTAGATTGCGCAGCCTAGAGACAAGTTTTAGCGAGTTGCAATCGCTTGCGCATGATGGTGGAGTACTCATCAGCAGCTGGCACTTTCGAGGGTATATGCAGGTCAACCGGCACACGCGGTTGCTGGACACCATTAAGCAAAAATGGTGTCATACCTGTCGAACGTTGTTTGGAGTTATTGATAGCAAACTCAATCAACGGTAAGTGATCATCCCAATCATCCTGATTAGGGGAGATATAGTGCCGTAATGTCTCTTCCAGTAAGCGGTTCATTCGCTCTGTTTGTCCATCTGTTTGTGGATGGAAGGCTGTGCTCATATGGAGGTGGGTGCCCAATAGGCGAAATATTTCCTTCCAGAAATTGCTTGTAAAACGTGGGTCCCGGTCAGAGATAATGTTCTTTGGAAGGCCGTGCTGCCGGAATACAGTGGCTACAAAAAGGCGAGCCAACTCTTCCGCTCCTGCGGTCGTGTGGGTGGGAGCAAAGTGCGTCATTTTGCTCAGCCGGTCCACAAACACTACGATCGCATCATGCCCATTGCGAGTTGTTGGTAGCTGGGTTATCAAATCCATTGATATGCTCTCCCACACGGAAGAAGGTATGGGGAGCGGCTGCAGCAAACCACCCGGCTTAGTGTTGGTTGGTTTGTTATGCTGACATTGAGGACAAGACTTGACGTAGGCCTTCACGTCAGTATCTAGTCCAGGCCACCAGTACGTTTGTGCGATCGCTTGTTTGGTGCGGTCAATGCCGCGGTGGCCAGCGCATGGGGTATCATGATACTCTTTCATGATGACCCGTCGTAAGTCAGCGTGATTAGGGATGTAAATCTGGGACCCATTGTACCAGAAGTTACCCTTCTTTTTGAGCCGCAGCTTTGCTACCTTAGTTTTCGTGAGATTGGGATCACCGTCATACCCGCGGATGATTCGGTGTCCTAAGTCGCTGTCAATCAGCGCGGCAGAAAGCAAGTTGAGCACCACGTCGTGGACCCGACTGATAGGGTCAGCTACGTTCACCCGACCAGGGCGATACTCCCATTTAAATGTGAAACGTGATAATCGCTCCATCCAACGAGCTTGGCGGCGGGATAGCTTATCCACGCTTTTCTGTTCTTGGAGGTATACCAGTGGTTGGTGATCCGTGATCAACGTTACATCACTGGCGCCTTCAAGGTAACAACGCCACTCTTCCAGGGCTAAGACAGTGCTGAGGCACTCTTGGTCTGTTGTTGAGTAGTTGTACTCTGCCTTATTGAATTTAGAACTGGTATAGGCGACAGGGTGGTCATCCTGCAAGAGGACGGCTCCTGTGCCATGTATTGAGGCATCAGACCAAACCGTGAAAGGTTTATCAAGCTCGGGGAGTTTAAGTACTGGTGCATTTGTCAAGGCATGCTTCACACCCTGGAAGGCTGCCTCGCAGGCTTCGGTCCAGTGGAAGGGCACTTTCTCACTGGTAAGGGTTGTGAGGGGGGCCACAAGGGAGGAATAACCCTGAATAAACCTCCTGAAATAATTGGCTAAGCCAAGGAACGCCCGCAGTCGCTTAATGTCCGTGGGGACAGGCCAGTCTTTAATGACTGTTACTTTGCGGTCGTCCACCTTTAAGCCTTCTTGGCTTACTTTGTGGCCAAGGAAGTGCAGGTCGAACCGGTTGAACTGACACTTCGGCAATTTTGCCTTGAATTGGTGCTTTCGGAGCAAGGACAGTACCAAACGGAGGTGCTGTTCATGCTCGGCCGGGGTCTTACTAAAGACCAGTATATCGTCCAAGTACACTAGCACAAATTTGCCAATGTAGTCAGTGAAGACACGATTCATCACTGCTTGGAACGTTGCAGGGGCATTGGTAAGTCCAAAGCAAAGTACCTTAAACTGAAACTGGCCCATGCCTGGGGCTATGAAGGCCGTTTTCTCCACATCCTCGGGAGAGATCAGTATTTGATGATACCCCTGCTGTAAGTCCAGGGAGCTGAAAATGGTAGCTCCTTGGAGTTGGTCGAAAAGGTCCGTTATATTGGGCATGGGATACCGCCGTTTGATGGTCAGTTTATTAAGCGCACGGTAGTCTAAGACCATGCGTAGTCCTTGCCCATTTGCCTTTTCGACAAAGAGAACTGGAGCCCCATAGGGCGAGGTAGAGGGTTCGATATATCCCTTATTGAGCAGTTCGGTAACTTGCTTCTTGACCTCTTGTTGCTCCAGTTGGGTGAGCCTATAGGCTCGTTTAGCGGGTGGTATGGCACCATCCACTAAAGGAATCGTGTGACCAATGTCCCGGTCGGGGGGGAGGCCTTGAAGGTCCTCGAATACATCCTTGTATTCCTCCAGTAATTCTGATAACTTCAAATTAGCTAGGAGAGTATTCCCACCGGAACTGGGGTCAGGAGTTGGAGTGTGCTCCTCTGCTTGCACAAGTAGGAGATAACTCCGTGCTCCTTTAGCAATTCGTTTGCCTGCTGCTTTTGCAGATACCGTCTCGACAGTAGTCGCTGCATAAAGTGTTGCAGTGACATAGTTCATGAGGGTAATCGCATCAAGGTTAGCGTCGATACCCAGGGAAGACCAAAGGGATGGCGTAAACGTATACGCATCATTTGGCTTCTTATACACTGTCAGGGTATGAGTTGCCCAGCACATTGTGGCTTTTCGTTTTCCTAACCAGTCATTAGCCAGGATAATATCAACACCTGGGACATCTCGCTTTAGAACAAGGAGTTTGACTGTGTCGTGGAACTTGTCAATTTGAAGATTGGTAACAACTGAGCCCTCAATCAGTTCTGTGTTGCCATTAGCCACTTTAACTGAGCTGGTAAGTGTGGGTTTGAGAGCAAGGGCCATTTTCGTAACGGCTGTTAGGGATATAAACCCGTCTGCGGTACCTTTACAATTGGCACCGGAATCGGCCAAGACTTTGCAGGCCGTTTGGCACAGTTGAGCATCAAAGATCATAGAAGGTGTAGAACCAACTATGGAGTTCAAGTGCACGGTAGTGGACGGTCGGTCATACCATAGCTGGAGAGGCCATGGGACACCGGGCATAAGCTCCGGTACTCCTGTGCAACTTTTCTTCAGGAACAATTGTTTCCCTGGTGCATATGTTTTGATCAGGCGAAAGCCTGCTGCTCTCATACTGTGCTCTATTGAGCTCCACTTGGGGACTACAAAGACTGCAGAGGTATTTTCTGGATCTTTGTGTTTGCAGGAGATATAGTGTTTTTGCCATTGAGCAATGTGATTGTAAGGAGGATTAATCCAAGCAAACTCACCCGCAAGATTATGGGTCGCAAATGGGTTTGATGGAGAGGCAAAACGTGGACAGAGACTATTATTGCCCGAATCGTTACATGTGGCGTCAAAGGTAAATTGACGGCCGAGTTGGGTCTCAACCTGACGGAATTCATCAGGCCGGAACATCCGAGCAGTCTGAGGGCTGTCGGTCATGGGCAACACAAACTCTCCATCTGGTGCAACCAGTTTAACTGGTTCACATTCCTCCACACGCTTGCCAGGGTCCTATTCGTGCATTTTAGATTCGAGCCGGGCAGCAAGCGCCAACTTCTTTTCCGCCTCAGCCTTGATCGCCTTGGAACAGTCCACTACGTGGTCCGGCCAAGACTGGCCTGGCTTCTTAAAGCCATGGCAATAGCGGCACCGGGTACTAGGAGGCTTGTCAGAAGTGTGGTCGGTCCGGGGCTTCTTGCTCACGGACTGCCAGCCCTGTTGAAATCGGGAAATAGGGCGTTTTTGGTAAGGATGTCTGGATTTAGGGGTGGTTACCGTAGCCGCTTTCAGCTCAACGGTGGCAGTCTTATCTTTCCCTGCCTTCCACCGGACCTCTTGGCCGACTGCATATAGGATGCATTTATCTAAATCCTGCCAGTCCTTGCCCTCATCGTCAGTTGCACACCGACCCCGAAGTGTTGGAACTAAGCCTTTGATGTACCAGCTAATCTGGTCGGCTTTATCCATGTCCTTAGCTTCGCGTAGGACATCATGGAAGCGCTGTGTGTACTCAGCAACGGTTTCAGCAGTTTTCATGTCGTATTCGTGAGAGTGCAAGCGATCCCTTGCTGCCATGGCAGTGTTGCGTTGCGTGTCCCCATATTGCAGGAGAAATGCCGCCCTTAAGGTTTCGCGTGTGAGGGGTTTCTTGCCCGACTTGTGCATCTCTAGGACATCTGCTGCCCAGACCTGTGCTTTGCCCGTTAAGAAGTACACTATGTGCTCAAATGGGTCCATGTTCATCAGGTCGAAATATTGCATGAGTACATTGAACCAGGACCGGGTGCAAGTGATGGTGCTATCCTTCTTCCCAGAAAATTTGGGGGGATGTGGAACCCGTCTATTAGGGCTTACCTCACTTGGCCGGCTGGATTTTGGGGCGGTTGTCTGAGAATCGCTACCCCCAGCTAGGTGTGCGGTTGCTTCCACCCAAAGGGACTGAACCTCCTCGAGTGTTGGCACCGGAACTAGGTGTTTCTCTAGGATGGCTTGCAGCGTTGTTTGCTGGAGGGCATCCTTAGGCAAAAGGGTTGCGATGCTCGACCCAGCGATTGTGGAAATAATACCTAGGATCGCTTTTTTGCGTGAGTCGGCCGCTTCAGATGATTGTGAACGCTCCGAAAGGCGTTCGAAAATCTGTTCTAATAGGGCTCGCGTGCGGTCCGTATCCGCGCGGAGGGCACCCATCTGATTTTCGAAGGACTCCTTAAGTTGCGTGATTTCGCTTTCTAATGCAACAACACGATTATGTGTTGCGTTGCGCATTGTTTCTGCGACGTGTTGGGCCGCGCGCGTTTGTTCTGGTGTTTGGCCATTGGGAGGTAATGCGACATCTCCTTCATCCGGCATTGGTTCTTGGGACCCGCGGATAATAGGAATATTATTATTACAATTATTGGTGGGAATTACTGGAGCCGAAGGCACCGTTTCCGTAGGTTCAATGTTTATCCGATGTGGTCGTCGATTGGCGGCTATGGCGGCTAAACGCTCTAGTCGCAAAATTTTATTGAGATTTTTACGTTTAAAACATAAGAGTTCCTTCCGCGCTTTTTACTGCGGAGGATTTGTGGTTGTGGTGGGAGTGTCGCGTGGCATTGCGCAAGTTTATCTCACCTGAGGAGGATCGTTGCTCAGACCCTCGCTACCAATTGTAGCAGCCCCTTTCAGTATGCTACTAGATTTGTGCGGAAGCGTAGCTTTTGTAGATTTAGAGATAGCTCGCAAGTAAGTTAGCGTCGCGAAATTGTACATCTATTGGGAATAATCGGTGACAGCGGAGTCTTGAACTCCGAACAATTAGTAGTGTGATACTAAAATGTCAGGCCTTAGCTCTTCACCAGGGTGACTTTAATATTGGCTCACCTAGCCAAGATGTACGGCAATCTTCTTTGCCAATCGCGAAGTTTACTCGTAGTTAGTTTTCGGTTAGGCATCATGCTTATTGCATGATTGCCTACCGCTTTATCTGGGCCTATTCTCTAAGGTAAATGTAGTTTCCTACAGCAGGAGTGCATGGCAGAATGAACAGACTAAGCCGTGTGTTCCCCCCTGCGCTGTGGTTTGGACCCGTTAGGGCCCCTGGCGCTTGTCCTTTCAGTGCAAGTCGCCCACAGTGTAACACCCGTTCATAAGGGAAAGCAAGATGGTGTGACAAGAAATACAGAAGGTTTGTTAAGCCTTGCGTATTATCCTCTCATGGTTTATTTGCATGCATGCTGTCCTGTATGTTGTAAGTAAATGTATATCATTAAACCACACTATGTATCTCGCATATTTGCTTGCTTGCTCTATCTTGCATGCACTCTATCGAATAACCTGAAGGACATGGGACTCCGGCCCTGTGCATCGGAGGTGGCCCGGCGTGGCGGAGGTGATGGCGGCGGCAGCACCGTTCTCCCAAAAGAATTCACAAAATGGTGCTAAACGATATATGACCGAGATGAATGGCACTCTGCAATTAAGACTTGTCATGCATCCTGCTGCATGCATGCCATGAATGCATGACTTACTCGCACGTGCATGTGGCACAATTTCAACCTACTTTGGGGCAAAACTTCCAACCCCCAATATATAGTACGACACGGCATTTCTGACGTCAGGAATAGCATAACGTAGTATTCCGTTGTCTTCCCTACATCTTGTGGATTTAGCATAAAGCTCCTGCTAGGTCGTTTAGCTGTTACTCGCTGGAATAGACGTCAGTTATGGCATGCTTCACATAGTATTCCGCTCAAGCAACACAGTATTCAAAATGCGATGTTGAATATAGGTGCATTTATTACTCCGTGACATGCACGTATCCGTACTTCCACACCAGCCAACGCCAATTTAACGCCACCTTCCCTCTTGGATCAGCCATAATAGTGCTCCTGCCCCAAGCTTTGCTGTACACATGCCTTGCGCATGCATGTCCTTAAAAACAATGATTGCTCTGTAATCCTAACATTTCATCGACCACGCCCTGCAGGCGGACTGCGAACTAATCGTGGTGGATGTGGTGGGCGCGGATATGAGGGTTTCCTAGGCGGTGAAGGGTTGCGCCGCGGCCGGGGAGATGGAGGTGGTCGAGGATTTGGCGGCAATGGAGCCGGCATCTTGGGCTTTGGGGATGGCCGTGGCGGCAGTGCCCGTGGTGGGGGTGGTGGGGGTCGCAGTCTGGCGGAGACGGGGGCTGATGAAGGTTCACCCACCGAAACAGGGGTCCTTTTGACTCCGCCATCCCTGGAACCGCCTATATCACAATCCGGGTCTTCGGCATCCGTCAGGAAATCACAGTCGTCGTCAATATCGTCATAACAGTTGTTCTCTGTGTTAGCACGGCGGCGGCAAAGCGTCACCTTGGCGCCAGTGTCAGTTTGCCAGGAGTTGAATCGAACCACTATGCTGCTGAAGTTATCACGCCACGTTGCCCCAGCCTGGATCTCGCCAACTATCATAGTTGCGATGTACGACATGTTCTCTGTGCCATTGTAGGTGTGAATGGTTATGTAGGACTTGCCGTCGTTATACCACGCGTAGGGAAGGTCGTACATGTAGACATTCAGGCGAGCCGAAATGAAGAGGCGTTGGTTCGCTGGCATATCACTGGTCGAAATTATTACGAAACTGGATACGGCGGATAACTGCGGGGGCACGAATATTTCTTTGGCGTTGCCATAAGGCAGCCCCTCATCGTTGAGCTGGAGGACTGATTTGCCCCAGCCGATCTGTGGTAGCAAGTGAGTGGGATAGATGGGAAATGAATGGAGATGGCGAGTCGAGGTGCGTAATGTATTTGCAGCCATTTGATACCGTCCAAGCCGCATGTGGAGACCTTAGAACCCGGCTCCTTCGTTTCGTTGAATCTAGATATCCCATCCTGGCTGCATCTAGGTATTGGAGGGGCCCTTACGGGGGCCCGACTTCTCTGCATGTGGATATGGACTGAACCACATCTAGGTGATTTATTTAGACCCCTTTTTGCCGCATCTAATTACATACTGTCCGGGCCGCATGAAATACTTGACACTAGAATTAAAATAATTCCATCGAACCCAGCCACGAAGCGCTGCTTTGTCAGCATACCCTGGATGGAATGAATGAGCTGGGACTTGTGCCCAGTGCTAACTAACGCGGTTGTTGTTTGTAGCGTTGAGAAGCAGCTTGCTAGCGTTCAATCCTGGACTGACCTGCCAGTTGTGCGGGGCATTGAAGCAGCGGATGCCCTGTCCTCCATAAGAGCCCATGGCACATGTCCAGTCGCATTGATCATGGGTGTAACATCCACCCGGGACATTGGCATGCGCCAGGCCGTACGCATGACCGAACTCATGAAGCACAGTCTCGTGGTCTCCAAAATTGGAGCCATCCCACCACATCAAGCCGGTACCCCAGGCATTAGCTGCTGTTGGAGTAAACCAAGTCCACTTGCCACTTGTGGCTGCTCCGAGGAAACCACCACAATCTGCAAGGGATCCAGGGATAGAGCGCAAGTGGACTTGGCTGGTCTAGATATGAACATTAGAAATACATGCATACATACATACATACATAGTGCCTCTCTACAACCTCACGGTAAGCCAAGCTACTCAGCTGCAAGGGGTTTCAACAGCGGAGGAGCGATTGGAGCTCTTGTCAGCTTTTGTGCAGGAGGCGCAAGGGATGCCAACAGACGGACCAACTCCTCCCTGTCTTGTCATTGACCTCCAGCGCTTTCAGGCAACCCTAGACAGGCTGTGGACAGCAGTTCGTTGGGAAAATAAAAACAAAAAGACGCTGTGGCGTTTGGTGGTCGATGGGATACCCATGCCTGGCAACACAGATCTTTCCAGGGTGCCCATCAAACCATGTGGGTGTGGGAGCTATAGGGGAGGTACTGATCAATCTTTTTCCCCGCGCCGGCATCACTTCTGGGAGTGCCCTATAGCCAAGGTGGTGCGAGAACAAATCGACAGACATCTGCCAATGCCATCGTCAGCCACCACTGAAGGGGGCATGACCAGGCAACAGCTTTGGCTTGTCCAAGCACCTCCCGGTTGCGAGCAGGCCCCTTGGGACGTGATAGCTTTGGCAGCCTTATCTTCTATGGAATATGGCAGACACTGTCTCCGGGCGGCAACCAGGGAACACAGGCCACAGGGGCCTTCTACCCACGGACGGCAGCAGCAACAACAGACCCACACAGCAGAGCAGGGACCCCGTCAACGGGCTATTACTGACTTCTTCAACCGTTCAGGAGGGTTTACTCAAGAAATCGAGGAAGATGCCAACACCCATCCAATCCTCTCTACGACACAGCCAGCAATGGATACTCCAACACAAACAGCAGCCTCACCCCTGGACCGTGCACGGGCCCATACAGTTGCCGACTTTTGGGCACGCTTACATTCTTTTGCAGCGTTGGGAATACCTCACTATGGCTGGGATCAAGTGGGATCACAACATCCCATCCTAGCCATAGTTGGCACGCAAATGCGGTGTGCAGATCCGGTTGACATCACCGACCATGGAGCAGCAAGAACAGAGCAGGGGCTTTAAGGCAGGAGTTTTGAGGAGGAGCTTCTGTGGGAGGAAAGGGGGAGAGTGAGGGAGGTAGAGACACGGAGAGGGCGGTCTAGTTCTTGAGGAGGGGAAGGGAGAGGGTGGAGGGTTTCGTGGCTAGAGGTTCCTGTGTCCAGGCTTTGGGTCCTTAGGGTTTTAGGGGGGGTCAGCAAGAGAGGTCTTTCCTTTTTGTGCAGTGCAGGTGTCTGCGGGGCCAGCTTTGGGTGGGGCCGGAAGGCTTTCTAGGGGGGCGCCAGTTTGGCTTGTCATCCCCCCCTCCGCCTCTTGTTGGGTTCTTCCGGCTTGGCTGTGTAAGGGTGTGCTTTCCTGCTGGTGTTTCTCCTCCGAGGGGATCTGTGTGTGTCTGTCAGGCTCTTGCCAGGTCAGTTTCGGGTTAGAGGAGAGGTTTCCCCGTCCTTTGAGCAGCTAGGTGTCCCCCGTTTTCTGTTGGGCCCTTCTGTGTTTTCTTGGTGGCCCTGAGTGCTCTGTAAGTGGCCAGGCGAGAGCCTCTGATGGTTCGCTGGCCCAAGTGAGAGGGGGAGCACGTGGCAGGACAGACAGACAAAGCCACGTGCTCCTCCCCTGCGCTGTGGCTCGGTCCGGTCAGGGCCCCCGGTGCTCGTCTTTGAAGGGCGTGTCGCCCACAGTGTAACACCCATAATACATACATACCCAGTGAGGGGGGGAGCACGTGGCAGGACAGACAGACAACGCCACTCTATCCAGAGATAGAGTGCAAGTGGACTTGGCTGGTCTAGGTATGAACATTACAAATACATACATACATACCGAGTGAGGGGGGGAGCACGTGGCAGGACAGACAGACAACGCCACGTGCTCCTCCCCTGCGCTGTGGATCGGTCCGGTCAGGACCCCCAGTGCTCGTCTTTGGAGGGCGAGTCGCCCACAGTGTAACACCCATAATACATACGTGCTTGTCCTCTAGGGCAAATAAATTCAGACGCATACCTGTCTATAGTAATTGACAAACAATGGATAATACGTTTCTCATCGCGATACAGCGGTAGCGCCATATACAAAAGAAATTGCTGCTTTAGCAAATGCCCACAGTGTAACACCCGTTCGTACTACTTCAGCATTCAGTACATTTATGTGATGCATGCGCCCGCCACCACCTGATGGATACACAATAGACCATTGTATATATATATACTAGAAGGATAGGGCTACGGGTCACCCTACCTACCCATTCCTGGGGTACTTACATCGAAGCTACCACATAAGATGAACCCCTAACGGATTGCTCGAACCCCACACACATCACAACATCCATGGATGCACAGCCTATCAAATAATCTGTTAGAAAGCTTAGTCAAAACACAAGAGGACGTGCATACTTCCTATTGATTGATTGAACATGCATGTGATGATCACATAGTGACACAGGAGTCATGTAGACTGCTTATGAGTGGAATCTGAGTTTTGAGTGAATCTTATGAGTGGAATCTGAGATTTGAGTCTGGGGCTGTCTCAGGGCTGATTGGTGGTACTTTTGTTATGAGAATTTGGTAATGAGAATGGCCTTTGAGACTCCGGTATAGCTTTACGAGTCTTGTACATCTAAACTCCTATGGAAGCATTGTGGTTGAAATTAACTGGACCTTAAAAATCTCAGACCTTTCAAATAATCCCTCCAGTCCCAGATAGAGTCTCCAACCTCAGGCCCTACCTCGTAGCCCTGTCAGACCCTGCAAGACCCATCTTCTGGAGCCTCTTAATCTACTCAGGTCTCTCAGGTCCCTCAAGTCCCTGACTTTGTAGTAACCACAGATTTTAAAATGTATGACACAGGTTTGATTCCCTCTTTCAGCATTTTGAATCGAGTTTAGAACTTATAAATGAAGGTAAATGGAAGTTGTGGGTAATTGGATTATGAAAGGAAAATTATTTCAGGATAATGACAGGGTTGAGAGGTGTTGTATCTCTGTTATATAAACAACGGCCCCATCCGAAGATGACCACATACAATCCCATCCTGTAGACACTCCAGAACAATACAAATATCCCCCTCACATCTGAAGGAAGGGTGAATCAGGCCTCTGGAACCTCTCAATCTGTTGTATCTCTGTTGTGTCGGCCAAAAAAGGCCCGATCGGAAGGATGACCATCTGAGGTCCAGGATCCTTTGACACTGCCCGTAGATACCCCAGGATACTACACAATCCTGATAACCCTCTCATAATTAAAACTTTCAGTCCTCTCGGGCATCTCAATCATCTCAAACATCTCAGCTCTTTTCGAATAACATTGTCTCAGCTATCGGAATTCTCACTTTTCTGAGGGGGGAGAGGATAAAGGGGTGATTTCCATGGATACCCCATGTAACCCAAACATCTAGTATAATGCTTGATATGCTTGTCTGAGAGAATTTCGAGGGTTGAGAGTTCTCAGACATCTGAGAGACCTAACAGGTTTGGGAGGACCAGGTTCATTAAGAGGGTTGAGAGGATTGAGAGACCTGACAGACCTGAGAGGGTTGAGAGACAGGAGAGGGTCCAGAGATCTAAGGGGGTTGAGAGGGTTGAGAGAGCTGAGAGGGTTGAAAGGGGTGAGAACTGATTCACCTGATTGTCCTTGAGAATGCTGCAGTCAATTTGAGATTTATTTTGTTTCTAGAGTCAAAAGGACTCCTGTGGCATTTTTTCGTGATGATGCATGGATGATTATTGCCTGCTGCAGTTACAATTAACTCCAAATATAGGCACGGTAAAAATTATGTATCATACACGTATGGCACAGACTTCCACAATATAACGTACAAGAAGCACCTTCTCTGTTTTGTATCCTGAGGTATCTGTTGTATCTCTGTTGTGTCCGCCTACAAAGGCCCAATCGGAAGATGACCATACATGGTCCATCCTGGACACTACCCGTAGATACCCCAGGATACTACAATATCCAGGACGTCTGAGTCTGGACATCTTCCAATCGGGCCTTTGTTTATTTGTTGAGGCGGATAGACAGACATACAACACTCAATGTAGTAAACTACATACTTTTAGGCTAAAAACATTAATAGGCATGCATATAATAAGCATGATATCTATGCGATTTATATAAGCTTGCGATTCACAAAAGCAGATCACCGTACATCTTGGCAAGTGAACCAATTTTAAAGTCACCCTGGTGGAGTGCTTTGCCCAGACAACAAAGTATCACATTACCCATTGTTCGGATTTCAAGACTCCGCTGCCACCGGTTTCCGTTAGATTTACCAGTTTTTGCTGAATTGTCATACTTGCCGACAAAGCCGACACATCCGCAAAGAAACTCTAGCATCGATAAGACGACTGCAACATTCAGCATCTTGAGAGGCGTTTGCAGCACTCAACTACTATGTATCATATTTCATTTTTCATATGTCGGGCTTACTGCTGCACCCATCCACGCTTCTGAGCTCAAACAGGAAGAATAGCATATTATGTGTATGATTCCCCGTGGTGCACAGTAATAATATGATGCAACTTTATAGGATAATGTATGGGTGGGCTAACGAATGCTCCGAGGGGGATTGCTGGGGCGTGGCATGCCTAAGATAGATGCATGCATGCACATGTGGACTGGACCCTGCCTATCTATAAATCAGAGAAAATGAGCTTCCTTGTGTTTTGCAGTACTTTGACAGACCGACCGAACTTGGCCCTGGATACCTCTTTAGCATTACACCTACCAGGTATCCTGAATGCAAAATATGCTGGTAAGATGATAATTCGGTGGTGGTAGTCGTTGGCATTGATTCCATGGTTCGCAGCTGCCCAGGAGTCGAGCCAGACATGCCACTTATACAAGTTATCATTTGCATAGCAATTGTTTGTGTTGAATGTGCTTCCACTGAAGGGATGGGGCTGTTTTAGGGTTCCATTACAGGGCACCTGAACGGGTCCCAGGATCTTGACTTTAGATGGGTAGATATTGACCTTGCCATAGCTACAGGTTCGGAAGTAGGTTGCAATGTCGCGGTTCCCCCACGTGTTATTTCCAACGTAGAACAAATCAACAATACTCTGATGGGCAAATGGAAAGTAGGAGGCAGAATGGATTGGCTGGTAGAAATATGTAGTAGTCGTACATGTACAGCACACAGCACCACGATACATATAGGTTGGTAAAGTTAAGGGCAGGGTGCCCCCATATCGATGGACGGTGACGACCCCAATTTAAGTGACCTGCGAGCTGACCAGTAGCGGAGTTGACGCCTTAGTTGATTCGGCAGATTCCGCTGGATGCTGGTGGTGGGTGCTGAACCTGGGAAAACCACTGATTTCGGAGAAGTCAGCATGGGAGACTGCATGAGGGTGCCCCGAAACACCGGGGAAGGTAGGGACTGCCAGGTTAGTGGCCACGGGTGATGTACCCCCCTATCCTACACACACAATATAGGTGCAGAAGCACCTTCTCAGCATCTCGAGAGGCCTTCGCGGCTCTCAACTACTTCTGAATGTGTCGCATGCGTCATATCATGCGGCAGCAACCACAGGCCCGACACTTGTGCCGCCCCCGCAGAAAGCTTCCTAAAATAAGCCAGAGAAGTTTCTCAATGCCTTCGACATAAACGTAAGCAGTACTGAATTCAACAATCGTGTTTGTGAGATATGTACAGACGGGCGGGAAACCCATTGCATGCAGTGAAGCCCCTGCAATCTGGAATGGGGAGGGACGCCTTCCCAAGCTACGGGCGTTTACTTAGGGTGCCTTATAAAGAAACATTGCAAGTGGCTTTTACATGAGAAGTCTGTGCAAAGTGCAGATGATGGGCCAGCAGGATCAAATAGATGAAGACTATGTACAGAAGTACTTTCACGCACCTCCGCAGTGGCAGCAGCTGGTTGGTTATAGCCGCAGAATGTAGTGATATAGATCAGGACCCGGGGCTCCAGCGGAGTGGTTATAGATTCACCCAGCAGAGCGCGCCGCTGGTGCTGCGGCCCTTGCTGATCCTCGTTCCTCATGGGGACGGAGCATGAATACATCACACCATTTTCAATTTTGTCGTACCTAACGGTTACCGGAATGCCTATTACAATGACATCCCGAGACATCCCGGCACAGAAGACCAGCCGGTAAATCTTGCCTTCCACCTCGTTGACGTAATAGATGGGGTCGCCAAAGTTCTGGGCCCTCGTTAGCTCCAGTAATGAAATTGTGCCTTGTGAGCACGGTAAGCGAGGGGGATAAGAGGGGATTAGCTCATGACCAGATAAACGAGCTGTAACTTCTAGCGACGCGCGCATTAGGCAGGGACTGATAGATGATGGATGACGTGAAACGGTAAATCTCCAGCAAGCATAGTTATGGAAGTTTGCCGAGTGCATCTTTGTATTATGTTGTCTACAGTCATCACTGCGAAAGCTCTTCGGGCACATACAGAGATATACACGGACCCAGCCTTTCAGCATAAGCTGATCATTCTTCGGCATGGATTCGTAACCGTTCAAGTGGGGGTTCGATCTAGTACTCTTCTGATACACATTCATCTGTTTCGCTACTTTGTTGTACATTTTAGGTGAGGCACTTGCCGTCAGTGATTATTAGGTACGTACGTATTAAACCATAACTTAATCGCATGGGTGCCCCAGACGAGCGAGGAGGCTTGCTTCTGGTGTGATTGCCCTCTTGGCTAGCTCACCAGTAACTAGACCACCGCCAGACTCATTGCTTTGAAGATCTTGACCATTGGCACCAAGCATAGGCAACGACAGCAGCAGGAGGGCGACCAACACCATGGGAGCAAGGAACATGGCCGCCGATGGCCCTCGCCGTCGCCATGGTAACACGGAGACTAACAGCTGATCACAAGATATCATGGAGACTAAGAGATGATCACAACAGGCCATTAAAATACGCTGAGTAGTCCAAAAGACGTCGCAGCGTCTTTAAAATAGCTGTTGGAAGCAACGTGTTAGGCTGAGGTTTACAGAGCGCGCAGGGTGTCCAGCAGGGCTAGATTCTTAACCAACCTCACGCTGCTGCTGTCGCTGCTGCTCTTGCGACACTGCTGCATGCGGCAGCGCAATGATACAGTAGTATGCCAGTCCAGGTGAATTGGAAAATATGGGGAGTTTCGAAAACAGATTTTAAAGTTTTGCTTCTAACGTTTTTGAACGAACTGTTTCTGCAAGGAGGCAACAGCTCGCGTCGTAGCTGTCGTAGCTATCCAGCAGGCGACAAGAAACGGCTGGAAGCTCTATTTCCATATCCACTAACTTTGTTTGTCAGTCGTACAGGGACTAAAACATATTGTTAAACAATTGCATTAAACGGCCAGATGTTAACGAGCCTCAAGCCTCTCAAGTTTCGCAACGCTTGCTTTCCTCCACTATTGGGAAAGTGTAGGATATAGCAACCCTTATGTGTACTTGTTATAAGACAAGTTTGGCAAATATATTTTAACGTTTTTCTTAGCAATAGTTACATGGATGAATGCATGTATGATTTTTTGAGCATGTGATCCCGGTCATCCACCACGCGCCGCATCTCTTCGAAGCGCGTTTGAGCAAAGCCAACCTAGTAATAAAACTATAAACTTAGTGACATTACTGTTAGTTCCATCACAAACAGTTCGTATAATCTAGCGATTCTTAACCGGCCCCCCATCATCACCTCGCCAGATAGCTGCCGCGATAAGGCGCAGATGTACATACGTGCTTGCAGCATCCCATAGCCGGTAGAGACAGTCAGGGCCTGGCCCCACGAACTACCAACAATCCAAAATCCGACTATCGTGTGCGATGTCAGGATTACGAATTTACTCCAATGATTTAAATGTTTTTAAATAACTGCAGTTTGGCAGCGAGATAAGCTTGAGCTAATTCACTTTGCCGGGCTAAGTGCGCATGGTACAATATTCGAATTTTTAAGTTATGTGCGGTGTTCGTCGTCTTGTTGCTCTAAAATGTTGCCTTCTCGTCGCCGGGCCGTAGCAATACCTTGTGATGATTATGATCAACAAGTTTTTGTGCTCGTACAGCCCGGGACGAGCCAGGAGGCTCACGGCCCGCAAACTACTCCACTTTCTCCTCTAATGAGATGACATTTTAGTATTATAAACAAAAAACATTCTTCATTTGTTAAAATCGGCTTACAATACCGCGATTTTAAAAGTTTTCGGTTTGGACTCCAGGAGGCCGTTCACCGGGTCCAGGTGTCCGGGCGGGGTCGCCAAACAAAAAAGAAAAGGAAAAACTTTATTAACAATATGTTTTAATGCCGCCGTCACGCCAAGTCCCTCTCACACGCCGAATTTTATGAAGCGCCAATCTGCTGGCCATAAGTTATAGACTACACTGTTTATTCTAGCTCATGACAGCAGCCATGTTGAATTCCTTTATAAGTAGTAGTAGTTGTTGTTACATGTTATAATTTGTTGATGTTACAGTATCGTACCACCCGGACAAGCCAGCAGGTTGGAGGCTGTAGGAACGCGAGAACAAGCATGGGAAATTAAATATTAAAAAATATTGAAAGCGAGAACAGATATCGGGTGTATGAAGTCCATCATGAAAGGAAAGCGGCGAAAGAAACGAAAGTATAGCAATTAAAGCACGGTACGTACGTCAGGGTCCGTCCCTCGTCGTGGGATAAATCTTGTTTTTGTTGTTCAGCACGCGCTGAACAACAAGGCGGATCCCGCGCCCCTTGGCGCGCTTCTGTTTATAAACCGCTGTGCTTTCAGCTTGTCAGCAGGACCCATCGGTTAGAGCGTCTCCCTACATCGCTCTGTTTTATTTTCTACAATGATCCTCATCATCATGGTGCTGGTGGGCGTCGTGAATGGCACCCTTGCCATGGAGGCCCTCGGCGGAGGATTACCGGTCAGCGGCTCGACCTACACCAACCCGCTTGGAGGTTTTTCCCGCCCGGGGACGCCAGTGGGACCGATACTCCTGAATCATCAGGGGGTCGCGATGATGCAACACGTGGGTCCAAGTGTCGCCGAGCAACAAACAGCTCTAATCCTGCAACTGCAACAACAAGTCCAGACACTGTCCATTCAGTTAAATCAAGGTGGGCAACCGGGAATGGTGGACTTTGAATTCCTGTCGCGCTACTATCAGGACCCGCGAGCGCAGCAATCACCGGAAACGGGACGCTTCCCTTTTCCTAGACGTATCATTTCTGGCCTGCCATCTGGAGGAATTAATGCTAATAATCTCGTCCTGCTTAATTACAAAGCTTTTCCGGAATGGCGGGATTTAGAGCATGCGCAGCAAGGACAACCGGACCGTGCAGGCTCTCTGCTTTACGAGTTCAGAATTTTAATGACAGCTCTATCAATTGCAGAGCTGACTGCTGCCGGCCTTGAATCTTTGATAAAGAGCGGTGCGCATATGGGTCTGAATCAGAGTTGGTTGGCAGTGGTTTCCAATACTCATCGCACCTTGCATTATAATATGAACTGGCTCCGGGAGCTGATATCCGCCCGCATAAATTGCATTATTGAGTTTTCCTCACGTGGTAGGGACGGCCTTGTGGCTCTGCACCATCGTTATTTTGCCACGGCAGAACGTGCAGTTCGGGATGATGTTCTGCCACTATAACAAGAGATTCGTGCATTAGGCTCGCGTTAGGCTGCGTTAGGGCGCGTATGTGTGCGTAAGGTTGCGTTTTGTGCGTTAGAGATTGCATTAGCCTAACACGAGCCTAACGCAAAGAAATAGAAAACTTGACAGAACGTCTGTTATAGTGCGTCGTTTTCAAGTTTGTTTAAATGAAAACAATATTTATAATGAGTATAAAAGTTCCCTGTAATTTTTATTACGTTTCGTGGTGCTCGAAAATCGGGGGCTTGCGTATGTTCTAACGCGAGCCTAACGCAAACCTAACGCATGCGATCGCAAACCTAACGCACGCGTTAACTTCACGCAAACAGCTTGCGTATATCTTGCGTACAGTGCGTTACCATACGCACGTAACACACTGTAACGCAGTTTACACAAAGTTTATGTAGATAGCGCATAATAATGTTCGGAGCACGGGTTCGCCGGATTTATTTAGTTTGCTTACTTGCTCTTATTGTGCAGTAGCATTGGAGACTTTGTGCATAAGATATCTTCAAAGTTAATTTCAATTTAGGATAGCGCTATGAATATTAGTCGTTGTACAAGAGATTGCTCTGGTGAACGCTTGTTAACATCGCTAAATCGCTACCATTATATGGATTTAGAACCTGTACATGTGGCTTACTTTGTAACATAACACTCTTAAGTGCCACACATGTCTGTTCATGGCTACCTTTCTAGTTATGGAAGGGTTTCTAATTATTGAGCAGCAAGCTGCCGGAGTTAGCAAGCGTGGGTAAGGATCGCAGAAAGTTGGCAACAGCAAACCTTACACAGTAGCCAGGCAACAATGTTGCCAGATGGAGACCCAAACAAAGTCACCAAGAGCCACAGTTACACATCGAGCAGGCCCCCAAAATTATATAGCCTTTTCCGGCAAGCACCATAGCAGCTTTGCGTAGGTGTGAAAATTTACCATGAAAATTGACCATGTGTGAGACGTACTCTATGACCCCAATGCTTCCCAAATCCAGACATATTGCAAGGCAGATTAGTTCAATCGCTGCACGGGAATGAATACTTCAACGGATTCATGCCACAATTTTCAGCACGGTTATTATTTTGTCATCGCATAAAAAACATCATGCACATTTTAAGGGGAAGGCTTGGAACCAGGCTCAGAAGAAACTAACTATCCATATATCCCTAAAACAGCCATCTGTTCATTCGAGTTTTCGTAATCCCGTACATAGTGTAAGCGGCATGACATGTCCTTTGTCGTAAAACAAATCTTTGGCCCGCGTTTACCCCATATTCCATTTTTCAAAATACATAGAAAGGATTTTTTTTATCAAACAACCTGATCAAAATATGTTGTAAAAAAGTATATGGATGACAAGTAGCAGTACGAGCTCACAAACCTGGCTTGCAGGCAAGTTCCTCCTTTTGGGTGGCCTTCACCTTTTCGTACCTTGCATGTTGGGCATTGTAATCCGTTGCGTATCTACAAAGTACATGGGATGCACCGAATAAAAGTGCTTACTTTTTATACTGTGCATGCTTCATTCTATTGTTGTCTGTCCCCACTGAAAGTAAGCTAATGATATGGATGGCATGTATGATGACCACAAACAAGATAATCACTAGAAGCATAACAGTAGGAAAATAAACATGTACGTACTTTTGCCATTTCTTCTTGAAGCAGTCGACCGTAACTCTTGGCTGTAAGTCAGCCACTTGTGCAAAGCCAGCAGCAAAGCACTTATCCCAAACGGGCTGCAGATGCGGCACACGTTGAATATCCTTCGCAATGAGGACCCGTGGATTCTTCAGGCTGCTGTCGAAGTTGTACGGCACGTTGTCGCGGACGGCTTTGTTGATGGCGGCCTGCTCATATGACCTGTTCTGCTTTGATGGCTCACCACGATCATGATCCTTTCGTATACTGATTCGGCTTACTTCAGGGGATACCAGATGCCGGCTAGGATGTATGTACCTAATGATGATTGAAATGATTGGTGCATGGTACAAATGATTATTTAACTCATAAACAAAATTTGATTGGCAGGATTGGATGTGTAGAAATTTGATTGTTTCGTTGAATTAATGGGTCGTCACTCACCAATGGCTGCTTACCTGGATGCTTTCCGAATAATGAGCTGTAAATTATTGCCTAAAATATCTTCATCTATCAAAACTGAAATCCTATTGATATTCTTCATAACAGCTACGTACATTATGACAGGATGGTTTCCGTACACACAAAAATAATTCTGCAGCGGGTGGGCAAAACAGCAAACAATAACAGGAATGATAACTGAAACAGTAAAGAAATAACCAGAACGACCAAAAGTAGTTGCAGTGAGCAAGAATGCAAGGCTGCCTCGTACGCAAAGCGAAAGTGGCGCGAATGTTGCTATCGCACGCGTAAGACCTTGCGAAAGCGTATGAATATGTTAGTTACATGCGTATAAAACTTTTACACAACCCACAACTGCTAGCTATGTACGCATTATTCGCAGCATACACAAGCATGCATTAATGCGCGTTAATGCGCGTTAGGCGTGCGTATATTGTGCGTTAGAGAACTTTAAGTGCGTTAACTTCCATGCACGCTATGTATTTTTGCTTGCGTATGGGTCTCTAACGCTTGTGTTGCGTTAGGCCTAACGCACACCTTAGAATCTATGTGGGTGTGTTTGACATTGCGTAAGTTTGCATTAGGTTGCGTTAGCTAACGCAAAGTAAACGCAAACATTTTCGTTCCCTCCCAAAAAAGTTTATTTGCGATTGCGTTAGGTGCGTTAGGATTGCGTTAGCGATACGCAAACAATAACGCAATGCGTTTGATTTGTGTTAGGCTTTGCGTTAGCTTGCGTTAGTTCGCGTTAAGCTTGCGTTAGGCTTGCGTTAGGGGTCCCTAACGCGAGCCTAACGCGAGCTAACGCATGAATTCCTTGTTATAGTGTGCGGGAATATGATGATGAGTTTGCCCATGCCCGCCAGAAGGTTTCCTTAAAGTATCTCGCAGAGAAGGAGCATAAGACTCGTACTGGTGGCAATACTGGAGTTCTCCTTTTTAATGGCACTCGCCAACGCCAGGGGCGTGGTGGTGGTTTTGCAGGGCGTGGTTTCCCGCCCAATCGTGCCTCTGCTGCGGTAGGGAGCTCCACCTCGGGTGCTAGTGCCCCGGGGCAGAATTGAAGTAGTTTTGGAACATGAGCGCCCCTTTGCATGCTCGAGTTCAAGCACACCTAGCGGCTTGGACGGCTATTGGGGCGGACACTCGGACGCTACATGTGCTGAAGCAGGGGGTTCCAGTGGAGTTTCGTAATGGTTGTCCGCCCCCTGCCTTTGATCTCCCGAGTTTTCCAGTCTCGGAGATTCAGAAACGGTGGTGGCAGGAGGTAGAAGAACCCCGCCTCATTGCTCTTGGGGCCATCTCCCGTGTGGACCCCTCACGGACGGTTGAGCATGTGGTTAATGCCTTTTGTGTGCCAAACAGGGTAGTGCTTCCTGGCGCCTTGTTGTCAACCTTAAGCGGATGAACATTGCGCAGAAGGCTTATAAGTGCCGTTATGAATCCCTCCGTACCCTACGTCGTATGGGCATTCAGAATTCGTGGATGATCAAGGTGGATTTAGGTGATGCTTTTTACCATATTCCCATCCGCCCAGTGGATTGACGTTTCTTTACCTTCCGCTTCTGTGACACTCTGTATGAGATGAATGCCCTACCCATGGGTTGGTTGAATAGTCCTTACTGGTTCACGAAGATTATGCGGAATGTGGTTAGTTTCTGGAGGGATCCTATTGCAGCGGTCGGTGGCAAGAAATGTCGGGTTACACCTCCCATGCCGCCGCATCAGTTTTTCCCAGCATGTGGCAGTGGACGACCAGCCCGTCTTGGAGCTCGGGTTCTACCCTACCTGGACGACTTTCTTTTCGTTTTCCCTTCCAAGGAGCAGGCCAGTCTTGTGTTGTGCTACGGTTCATTTCCCATCGACGCGTAGGTCGACGTGATCCTATGAGTCGAAGTGCTTTTGTGATGAACGCATTACATATGAATGAATCTGCATGATATAAATGTATTCGCATACATTTATATATGCATCTGGCATGTTGCCATTGATCCATCGCGACATCGCATCATGGCAAATCCGCCTAGCATGCATGAATAACCGAAGCATTGAAGTGCGCATTATGCTCGTGCTACAAAACGATAAGTAATATTATCTGATATAATATTACTTCATTAAAGCACACGTTGAGAGCGCCGCACTCGTCGCGATGCATGCCCTGCAACCGGATATCGTTATCCGGACCCTTGCATCATGCGAATGCCGGGAAGGCTTACACGTTGTTATGCGTAGACATCGCCTAGACGCAGTAGGGTTGTCACATCTAGGATCGGCCTCCTGATGTGAATCGTACGGCATTGCGATGCTGCGAGTATAACAGATGCGAGGACGGCTAAGCAAGACATTGGATACCGGAGAACACTTGTGTGTTCTACATTACTTTTGCTATACGAAATCCTACTTAGCCCGAGCTAAAGCCTGAACTTCGCTAATCACCGCCGCGTGATGATTGCTTGCTTCCGGCGCTGACGGCGATTTCGTCCATTGCATCGTTCTGATCCGTAATACTGTAAGTTATATCTCTCTTCGTCTTGAAGTCTTCCGCTGTCTCTGTTTGCTCTCGCTTGCCTTGCTGTACTTGCAAGTGCTCGCGCATCGGTGTCGATAGTCTCCAGACGTGCAGATACTCATGAGCAAACGCGAACGAGAGGTACAACAATTTGGTATCGAGACAGGTTCGTTGCCTAACTGTCTCTCTTTGTCTAATCGGAAGTAGGTTCTTTCTATGGCGAGTTCCAGCGACGAACCACGAGGACCGCTAGATACTTTTGCCGAAGACTTAGGCCGCGCCGTTTTGGACGCCGCCGCTTCCGGTTTGTAATTGTTTAATTGCTTTTACTTAGCTTGCTGCACTTGTTGTGTAAGTGTACGCTCTGAGTCGCAGGTAATCTCAGTGCACCGGCATTGCTTGCCGCGGCGACTGAGACCGGCGTTCGTCCGGACCAGTTGGCGACTCTCATTGCTCAAACTACGGAGATCAGGACTCAGCTGGGCAATTACTTGCTGAGTTTGCTGAATCTTCTCAAGAGTACTGTCGGTAGGCTCACCGAATCGCTTTGTACTCTTGCCTTTGCGATAGAAGTCGGCTTCTATTACGCAAAACTAGGGTATCGTTTCGTGCTCCATGTCCGCGGAACACGACGATACGCCGCACACTAGCCTAGCTAGCCAACCCGATTTCGTTGTAGCTGCTAGAGCGCCGGATAGAGGTCTTGAGACTGTTGGCGCGCGAGCCACTCAAGAGCCCCTTTTCCTTCAGACCCCTGCTCACTTAATTGTGCCGCATTCAGCAGTGAACACGAATATGGACAACACTGCTGGACCAAGGGTTCTGCCATTACCTCAAGCTCGAGGGCATGATGACATCCCTGAGGTGATGAGATTGTCGATTCCCGTTCCTAGGCTCAATATTTCGCTGACCGACAAGACACCAGGGCATAGCATAGCCGATGCAACTCGTGCGTACGTGCGTGACGCTAAAAAGTACCTCCAAGCTGTTCATGGTGGCGATAATGACGGTATCAGGTGTCTCTTCGTTGGTAACACCCTCGAGGGCGCAGCGAAGGACTGGTATCGCAATTGGACCAACGCCCGGGGCAGCTATACTTTTGACGAGTTAGTCGCCGCTTTGCTCGCACGATTCGCTACTGAGGTTCAAGCACGCGATGTGGAAGCTCGTAACGTTTTGGCAGCGGGTAGCTACCACATGCGTCGGGATGAAAATGTACCTGCGTACCAGTCACGCTTTGAAGCACTTGTGACTCCCATTGCTGACCTCACCGAATCTGAGCGTGTCTTTTGGTTTAGGCGAGGCCTAACGAAACTTTTGGCTAAATGGTGCGCCACTGACTTGGTTGGAGCGCAGATCAAGTCGTATGACGCGTTGGTCGCTTTTGCTAAGGGCGCGGAGATACGACTTCTTGCCGGCGAGGAAGAAGTCAAGTCTGCCCCTCGTGCAAATGCCGTGCAAGTGCAGGATCCGCTTGGGGAAGCTGTGGCTCTCGACCAGGACCTCGGCGCGACCCGCCCCACGCCTACTGCCGCGACGCGACGCAGCAACGGGCAACGCAAGGCGCGCGGGGGCGCTAGCTCGGGTGTCCGTGGTACAGGAGGGGCAGGTCCGAGCTCGGACCCAGCTAGGAACAGGAAGCGTGGTGGTGCGCCGTCGTCGGCAGCCGCACAGCGTTCCGACCCCAACGCGAAGCGTACTCGTACGGACGACACATTTATGCCAAAATGGAATTGCAATCGTTCCGAATTCGAGCGTCGAAAATTGGCCAACGTTTGTCTACGGTGTGCGGAGAGCCATTCTACGAAGGATTGCCCTCTAATGCCGCCGTTTGTACCTCAGCCGAAATAGGGGCTTGCCCGGGTTCCTGCGGAGGGGGCTCTACCTGGGTTTTCTGAACTAACGCGTGGTCGGTGGTCATCCTTACGGCCAGCCGTTAAGGCATTGTTGCCTTGTGTACTTGGACACATCGAGCGAGTCATTGCGCGACGCATCACGCTTGACGGACGCACGGGACTTCTCTGCTTCGACCCGTTGTGTAATTTGTTTACACCTCGCCGTCCCCTGTCGTCTATCGATCTGTCTAACCACGTGGTTTTGTTCATCCCCTCGTCTCTGCGTGAGATGTCGGAACAGTTGGCCATATACAGGAGATGTAGGCGTCAATATCCAGGCACTGCCGCATGTGTATTACTCCCTGCTTTCTGTCGGCGCAAGGCAGAGGCATTGTTAAGGGGTATGCGGCATGTCCACCGGTTCGAGCCGGGCACCGTTTTGTTTAATGGTGTGGATCGGGAGGGTACGCTGGCTCCGTGGCCACACCTATCCTACTCGGTTGACGTTTGGTACGAAGCTCCTGACGGGGGTGCCGTTGGTTACGGACCCGCCCTAAGTGCACTGACGTTGTCTGCTGGGCAGTCGCTCGTAGATAACCGTGTCCCTGTGGTTCAGATCGGTTTGAATGGCCGTACTCTGAAGGCACTTGTTGACACCGGTGCCAGTGACGACTTCATCTCTGTCGCAGAGGTGAATGCGCTGGGGTTGTCCCCAGAGTCGTCTGATTGTACACAGGTTACCCTTGCTGACGGGGGTAAGCATCCCATCGTGGGCAGGATTACCCTTAGCCTATCGTTAGGCCCTTTGCGTGTTGTGACCCGGCCGTACGTGCTGCAGGGCTTAGCAGAGACTGCACCGTACATAATGGGGTCGTCGACATTACGACAGTACCGCGCGCGCATCGACATGGAGACCGCAACCCTGCATATGTGCAAGGGTACTCTGTCGATTAAGGTACCTTTCCTGTCGTTCGAACATGTCACACCAAAGGGGGGCGAAACTGAGGCGGTGCCTATGGTTAATTTCGCTGTGACCGCAATGGCCGCGCGAATCGAACCAGAGCTAGTCGGGCGTAAGGAGGCCGTCCGTTTGTTACGGAAGGGTGCCCACGGACTGCTTTTAAGGCCGCGGGTGAGCTGTTGTGTCACCACCGCGCAGATTTCTGTGGATCCTGAGGTTGAGGCCCTACTGTCGCAGTATGAGGACGTCTTTAAAGATATCCCTGGGCTACCACCTATGCGTCCTGTTGATCACACAATCCCTCTCATGCCTGGAGCGCAGCCTACGGCCCGGCCAATGTACAGGTTGAGTCCATTGGAACTGGACGAGGTGAAGCGCCAGGTGACGGATTTGCTCGCGAAGGGTATGATACGCCCCAGTATTCATCCCCGTATTCTGCACCGATTTTGTTTGTCGGTAAGAAGGATGGGACCTTGCGCATGTGCATTGATTACCGGGGGTTAAATGCGAATACGGTGAAAAATCGCTACCCTTTGCCACGCGTTGACGACCTGTTGGATAAGCTGAAGGGCTCGGCTTATTTTTCCTCAATTGACTTACAACAGGGCTACAATCAGATTCGCATCGCTGCCTCTGATATCCCGAAAACCGCTTTTCGGACGCCCTTCGGTCACTTTGAGTATACGGTCCTATCGTTTGGTTTGACTAATGCCCCTGCTACGTTTCAGGCGGTTATGGACCGAATGTTTAGGCCGTTTATCGACAGGTTCGTTGTTTGCTACCTGGATGACATCTTGGTATATTCTAAAACGCGCGAGGAGCACTTGGAGCATCTTCGGCTCGTGCTCGACGTTATGAGGCGGGAGCAATTGTTTGCTAAACGCGCCAAATGCTTTTGGGCGCAGCCTCAGGTGGAATATTTGGGCCACATTGTGTCGGCCACCGGTGTGAAGATGGACCCGCGGAAGGTCGCCGTGGTTCGCGATTGGCCCGCGCCTCAGAACCTCACGGAGCTGCGTAAGTTCCTTGGCTTGACCAATTATTTCCGGAAGTTCATTGAAAAATATTCCATCATTGCGGCCCCGCTTACTAACTTAACTCGCAAAGGCGTTTTCGTTTCGCTCGAGTCGTGGACGCCGCAATGCCAGCGGGCATTCGAAGAGCTCAAACGAATCGTTGCCGAAGATGTCACCCTTGCATTCCCCGATTACTCGTTGCCATTTCGTGTTGAGGTAGTGTCTGATGCCTCAATATTTGGAAGCGGCGCTGTATTGTTACAGGAAGGGCGACCGATCGCCTTCACGAGTAAGAAGTTTTCTGGTGCGGAGATTCGCTACACCACCGGGGAACAGGAGCTTCTGGCTGTGCTGCACGCTTTAAAGGAATGGCGCTGTTACCTCGAGGGACGCCCGTTTACTTTAAAGACTGACCATAAGCCCCTAACGTTTTTGCAAAGCGTTCCGACGTTGAACCGCCGTCAAGCTAGGTGGATGGAATATCTAGCTAGGTTCAACTGCACCTGGGAGTATATTTCTGGTAAATTGAATATTGCCGATGCTCTCAGTCGACATCCGTCGCTACACGCTGCAATTTTGGCAGCGCCCGTCGTGCGGCCGCGTAGCGAGGAGGTTCCGATCGCGACGGACCTCGCGGAGCGGTTGAAGGTTGCCTACAGCGCAGACGCCCGGTTCGCGGACCCGGCTAATGTAGAAAACCTTCGCAAGCAGAATGGCCTTTGGCTACGGACGGAGGGTGCAGCTACGCAAATCGTCGTTCCGAACGACAACGCGCTACGCTACGACATCCTTGCGCGGTTCCACGAGGACCCGTTAGCAGGACACCCTGGTAGCAAGCGATTGATCGACTTGGTGCAACGTTCCTTTTGGTGGCCTCGTTTGGCTAAGGATGCGGCGAACTTCGTCCAGACATGCAGTCTGTGCCAGCGCAATAAGGCTTTGTCCGGTAAGGGCCATGGGTTGTTGCAACCGTTGCCTGTCCCGGATGCGCCTTGGGAAAGTGTTTCCATGGACTTCGTAGTCGCGCTGCCCAAAACTGAGGGGGGATACGATGCGGTGTTCGTAATGGTCGATCGTCTGACTAAGATGGTTCACCTAGCACCATGCACATCATCCTGCACGGCTGAGCAAACCGCACGTTTGTTTTTCGATAATGTGGTTCGGTTACACGGGATTCCCAAAAATGTGATCTCGGACCGCGGTGGACAGTTCACGTCTAAGTTTTGGGAAGCGCTCTGCAAACTAGTTGGCATGCGCGTCAACCTGAGCACGGCGTATCACCCGCAGACTGATGGTCAAACTGAACGCACAAACCGCACGTTGGGTGATATGTTGCGCAATTATGCTGGTCGCACACCACTTGTTTGGGATACATATTTGACTGCGGCAGAATTCGCGCTTAACAACGCTGTTAACCGCTCTACAGGCAAAAGTCCGTTCTTTCTTAACTACGGGTTTCATCCCGCGCTACCCGTGTGGCGTGAGTTGGAAGTGAACGTGCCTGCTGCTAAACTTTTTGCCAAGTCTTTTATGTCCCGAATCACAGACGCGAAGTCGTGTTTGGACGCGGCGCAGCAACGAACGATGGAATACTATAACAAATCTAAGCAGGATGTGACGTTTTCGGAAGGGCAACTCGTGTTGCTAAGCACCAAGAACTTGCGTTCCTTGGCCGACGGATCCCGAAAACTCTTACCCCGCTGGATTGGTCCGTATCCTGTCATGCGCATGGTTGGGAATGTGGCTGTGGAGCTTGCATTGCCCGCTGATATGACCATTCACCCCACGTTTCACGTATCGCTTGTTCGTCCGTATCGTGGTACGGAACCCGTCCCTGAGCCTGCTAACGCCCCCGCAGCGATCGAACCAGTTCCCGAGACCTGGATCGCTGGTAAACAGAAGTTTTACGATGTGGAGCGGGTGTTAGACTATCGCGCGCGTCGTGTGGGCCGACACCGACGTAAGCGAACAGTACACGAGTACTTGGTTAAGTGGACAGGGTATACCGACGAGCACAACTCATGGGAACCGGCACGCAACTTCTCACAGGACATGAAACCCCTGCTCGAAGAAGCCCGCAAACGTGCCACACAAGCCCAATGACCCCTGCAGTCGATGCTGTATGATGCAGCGAGGACGCTGCATACGGGAGGGGGGATAATTGTTGTGCTACGGTTCATTTCCCATCGACGCGTAGGTCGACGTGATCCTATGAGTCGAAGTGCTTTTGTGATGAACGCATTACATATGAATGAATCTGCATGATATAAATGTATTCGCATACATTTATATATGCATCTGGCATGTTGCCATTGATCCATCGCGACATCGCATCATGGCAAATCCGCCTAGCATGCATGAATAACCGAAGCATTGAAGTGCGCATTATGCTCGTGCTACAAAACGATAAGTAATATTATCTGATATAATATTACTTCATTAAAGCACACGTTGAGAGCGCCGCACTCGTCGCGATGCATGCCCTGCAACCGGATATCGTTATCCGGACCCTTGCATCATGCGAATGCCGGGAAGGCTTACACGTTGTTATGCGTAGACATCGCCTAGACGCAGTAGGGTTGTCACATCTAGGATCGGCCTCCTGATGTGAATCGTACGGCATTGCGATGCTGCGAGTATAACAGATGCGAGGACGGCTAAGCAAGACATTGGATACCGGAGAACACTTGTGTGTTCTACATTACTTTTGCTATACGAAATCCTACTTAGCCCGAGCTAAAGCCTGAACTTCGCTAATCACCGCCGCGTGATGATTGCTTGCTTCCGGCGCTGACGGCGATTTCGTCCATTGCATCGTTCTGATCCGTAATACTGTAAGTTATATCTCTCTTCGTCTTGAAGTCTTCCGCTGTCTCTGTTTGCTCTCGCTTGCCTTGCTGTACTTGCAAGTGCTCGCGCATCGGTGTCGATAGTCTCCAGACGTGCAGATACTCATGAGCAAACGCGAACGAGAGGTACAACATCTTGGAGCGCGGTGGGTGCGGGAGACTATTGAGTTTTTAGGTTTAGCTTGTCACCCAACAAAATGTCAGTGGGAGCCTTCGCAGGCAGTTTATCATCTAGGCATCACTGTCAATACCGCATCTGGTTTGTTTGAGGTACCCAAGGAGAAGCTTTCCAAGCTCCGACGGCTGGCAGTTGGCTTGAGGGTCACGGCTAAGAAAAATCGTCGGTTGGTCCAGAAGCGTGAATTGGCAAAATTTTGTGGTTTCGCCCAGAGTGTTAAGTTGGCTCTTACTCCAGCCCCGCTTTTTCTTCGTAACTTCTATGATGATATCATGCAACCTGTAGGTTGGTCAGGCCGTATTCGTCTATCACGTGGTTCCCTTCGGGATCTTGATTGGTGGGCTGATATCCCAACGCGGCATTGCTCTGCCGCTATTCACATAGGGCCTGCCGCGGTGGACTTGTCCGTTGATGCATCCCGTCATTCCTGGGGTGCAACACTACATGGTCGGATAGCTCGAGGTTATTGGTCCTCTAACGACTACCTGGCGCATATTAATTGGAAAGAGCTGCGTGCTGTTCGTCATGCCTTGGAGTCGTTCCTTCCTTATGTCACCCAACGGGTTGTGCTTATCAGGGAGGATAACACTTGCACGCAGGCAGTTTTGGGACGTCTGTCTTCTAGATCCCCGTATTTGCATGAGGAGATGAGGTGTTTATGGAGTTTCCTGCAGGAACATAGTATTATCCTCCAGGTAGAACGGGTAGCTAGTGCGGAGAATGAGGCAGATGCAGCTTCTCGTTGGATAGACCGGGATGATTATCGTTTGCACCCTCACTTTTTTCAGCTTATTGAGAACCGTTTTGGTCCGCATGACGTGGACTTATTTGCCTCGCATATCAACGCGCAGCTGCCTTGTTTCTTCTCACGGCATCATTGCCCGGGTTCATCGGGTGTGAACGCACTTTTACAACCCTGGACTGGGCACAACGCTTACAGTTGCCCACCCCTGGACCCGGACTTTTTGATGGCCGTGGTGCAGAAGGTCCGAGAAGAGCAGGCATGTGTCACCCTGGTGGTCCCCTACTGGATAGCCCAACCTTGGTGGCAGCAACTCATGGAGCTAGCAGTGGACCTGGTTTTCCTCCCATCCAACACCGTGCTGTTTGCTCCTGGGATGGGAGGTTCAAACACCTTCCTTCCTCCTCCGAGTTGGCAGGTCGTAGCAGTACGGGTGCAGTGGTAGAGTGGGCTCGCTCTCTTGAGGGGAATGCCGTTGCTAGGGTGGCCCCTAGATATGGCCTTAACCTGGGTTTGGTTGCTGCACCTCCCGTGGTTTCGGACCTGCTGGTTTCTCATCTTCAGTCGGGAGCTGCAGGGTTAGATCATTCGGCCCGTCTCCATCAGATAGTGCAGGTCGTGATGGCTCGTGTTGGTGCTTAGTACTTGGCGGTCTTATAGATATCATTTTGCGGCCTTTGTGCGTTTTTGTGTGATGGAGGGCCTGGAGTTCCTTCCGGCTTCCTTATATGCAGGCTTGTTGTGGGGTCAGTTTCTTGCGGCAAAAGGCACTATCCAGGCGCGTACTGCTCAGCCTTACTTCAGTGCTGTTAACACGATTCACGACCTTCTGGGTTACCCTAAGCCTTGTGCGGGAGACAATGCCTTGCTTGAAGCCTTCAGAAAGGGTTGGGAGCGTCTTCAGGTCTCCTATTCCCCCACCTCCTCTTTAGTCTTAGCCTTCAGTTGTTGTACCTCTCGTTCGCATTTGCTCATAAGTATCTGCACGTCTGGAGACTATCGACACCGATGCGCGAGCACTTGCAAGTACAGCAAGGCAAGCGAGAGCAAACAGAGACAGCGGAAGACTTCAAGACGGAGAGAGATATAACTTACGGTCTTACAGATCGGAATGATGCAATGGACGAAATCGCCGTCAGCGCCGGAAGCAAGCAATCATCACGCGGCGGTGATTAGCGAAGTTCAGGCTTAGCTCGGGCTAAGTAGAATAGTGTATAGAAATAGTAATTTAGAACACACGAGTGTTCTCCGGTATCGGATGTCTTGTCTAGCTTAGCCGTCCTCGCATCTGTTATACTCGCAGCATCGCAGTGCCGTACGATTCACATTAGGAGGCCGATCCTAGATGTGACAACCCTACTGCGTATGGGCGATGTCTACTCGTAACAACGTATAAGCCTTTCCGGCATTCGCATGATGCAAGGGTCCGGATAACGATATCCGGTTGCAGGGCATGCATCGCGACAAGTGTGGCGCTCTCAACGTGTGCTTTAATGAAGTAATATTATATCAGATAATATTACTTATCGTTTCATAGCACGAGCATAATGCGCACTTCAATGATTCGGTCATTCATGCATGCTAGGCGGATTTGCCATGATGCGATGTCGCGATGGATAATGACAACATGCCGGATGCATATATAAATGTATGCGAATACATTTATATCATGCAGATTCATTCAAATGTAATGCGTTCATCACAAAAGCACTTCGCCTCGTAGGATCGCGTCGACCTACGCGTCGGCGGGAAATGAACCGTAGCACAACAATTATCCCCCCTCCCGTATGCAGCGTCCTCGCTGCATCATACAGCATCGACTGCAGGGGTCATTGGGCTTGCGTGGCACGTTTGCGGGCTTCTTCGAGCAGGGGTTTCATGTCCTGTGAGAAGTTGCGTGCCGGTTCCCATGAGTTGTGCTCGTCGGTATACCCTGTCCACTTAACCAAGTACTCGTGTACTGTTCGCTTACGTCGGTGTCGGCCCACACGACGCGCGCGATAATCTAACACCCGCTCCACATCGTAAAACTTCTGTTTACCAGCGATCCAGGTCTCGGGAATTGGTTCGATCGCTGCGGGGGCGTTAGCAGGCTCAGGGACGGGTTCCGTACCACGATACGGACGAACAAGCGATACGTGAAACGTGGGGTGAATGGTCATATCAGTGGGCAATGCAAGCTCCACAGCCACATTCCCAACCATGCGCACGACAGGATACGGACCAATCCAGCGGGGTAAGAGTTTTCGGGATCCGTCGGCCAAGGAACGCAAGTTCTTGGTACTTAGCAACACGAGTTGCCCTTCCGAAAATGTCACATCCTGCCTGGATTTGTTGTAGTATTCCGTCGTTCGTTGCTGCGCCGCGTCCAAACACGACTTCGCGTCTGTGATTCGGGACATAAAAGACTTGGCAAAAAGTTTAGCAGCAGGCACGTTCACTTCCAACTCACGCCACACGGGTAGCGCGGGATGAAACCCGTAGTTAAGAAAGAACGGACTTTTGCCTGTAGAGCGGTTAACAGCGTTGTTAAGCGCGAATTCTGCCGCAGTCAAATATGTATCCCAAATGAGTGGTGTGCGACCAGCATAATTGCGCAACATATCACCCAACGTGCGGTTTGTGCGTTCAGTTTGACCATCAGTCTGCGGGTGGTACGCTGTGCTCAGGTTGACGCGCATGCCAACTAGCTTGCAGAGCGCTTCCCAAAACTTAGACGTGAACTGTCCACCGCGGTCCGAGATCACATTTTTGGGAATCCCGTGTAACCGAACCACATTATCGAAAAACAAACGTGCGGTTTGCTCAGCCGTGCAGGATGATGTGCATGGTGCTAGGTGAACCATCTTAGTCAGACGATCGACCATTACGAACACCGCATCGTATCCCCCCTCAGTTTTGGGCAGCGCGACTACGAAGTCCATGGAAACACTTTCCCAAGGCGCATCCGGGACAGGCAACGGTTGCAACAACCCATGGCCCTTACCGGACAAAGCCTTATTGCGCTGGCACAGACTGCATGTCTGGACGAAGTTCGCCGCATCCTTAGCCAAACGAGGCCACCAAAAGGAACGTTGCACCAAGTCGATCAATCGCTTGCTACCAGGGTGTCCTGCTAACGGGTCCTCGTGGAACCGCGCAAGGATGTCGTAGCGTAGCGCGTTGTCGTTCGGAACGACGATTTGCGTAGCTGCACCCTCCGTCCGTAGCCAAAGGCCATTCTGCTTGCGAGGGTTTTCTACATTAGCCGGGTCCGCGAACCAGGCGTCTGCGTTGTAGGCAACCTTCAACCGCTCCGCGAGGTCCGTCGCGATCGGTACCTCCTCGCTACGCGGCCGCACGACGGGCGCTGCTAAAATTGCAGCATGTAGCGACGGATGTCGACTGAGAGCATCGGCAATATTCAATTTACCAGAAATATACTCCCAGGTGCAGTTGAACCTAGCTAGATATTCCATCCACCTAGCTTGACGTCGGTTCAACGTCGGAACGCTTTGCAAAAACGTTAGGGGCTTGTGGTCAGTCTTTAAAGTAAACGGGCGTCCCTCGAGGTAACAGCGCCATTCCTTTAAAGCATGCAGCACGGCCAGAAGCTCCTGTTCCCCGGTGGTGTAGCGAATCTCCGCACCAGAAAACTTCTTACTCGTGAAGGCGATCGGTCGCCCTTCCTGTAACAATACAGCGCCGCTTCCAAATATTGAGGCATCAGACACTACCTCAACACGAAATGGCAACGAGTAATCAGGGAATGCAAGGGTGACATCTTCGGCAACGCTTCGTTTGAGCTCTTCGAATGCCCGCTGGCATTGCGACGTCCACGACTCGAGCGAAACGAAAACGCCTTTGCGAGTTAAGTTAGTAAGCGGGGCCGCAATGATGGAATATTTTTCAATGAACTTTCGGAAATAATTGGTCAAGCCAAGGAACTTACGCAGCTCCGTGAGGTTCTGAGGCGCGGGCCAATCGCGAACCACGGCGACCTTCCGCGGGTCCATCTTCACACCGGTGGCCGACACAATGTGGCCCAAATATTCCACCTGAGGCTGCGCCCAAAAGCATTTGGCGCGTTTAGCAAACAATTGCTCCCGCCTCATAACGTCGAGCACGAGCCGAAGATGCTCCAAGTGCTCCTCGCGCGTCTTAGAATATACCAAGATGTCATCCAGGTAGCAAACAACGAACCTGTCGATAAACGGCCTAAACATTCGGTCCATAACCGCCTGAAACGTCGCAGGGGCATTAGTCAAACCAAATGATAGGACCGTATACTCAAAGTGACCGAAGGGCGTCCGAAAAGCGGTTTTCGGGATATCAGAGGCAGCGATGCGAATCTGATTGTAGCCCTGTTGTAAGTCAATCGAGGAAAAATAAGCCGAGCCCTTCAGCTTATCCAACAGGTCGTCAACGCGTGGCAAAGGGTAGCGATTTTTCACCGTATTCGCATTTAACCCCCGGTAATCAATGCACATGCGCAAGGTCCCATCCTTCTTACCGACAAACAAAATCGGTGCAGAAAACGGGGATGTGCTGGGGCGTATCATACCCTTCGCGAGCAAATCCGTCACCTGGCGCTTTACCTCATCCAGCTCCAATGGACTCAACCTGTACATTGGCCGGGCTGTAGGCTGCGCTCCAGGCATGAGAGGGATTGTGTGATCAACAGGACGCATAGGTGGTAGGCCAGGGATATCTTTAAAGACGTCCTCATACTGCGACAGTAGGGCCTCAACCTCAGGATCCGCAGAAATCTGCGCGGTGGTGACACAACAGCTCACCCGCGGCCTTAAAAGCAGTCCGTGGGCACCCTTCCGTAACAAACGGACGGCCTCCTTACGCCCGACTAGCTCTGGTTCGATTTGCGCGGCCATTGCGGTCACAGCGAAATTAACCATAGGCACCGCCTCAGTTTCGCCCTCCTTTGGTGTGACATGTTCGAACGACAGGAAAGGTACCTTAATCGACAGAGTACCCTTGCACATATGCAGGGTTGCGGTCTCCATGTCGATGCGCGCGCGGTACTGTCGTAATGTCGACGACCCCATTATGTACGGTGCAGTCTCTGCTAAGCCCTGCAGCACGTACGGCCGGGTCACAACACGCAAAGGGCCTAACGATAGGCTAAGGGTAATCCTGCCCACGATGGGATGCTTACCCCCGTCAGCAAGGGTAACCTGTGGACAATCAGACGACTCTGGGGACAACCCCAGCGCATTCACCTCTGCGACAGAGATGAAGTCGTCGCTGGCACCGGTGTCAACAAGTGCCTTCAGAGTACGGCCATTCAAACCGATCTGAACCACAGGGACACGGTTATCTACGAGCGAATGCCCAGCAGACAACGTCAGTGCACTTAAGGCGGGTCCGTAACCAACGGCACCCCCATCAGGAGCTTCGTACCAAACGTCAACCGAGTAGGATAGGTGTGGCCACGGAGCCAGCGTACCCTCCCGATCCACACCATTAAACAAAACGGTGCCCGGCTCGAACCGGTGGACATGCCGCATACCCCTTAACGATGCCTCTGCCTTGCGCCGACAGAAAGCGGGGAGTAAAACACATGCGGCCGTGCCTGGATATTGACGCCTACACCTCCTGTATATGGCCAACTGTTCCGACATCTCACGCAGAGACGAGGGGATGAACAAAACCACGTGGTTAGACAGATCGATAGACGACAGGGGACGGCGAGGTGTAAACAAATTACACAACGGGTCGAAGCAGAGAAGTCCCGTGCGTCCGTCAAGCGTGATGCGTCGCGCAATGACTCGCTCGATGTGTCCAAGTACACAAGGCAACAATGCCTTAACGGCTGGCCGTAAGGATGACCACCGACCACGCGCTAGTTCAGAAATCCCAGGTGGTGCCCCCTCCGCAGGAACCCGGGCAAGCCCCTATTTCGGCTGAGGTACAAACGGCGGCATTAGAGGGCAATCCTTCGTGGAATGATTCTCCGCACACCGTAGACAAACATTGGCCAATTTCCGACGCTCGAATTCGGAACGATTGCAATTCCATTTTGGCATAAATGTGTCGTCCGTACGAGTACGCTTCGCGTTGGGGTCGGAACGCTGTGCGGCTGCCGACGACGGCGCACCACCACGCTTCCTGTTCCTAGCTGGGTCCGAGCTCGGACCTGCTCCTCCTGTACCACGGACACCCGAGCTAGCGCAACCGCGCGCCTTACGTTGCCCGTTGCTGCGTCGCGTCGCGGCAGTAGGCGTGGGGCGGGTCGCGCCGAGGTCCTGGTCGAGAGCTACAGCTTCCCCAAGCGGATCCTGCACTTGCACGGCATTTGCACGAGGGGCAGACTTGACTTCTTCCTCGCCGGCAAGGAGTCGTATCTCCGCACCCTTAGCAAAAGCGACCAACGCGTCATACGACTTGATCTGCGCTCCAACCAAGTCAGTGGCGCACCATTTAGCCAAAAGTTTCGTTAGGCCTCGCCTAAACCAAAAGACACGCTCAGATTCGGTGAGGTCAGCAATGGGAGTCACAAGTGCTTCGAAGCGTGACTGGTACGCAGGTACATTTTCATCCCGACGCATGTGGTAGCTACCGGCTGCCAAAGCGTTACGAGCTTCCACATCGCGTGCTTGAACCTCAGTAGCGAATCGTGCGAGCAAAGCGGCGACTAACTCGTCAAAAGTATAGCTGCCCCGGGCGTTGGTCCAATTGCGATACCAGTCCTTCGCTGCGCCCTCGAGGGTGTTACCAACGAAGAGACACCTGATACCGTCATTGTCGCCACCATGAACAGCTTGGAGGTACTTTTTAGCGTCACGCACGTACGCACGAGTTGCATCGGCTATGCTATGCCCTGGTGTCTTGTCGGTCAGCGAAATATTGAGCCTAGGAACGGGAATCGACAATCTCATCACCTCAGGGATGTCATCATGCCCTCGAGCTTGAGGTAATGGCAGAACCCTTGGTCCAGCAGTGTTGTCCATATTCGTGTTCACTGCTGAATGCGGCACAATTAAGTGAGCAGGGGTCTGAAGGAAAAGGGGCTCTTGAGTGGCTCGCGCGCCAACAGTCTCAAGACCTCTATCCGGCGCTCTAGCAGCTACAACGAAATCGGGTTGGCTAGCTAGGCTAGTGTGCGGCGTATCATCGTGTTCCGCGGACATGGAGCACGATGTTGTGCTACGGTTCATTTCCCGCCGACGCGTAGGTCGACGCGATCCTACGAGGCGAAGTGCTTTTGTGATGAACGCATTGCATATGAATGAATCTGCATGATATAAATGTATTCGCATACATTTATATATGCATCTGGCATGTTGTCATTGATCCATCGCGACATCGCATCATGGCAAATCCGCCTAGCATGCATGAATAACCGAAGCATTGAAGTGCGCATTATGCTCGTGCTACAAAACGATAAGTAATATTATCTGATATAATATTACTTCATTAAAGCACACGTTGAGAGCGCCGCACTCGTCGCGATGCATGCCCTGCAACCGGATATCGTTATCCGGACCCTTGCATCATGCGAATGCCGGGAAGGCTTACACGTTGTTATGCGTAGACATCGCCTAGACGCAGTAGGGTTGTCACATCTAGGATCGGCCTCCTGATGTGAATCGTACGGCATTGCGATGCTGCGAGTATAACAGATGCGAGGACGGCTAAGCTAGACATTGGATACCGGAGAACACTTGTGTGTTCTACATTACTTTTGCTATACGAAATCCTACTTAGCCCGAGCTAAAGCCTGAACTTCGCTAATCACCGCCGCGTGATGATTGCTTGCTTCCGGCGCTGACGGCGATTTCGTCCATTGCATCGTTCTGATCCGTAATACTGTAAGTTATATCTCTCTTCGTCTTGAAGTCTTCCGCTGTCTCTGTTTGCTCTCGCTTGCCTTGCTGTACTTGCAAGTGCTCGCGCATCGGTGTCGATAGTCTCCAGACGTGCAGATACTCATGAGCAAACGCGAACGAGAGGTACAACAATTTGGTATCGAGACAGGTTCGTTGCCTAACTGTCTCTCTTTGTCTAATCGGAAGTAGGTTCTTTCTATGGCGAGTTCCAGCGACGAACCACGAGGACCGCTAGATACTTTTGCCGAAGACTTAGGCCGCGCCGTTTTGGACGCCGCCGCTTCCGGTTTGTAATTGTTTAATTGCTTTTACTTAGCTTGCTGCACTTGTTGTGTAAGTGTACGCTCTGAGTCGCAGGTAATCTCAGTGCACCGGCATTGCTTGCCGCGGCGACTGAGACCGGCGTTCGTCCGGACCAGTTGGCGACTCTCATTGCTCAAACTACGGAGATCAGGACTCAGCTGGGCAATTACTTGCTGAGTTTGCTGAATCTTCTCAAGAGTACTGTCGGTAGGCTCACCGAATCGCTTTGTACTCTTGCCTTTGCGATAGAAGTCGGCTTCTATTACGCAAAACTAGGGTATCGTTTCGTGCTCCATGTCCGCGGAACACGACGATACGCCGCACACTAGCCTAGCTAGCCAACCCGATTTCGTTGTAGCTGCTAGAGCGCCGGATAGAGGTCTTGAGACTGTTGGCGCGCGAGCCACTCAAGAGCCCCTTTTCCTTCAGACCCCTGCTCACTTAATTGTGCCGCATTCAGCAGTGAACACGAATATGGACAACACTGCTGGACCAAGGGTTCTGCCATTACCTCAAGCTCGAGGGCATGATGACATCCCTGAGGTGATGAGATTGTCGATTCCCGTTCCTAGGCTCAATATTTCGCTGACCGACAAGACACCAGGGCATAGCATAGCCGATGCAACTCGTGCGTACGTGCGTGACGCTAAAAAGTACCTCCAAGCTGTTCATGGTGGCGATAATGACGGTATCAGGTGTCTCTTCGTTGGTAACACCCTCGAGGGCGCAGCGAAGGACTGGTATCGCAATTGGACCAACGCCCGGGGCAGCTATACTTTTGACGAGTTAGTCGCCGCTTTGCTCGCACGATTCGCTACTGAGGTTCAAGCACGCGATGTGGAAGCTCGTAACGTTTTGGCAGCGGGTAGCTACCACATGCGTCGGGATGAAAATGTACCTGCGTACCAGTCACGCTTTGAAGCACTTGTGACTCCCATTGCTGACCTCACCGAATCTGAGCGTGTCTTTTGGTTTAGGCGAGGCCTAACGAAACTTTTGGCTAAATGGTGCGCCACTGACTTGGTTGGAGCGCAGATCAAGTCGTATGACGCGTTGGTCGTTTTTGCTAAGGGCGCGGAGATACGACTTCTTGCCGGCGAGGAAGAAGTCAAGTCTGCCCCTCGTGCAAATGCCGTGCAAGTGCAGGATCCGCTTGGGGAAGCTGTGGCTCTCGACCAGGACCTCGGCGCGACCCGCCCCACGCCTACTGCCGCGACGCGACGCAGCAACGGGCAACGCAAGGCGCGCGGGGGCGCTAGCTCGGGTGTCCGTGGTACAGGAGGGGCAGGTCCGAGCTCGGACCCAGCTAGGAACAGGAAGCGTGGTGGTGCGCCGTCGTCGGCAGCCGCACAGCGTTCCGACCCCAACGCGAAGCGTACTCGTACGGACGACACATTTATGCCAAAATGGAATTGCAATCGTTCCGAATTCGAGCGTCGAAAATTGGCCAACGTTTGTCTACGGTGTGCGGAGAGCCATTCTACGAAGGATTGCCCTCTAATGCCGCCGTTTGTACCTCAGCCGAAATAGGGGCTTGCCCGGGTTCCTGCGGAGGGGGCTCTACCTGGGTTTTCTGAACTAACGCGTGGTCGGTGGTCATCCTTACGGCCAGCCGTTAAGGCATTGTTGCCTTGTGTACTTGGACACATCGAGCGAGTCATTGCGCGACGCATCACGCTTGACGGACGCACGGGACTTCTCTGCTTCGACCCGTTGTGTAATTTGTTTACACCTCGCCGTCCCCTGTCGTCTATCGATCTGTCTAACCACGTGGTTTTGTTCATCCCCTCGTCTCTGCGTGAGATGTCGGAACAGTTGGCCATATACAGGAGATGTAGGCGTCAATATCCAGGCACTGCCGCATGTGTATTACTCCCTGCTTTCTGTCGGCGCAAGGCAGAGGCATTGTTAAGGGGTATGCGGCATGTCCACCGGTTCGAGCCGGGCACCGTTTTGTTTAATGGTGTGGATCGGGAGGGTACGCTGGCTCCGTGGCCAGGCACATCCTACTCGGTTGACGTTTGGTACGAAGCTCCTGACGGGGGTGCCGTTGGTTACGGACCCGCCCTAAGTGCACTGACGTTGTCTGCTGGGCAGTCGCTCGTAGATAACCGTGTCCCTGTGGTTCAGATCGGTTTGAATGGCCGTACTCTGAAGGCACTTGTTGACACCGGTGCCAGTGACGACTTCATCTCTGTCGCAGAGGTGAATGCGCTGGGGTTGTCCCCAGAGTCGTCTGATTGTACACAGGTTACCCTTGCTGACGGGGGTAAGCATCCCATCGTGGGCAGGATTACCCTTAGCCTATCGTTAGGCCCTTTGCGTGTTGTGACCCGGCCGTACGTGCTGCAGGGCTTAGCAGAGACTGCACCGTACATAATGGGGTCGTCGACATTACGACAGTACCGCGCGCGCATCGACATGGAGACCGCAACCCTGCATATGTGCAAGGGTACTCTGTCGATTAAGGTACCTTTCCTGTCGTTCGAACATGTCACACCAAAGGGGGGCGAAACTGAGGCGGTGCCTATGGTTAATTTCGCTGTGACCGCAATGGCCGCGCGAATCGAACCAGAGCTAGTCGGGCGTAAGGAGGCCGTCCGTTTGTTACGGAAGGGTGCCCACGGACTGCTTTTAAGGCCGCGGGTGAGCTGTTGTGTCACCACCGCGCAGATTTCTGTGGATCCTGAGGTTGAGGCCCTACTGTCGCAGTATGAGGACGTCTTTAAAGATATCCCTGGGCTACCACCTATGCGTCCTGTTGATCACACAATCCCTCTCATGCCTGGAGCGCAGCCTACGGCCCGGCCAATGTACAGGTTGAGTCCATTGGAACTGGACGAGGTGAAGCGCCAGGTGACGGATTTGCTCGCGAAGGGTATGATACGCCCCAGTATTCATCCCCGTATTCTGCACCGATTTTGTTTGTCGGTAAGAAGGATGGGACCTTGCGCATGTGCATTGATTACCGGGGGTTAAATGCGAATACGGTGAAAAATCGCTACCCTTTGCCACGCGTTGACGACCTGTTGGATAAGCTGAAGGGCTCGGCTTATTTTTCCTCAATTGACTTACAACAGGGCTACAATCAGATTCGCATCGCTGCCTCTGATATCCCGAAAACCGCTTTTCGGACGCCCTTCGGTCACTTTGAGTATACGGTCCTATCGTTTGGTTTGACTAATGCCCCTGCTACGTTTCAGGCGGTTATGGACCGAATGTTTAGGCCGTTTATCGACAGGTTCGTTGTTTGCTACCTGGATGACATCTTGGTATATTCTAAAACGCGCGAGGAGCACTTGGAGCATCTTCGGCTCGTGCTCGACGTTATGAGGCGGGAGCAATTGTTTGCTAAACGCGCCAAATGCTTTTGGGCGCAGCCTCAGGTGGAATATTTGGGCCACATTGTGTCGGCCACCGGTGTGAAGATGGACCCGCGGAAGGTCGCCGTGGTTCGCGATTGGCCCGCGCCTCAGAACCTCACGGAGCTGCGTAAGTTCCTTGGCTTGACCAATTATTTCCGGAAGTTCATTGAAAAATATTCCATCATTGCGGCCCCGCTTACTAACTTAACTCGCAAAGGCGTTTTCGTTTCGCTCGAGTCGTGGACGCCGCAATGCCAGCGGGCATTCGAAGAGCTCAAACGAATCGTTGCCGAAGATGTCACCCTTGCATTCCCCGATTACTCGTTGCCATTTCGTGTTGAGGTAGTGTCTGATGCCTCAATATTTGGAAGCGGCGCTGTATTGTTACAGGAAGGGCGACCGATCGCCTTCACGAGTAAGAAGTTTTCTGGTGCGGAGATTCGCTACACCACCGGGGAACAGGAGCTTCTGGCTGTGCTGCACGCTTTAAAGGAATGGCGCTGTTACCTCGAGGGACGCCCGTTTACTTTAAAGACTGACCATAAGCCCCTAACGTTTTTGCAAAGCGTTCCGACGTTGAACCGCCGTCAAGCTAGGTGGATGGAATATCTAGCTAGGTTCAACTGCACCTGGGAGTATATTTCTGGTAAATTGAATATTGCCGATGCTCTCAGTCGACATCCGTCGCTACACGCTGCAATTTTGGCAGCGCCCGTCGTGCGGCCGCGTAGCGAGGAGGTTCCGATCGCGACGGACCTCGCGGAGCGGTTGAAGGTTGCCTACAGCGCAGACGCCCGGTTCGCGGACCCGGCTAATGTAGAAAACCTTCGCAAGCAGAATGGCCTTTGGCTACGGACGGAGGGTGCAGCTACGCAAATCGTCGTTCCGAACGACAACGCGCTACGCTACGACATCCTTGCGCGGTTCCACGAGGACCCGTTAGCAGGACACCCTGGTAGCAAGCGATTGATCGACTTGGTGCAACGTTCCTTTTGGTGGCCTCGTTTGGCTAAGGATGCGGCGAACTTCGTCCAGACATGCAGTCTGTGCCAGCGCAATAAGGCTTTGTCCGGTAAGGGCCATGGGTTGTTGCAACCGTTGCCTGTCCCGGATGCGCCTTGGGAAAGTGTTTCCATGGACTTCGTAGTCGCGCTGCCCAAAACTGAGGGGGGATACGATGCGGTGTTCGTAATGGTCGATCGTCTGACTAAGATGGTTCACCTAGCACCATGCACATCATCCTGCACGGCTGAGCAAACCGCACGTTTGTTTTTCGATAATGTGGTTCGGTTACACGGGATTCCCAAAAATGTGATCTCGGACCGCGGTGGACAGTTCACGTCTAAGTTTTGGGAAGCGCTCTGCAAACTAGTTGGCATGCGCGTCAACCTGAGCACGGCGTATCACCCGCAGACTGATGGTCAAACTGAACGCACAAACCGCACGTTGGGTGATATGTTGCGCAATTATGCTGGTCGCACACCACTTGTTTGGGATACATATTTGACTGCGGCAGAATTCGCGCTTAACAACGCTGTTAACCGCTCTACAGGCAAAAGTCCGTTCTTTCTTAACTACGGGTTTCATCCCGCGCTACCCGTGTGGCGTGAGTTGGAAGTGAACGTGCCTGCTGCTAAACTTTTTGCCAAGTCTTTTATGTCCCGAATCACAGACGCGAAGTCGTGTTTGGACGCGGCGCAGCAACGAACGATGGAATACTATAACAAATCTAAGCAGGATGTGACGTTTTCGGAAGGGCAACTCGTGTTGCTAAGCACCAAGAACTTGCGTTCCTTGGCCGACGGATCCCGAAAACTCTTACCCCGCTGGATTGGTCCGTATCCTGTCATGCGCATGGTTGGGAATGTGGCTGTGGAGCTTGCATTGCCCGCTGATATGACCATTCACCCCACGTTTCACGTATCGCTTGTTCGTCCGTATCGTGGTACGGAACCCGTCCCTGAGCCTGCTAACGCCCCCGCAGCGATCGAACCAGTTCCCGAGACCTGGATCGCTGGTAAACAGAAGTTTTACGATGTGGAGCGGGTGTTAGACTATCGCGCGCGTCGTGTGGGCCGACACCGACGTAAGCGAACAGTACACGAGTACTTGGTTAAGTGGACAGGGTATACCGACGAGCACAACTCATGGGAACCGGCACGCAACTTCTCACAGGACATGAAACCCCTGCTCGAAGAAGCCCGCAAACGTGCCACACAAGCCCAATGACCCCTGCAGTCGATGCTGTATGATGCAGCGAGGACGCTGCATACGGGAGGGGGGATAATTGTTGTGCTACGGTTCATTTCCCATCGACGCGTAGGTCGACGTGATCCTATGAGTCGAAGTGCTTTTGTGATGAACGCATTACATATGAATGAATCTGCATGATATAAATGTATTCGCATACATTTATATATGCATCTGGCATGTTGCCATTGATCCATCGCGACATCGCATCATGGCAAATCCGCCTAGCATGCATGAATAACCGAAGCATTGAAGTGCGCATTATGCTCGTGCTACAAAACGATAAGTAATATTATCTGATATAATATTACTTCATTAAAGCACACGTTGAGAGCGCCGCACTCGTCGCGATGCATGCCCTGCAACCGGATATCGTTATCCGGACCCTTGCATCATGCGAATGCCGGGAAGGCTTACACGTTGTTATGCGTAGACATCGCCTAGACGCAGTAGGGTTGTCACATCTAGGATCGGCCTCCTGATGTGAATCGTACGGCATTGCGATGCTGCGAGTATAACAGATGCGAGGACGGCTAAGCAAGACATTGGATACCGGAGAACACTTGTGTGTTCTACATTACTTTTGCTATACGAAATCCTACTTAGCCCGAGCTAAAGCCTGAACTTCGCTAATCACCGCCGCGTGATGATTGCTTGCTTCCGGCGCTGACGGCGATTTCGTCCATTGCATCGTTCTGATCCGTAATACTGTAAGTTATATCTCTCTTCGTCTTGAAGTCTTCCGCTGTCTCTGTTTGCTCTCGCTTGCCTTGCTGTACTTGCAAGTGCTCGCGCATCGGTGTCGATAGTCTCCAGACGTGCAGATACTCATGAGCAAACGCGAACGAGAGGTACAACATCTTGGAGCGCGGTGGGTGCGGGAGACTATTGAGTTTTTAGGTTTAGCTTGTCACCCAACAAAATGTCAGTGGGAGCCTTCGCAGGCAGTTTATCATCTAGGCATCACTGTCAATACCGCATCTGGTTTGTTTGAGGTACCCAAGGAGAAGCTTTCCAAGCTCCGACGGCTGGCAGTTGGCTTGAGGGTCACGGCTAAGAAAAATCGTCGGTTGGTCCAGAAGCGTGAATTGGCAAAATTTTGTGGTTTCGCCCAGAGTGTTAAGTTGGCTCTTACTCCAGCCCCGCTTTTTCTTCGTAACTTCTATGATGATATCATGCAACCTGTAGGTTGGTCAGGCCGTATTCGTCTATCACGTGGTTCCCTTCGGGATCTTGATTGGTGGGCTGATATCCCAACGCGGCATTGCTCTGCCGCTATTCACATAGGGCCTGCCGCGGTGGACTTGTCCGTTGATGCATCCCGTCATTCCTGGGGTGCAACACTACATGGTCGGATAGCTCGAGGTTATTGGTCCTCTAACGACTACCTGGCGCATATTAATTGGAAAGAGCTGCGTGCTGTTCGTCATGCCTTGGAGTCGTTCCTTCCTTATGTCACCCAACGGGTTGTGCTTATCAGGGAGGATAACACTTGCACGCAGGCAGTTTTGGGACGTCTGTCTTCTAGATCCCCGTATTTGCATGAGGAGATGAGGTGTTTATGGAGTTTCCTGCAGGAACATAGTATTATCCTCCAGGTAGAACGGGTAGCTAGTGCGGAGAATGAGGCAGATGCAGCTTCTCGTTGGATAGACCGGGATGATTATCGTTTGCACCCTCACTTTTTTCAGCTTATTGAGAACCGTTTTGGTCCGCATGACGTGGACTTATTTGCCTCGCATATCAACGCGCAGCTGCCTTGTTTCTTCTCACGGCATCATTGCCCGGGTTCATCGGGTGTGAACGCACTTTTACAACCCTGGACTGGGCACAACGCTTACAGTTGCCCACCCCTGGACCCGGACTTTTTGATGGCCGTGGTGCAGAAGGTCCGAGAAGAGCAGGCATGTGTCACCCTGGTGGTCCCCTACTGGATAGCCCAACCTTGGTGGCAGCAACTCATGGAGCTAGCAGTGGACCTGGTTTTCCTCCCATCCAACACCGTGCTGTTTGCTCCTGGGATGGGAGGTTCAAACACCTTCCTTCCTCCTCCGAGTTGGCAGGTCGTAGCAGTACGGGTGCAGTGGTAGAGTGGGCTCGCTCTCTTGAGGGGAATGCCGTTGCTAGGGTGGCCCCTAGATATGGCCTTAACCTGGGTTTGGTTGCTGCACCTCCCGTGGTTTCGGACCTGCTGGTTTCTCATCTTCAGTCGGGAGCTGCAGGGTTAGATCATTCGGCCCGTCTCCATCAGATAGTGCAGGTCGTGATGGCTCGTGTTGGTGCTTAGTACTTGGCGGTCTTATAGATATCATTTTGCGGCCTTTGTGCGTTTTTGTGTGATGGAGGGCCTGGAGTTCCTTCCGGCTTCCTTATATGCAGGCTTGTTGTGGGGTCAGTTTCTTGCGGCAAAAGGCACTATCCAGGCGCGTACTGCTCAGCCTTACTTCAGTGCTGTTAACACGATTCACGACCTTCTGGGTTACCCTAAGCCTTGTGCGGGAGACAATGCCTTGCTTGAAGCCTTCAGAAAGGGTTGGGAGCGTCTTCAGGTCTCCTATTCCCCCACCTCCTCTTTAGTCTTAGCCTTCAGTTGTTGTACCTCTCGTTCGCATTTGCTCATAAGTATCTGCACGTCTGGAGACTATCGACACCGATGCGCGAGCACTTGCAAGTACAGCAAGGCAAGCGAGAGCAAACAGAGACAGCGGAAGACTTCAAGACGGAGAGAGATATAACTTACGGTCTTACAGATCGGAATGATGCAATGGACGAAATCGCCGTCAGCGCCGGAAGCAAGCAATCATCACGCGGCGGTGATTAGCGAAGTTCAGGCTTAGCTCGGGCTAAGTAGAATAGTGTATAGAAATAGTAATTTAGAACACACGAGTGTTCTCCGGTATCGGATGTCTTGTCTAGCTTAGCCGTCCTCGCATCTGTTATACTCGCAGCATCGCAGTGCCGTACGATTCACATTAGGAGGCCGATCCTAGATGTGACAACCCTACTGCGTATGGGCGATGTCTACTCGTAACAACGTATAAGCCTTTCCGGCATTCGCATGATGCAAGGGTCCGGATAACGATATCCGGTTGCAGGGCATGCATCGCGACAAGTGTGGCGCTCTCAACGTGTGCTTTAATGAAGTAATATTATATCAGATAATATTACTTATCGTTTCATAGCACGAGCATAATGCGCACTTCAATGATTCGGTCATTCATGCATGCTAGGCGGATTTGCCATGATGCGATGTCGCGATGGATAATGACAACATGCCGGATGCATATATAAATGTATGCGAATACATTTATATCATGCAGATTCATTCAAATGTAATGCGTTCATCACAAAAGCACTTCGCCTCGTAGGATCGCGTCGACCTACGCGTCGGCGGGAAATGAACCGTAGCACAACAATTATCCCCCCTCCCGTATGCAGCGTCCTCGCTGCATCATACAGCATCGACTGCAGGGGTCATTGGGCTTGCGTGGCACGTTTGCGGGCTTCTTCGAGCAGGGGTTTCATGTCCTGTGAGAAGTTGCGTGCCGGTTCCCATGAGTTGTGCTCGTCGGTATACCCTGTCCACTTAACCAAGTACTCGTGTACTGTTCGCTTACGTCGGTGTCGGCCCACACGACGCGCGCGATAATCTAACACCCGCTCCACATCGTAAAACTTCTGTTTACCAGCGATCCAGGTCTCGGGAATTGGTTCGATCGCTGCGGGGGCGTTAGCAGGCTCAGGGACGGGTTCCGTACCACGATACGGACGAACAAGCGATACGTGAAACGTGGGGTGAATGGTCATATCAGTGGGCAATGCAAGCTCCACAGCCACATTCCCAACCATGCGCACGACAGGATACGGACCAATCCAGCGGGGTAAGAGTTTTCGGGATCCGTCGGCCAAGGAACGCAAGTTCTTGGTACTTAGCAACACGAGTTGCCCTTCCGAAAATGTCACATCCTGCCTGGATTTGTTGTAGTATTCCGTCGTTCGTTGCTGCGCCGCGTCCAAACACGACTTCGCGTCTGTGATTCGGGACATAAAAGACTTGGCAAAAAGTTTAGCAGCAGGCACGTTCACTTCCAACTCACGCCACACGGGTAGCGCGGGATGAAACCCGTAGTTAAGAAAGAACGGACTTTTGCCTGTAGAGCGGTTAACAGCGTTGTTAAGCGCGAATTCTGCCGCAGTCAAATATGTATCCCAAATGAGTGGTGTGCGACCAGCATAATTGCGCAACATATCACCCAACGTGCGGTTTGTGCGTTCAGTTTGACCATCAGTCTGCGGGTGGTACGCTGTGCTCAGGTTGACGCGCATGCCAACTAGCTTGCAGAGCGCTTCCCAAAACTTAGACGTGAACTGTCCACCGCGGTCCGAGATCACATTTTTGGGAATCCCGTGTAACCGAACCACATTATCGAAAAACAAACGTGCGGTTTGCTCAGCCGTGCAGGATGATGTGCATGGTGCTAGGTGAACCATCTTAGTCAGACGATCGACCATTACGAACACCGCATCGTATCCCCCCTCAGTTTTGGGCAGCGCGACTACGAAGTCCATGGAAACACTTTCCCAAGGCGCATCCGGGACAGGCAACGGTTGCAACAACCCATGGCCCTTACCGGACAAAGCCTTATTGCGCTGGCACAGACTGCATGTCTGGACGAAGTTCGCCGCATCCTTAGCCAAACGAGGCCACCAAAAGGAACGTTGCACCAAGTCGATCAATCGCTTGCTACCAGGGTGTCCTGCTAACGGGTCCTCGTGGAACCGCGCAAGGATGTCGTAGCGTAGCGCGTTGTCGTTCGGAACGACGATTTGCGTAGCTGCACCCTCCGTCCGTAGCCAAAGGCCATTCTGCTTGCGAGGGTTTTCTACATTAGCCGGGTCCGCGAACCAGGCGTCTGCGTTGTAGGCAACCTTCAACCGCTCCGCGAGGTCCGTCGCGATCGGTACCTCCTCGCTACGCGGCCGCACGACGGGCGCTGCTAAAATTGCAGCATGTAGCGACGGATGTCGACTGAGAGCATCGGCAATATTCAATTTACCAGAAATATACTCCCAGGTGCAGTTGAACCTAGCTAGATATTCCATCCACCTAGCTTGACGTCGGTTCAACGTCGGAACGCTTTGCAAAAACGTTAGGGGCTTGTGGTCAGTCTTTAAAGTAAACGGGCGTCCCTCGAGGTAACAGCGCCATTCCTTTAAAGCATGCAGCACGGCCAGAAGCTCCTGTTCCCCGGTGGTGTAGCGAATCTCCGCACCAGAAAACTTCTTACTCGTGAAGGCGATCGGTCGCCCTTCCTGTAACAATACAGCGCCGCTTCCAAATATTGAGGCATCAGACACTACCTCAACACGAAATGGCAACGAGTAATCAGGGAATGCAAGGGTGACATCTTCGGCAACGCTTCGTTTGAGCTCTTCGAATGCCCGCTGGCATTGCGACGTCCACGACTCGAGCGAAACGAAAACGCCTTTGCGAGTTAAGTTAGTAAGCGGGGCCGCAATGATGGAATATTTTTCAATGAACTTTCGGAAATAATTGGTCAAGCCAAGGAACTTACGCAGCTCCGTGAGGTTCTGAGGCGCGGGCCAATCGCGAACCACGGCGACCTTCCGCGGGTCCATCTTCACACCGGTGGCCGACACAATGTGGCCCAAATATTCCACCTGAGGCTGCGCCCAAAAGCATTTGGCGCGTTTAGCAAACAATTGCTCCCGCCTCATAACGTCGAGCACGAGCCGAAGATGCTCCAAGTGCTCCTCGCGCGTCTTAGAATATACCAAGATGTCATCCAGGTAGCAAACAACGAACCTGTCGATAAACGGCCTAAACATTCGGTCCATAACCGCCTGAAACGTCGCAGGGGCATTAGTCAAACCAAATGATAGGACCGTATACTCAAAGTGACCGAAGGGCGTCCGAAAAGCGGTTTTCGGGATATCAGAGGCAGCGATGCGAATCTGATTGTAGCCCTGTTGTAAGTCAATCGAGGAAAAATAAGCCGAGCCCTTCAGCTTATCCAACAGGTCGTCAACGCGTGGCAAAGGGTAGCGATTTTTCACCGTATTCGCATTTAACCCCCGGTAATCAATGCACATGCGCAAGGTCCCATCCTTCTTACCGACAAACAAAATCGGTGCAGAAAACGGGGATGTGCTGGGGCGTATCATACCCTTCGCGAGCAAATCCGTCACCTGGCGCTTTACCTCATCCAGCTCCAATGGACTCAACCTGTACATTGGCCGGGCTGTAGGCTGCGCTCCAGGCATGAGAGGGATTGTGTGATCAACAGGACGCATAGGTGGTAGGCCAGGGATATCTTTAAAGACGTCCTCATACTGCGACAGTAGGGCCTCAACCTCAGGATCCGCAGAAATCTGCGCGGTGGTGACACAACAGCTCACCCGCGGCCTTAAAAGCAGTCCGTGGGCACCCTTCCGTAACAAACGGACGGCCTCCTTACGCCCGACTAGCTCTGGTTCGATTTGCGCGGCCATTGCGGTCACAGCGAAATTAACCATAGGCACCGCCTCAGTTTCGCCCTCCTTTGGTGTGACATGTTCGAACGACAGGAAAGGTACCTTAATCGACAGAGTACCCTTGCACATATGCAGGGTTGCGGTCTCCATGTCGATGCGCGCGCGGTACTGTCGTAATGTCGACGACCCCATTATGTACGGTGCAGTCTCTGCTAAGCCCTGCAGCACGTACGGCCGGGTCACAACACGCAAAGGGCCTAACGATAGGCTAAGGGTAATCCTGCCCACGATGGGATGCTTACCCCCGTCAGCAAGGGTAACCTGTGGACAATCAGACGACTCTGGGGACAACCCCAGCGCATTCACCTCTGCGACAGAGATGAAGTCGTCGCTGGCACCGGTGTCAACAAGTGCCTTCAGAGTACGGCCATTCAAACCGATCTGAACCACAGGGACACGGTTATCTACGAGCGAATGCCCAGCAGACAACGTCAGTGCACTTAAGGCGGGTCCGTAACCAACGGCACCCCCATCAGGAGCTTCGTACCAAACGTCAACCGAGTAGGATAGGTGTGGCCACGGAGCCAGCGTACCCTCCCGATCCACACCATTAAACAAAACGGTGCCCGGCTCGAACCGGTGGACATGCCGCATACCCCTTAACGATGCCTCTGCCTTGCGCCGACAGAAAGCGGGGAGTAAAACACATGCGGCCGTGCCTGGATATTGACGCCTACACCTCCTGTATATGGCCAACTGTTCCGACATCTCACGCAGAGACGAGGGGATGAACAAAACCACGTGGTTAGACAGATCGATAGACGACAGGGGACGGCGAGGTGTAAACAAATTACACAACGGGTCGAAGCAGAGAAGTCCCGTGCGTCCGTCAAGCGTGATGCGTCGCGCAATGACTCGCTCGATGTGTCCAAGTACACAAGGCAACAATGCCTTAACGGCTGGCCGTAAGGATGACCACCGACCACGCGCTAGTTCAGAAATCCCAGGTGGTGCCCCCTCCGCAGGAACCCGGGCAAGCCCCTATTTCGGCTGAGGTACAAACGGCGGCATTAGAGGGCAATCCTTCGTGGAATGATTCTCCGCACACCGTAGACAAACATTGGCCAATTTCCGACGCTCGAATTCGGAACGATTGCAATTCCATTTTGGCATAAATGTGTCGTCCGTACGAGTACGCTTCGCGTTGGGGTCGGAACGCTGTGCGGCTGCCGACGACGGCGCACCACCACGCTTCCTGTTCCTAGCTGGGTCCGAGCTCGGACCTGCTCCTCCTGTACCACGGACACCCGAGCTAGCGCAACCGCGCGCCTTACGTTGCCCGTTGCTGCGTCGCGTCGCGGCAGTAGGCGTGGGGCGGGTCGCGCCGAGGTCCTGGTCGAGAGCTACAGCTTCCCCAAGCGGATCCTGCACTTGCACGGCATTTGCACGAGGGGCAGACTTGACTTCTTCCTCGCCGGCAAGGAGTCGTATCTCCGCACCCTTAGCAAAAGCGACCAACGCGTCATACGACTTGATCTGCGCTCCAACCAAGTCAGTGGCGCACCATTTAGCCAAAAGTTTCGTTAGGCCTCGCCTAAACCAAAAGACACGCTCAGATTCGGTGAGGTCAGCAATGGGAGTCACAAGTGCTTCGAAGCGTGACTGGTACGCAGGTACATTTTCATCCCGACGCATGTGGTAGCTACCGGCTGCCAAAGCGTTACGAGCTTCCACATCGCGTGCTTGAACCTCAGTAGCGAATCGTGCGAGCAAAGCGGCGACTAACTCGTCAAAAGTATAGCTGCCCCGGGCGTTGGTCCAATTGCGATACCAGTCCTTCGCTGCGCCCTCGAGGGTGTTACCAACGAAGAGACACCTGATACCGTCATTGTCGCCACCATGAACAGCTTGGAGGTACTTTTTAGCGTCACGCACGTACGCACGAGTTGCATCGGCTATGCTATGCCCTGGTGTCTTGTCGGTCAGCGAAATATTGAGCCTAGGAACGGGAATCGACAATCTCATCACCTCAGGGATGTCATCATGCCCTCGAGCTTGAGGTAATGGCAGAACCCTTGGTCCAGCAGTGTTGTCCATATTCGTGTTCACTGCTGAATGCGGCACAATTAAGTGAGCAGGGGTCTGAAGGAAAAGGGGCTCTTGAGTGGCTCGCGCGCCAACAGTCTCAAGACCTCTATCCGGCGCTCTAGCAGCTACAACGAAATCGGGTTGGCTAGCTAGGCTAGTGTGCGGCGTATCATCGTGTTCCGCGGACATGGAGCACGATGTTGTGCTACGGTTCATTTCCCGCCGACGCGTAGGTCGACGCGATCCTACGAGGCGAAGTGCTTTTGTGATGAACGCATTGCATATGAATGAATCTGCATGATATAAATGTATTCGCATACATTTATATATGCATCTGGCATGTTGTCATTGATCCATCGCGACATCGCATCATGGCAAATCCGCCTAGCATGCATGAATAACCGAAGCATTGAAGTGCGCATTATGCTCGTGCTACAAAACGATAAGTAATATTATCTGATATAATATTACTTCATTAAAGCACACGTTGAGAGCGCCGCACTCGTCGCGATGCATGCCCTGCAACCGGATATCGTTATCCGGACCCTTGCATCATGCGAATGCCGGGAAGGCTTACACGTTGTTATGCGTAGACATCGCCTAGACGCAGTAGGGTTGTCACATCTAGGATCGGCCTCCTGATGTGAATCGTACGGCATTGCGATGCTGCGAGTATAACAGATGCGAGGACGGCTAAGCTAGACATTGGATACCGGAGAACACTTGTGTGTTCTACATTACTTTTGCTATACGAAATCCTACTTAGCCCGAGCTAAAGCCTGAACTTCGCTAATCACCGCCGCGTGATGATTGCTTGCTTCCGGCGCTGACGGCGATTTCGTCCATTGCATCGTTCTGATCCGTAATACTGTAAGTTATATCTCTCTTCGTCTTGAAGTCTTCCGCTGTCTCTGTTTGCTCTCGCTTGCCTTGCTGTACTTGCAAGTGCTCGCGCATCGGTGTCGATAGTCTCCAGACGTGCAGATACTCATGAGCAAACGCGAACGAGAGGTACAACAATTTGGTATCGAGACAGGTTCGTTGCCTAACTGTCTCTCTTTGTCTAATCGGAAGTAGGTTCTTTCTATGGCGAGTTCCAGCGACGAACCACGAGGACCGCTAGATACTTTTGCCGAAGACTTAGGCCGCGCCGTTTTGGACGCCGCCGCTTCCGGTTTGTAATTGTTTAATTGCTTTTACTTAGCTTGCTGCACTTGTTGTGTAAGTGTACGCTCTGAGTCGCAGGTAATCTCAGTGCACCGGCATTGCTTGCCGCGGCGACTGAGACCGGCGTTCGTCCGGACCAGTTGGCGACTCTCATTGCTCAAACTACGGAGATCAGGACTCAGCTGGGCAATTACTTGCTGAGTTTGCTGAATCTTCTCAAGAGTACTGTCGGTAGGCTCACCGAATCGCTTTGTACTCTTGCCTTTGCGATAGAAGTCGGCTTCTATTACGCAAAACTAGGGTATCGTTTCGTGCTCCATGTCCGCGGAACACGACGATACGCCGCACACTAGCCTAGCTAGCCAACCCGATTTCGTTGTAGCTGCTAGAGCGCCGGATAGAGGTCTTGAGACTGTTGGCGCGCGAGCCACTCAAGAGCCCCTTTTCCTTCAGACCCCTGCTCACTTAATTGTGCCGCATTCAGCAGTGAACACGAATATGGACAACACTGCTGGACCAAGGGTTCTGCCATTACCTCAAGCTCGAGGGCATGATGACATCCCTGAGGTGATGAGATTGTCGATTCCCGTTCCTAGGCTCAATATTTCGCTGACCGACAAGACACCAGGGCATAGCATAGCCGATGCAACTCGTGCGTACGTGCGTGACGCTAAAAAGTACCTCCAAGCTGTTCATGGTGGCGATAATGACGGTATCAGGTGTCTCTTCGTTGGTAACACCCTCGAGGGCGCAGCGAAGGACTGGTATCGCAATTGGACCAACGCCCGGGGCAGCTATACTTTTGACGAGTTAGTCGCCGCTTTGCTCGCACGATTCGCTACTGAGGTTCAAGCACGCGATGTGGAAGCTCGTAACGTTTTGGCAGCGGGTAGCTACCACATGCGTCGGGATGAAAATGTACCTGCGTACCAGTCACGCTTTGAAGCACTTGTGACTCCCATTGCTGACCTCACCGAATCTGAGCGTGTCTTTTGGTTTAGGCGAGGCCTAACGAAACTTTTGGCTAAATGGTGCGCCACTGACTTGGTTGGAGCGCAGATCAAGTCGTATGACGCGTTGGTCGTTTTTGCTAAGGGCGCGGAGATACGACTTCTTGCCGGCGAGGAAGAAGTCAAGTCTGCCCCTCGTGCAAATGCCGTGCAAGTGCAGGATCCGCTTGGGGAAGCTGTGGCTCTCGACCAGGACCTCGGCGCGACCCGCCCCACGCCTACTGCCGCGACGCGACGCAGCAACGGGCAACGCAAGGCGCGCGGGGGCGCTAGCTCGGGTGTCCGTGGTACAGGAGGGGCAGGTCCGAGCTCGGACCCAGCTAGGAACAGGAAGCGTGGTGGTGCGCCGTCGTCGGCAGCCGCACAGCGTTCCGACCCCAACGCGAAGCGTACTCGTACGGACGACACATTTATGCCAAAATGGAATTGCAATCGTTCCGAATTCGAGCGTCGAAAATTGGCCAACGTTTGTCTACGGTGTGCGGAGAGCCATTCTACGAAGGATTGCCCTCTAATGCCGCCGTTTGTACCTCAGCCGAAATAGGGGCTTGCCCGGGTTCCTGCGGAGGGGGCTCTACCTGGGTTTTCTGAACTAACGCGTGGTCGGTGGTCATCCTTACGGCCAGCCGTTAAGGCATTGTTGCCTTGTGTACTTGGACACATCGAGCGAGTCATTGCGCGACGCATCACGCTTGACGGACGCACGGGACTTCTCTGCTTCGACCCGTTGTGTAATTTGTTTACACCTCGCCGTCCCCTGTCGTCTATCGATCTGTCTAACCACGTGGTTTTGTTCATCCCCTCGTCTCTGCGTGAGATGTCGGAACAGTTGGCCATATACAGGAGATGTAGGCGTCAATATCCAGGCACTGCCGCATGTGTATTACTCCCTGCTTTCTGTCGGCGCAAGGCAGAGGCATTGTTAAGGGGTATGCGGCATGTCCACCGGTTCGAGCCGGGCACCGTTTTGTTTAATGGTGTGGATCGGGAGGGTACGCTGGCTCCGTGGCCAGGCACATCCTACTCGGTTGACGTTTGGTACGAAGCTCCTGACGGGGGTGCCGTTGGTTACGGACCCGCCCTAAGTGCACTGACGTTGTCTGCTGGGCAGTCGCTCGTAGATAACCGTGTCCCTGTGGTTCAGATCGGTTTGAATGGCCGTACTCTGAAGGCACTTGTTGACACCGGTGCCAGTGACGACTTCATCTCTGTCGCAGAGGTGAATGCGCTGGGGTTGTCCCCAGAGTCGTCTGATTGTACACAGGTTACCCTTGCTGACGGGGGTAAGCATCCCATCGTGGGCAGGATTACCCTTAGCCTATCGTTAGGCCCTTTGCGTGTTGTGACCCGGCCGTACGTGCTGCAGGGCTTAGCAGAGACTGCACCGTACATAATGGGGTCGTCGACATTACGACAGTACCGCGCGCGCATCGACATGGAGACCGCAACCCTGCATATGTGCAAGGGTACTCTGTCGATTAAGGTACCTTTCCTGTCGTTCGAACATGTCACACCAAAGGGGGGCGAAACTGAGGCGGTGCCTATGGTTAATTTCGCTGTGACCGCAATGGCCGCGCGAATCGAACCAGAGCTAGTCGGGCGTAAGGAGGCCGTCCGTTTGTTACGGAAGGGTGCCCACGGACTGCTTTTAAGGCCGCGGGTGAGCTGTTGTGTCACCACCGCGCAGATTTCTGTGGATCCTGAGGTTGAGGCCCTACTGTCGCAGTATGAGGACGTCTTTAAAGATATCCCTGGGCTACCACCTATGCGTCCTGTTGATCACACAATCCCTCTCATGCCTGGAGCGCAGCCTACGGCCCGGCCAATGTACAGGTTGAGTCCATTGGAACTGGACGAGGTGAAGCGCCAGGTGACGGATTTGCTCGCGAAGGGTATGATACGCTCCAGCACATCCCCGTATTCTGCACCGATTTTGTTTGTCGGTAAGAAGGATGGGACCTTGCGCATGTGCATTGATTACCGGGGGTTAAATGCGAATACGGTGAAAAATCGCTACCCTTTGCCACGCGTTGACGACCTGTTGGATAAGCTGAAGGGCTCGGCTTATTTTTCCTCAATTGACTTACAACAGGGCTACAATCAGATTCGCATCGCTGCCTCTGATATCCCGAAAACCGCTTTTCGGACGCCCTTCGGTCACTTTGAGTATACGGTCCTATCGTTTGGTTTGACTAATGCCCCTGCTACGTTTCAGGCGGTTATGGACCGAATGTTTAGGCCGTTTATCGACAGGTTCGTTGTTTGCTACCTGGATGACATCTTGGTATATTCTAAAACGCGCGAGGAGCACTTGGAGCATCTTCGGCTCGTGCTCGACGTTATGAGGCGGGAGCAATTGTTTGCTAAACGCGCCAAATGCTTTTGGGCGCAGCCTCAGGTGGAATATTTGGGCCACATTGTGTCGGCCACCGGTGTGAAGATGGACCCGCGGAAGGTCGCCGTGGTTCGCGATTGGCCCGCGCCTCAGAACCTCACGGAGCTGCGTAAGTTCCTTGGCTTGACCAATTATTTCCGGAAGTTCATTGAAAAATATTCCATCATTGCGGCCCCGCTTACTAACTTAACTCGCAAAGGCGTTTTCGTTTCGCTCGAGTCGTGGACGCCGCAATGCCAGCGGGCATTCGAAGAGCTCAAACGAATCGTTGCCGAAGATGTCACCCTTGCATTCCCCGATTACTCGTTGCCATTTCGTGTTGAGGTAGTGTCTGATGCCTCAATATTTGGAAGCGGCGCTGTATTGTTACAGGAAGGGCGACCGATCGCCTTCACAAGTAAGAAGTTTTCTGGTGCGGAGATTCGCTACACCACCGGGGAACAGGAGCTTCTGGCTGTGCTGCACGCTTTAAAGGAATGGCGCTGTTACCTCGAGGGACGCCCGTTTACTTTAAAGACTGACCATAAGCCCCTAACGTTTTTGCAAAGCGTTCCGACGTTGAACCGCCGTCAAGCTAGGTGGATGGAATATCTAGCTAGGTTCAACTGCACCTGGGAGTATATTTCTGGTAAATTGAATATTGCCGATGCTCTCAGTCGACATCCGTCGCTACACGCTGCAATTTTGGCAGCGCCCGTCGTGCGGCCGCGTAGCGAGGAGGTTCCGATCGCGACGGACCTCGCGGAGCGGTTGAAGGTTGCCTACAGCGCAGACGCCCGGTTCGCGGACCCGGCTAATGTAGAAAACCTTCGCAAGCAGAATGGCCTTTGGCTACGGACGGAGGGTGCAGCTACGCAAATCGTCGTTCCGAACGACAACGCGCTACGCTACGACATCCTTGCGCGGTTCCACGAGGACCCGTTAGCAGGACACCCTGGTAGCAAGCGATTGATCGACTTGGTGCAACGTTCCTTTTGGTGGCCTTGTTTGGCTAAGGATGCGGCGAACTTCGTCCAGACATGCAGTCTGTGCCAGCGCAATAAGGCTTTGTCCGGTAAGGGCCATGGGTTGTTGCAACCGTTGCCTGTCCCGGATGCGCCTTGGGAAAGTGTTTCCATGGACTTCGTAGTCGCGCTGCCCAAAACTGAGGGGGGATACGATGCGGTGTTCGTAATGGTCGATCGTCTGACTAAGATGGTTCACCTAGCACCATGCACATCATCCTGCACGGCTGAGCAAACCGCACGTTTGTTTTTCGATAATGTGGTTCGGTTACACGGGATTCCCAAAAATGTGATCTCGGACCGCGGTGGACAGTTCACGTCTAAGTTTTGGGAAGCGCTCTGCAAACTAGTTGGCATGCGCGTCAACCTGAGCACGGCGTATCACCCGCAGACTGATGGTCAAACCGAACGCACAAACCGCACGTTGGGTGATATGTTGCGCAATTATGCTGGTCGCACACCACTTGTTTGGGATACATATTTGACTGCGGCAGAATTCGCGCTTAACAACGCTGTTAACCGCTCTACAGGCAAAAGTCCGTTCTTTCTTAACTACGGGTTTCATCCCGCGCTACCCGTGTGGCGTGAGTTGGAAGTGAACGTGCCTGCTGCTAAACTTTTTGCCAAGTCTTTTATGTCCCGAATCACAGACGCGAAGTCGTGTTTGGACGCGGCGCAGCAACGAACGATGGAATACTATAACAAATCTAAGCAGGATGTGACGTTTTCGGAAGGGCAACTCGTGTTGCTAAGCACCAAGAACTTGCGTTCCTTGGCCGACGGATCCCGAAAACTCTTACCCCGCTGGATTGGTCCGTATCCTGTCATGCGCATGGTTGGGAATGTGGCTGTGGAGCTTGCATTGCCCGCTGATATGACCATTCACCCCACGTTTCACGTATCGCTTGTTCGTCCGTATCGTGGTACGGAACCCGTCCCTGAGCCTGCTAACGCCCCCGCAGCGATCGAACCAGTTCCCGAGACCTGGATCGCTGGTAAACAGAAGTTTTACGATGTGGAGCGGGTGTTAGACTATCGCGCGCGTCGTGTGGGCCGACACCGACGTAAGCGAACAGTACACGAGTACTTGGTTAAGTGGACAGGGTATACCGACGAGCACAACTCATGGGAACCGGCACGCAACTTCTCACAGGACATGAAACCCCTGCTCGAAGAAGCCCGCAAACGTGCCACACAAGCCCAATGACCCCTGCAGTCGATGCTGTATGATGCAGCGAGGACGCTGCATACGGGAGGGGGGATAATTGTTGTGCTACGGTTCATTTCCCGCCGACGCGTAGGTCGACGCGATCCTACGAGGCGAAGTGCTTTTGTGATGAACGCATTGCATATGAATGAATCTGCATGATATAAATGTATTCGCATACATTTATATAT